>JAWWEE010000001.1:38061268-38077363 GCA_035221455.1 Xenops minutus | reverse complement strand
GGAAAAGGAAAAGGAAAAGGAAAAGGAAAAGGAAAAGGAAAAGGAAAAGGAAAAGGAAAAGGAAAAGGAAAAGGAAGTAAATTCTCAGCTTTCCAGATTTGTCTCTGACCCATCAGTTAGTCACTGCCTGTTGCAGTGTCCAAAGCACCAGCTTCGTGGTGAACGCGTGACAAACTGGAGGAAGTCTTCATAAATGCTGAGAGGGCAGGGACTTTTCCATACGAAGCTGAGGGCCCTGAGCTAGGGCTGATGGAGAGGCTGTGATGGATGAGCCCAGCACCGAGAGTCAAAAGGCTCCAAGGGAGCCAAGGGGCCTTTCTCACCAATGCATCCATTGCGGACAGATTTTATCAGATGCAATTTAAAAGATATCAAGCTCTTTCCTAACTTCATTTGTCTGTATAAATAAGTCCTGAAGTTGACAAAGGGCTGTTCTAGGATCTCAAAAAGGAGGGCAACTAGTAGTCAGAACTGGAAATGGGAGGACAGACTTGAGACAACAATTTCCAGATGGACTGTCTGGGGCATCCTTTAAGTCTTTGCAGCACCCTGAATCCTTATCACCTCCTCCTGGACTGGGGCAGTCAGGCCAGGTGTGGGTTGGCTGAAGATCTTCCATTCATGTCATGGATAGAAGATTTCAGCTGTTCAGCCTCCTTTTGATAAACAGGTGTTTGGGACTCACTGCTATTCATCAATACAGTCTCCACTGCACTGTGGCTCCTCATCTCTCTTGTCTGTACCAAAACAAGACTTGCCAACACCAAGACTTGAGTTGTCTTCCTGCCCTGGACACATGGCTGGAGCATGGCTACCAATGGTGATCTCAAGTGTCTATTGAGCTAAAACCTTAGGGGCTGATCTGCCCAGAGTGACTCAACCCTCATATTGTATAGAGTTAGACATCAGAACAAGGCCATGGAACAACCCAGGAACCATGGAATGTCCCTGAACCATGCTGACTATGGTACTGGGGAGAGCACAGCTTCATGCATGGAACACATCTACAATATTAGCAGGGATATTCACACCTAGGCTAATGGTGGAACCCAAAGGCCAGGATCAGACTAAAGTAAACCCTAAAATATTGACATCCTGTAAGGCTTAGGCTCATCCTATATCACCCACAATGTAGGAATTTCCAGTGATTCTTTGGATGTCACATAGGCTGATTTACCTTTTGGAAAGAACCATCCGTGCAAGCTCACTGCAAAGGGAGTCCAGCATATCTGTGCTCCTAACTTAAACAGCTCTGCTCTGCACATAACAGGTGAGCTGAATAGTGCCCAAGAGTTGTCAAACACATGCTGAACTCCTGGGAGGAAAATGTTTGTGCATTCCTCGATTCCTTATCAGGTGCACTGCAAATGTTAAAACAGGCCAAGGAATAGTGATGGATCAGGAATGGAGATCAGCTTTGTGTGCCAAACAGGAGTTCTTGATGCAGTGGCGGCATTTTGAAACAGGTAGCAAAAGGAGGGTATGAACTGCAAGCAAAGGTGTGGTTTGGTTTGAAAGGAAGACTTAGGCTTTTTTATTTTTTTAAACACAAATTCAGTGTTGAAGTTACCTAAGCATCTTTTCTTGTATCCTACCTCATTCTTTTGTGATTGACAAATGTAGAAATTAAGTAGGGGAACTGCAGCACTCTCTAAATACTTTGTGAGTCATTTGTGTCCCTCACCACCCTCTGTCACAGCAACTACAGCAGAAGTGACCAGATGCTTACTAGATCAGCTTGTAGCAAAGTGCTGCTGTTGCACATACTTAATAAAGCAGCCATTTGAGCATCTTATTCCATTGTGGATTTTTCAAATGAGATTTACATCCAAGGACCTGCTTTATTTGCAACAACTAGGCAGAAACATAAACAAGAATAACTTCGTATGGCAGTGGCTTTTATAAAAGTACTATTTTTCAAGATCTCCATCTCACTTGTTGGATAGTATCCCTTTAGACATGATTTTGCAGTATCACCAGGATATCCTGTGAGATGCTCTTAACTAAAGAGCATCTATACTGGCAATTGATTTTTCTTCTGGTGGGGGAGAGCTCACAGTACAACCTAAGCATGAGTACAGTCAAATCAAATTGTTTCTAGAGTGCACCACTTTAGAAAGACAGATCCAAAAGTTCAGTTCTCAGAGGTACCCATGACCTGGGCTGTGACCTGTGCCAAGTCACTTCATCTTCTCATGCTTCCTTTTCTGTTCCAACCTTTTTGCATTTATCTCTATGCTTGTGAGCTGGGCAGATGAATTTCATTGTGTTTGTACAATACATACTAAACCAGAGCTGTCAGCCTGATTTGTGCCTCTTGGCATTGCCAGTGTTACCAGTTCTTGGGGATGCATGTTTGGAGGCCCTCGTGAAGTCTTCTTTCTTGGGATGCTGCACTGAATTAATTTTTCATTTAAAAGGAAAGTAGATTTTTAGGCAAGCTTGAAAAGGGAAGCACTAGAATTCATACTTCAGAATGTATGTAGAAGTGAGGTGGTGTTGTTTGGGGTATGATAATCATTATTTTTAATGCTTGGTGCTAGCAGAATGGCAGTAACACAGAAAGAACACAAAAGACATACCCACAACAGTAAAATAAGTAGAGAGTCAAAATGCTCCTGGTGCAAAGGCACTAGACAAGCAAACATCTAATTACCATGTTTTTAACAGTATGGAAAGCCAGTTAATTTACCAGGGGTTGCATAATGTGTCTGCATATTCTGTTTACAAAGGAAGATGCTGCCATTCAAAGGTTGTGAAGTTGTTATTGGTGGGGGTTTATTACCATTTATCAGGCCAGCCCCACACTCCTCTGCTCTCTGGCACACACGACACTGGCAGCCCAGCACTCCTCCCCTCCTCCAAACAGCACTACCAAGCCAAAATCTGTCTGCTCCCTATGTGCTGTGCAGGGCAGCCCTCCAGGGAGTAAGAAAAGGGGCTGATAAGGAGAAAACATAGACTTTCTATTTTTTTGTTGTTGATTCCATGGCTGGCTTCTTATGGAGTGTGATGGCCTGCTAGCCTGCCTCTAAAATCAGGATAATGAGTCATTATTCTGCAAAGAACAATGTGTATCTTTATTTCTTTCTCCTCCCAGAACCCTGGTTGCCAGCAGGTGATGCAGATGGCCCAGGGTGTGTGACAGGGAGCGACTTGCCAAGCAGCTGGGGTCAGTGCTGGGTGCCCGCAGAGGGTGTACATACACCACACCAGCAAGATGACAACTCCAAAAAGCCACCTCAACCACTGACCTTTTGGGGAGGTTCTGGGGAGGAAATCACCACCCCAGAGTGCTGAGCACAGTATAACGCACAAGGGAGAGGTGGGAAGCCCAGGGGCAAGGCTCCAGTCCACAGCCAAATGCCTCCCATTGCACTCACTTGCCTGAATAAAATACGAAAGCGAGTTTATGGAATTGCCCCTTACAATGAGGGAGATGAAATTGCTTGCCCCAGGGTCATCCCTGGAACCTGTGGCAAAGTCCAGCCTGCAGGCAGATTTGTGATGGTAGTGAGAGATGAGACCTTCCTCAGATCTTATCTACCTGCGTGCGACATCCTGAGTCTGCAGGGGGAAAAACTTGTTAACTTACAAATAATTTGATAAATTTGATCTTGAGGTAAGCAATTCAATAAATTTAATCTTGAGATAAGCAAGTCAAACTGTTCCCTTTGGTAGCTTCATGTTCAGATCCATCCTACCTTGGTAGTTTATGAGCTTCCTCGTGTCTCTGGTGCTGGATGGGTGCACAGCGCAGTCCTGCTGTGCCAGCCGCCACTGTTCTGTGCTCCACCATCAGCACCTGCTCGGTCCCAGCGCTGCCTTAACTTGGCATCAGATCTCGCTGGGCTGGTGTGCTACGTACAAACCATTGCATGCAATAACAAGTAAAGCGCTGCTTGAACCTTAGCACAAAGAAGCAAAAAACCAAAACAATAAATGCATTTTCCACAAGGGCAGAGACAGCAGCCTTTGAATAGGAATTGCTGGATCGGCTTATGACTCAGCTGGCTGCTCCCAGAGCACTTCAGCACATGTTCAACTTGGGATGGCAGATGAGGCTCTGCTGGCTTTGTTGGATTCAAAGTGAAATGCACGCAGAGAGGCATTGTAAAGGATCTGGTAGCAGTCTGCAGCACTGGTGTGGCAGGGGGGGATGTGCTGCCCGCACAACCTCTCTCCAAGCAATGCAGTCACCCCAGCACAGGCAATCCCTCCAGAGGAGCCCGGGTGTGACATGGTGGGCGATGGGCAACCTGTGCTGTGCACGGGGCTTGGCATGGCATGGGGTGCATCAGGGCTCACAGGATGCGTTTCACCACCAGGGTCAAGCCCTCTTGTTGGAGTAGGAGCAGGGAACCAACCCAGGCGCCAAAATGTCTGTGACTCTGCTTAGATCATACTTATAATGTTTTTCTGCATACGGATCTACGTAAGTAGAAAGAAACCATTCATCTCAGCTGGGAGGACTGGCAGCCTTTGGAGTCGCTCTGTTCACTGATATCCAGCCACCTTATTTTTTGCCCACTCTTTGATTTCTGCCCGCCTCCCCCCCCACCAGCACTGTTCCCAGGGCATCGTCTTCATGAAATGGCCTTTTGTTGATAGGTGCCTGAAGCCAACGTGCCTCTTTGACTGGCTGCTTCATTTCAAGCTGACACCCTTAACTGCTGGTTTCATCTTCCTGGTAGCGATTGTCTCAGATGAAGTTTCAGTATCGCTGTTTCTCATCTGCGGCTTGAGAGTCCCATTTTCACCCGCCAAAAGCCAAAACCCTTGCACTTGCCTGACCTCTGCAATTACCAGCAGGACTCTTGCTTCACAGCGCTGCAGCCTCTGGCCTTGGGGAACTTTTGGAGCAGAGGCCATTTTGATAAGCCACAGGAAACACAGAAATGGTGCAGTTTGTTTAAAATGTCCCATTCTTCCTGCAGTTTCATTCAAATTCACTGCTGCGACCTCACTTGCTGCGAACTATAGTTTCGATTACAGTGTCATTTGAAAACTGCCCGTGGTGGCAGAGAGCCTTTCCTCAGCTCTGGAGGGTCTTTTTGTTTTCTAGTTTTTTGTTTCTTAGTCAAAGAGAAAAGTTGCTAGCCACTCTAGGCTGCAAGTGAGCCATGGATCTTCATGGGCCACAGGCACCACAGAAGTGCAAAGGAAAGCATTAAACAGAACTATTTGGGGATTTCTGCCCTCCATTGCATATCTGTGCAAGAACTTGTGCAAGTCTCCTGGTGCTGCTCAGGATATTCTGCTAGATGCACACCACCTTTGGTTTTCATGATATCATGAGCATCTGTCTGACTTCAGCCAGCAGCTTTTAATAGCTCTTAGGAAAACCCCAAACATTTGCCAGTGCCTTCAGTGGTGTGAGGAGCCCACAGCATGCATTTCTGCCATCCTTTTAAAAGATGAAGAGCAAGGCATGTTAATACTTCCACAACAGATTGAGTGGGAAAATGGCAAGTTCACCACATGCCCATAATGCTCCTGCACAAAGTCAGTCCATTTCTGATTTCAGCTGGCACATTCCAGCTGCAGCTCATGGGAGTCAGGGCTGGAAACCCCCTGTCATGCCACAGCTACACGATCGGTGTGTTCAGGTCCAAATATAAACTTTGCAGATCAGTAAAGCACCCAAAAGCTGGTGGGTGCCCAGTGCAGTGCCTGTGGGAAGCCTTGCATTGGAACAGATCACCTTAACACCAAGTCCCCTGGAAATTTTGCAGCAATTAGGCAAGACATTTAGGATAACTCAGAGGCCCAGGACCTGCTTGCCTTTCTACGGGCTCTTCTAAGGTAGATCTTTGTGCTCTCAAGTAATAGGATGCAATGAGATGAAGGCCTAGGGTGCTGCTCATTGGCTCTGCTTGAGGGCTGGAAGAGGGACTCAAAGCACAGCTAGGAAAACTAACTGGCTCTACTCATGGACCAGCCGCAGCACACCACTGTCCTGTGTGTCAGTACAAGCTCTAGGAAACACAAGCTTGTTGGTCTGGGCACCATGCTCCAGCACAGGCTATGGCCATGCCTTGGCTTACCCAAGATGAGAAATATTCTCCCCTTGTGACAGCACACCAGCTTTCAGGGATGGATTCAACCATGGCACTGAGAGGGAGAGAAAAGCTGCTGCTCAGCTTTTCACCTGCACTAACTAGTGGCAGCGAATTAAATGGCTAATGTCCCACCAGGCTTTGTGGCTCTCCTAGGAAAGCTGACTTGGCTAATCACTTTAGCATGAACTGTAGGGAAAGTGTGGATAGCAGAAGAAAATGAGATCATGATAAAACTATCACACTGGCTTCCTTGTGAGAAGAATAAAATTTATTTCCGTCAGTCACTCAGATAACTTCAGACACACTGTGCATGATCTGTTGAGTTCTTCCCATTGATGCCATTATCAAGAGCTCAGCAGCCACATCAGCTTTGTCTTTAGTTTGAGTATTTTCCTCTTTTACTTTCTCTGCAGCTTATTGAGTGCAGACACTGTTCTTTGATAACTCCACAGATAACTGCTCTCTCTGGACTTTTTTTTTCACCATTCATGAAGCACCTTACATCTTCATGTAGTTCAGGAAGTGTTGAAAAGGAATATCAGGAGGCAGATGGGGTCTGATTCTTAGACTTGCCTCATGCTGCCCGTTATAATTACATAAAGCTTAAAGACCTTCAAAGCAATTCTAGGTATGGGAAATGAGAATCCAGTTTCCCAGAATGACAAATCCTGTCTGCTTTTCATGATGAAGGTGGATGCTGGTGAGCATTGTGTCTCTAAAGAACCATTCTCACACAAAAGAAGACACAAGAACTCTGTGGCAGTCCCAGAAGGCAGTAGTCAGCTGTCCCAGCACCCCTTATCTTGTTTCAAGAGAGAGCCTCAGCACACAGAGGTGGTGGAGACTTGGGTTTGGGTACAAGGCAGCTTGGGAAGATGACAGTATTTTTAGCACTTAGGAGTTTCATTGCTGCCATGATACCCACCCAGGAGATGTGTCTCCACAGCAGTCGACCAGCATCCTTTCTTGTTTCTGGATAATCTCTCATGTCCATCATCCTAGTGGGGGAAAGGAAAACATGCTGCAGATGGGACATGCCCCAATTTTTTTTTTACCACACAACAACTATTTTTTCCAATCTTCTTCCTGTTAAATGTTAGCTTCTCTTCTTTGGGACAGTTAGCTACAAGTCTGCAAACCTGAAGAAGTGATTTATTCACTTGTGACCCTCCCTCCCACCCACAGCCAAACAAGTTGGCGATGCTTTAACAACAGCTGCACGTGGCAGCTCAGAACACAACCGACAAAATTACCTGGCACGGCTGCAAGTTGTTCACCACACTGACAAACAGTTACCAGTCACTTTCTTCTGCCTCCCTCAGCTTAATCCTGTTACAGACACCACTTGTAAACCACATCCTTCTGTTGCCATATGACTTGTCCCCAGTGCTTATGACATGTTCTCTGATTAAGTGCATGAATGCCGTGTTTTATCATGGGGAGAAGTCACTGCAGAGGTTCAGAGGATCCCCAGTCTGCACAGAGGATGTTTTGCCCACCAGCTGCAGGAAGTTGCTTGAGGCACCAGGAGCCCCCTTTGCCTTTAGCCAAGTGCTATCCTCATCCAGTGGTGGACTTCTTGGCACTCTTTCTCCAGCACTGTTGGGTTACACATTACTTGCTCGATAGCACATCACTGCTGCTTTACTCATAGGGAATCTAGCAATTCTATGAGAGAAATAAGGAAAGAAATTCACTTCTCCAAAACTGACTAGAAAGAGACAAATTCTCTGCCTACCAACAGGAAGGTGCCTATGAATAGTCCCTGTGTAAACACAGATTGCATATTGCAAAATGACATTGAGCGTGGTTACTGCCAGCCATCTCTTCCTGAAATTCAATAGACATTGATATTTATACCCAGACTTTGAGGTTTAGCATGCTTCAGCACAAATATACATTTATTAATACCGCATAACACCAGGTCTTATTGACTCTTATTGAGTCTCATTTCACTCACAGATATACATTTTTCCTGGACTGTCATGCTTGAAATAAATCAAGCCAAGAGAGAATGATCTTTCAAAAGAGTATGTAATATGCTTAAGGCTACATTCAGCATTATTTCCCTTACTTCCCTTGACCAAAGCGATATTTATAGAGAGGGCTACATTCTGCTCAGCAGTAGATTAGTGCTAATGATATATGACTCCAGTGGTTATAGCAGAATGGGTCTGAACATATATTGACAAAACAGGGAGCGGGAATTTGGCCCAGCATTCTCAGAATAAGAGCACTAGGACTGGAGTTGTGCCAGGAAAGAATTTGGTCCATACTGTTTCTGAAACAAGAGAGCCAAAAAATACAAAAAAGGAAGCTGATCTGTAGTCTGTTTACAAGAAAATCCATGCTCTCCAGTGATTTAAAGAGTCCAGCTAGAGGAAGGTTAAGTTTCAAGAGCAATACGACATGACTAAAACAAGTTATTTCTCCCTTTAAAAGGACATTTTAATAGAAATGAGGACAAATAAAATTCTTAAGACATGACCTTGCTGTGGAAATACAATACTTTCATATTTTTCATCTCAGATCCTGCTCCTGTTCTGTACTAAGACATCACTTTGCCTATAAAACAGTTGTTCCTCTGCTTCTGCTGTCCAGCATTCTCCCAAACCTCCATCAATATAAATGCTTCAGTGGCAATAGTGAATAGTCCAGTTTGTGTGCTTGAGGTTCAGTTATACCAGACAGACCCGGCACTTAGCAGAGCACGATGCAATGACACCTGTTATTATTCATTTATTTGCCCAACAGGACAAATTCGGTTCTGCCATTTCCAGCTCGGGAGTCCCAGCACTGAAGCAGTGACTACTAGCACCAGCAGAGAAAGTGCACTGATTACATATGATTTTGTTTCCTTCCAGACTGACCCTTCCTTTTCCCTCTCCTGACATTATAAATAGAGCTCATGTCTAATGCAACACCAGGCTGAAATAGGTCAGGAAGTCTTCAAAGGAAAATCTACATGCAGGAGTCATGCATTTCCATCCGGCAGCAGACAAATAGGCAGGCTAGAGGAGACGGGAGCAGAAAGGAGTTGGCTGATGTTGGTCCAGGGAAACTGCTGCTCCTTTTCTCTTGCTCTGCAGTGCCAGATGGCTGGGCCCATCCTGCTTGCTGTATTTTGGTGTATCACAGCAGGCACCGCCTGGCTGTGCAGGAGGGAGGGAGGCAGAAGTGCCAAGGTTAGCAGGTTGCGTGGCTCTGCACAGACACACTGTGTTGCTTATTCAGTAAGCCAGCTGCCCTGCAGGGGTCTTGCTTGAAGGCAGAATCTCAAAATTTGGGACCTCTCCTGTCCAAGAACATCCCCAGTATCCAGACAGCAACCAGTCAAAGAAGAAAACACACCATGCAAACAAGACCTCAGCACTTAGCTGATTTTTCTGGGGAAGATCCCATGTGCTCACTGCCTCCACTCACACGCCCAATTGTTTCTAAGTGTGGTACCTTCTGAGAAAATCCCACTTGCATTGACATTCTGGTTTTTCAGGGTGTACCTGTCAGAAAAATAATGAAATAGGGTAAAAACATTTTAAAAATAAAAATAAGCCAAGTCTATAATTAATCTTTCAGCACTTTGGCTCTTCTTTGTCTAAAAACGAAGAATAAAACTTTACCATAATTCAGCCAGATATTCCAACATATTTATGTTCGTATCTCATGGGCTTCAATGAGAAATGGACCTAAACTGTGTGCAATATCCCAAAAGCTGCTGAATTTTCTATTTGTTTTTTCTGGTTTTGTATTTGAAAATAATGAAAGCCATAATTTTGCCAGTGAACACAGGAAGCTAATTTCACTGATCAGCTCCATCCTTAATGTGGCATCATACTGTACCAAGTGTTTCATTTGCAAAATATCAACAGACAAGTTCAGCTGCTTGGGAAATTTTAGTGTTTTTCAGTCAGACAAAAGACATTTGTGTGCTTTGCACTGGCTGGGCACAGGACTGAGCCAAAGCAGTGGGAGGAAACAGGCAGAACCCCAGGTTCCAGTTTGCCTCCCTAATCAGCAAGTATCTGAACCAACTGCCTCCTGCTTGCTTTCTTCTGTCTCCTTGGCTTTTGAACTCTTGGCCTCATGGTAACCTGTCTGCAAAAGGAAGGCTTGAGGTGCTGTAGCCAGCCTGACCTACAGTGTCCAGTTAGGCTGTACTTTTCAGTGATATGTAATGTAGCTGGGAGCCAAGGCAGGAGCTCCCACTTTTGAGCCAAAGGCCAGCAGGATTTCTGTCTGCTTGAGGAAACCTTGCCACCTGGACCCAGGCCCACAGCACTGGAGGACACCTACATCTCACACAGGTGTCCTATCTGCAGCTTTGATGCATGCACACATGTTTAGGAGAGGGAGGAAACTTCAGGCACGTCCTTCCCAGTGCTGCAACTTGTGTCTCATGTTGTGGTTGTGCAGTCAGTGCTGAGACCCAGACTCAGCACTGTTCCACATGTATGACCCCAGGCTTCCATGCCCACCTTGTGAACTCCACCTCCAGTCCTGGAGGGGAAAGGCATTTCTATCACCAAAAGTAGTTCTGCTGTTGTCATTAAATCTGCTTGGTAGGATTACCTTCAATATTAATAGGAATACATTACAGGGGATTACTTGCAATTCTCTTTATGCAGGGAGAAATACCAGGCTGCCTTTGTCCTGCTTTTCAGATACTTTTTTTCCATTGAATGCATTTCCCCACTGTATCACTCCCAAAAATTGTACAGGCTGAAATACTTCCAAAGTTAACTTGAAGCATAACATATTTTTTTTCCAGATGATCCCTCTTTACGTGCTTGCAGAATTGGCCAGTGTGGTCTCAGAAGACTGAACTGAAGTAAACAACATGTTGAAATATATTTAGCGAATTATCATGCAAACCACAGAAGAATATGAAGAGAGAGAGAGAGGAGAATAGGTTTCTTGGTTGGATAGTGATTTAATGATTTTTTAAAATTATTTAACTGTCAAAGAAATTAGATACTAAAAAGGCGTATTAGGTCAGTGACAGCAGCTCTCCTGGGCCAGGATGTAATGGTTTCTTATGATAAACATAATTTCAAGTGCTTTCTCTAGTCAGAGTTTAAACTCTGCAAATGAAAAGGTGTGTACCCTCACCCTCGAGGAAGAATTCCACAAACTACCTCATCTCCCTGTCTCACACAATTATCTGAACACCCATTTTGCAAATTAGGATGTGTAATTGTAAGGATGGGAAGTCATTTTGTAGTGTCAAACTGTGCATAACATCACTCAGGGCACAAACTTTATCTGTTGCCCTTCCTTCCCCTAACAATGCAACATAAATTCTGTGCAAATGATATTAAAATGGTGTAACAAAAATTATGATAATGAAGGCGGCACTATAACTCAATTGACACCATGTCAATGGGCTGGATTTTTGGCCTGGAGAAACTGCATCTGTTTTCCTGTGTATACCTGTTCAGTATGGCTTTACTGAATGACTCATGGAGTCATGAAATTTAAGGCATGTGACATGTGTCAATCACCTCATTAGCCAACGCACACAGCACTTTACTGTGGCAGTCAGACAGGGAGAGTGGCTAAGGCTCTGGAGCTGGGTGCTCAGGCATGCTCTCTCTTGCTGCTTCCGGGCAAAACTTGAGGATCTTCTAGTTTCATGTGGGATTTCTAGTCTTGCAGCAATCCAGTCAGCTATTGCATGGCAATGCCCCCTCTTGTCCTCTCTCTCCAAGCTGCTGGATGTGTATGGATCACAAACATTTTCTCTGCATAAGTTCGATTTTGCAGCACTTGATCTTGTCAATCCAACCTTTTCAGGAAACATCAAGCAGTTCACTGATGTATGAACAACTATAGCACTGAACACTTTCAGGGCAGGTGCATATCTTAGGGAAGCATCTTGTGTATTTTGTGAGCTCTCCCATAGCACTTTCACAGCGCATTGCCACTAGGCCGACAGTTTTGAGACACACAGCATGGTCAATAATGTACAGTCAATCTACAGATCATCTTCTCTTTGCTTTTGAAATGAGTAGATGTTTAACGCTCTGTGCTCTCTCACAGAATGGTTGTGCATCAGACCGTTGTTGGATGTGATGCTTTCTGGAAGACGGTGGAGATGCATCGTGCCCAGATTCCAGGCAGGAATATTGGAGGCCCAGCAGAAGTTTAAAGGTGGTATCCCACTGTTAAACTGCAGTATGAGTTCTTGCTCTGGGGGATGAAAGCAGTTCAGTATTTGGTTGCACCTATGTCTCTTGGCTGATCCATTTGAGCCATGTGAGCTTGAAGGCTGCATAAGGCATTAGGAAAACTTCAACCTCCTAGCAAGCCCACCATACCTCGTCCACTCCTATAACAAGGTCTGCAGTCCATTCCTGGCTGCAATGTATCTACCAAAAATGCATCTGATGATTTCAGGAGGCAGAGAAATCCTTACTTCCTTTGGAAACGTGTTCTTGACTTGTGGTTTCATTGTAGCGTTTGCTTTTTAAGCCTTGCAAAAGTTATGATTATTGATGAGAAAAATCTTTTAAACCAGCACGTGATGGTCTCAAGCCAGCATGCTCCATATTATCAAGATTAAAAAAAAGAATAACTCCTCCTCATCCTTACACAGCAATAGCTCACAGCCAGTCTAGGTGGCCTCAGCAGAGAGGACTGGTTGGGTTTACAGAATTGACAACATCCTTAAAATCTTGAGGCAAATCAAGGTGCCATGCTGCTTGTAACTCAAATACTTCTGAATTTCGGCATTCTGCTTTCCTTAACAACTCTGTCGCTGGGCAAAAACTGAAGGAAATCCATAGCAGTGGATGGCAAGCAAGATACAGTTGGATCATAAAAACTGCCAGATAATTGTGAAGGGAGCACTGGATATTTTTGCATACTTCTTTTGAGAAACAAGTTTACAAGGAGAACTTTCAAGAATGTGGATATGTTCACCGAGAAACCAGCTTGTACAAAGACTGGCTTTTATTCTGCAGAATTTATGCACATGTTTAACTCAAAATGGAATTACTCAAGAGCTCAAAATGAGGCCCACATGCACAAGCCTTTGCAGGCAGCAGGACTGCCCAGATGGCACATATATGTCACTTTCCAGGATCAGTGTCACAGGGAACACAACAGTTTCTTTCCAAACACTTCATCTAGAGAGAGTTCAGGTGTTTTGAAAATTCTGATACTGTCTCTAGTTTATACTAGTTTATATTATTATTTATATTATTATGTAATACTGATACTGGGTAAACACTGTGTCTGGCCCTGCTAGGCATTAATTAATTAGCTAATTAATTAGTAGGGTTCTATTAGACATTAAAACTCTTTATAAAAAGAAAAGGCAGTGGGAAAAATGATCTTCAGAGAAGAGAATTTTTTTGTTGGGTGCAAGAAAGGGTTTTAGGCAGCTTCCATCTGCTGTATTGTTTCCAAAACCAATGAAACACTTTCAAAGTTTATGCTTCTCTTGACATTTCTCAGATACTAAAGCACTGAAAGGCAAGACTGGGAGTCACAAAGGTACTTAAGTGCTTATTGTCTAAGTGAAGGTTAGTCAACTAAATACTTCAAGCATCTGGGCATGTATGTCCCACTCTCTTTCACAAGACGTTTGTAGCACAACAGAGACTAGGTATCAAATTTCTCGAGTTTTAAACAGCCTTACAAATCAACTTAACTTTCACGCCTGGGTAATGCAAAATTTTCCTGGTTTTAATGGACTTTGCCAAAGATCTCAAGGCAGAAATAATTTCAGCAGGGAAATGGGACCCAACTACATTTCTGAGGACGTCTAGTACTTGCCACTGTCAATATAAAATAGATTAATGGATGCTATTACTGAAATCTGAGTATTTGCCAATGTTCCAATGTTAAATATAAGGAGTAACTCAGCCAAAATCTTTCTCTTAGCTGTGTTTCAAGATGGCCTGCTACGATCTTTGCCAATGGGTTTGAGTTTTGAACCAGACACCTTAACAGCGAATGATTCAAAATGACCTTACTTGAGCTGAAGAGTGAACTCTCCTTTGCTTGCGGCTTAATAACTCTGATCCTCTTCTGATTCTTTTAACAATTCTTATTTCAGATGACATTATCATGGAGTTCAGCGAGAAACAAAAATCCATTTACATAATTCACATTGTTTACTTAGATTTTAGCATTACATTCAGATTAGATGGTGGAAACCAACCTGTTTGGCTACACTTTCCCCCTTGTTTAAAGAGCAGCGTGCTGCAGTGTGCGGGATTCAGGGCACAGCAAGTACCTGCACTCAAGCAAACTGTTTTCCCATATTGAGATGCCATTTCAAGTACACTGCTTGAGGGGAAGGGGAAAAAAAGAAAAAAAAAAAAAAAAGACCAGCCTCTTCCATTTATTCCTCTCCAAGCATTTTGTATGGCTGCCTGTGACTGTAACATTTGGATGCCTTCCACACTGAATTGAATGGCAATAGTGGACTCCACAGAGCGCCCGTCTGCTGAAGGCTGCATTGCCTGGGGAAAAGATCGCTTTGGAAACGCATGGAGGGGAAACGATGGAGGGGAATGTTACTGTGGATAGGGTTTTACTTACAGTGGCGAAGTCTGATCTAAGAAACTTTTCAGTGCTTCTCAAAGACAGTCAGATCTAGGTTCAATTAGTCTCCTTTAAGAGATGTAAATTACTAATTGCATTGTGCCCTTTTCAGTCAGCCAGTTGACTAAATTACACAACGCTTCATTTTGCAAAAATAGAAAGTATTCCCAGGCAAAGCAGATCACAGTTCTCAAGCAGCTGATTTAAAATTGTTTTGCCGGTAGAAACCTTGAAAACAATGTAACAGCCCAAATCTGTTCAGAAATTTCACAGGGCAATAGCATTCTGCTCCCGTAAATGAACCCGAATCGTTCTATACCATCATGTTTCAAAGCAGGAATTATATAACGCTCGGCATTTAATGAACTTTTATTGACGTCAGTGCGACTGCTCATGCTGAACCTCTTCTGTGCACATGTAAAAGCTCAAGAGCACCCGTGCGAGGGAAACTGCAGCGATGCCGCGATGCAAAAGCGAGATTCATGCTCCAGCCCTCCGAGCCTGCAGATTGCAGACCTGCCCCTGTCCTAATTACACACTCCATCCCCGCGCATTAGCGTGGAGCCCAGAGAACCTGACTCATCATTCCGAGCAATCCCGGCGACCCGAGGCAAACACACTCTCTCACACACAGCCAGACAGACTCCCAGGTTCCCCCGGAGCCGAGCCCCCGTCCTGCTGTGCCCGACAGCAGCGCAGCCGTGCCGGGGGCTCAGCACGGAGGGCAGCCCGACCTGAGCACAGACAGCCCCGGCACGGCACGGCACGGCACGGCACGGGGAGGATGGCCACGGCCCGGGCATGGGTCTGGACACACTGCTAGGGCATCCCCGCGGGACCGGGACCGGGACCGGGAGGGGGGGCGGGATGGGGACCGGGACCGGCATAGGGAGCGGGATGGGGATGGTGACCGGGATGTGGGGCGGGACCGGGATGGGGAGTGGGATGGGGACCGAGACCGGGACCGGGATGTGGAGCGGAATGGGGACTGTAACTGGGACCGGGATGGGGACCGGGACTGGGATTGGGACCGGGACCGGGATGTGGAGCAGGATGTGGAGCAGGATGTGGACCGGGACGGGGATGGGGGGCGGGATGTGGACCGGGATCGGGATGGGGACCGGGAGCGGCGGGGCGGGCGCGGGGGCGGGGCGGGCGCGGGGGCGTGGCATGCGCCGCCTCATTTGCATAGCGCCATCCCTATTGGCCAGCGGGAGGCACGCGCCGAGGCGCCGGCCCCGCCTCTCTCCCCGCCAGGCTGCCCAGAGACCGGGCTGGCCCCGCCCCCCGCTGGCGGAGGCCCCGCCCATAGACACGCCCCCTCGCGCAGGCTGCCCGGAGATGGGAGCCGGGCAGCGCGCTGCCCATTGGCCGGCGGCGGGCGGCGCGACGCGATTGGCCGGCGGCGGCGCGGGCGGGCGTGGCGGTCGGCGCGGATTGGCGGGGCCGGCGGGGGTGTGCGCGGGGGGCGGCGGCGCGG
>JAWWEE010000001.1:37957598-38061258 GCA_035221455.1 Xenops minutus | reverse complement strand
GGGGCCGCGACCGGGGATGGGGGCGGCCGGCGGCGCGGGCAGCTGAGCCGAGCCCAGCAGAGCCCAGCCGAGCCCAGCGGGGTCGAGCCGAGCCGAGCCGAGCGGAGCGGAGCCCTCCTGCGCCTCCCGTCCCGCACGGCCCTCGCCGCCGCCGCCACCATGAACCGCCTCGGCTCCGGGCCCGTGGGCAGCGCCGCCGCCGCCGCCGCCGCCGGGCAGTACCGGGTGTGCGGCAATTGCCGGAAGGTGCCGAGACAGGTAGCGGGGGGTGCCCGCTGCGGGGCGGCCGGAGCTGCGGGGCTGCGGGAGAGCGCTCCGGGGGCGGCGGGCCGGGGCTGGGCGGGGGTGCGGGGACCGGGACGCGACAGGGGGAGCGGGGCACGGTGCAGCGGTGGGGCCGGGGCACGGAGCGGGGGGCCGGCGGTGCGGGGCTCCGCCAGCACGGGAGAGCCGGGCCGGGGGTGCCGGGCCCGCCCCCACGGGCGCCGTGCCTGCCCCCGGGCCGGCTGTCAGCTGGGCCCCCGGGGCACGGGGACGTGGGGGGCGAGGGAGGGAGGCAGGGCCCGACTGCGAGCCCCGCCGCGCTCGGAAAGTTTATTATCCGCGCACCGCCGCCACCCCCGTCGGGGCTTTGTGCGGGGCGATCCCCCCAGAGAGCTTTACAAACAGAAAATAGAAGAAGTAATGAAAGGACGGGCTGCCCCCCCGCGCCCCACGAGGGGCGGCCCCCGCACCCCGCGCCCCACGGCGGCCCCGCGGGCAGCGCGGAGGGGCTGCTGCAGGGGCTGCTGTTTGGGCTGCTGCAGGGGCTGCTGCAGGGGCTGCTGTGTGCCCAGCGCTAATGAATTAAAATCGCTGAGCTGTTCGAGCGCGCCGAGCCCCCCAGCGCCCGAGACGGACGCGGTGCCGCGTTGGGTTTTATTTTAATTCAATCTCTCCCGACGCGTTCTGCTCCCGCTTGGTTTTTGCAAATGCTAAGGAAGCCTGTAAGTCAATGAGCTCAAATATTTGCGCTCTTTGTCCAAAAACTGTTTTTCTTCCTCTGTGGGTCAGGCCAAGTGCCAATCAAAGTTGTTTTTCAAGCCTCTCTTCCCTGCAGTAGGACTGCTTTTTTCTTTCTTCCTTTTTTTTTTTTTTTTTTCCTTTTTTAAGGGTTTGGTTTTTGGAAAGGAGGTGTGTGTTTAGGGGAGGGGGAGGAGAAACGCTAAAAATCAGTCAGAGGGAGAAGCAGATCTTAAAAATCATGTTTCTTGAATATTTTAATGGAAACAAAATCTTATTAAATGTGCATGCTTGGTATGTGCAGTTATTTTTTCCATAAACTCTTGGATCATATTACAGCTGATACTTGGTGCTCAGCTCTTAGCTCAGCTTGCGAGAAATGTAATGGATCAGAGCAGCACACATCAGCAGAGTCTGATTTTTAACCATTTCATTGCAGGATCAAATCCCTTCTTGGCTTTAGCTCGCTGCTGTTACTGCTTTAAGAAAAACCAAGTACTTAAAAGAGAGAAGTTCTGCGGGGTTAAAGCCTGAAACAGCTTCAGACTTGACATATGTCTAAAGACATACAAATTAACCAGTGCCAAATAATGTATGTGGAGAAAGCAGGGAGGGAGCTTGCTTTGTTCTGCCAAATAATCAAAATGTTTTGTTGACAAATAAAGTGGTGCTTGGCAGCACTTGTAGATCTAAAATGAAATTTAAATTACTGGATTTTTTTGAAGCTGTAGTCCTGTCCTGCTGGGTAGGACTTTTTTTTGTATACCTCTTTAATATCAGTGGTGGGGGGTGAGGAGGGGACAGGGCTAGATGGTACTTTTCTGGTAACAGGAAACTTGCTGGATTTTTTTCTTTTTTTAAAAAAATTATTTTAAAGTAATTTAAGGATGATGGTGAAACATAGGTACCCAGCTGGGTCTGTTGAGGAAGGCAGCTCAGTGCTGTCCACCTTCGTCTGTGGTCATTTCGACCATTTTCATTGCAAAATTGGGGAAAGAATAAAGAAACTGAGAGGCAGCCTGTAAAACCCTGCAGGAACGTAGGTGTTCTGTGCTTTCAGAGCTTGTATTGGAACATTGTTGCATCGGTCTTGTAGGATGGACAATAAACACAGAAGTCCAAAGCTTCTGACTACATCTGTAGTTATTTAAAAGTTGGTATAATAAAAATCACTGTAAATTTTAACCTTTTGCACTTCATTGGCAAGCATGCAAGTAGAAAACATGAGAAAAAAAAAAAAAGGCTTGATGGAAGTGAGATGCAAATTTGACCTGAGTCTCAGAGTAATAATCTTCAGATAAGTGCTGCCTCATCTGTTCTTTTGATGGTGTTGGGTTTTTTTTTTAATGCTCATGTGATAACATACTGGAAAAAAATGATCGGCCTTGAAATGTGTTGAATCTCTTCTGCCCTCCTCAGTCTTAAGTCTCTATTTGAAACCACTTGAACACTCATAGTTCAGGTAGTGCTGTTGTCAAAATTATAAAAAGCAGAGCAACCTTTCTACTCAGTGGCATATAGTGAAATTTGAAATAGTCTACAATCTTTTTGGATTCTCATGGGTGAAGGTAAGCTTCCCTTTCAGCAGAAAAACAGGAAAAGCTAGATGCAGCACCTTAGGTTTTGGCCAATTTCAAACTAATCAAAGTTACTTTTTATTAGGGAAAGTCCTATTAGGATAGGAATAGGAGTCTTGCTAAGGATTCATGGGTTAAATTTGCCTATGAAGAAGGTTTTTCATATTAAAAAGATACAATTTCCAGTTGCGTTTATTGTTACAGGACACTTTAGATAACCAGATCTGCTTGCTGAACAATCGCTGTTAATCAGAAGGGCTTAGACAGTCATAGATATGACAGCTACATTTTTTGATTTAGGGGGAAAAAAAAGGGAACCAGTAATAGGAGGTTTGGATTTGGTGAGTAAGCTTGTTGAACAGACAAGCAAGGCTAATGCTTTGACTCAGTTTAAAATAAATGGAAGAATGAACAAAATGAGATTAGTAGCTCTGGTTTGTGTGATTGATGAGCAGGCTTTGTAACAAAACTGTGGCATACCAGTAGGGGAAAGTGCTTAAAGTGGCATACAAGTTCTGTTCCCAAATCTTTCCTAGACATGGCTGAGAGTTGCTGCCATTGCAGTAACCAGGACGGGTCTAGCTCTTCCATTTGAAAATTCAAAATGTGAGGGAATCCCTGGGCAGGGGAGCTCCTGGGTGTAACCCTGGAGGGGGTCTAGAACCTTATGGAAACCCAAAGGTCCCCTGCCTAAATAAAATCAATAGCCCAAGCAAGTGAGAAGAGAGCATACAGGAAGGGCTCAGTATTTCTTTGGACAAATAACTGCTTCAGGAAGGCTTTTAGGAATAAGGAAAAAGTCTTCAGGGGATGGAAAAATCCTGATATGTCAGGAAGTGTAGGAACAGGGAGGGTTTGCCAACTGTTCAAGCTTAGTTGCAAATTGAAAAACGTGAACTAAAAGGTTCTTTTACATGTACATACAGGTTGGTAGGATAGAAAAGAAAGTAAGTATAAACATGATTCTAGGATTAAATATTTGGTTCATCTCAGATTTCAGTGAGGAAGATAGAAGGGCAATGGCAAAATGGGTGATAGGGCTGTGCAGTTTAAAAGCATCCTTCGATGTTGGCAAGGTGGAAATGGACCCAGCTTAGCTGACCCTCCTGGCGTGAGCCAGTCTCTGTGCTGGAGTCCTGCATAAAGATGTATGAAATCTAGAGTCGGTTCCTGATTTTTATAGACCTACCCAATGAGGGTGATCCTGTGAGAGGGATCCCATCAATATAATGGACATAATTTTCCGTGCTCCTCATCCTCCCACGCCAATTACCTTGTTTAGTACAAGTCTCAATACTGTACAAAGCTACTAAAGCAAATATGAAAAAAATATGTATGACATGATACCACCAAAAGTAGGTCACGCTAGATCAACATAGTGGTCTTCTGTTGATATGACAGATGCTAGAGTGTTGTCTTCCAAAATCTTGGGATAGACTAAAACTAGATTTCATTCGTTAAATCTCTGAAGTAACATCAAATGTTGAACTCATTGCTGCAAGTCAGCTCAAATTAAACACTGGGATTTACTAACACCAAGTGTTCTATATGCCAAAAAGCTTAACTGGTTTTGAAAAGTATTTGGGCAAATTCATAACAGAAAAATTAAGCAAGATCTGTAAATATAAAATAGCGACACCCCTCAGTATAGTTTCTGTATGCTTTCTTGGCTGTTACATGTCTGCTAATGCCCCGCAGCAGGGACAGGTTACTGGGCAATATAAACCTTTGGTCTGACACCTTTTTTCTGTTCTTGTTAATTACAGTGATTGGGAACTGATGGGAATGGGAATGATGGTGGGTTGTGCTGAGAGGAGTTTTCAAAGGATCACTTGAAACTAATCTGGTTTAACCCTGTTCGAAATCACAATGAGAGTGTGACTGTCCCTAAAAGACATACTCATGGCAGAAGTGGTAAATGCTGTGGTTCCAGGGAAAGAGGGACATTTCATGGAAAGCTGGGATACCTTGAGCGCTGGCATAGTTCAAGTGCTGTGAAATCCAGTGGTGTGAAATGTGAGAGTTACAGGTTTGGCTGTTTGTTGCTCATAACTTCTAATAAGAGCAGCTCCTTGGAAGGAGCAGGGAGAAGGATGTCAGTGCAGGAGGGCCAGCAGCCTACTGTCACCCTGCAGGGCTGTGCTGTTGTGGAGTAGGGAAGCTGGGAAGGATGGACTCTAATTAAACAGGAACAGAGGTCAGCTGGCTGGGCACTGGGAGAAGCAGAGTTATGATTTTGCAGAAGGAGACTAAAAGAGTTTGCTTTTTTAATCCAGCAAAAATAAAAATGAGAGGGAATATGGTCCATGTCTGTAAGTACATCTGATGGTAAGAGCCAGTGAGGAGAAATTAGCTCAAGACTAGACGGATGTAAAATGGCCATAAATACATTTAGGCTGGAAAACTGAAGTGTCCAGAGGTGTGAGGTTCTTAAACAGTTTGTTCTGGGTCTGCTGTGGCCGAAAAAAGCACCTACTTTTAAGATAGAAAAATGTGTGAACGTCATTAAATGATGCAGTGCTTACAATAGCACTAGCTTAGACTCAGGGAGTTGAGGTCATATCCAAAAAAAACCAAAAAAAACAAAACCACACTTTAATTCACTTTATTATTCTATGTGGATGAGTAAGAAAGTAGCCCAAAAGTAAACCAAAAATAGTTTAATGTCAGGTCTCACAAGCCCGTGTAAGCTAAAATATGTGTCACTATGAGTCATGAAGGTGCATGGAGATGCTGCTACCTGCACTGTAGAAATCAAGAGGCCTTTCAAGGACGTCCCAACTATTTTGAGGGAAGTCAGCCTGGGTCAATCTATTCTGAGCATAGGCAAATCAAAGTTGCTTGGAAAACACCCTGGGTTTTCCACAACGTAGCATCTTTTTTTTGATTGAGTTGCATAGTCTAGTTGGCTTTGAAAAACAGACTGACAAACCTTAGCTGTCACAGAGAATCATAATTTGTAGAATCAAGTTATGTCTTCTGTAGTTTGATGCCTGTTAATAATAGTTTCCTCACAGTGTAGTTGTGAGGGGTTGCCTGGATGGCTTCAAATCTCCAGTGTGCCTTTTCCTAAAGGAGTTCTCAAAATGATTTGCAAAGTCTGTCATGAAAACCCAACTCTGTTTGCATTGGTTCTAATTTTAGCAGCATTCTGTTGTGTAAAACATCGTGTTTGCCTTCATTGTTTGTGTCTTTCAGTCCCCTGGAGCACTGGTGAAATATGGTGAAACCAGCTTTGGTCACTCCTCCAAATAATCCTGTGTGCACAGCTGAGGGGCAAGATGGGTCTTTTAGGATCCAAAAATGTAAAGATACAAACCAAGAGCAACAAACCCAACTTTTTAAAGCAGTTAAAACTGGCAGCAGCCGCTCACTCATAATTCATTCTTACTTTTTCTTGAAAGATTTGGTTGGGAAAAAGCAAACAAACAAAAAACAAGAGAACAGGGTTATCTCCTATGAAATAAATGCAGTGAAAATCCAGAATTGCCTGGTTTCTCTTTCTCCATCCTCACAAGTGTTTCACTAATTTGTATCTCTTCAGAATCTGACCTGTTTAGATTGTTCTCCCACCCCCTCTGTAATTATTGTCTTTGTGTTGTGGAATCGAAGTGCTGTATTGCTCTTTGCAAACTTGTGCTGATCCTGAGGGTTTCTGGGTTCTTTGATTTTTACCTTAAAAGCTAGTGTAAAGAAATTTCCTTGTGTCTTCCTAGTCTTTCAGGCTGAAAATGAGGTGGCAGAACTATAAAATTTTCATTAGACCTGTAATGAGAGTGCCATGAGTGAAATGAACCTCTGGTGAAGGACGCTGTTTTGCAATGAAAGCTGTAAGAGGTGGCCTTGTAGAAACCAAGCTCATTTAGAATAGTCACTTTCATTAAAAAAAAAAAAAAGAAAGAAAGAACAACAACAAAAAACCCAAAAGCACAAACACAGTCTTCTTTGAATTACAGGGAGGGAATGAAGGTGAGAAAGGAAAGTGGGGAGGAGGATTTTCTTCAAAGAAACTTTGAGGTTTCTTGTTGGGAGTGGGTTAGCCAAGAGTGGAGGTTGTCCTCTGCTAAAATTTACTTCTGATGGTAGGAGTGGAGCATTGCATTAGCCAAGTTGGCTGTGGTTTGGACATTTGGACTCTGAAGATTTGCTTTAAATTTATGCATATTAATTAGGGCTTCAAATCTCACATCTCTTTAAATGGCAGTGTTTTGAAATCTGAAAAACATAATATGGTTCGTTAAACATCCCTGATTTTTTCTCTCTTCTACATTGGCAAGGGAGCTGCTAATACTCATTTAGTTCTTTAATACTCATTTAGTTCTTTATTTGAACCTTTTTTTCTTGGTTAGGGAATTTTGAGCAAGAGAAGATAGTGGTATAATTCTCCCCTGGCTCTGTGTAGCTAGGGGAGTCGATCTAGAGATTTTATTATCAGATTTCCATTTGCAGGGCTGGAGAATAAGGAGGGGTCTCAAGCACAGGTTGTGTGGTCAGGCTGAATATTGGCTTTTGTCTAAGTGGGTCAGGATAGACTGGAGGGAAACGGGGTGTTTTCAGTAGAAAAGAAATTTGTATTGTCAGGAGGGAGACCTCAGTTAATGAGAAATTGCACCTCATCAGCTTTGGAAAAACCTGCATGGAAATAATTTATGCTGTTTAATTTCTGTGTTCTTTGCAGGTGTTCCTGTTCGTATGCAGAGGTCCTTCCCATTGTTGTCTCTGCAGCCCAGCCTGATAGCCTTTGTGCTTTAAGTAGAACCTATAGGGAGCATTATGCAGATGAGTCAAATATCTTGTGAAATGCCATTACAGGGAGGTAGGGATACTCTCCACAACCAATTTTTTTCCTGACTGCTTCCCTATCAGTCAGTCCATGAAATGCATTCACGGTAGCTCAAGACATTTTATGGGGTTCTTGGTATGTCACCCTGGGCAAACAAGTGTTACTGATAATAGGGGAGGCCATGATCAAGGTGTATTAATTTTAAATGTCTCTCTTAACCACTAGTTTCTGATATTTATTAAAGGATGCTTCTTGTATATCAGACATTAGATAACTATCAGTTGGGGCAAAATACTGGTGTAGATGGTATTTAATTAATTAAATTAATATTACATATTTATGAAGCTGAGAAACTGTTTTGTTCTTGTTATAGACCATATCAACCATTGGTTTATTCTTATATCTTCATTCTAACATTTTATTTAAATTCAAAGTAAGGTGTTTTGAAGCATGGGCTATTTTCTTCTAGGCCATAATCCTTGTGACAGTCAGGGACTTAAGTTAGGGTTGATCAGCATGTAGGTGATGGTGCTCAAGGTAAGAAAAAGAAGTCTGTGCTCTTAATCTAGCAAGATATCTTAAATCTTTCCTGAATGTCCCTGGTTACCTGAATTAGGGTAAGATAAATAAACACATACAACTTCCTAGTTAAACACCTTTGTTTTTATTGTTGTTGTTAATGATTCTCATATTTCTCTCAAGGTAAGCATCTTTTTTTGTTAGACCAACAATGGATTTCTAATGGATTCCAGGCTAGTGAACTTGGTAATAGTGTGAGGCTATGTGCAGTCCCTTTCGTCACGGGATCAGGTGGGAAAAAAATAATAACAGAGTTGGAATATGAAGTATTCTGAACCCCATGTGTTCCAAGTAGGCTGGAACAGAAGTAATAAGTTTGCATCGCACAACAATATTGTGTGGTCAGTGTGTGGACCACCCTTTGGGTCGTGGTTTAAGTCTTCCAACATATACAAATGTTAGGTTAACATGTATGAAAGCCAGGAGAAATTGCATTCTTGAGAATTCTTTGGAGCCATAGGTCTCTGTTATTTCTTCAAGGGCAAAATACATTTGAAAGAAAAGTAAAACGTGTTCAGATTTTCATCTCTTCAGAATGAGCAATAAAATCATAGATACAGTCAATATGTCTTAATCACTACACTTTGGATTAAAAATATGTAATTGTGTACCTGTTTTAAAGGTTATTAAATTTGAACTTAGTTTTGACATGAGACTAGAGAGAATTGTAAATTCTTTTAGTCATTTGACGCTTTAAAGGATCAACTAAATTGTTACCTATCAGGGAGGAATGGTTGCAAGAATGACTCCTCGCTTAACATTTTCAAGTGAAGAATTCATGCTTCTGAGCAATTCCACATAATCTCAGTAAAACAGAGATAGGTTGATGACAGTGAAGAAGTAAAGTGCTAGCTGTCTCGGTGTAACCCATTCTTAGTGCAGTACAGAGCTGGTTATTCAAAATCATCTTTTGTCAGTCTCAGGGTAGTTTATTATTGCATTGGATTTGCTCTGGCTGATACTAACAAAACAGTTGAAAGCCAGCGTATGTTCTCTCCTCTGTATGAATTGTGCAGTTAAAAATTATTTAATAAGACAGTATCTTAACAGTGTTGAATCTAATTTAATAGCATGTGCTTGTAAATATGTTTAATATCTACTGCTCTAGTGTGTGGTGAAGAGAATATAGTTACATTATTGTCTAAATGTATCTGGAGGGGTTTTGGCCATACGGTTCTAAATCTGTTTTAAAGTAATTATGCCTATTAACTAAAAAAAAAAAATATTCTCTCTGAGTTGATTGACATTCCTCTCAGTAAAGCACTCTCATTGCTGATTAAAGGTGTGGAAATAGTAATTTGTTCTAGCATTTAGAAATTTGATTAGACCTCTAATGAAATGGAGCACCTACATGCTGTCTAAATATTCTACCTGACACCAGTTGGATCTCATCCAGCATGGAAGAACACTTGAAATGTTGCTTTCCTACAATATGTTTTGTGTCTTGAAGTCAACCGTGCTGCATGCATGCAACTACCCACTGGCTGTTCAGCAGGCAGAGCAAACCTTGACCCTTCCTGGGAATAGGCATCAGGATTTGATTATTCCAGTGAGCACTTACTGTGATAACTGGCTTAGAGTTAGAAAATTAAGGCAACTCTTTACAGGGAAGCACCCACACTACTAACATGGTAAGCTGGACTACAGAGTGGCTTTGTGCATGCATTATACATAGAACGTGTATATGAGGTTGGAACATGCTGGAACTCACAATTTCTCTCTGTGGTTGTCTAGCAATAAAGTGACAACAATACACTAAAAATAAAAATTTAAAACACTACATTTCTCTCTCCATTATGAGCTTGTTTGTTCTGCTCCCTCCAAAAGCTAATTGAAACACCCGTTAGGTGAGTGGCAGCTGTTTGAACACTTTAAGTCATCTTTCACTGATTTGTAGCCATTTTCACTCCAGACCACTACTGCTAGAAAACTCTAAATCAGGGCTTTGTTAGTATCCTGCGGTGGAAATTGTCAGTTCGTGGTGGTAGGAGACATATTAAAACACTTGAGGGACACTTGAAGTGCATGATGTTCATTAGTCAACAGCTCTATTTGACTGGTTAGCTTTTCCCTCTGAAATTCAGAAGATAGGCTCTAATGCATCTAGAATCAGACACGGTCTTTTGTGTTCTTCTTTGTGGATTTTTTTTGTTCTGTTTCTCCACCACCATATTTAATAGTTTTACATTTTACAGTCTCCACATTTAAACAAATGCAGTAGTACGGTTGAACCAGAAAAACTCCCAACTAGTTTATGCCATATTAATGCTTCAGAAAGTATTTTCATCTTCTGTTCCCTCCAGAAAACCCAAACAAAATGTTCAATCGGATTAATACTTCAAGTTTTGAGTTACTGGATGAGGCAGTAACATCAGGGGTCATTCGGGTAGAATCTGCTTTGAAACAAGGGACTTTTAGTCCAGCAATTTAAAACTTGTCTTGCTTCTGTGCTGGTGCTTCACAGGTAGTTAGGAGGAAAGGTGTGTTGGTTGAAAAGGTCAACTTAATATAATTAAAGGTTGAAGGAGCCCGCAGCCAGCCTTGTAGTTCTTCAGGGGAAGTAGAGCTTAGTGCTTGTTCCACCTGAGCAGAGGACAAGTGGAAAGAGAGCAGGCTGCACCCATGGAGGGTATGGTGGAACCGTCTCTCGCACGTGGCTTAGGAAAGCAAGAGGGGAATGGAGGTGGAAGGAACGTCTCCCTTCATGCCCCTGCTCTTTAGGCCACTTATGCAAAAGGTATTAGATAAAGGTGTAGTTACTTGACCTATTTATCCAACAGAAACTTGTCGTACAAGCAGAAGCAGTTTGACTCTCCAGTGCTGTTGCTGTTTTGTATGGGACACTCCTTTGGGTTAAGCTGTGCCTCATGAATACACACAGGCAGCATTCAGCCCTCCAACATGATTAATTTGTCTTGTTTGAGAAGATTGGTCTATGGCATTGGTTCCTGTTTCACAGAAAAGTTTGAATGCTTGTTGCATGGAGTAACCTTTGTCTGTACAGAGCTAAGCTGGTTGCAAGTAAAGGCTGTGAAGTTACTCTGATGAAAACGTCTCAGTTTGGGTTTGGTGACTTCATTAAAGAAAGGACAAGTAAACTGGAGTGCAGTGGAGAACTTCATTAGGCAGTGCATGTTACTCACTCTTCCATAGCTACAGAAGCCTTTATTCAGGCAGGGTATAAAATAAGTGTGTTTATTATTTCTGTAGTACTTACTGGTGCTTTTTTGTAGAGCTGTTAATTCACCAAACTATAGCAAAAGCCCTCTTAGTAAAAGTGTAGGCAGTAATCTGAGGAGACAGTAGCACCTCTCAGCTCTGAGGTTGGAGGTAAATCTGAAGTTCTGTAAATCTGCTGGCCTGGGTGGCTGGAGAGAGCAGGAACAGCTGATCTGTCTCTGGACAAGTCACTGTATTTACATGCAGTAAATCTTCTCTAACAGTTATGAGTCTTCATTTTTGAAAATCAGGATCTCTTTTAAGTGCCATCAGGAAAATACATTTGTTCCTTAGGTCTTCACTGCCACCAGCTCAGCTACATTAAGTCAGCATGGTTTGGAGATTGTATCTCACTAATGACTCACTTTGGTAAGATGTAAAATGTTCTTTCAAAAAAAAAAGAAGAAGAAAGAGGAAGAAACTGCCTAGCTGCAAATATTCTTATGGTCGCTCCAGCAAGTCTGTGACTTGTGAATGTGCTTCTGAGATGAAGCCTTTTCTCTGTCTGTCTCTTGCTCAGACCTCTCCCAGACGAATCAAATATAAAACAATTAGTGTGTCAGCTCCCTGCTCATTGTAAAACAGTCTCCAGCCTTTGCAAACAAGACTCCTTGGAGAAACAATTTTCTCTAATTGGTGACCGCTTTAGGATTTCCTATCAGATGAAGAATCAAAAGGGCTCACCCGTGGTTTTCCATCTGTGGCCCTAGCACCTATAAGATTTTTCTGGACTTCTTTCAGGAAGACTCTGTAAGAAGACTTACTTCAGTAAACTCAGAGGCATGGTGTGGATGCCACCTACTTCTGAAAAATGCTTACAAGTCAACTAATCAAAAGAAGCTTAAACTCCTGGCTTAGACAGCAAGGCGCTTGCTCTTGGAAATTGTACCTTTAGGCTAGAGGTAAAGCGTGTTAGTCAGGGAGATTTTATTTTTCGTCTAGCACATTCTTTCTGTTTGAGTCATCGACCAAAGAAAGATGGCAAAAAAAGGCGCTTCTCTTAAAGCAGAAGGACGTTGCTTCTTTTGGATTCTTCCAGGAGGACTATCCCTTTCCAGGCAGAGCTAGGAGAACAGCATCAGCATTCCTTATATTATTTGAACTGTAGCAAAGATAGTCAATGGTCATCAGTTGTACATGAGCATTTGCCCAAGAAGGTTGTGCCAAGGGGGCTTCTCATTTTCTTTTAAAAGCTTTTCAATGGATTGACTTAAAATTTTAAAGCACATTGATCACAGATTTTGTTTCCTATAAATTAGAAGCCTTACATTGGCCTCATGTGTTAATATTTTGATGTTGTCTTGAATGTTAACATGAACAGCTTAGCTAAAGTTCTTCATGGTGAGGCAGCATAGCTAATATGTGCTTATATTCTTCCAGTTAGATACCATCTATCTAAACAAGCATCACCTGCCCATCATGTGAGTAGAGAGGGTTCGTAAGTATATTGTCCTCATGTTTTAATGCTGTGAGGTTCTTTTTTCTTCACCTTTTTTGGATCTAAATTGATCTGATGACCTGCATTCAGAAAAGAGGAAGAATAGCATTTGCTTCCTAAAACCAGTGTTACTAAAGAATTGAAGTGCAATGTAGTTAAGATTCTGAAGAAAATTATATGATACCACCTGTGTTGAACAGACAGTATAGGAACGTGCTCACCCTGACACTAATGGGCTCCTTATGTGAACTGCATCTTCTAGACTGGATTAGCACAATGCTTATTTCTACAATGGTCCAGTTTAGCTAAAATGTCTCCTTGTTTGGGGGATGCCAATTCCTATCTCTATTATAAAATGGGTTCCATTTTTAAATTGGATTTATAGAGTAAGTAGTATTCTTGAAACAATCTGCTGCAGATATATGACAGCATTAGGGCAGGTACAGTGGGTCAGGTCAAAACTCAGTGTCCCGTCTGTGGGAGTGGCCAAGGGAAAATACTGAAGGAAGAAGACAAAAAATTAAGCACTGTCTCCCAAGTATTTGCAGCTTGAAAACTTCCTGAGCTGGAAGTTTTCTCCATATTTAATAACTATTCTTGTAATTATCTTCTCTGAACCTGAAGACTTCAATTTTTAACACACGCTGACTTCAGGTGTCCGCAACATCTTACAGCAAGGATTTTCACAGCTTAGTTACACATTGTGGAAAAGGTTAAGTACCTCTGCTTGAGCTTGTCACCTGCTGGTTGGTGCCTAATCCTTTTATTGGAGATGGTAAAAGCACACTATGCATGGTCTGTGACAGCCAGGAGGCAATCAATTAAAATTTCTTTACGTGCTTGTGAAAGCGGGCTCAGCAGTTCAGAGTTGCTTTCCAAGACTCAGGCTACTGTGTTTCACAATCCTGTGTGAAAAAGATGGCAGAAAACTAGCTGAGGGAGCTTCAGTACTGAATTGTGCACATTTACCTCTTTTATCTGTGTGAGAGGATTTGGTTTTCTGAATTTTGGCAAGTTACTCCATGACACTTAAGATAGTTCCTGCACACAGATTTAAAATAACTGCTATGATCATTTTGTACATAAAATGTGTGGGAGAAACAGTTTGAAAACCAATGCTTGTGCCATTGGCTTGACTTTCTTATGTTTCAAAATAGAATTTCGTTTTATATAGTAGTTGGTTAGAGAAAAGTGCTTGAGAGTGTGTTCCTGTACCAGCATTTAGTAATGAACAAAGAGGTAGTGTCCTAGAAGTTTTTATTGAGCTGAAAACATTACAAGGACACAGATTTATCAAAAGGGAGTGTCAGCTGGGACACATGGTAAGTTTATTTCTGGAGTGTGAGGCTTCTGTCCCTATTCTGTCCCTTCTGTCCTTATTCCTTGAAATGCAACAAAGAAGCACCTGTGCTATGCTCCATAATGAAATGAGCCTGTGCAGCAGATTTTCTGCTCTTCTGATAAACTTTCCATTTAAATGTCCTGGTTCAATGGCTGATCAGGGAAGCAGGCAGAGTGCATCTCCTCCTGAATTTTAAGAGAATAGCTACAAGAAGAGAGAGCTGTAACCATACAGTGACATCACCTAGTGAAAAGTATTGGAAATACATGGAAAGCAGGACTCCGATCTGAGATCTCATAGCTACAGGTCAAACAGCTTTTCACACTGGACAGGTCCTCAAACTTTGCCTTCTTGAATTAAACTCTATGGTGGATTTCCACATTTTGCTAATTAAGATTTTTCAGTGTTTGGTTGTTAGTAAACACTTAGAGGCCATTCACTTAAGAGCTGGACTCAATGGTCCCTGTAAGTCCCTTCCAACTCAGAATACTCTGTGACTCTATGTAGTGTTTGACATTAGTCACAAACACTGCTTGATTAACACATTAGCCAGCAAAATACCTTGTATGGCCAGCATACCGGTGGAGCCTGGTTGCTTCTGATAGCCTATCCTGCAGGTAGTTGGAACTGGGAAAGAAGCAATTCTAGTGAGCTGGTGCAGAGGTCAGAGCCCAGAGTCCTCCCCTGCAGCTGTGGGGGGACTGAGATGCTAATCAGAGGAGGATATTGTTCTTATTTTTTCCATTAAAGTACAAAGGTAGGACCTCATACTTGCTGTAAGCAGATCTCTTTATGGTACCATTCACTCTGAACTGTCAAGCTTCACCACTTCAACTGAACACTTGGCCGTGGCTGACTTAACATTTGTCTGGTTTCTCAAGCTGGTTGTGCAGCTGAGCTTCATGTGCTTGCCTGACTTAGGACTGTAAACCAAGGACTTCTTCAAAACCACGGAATCCAAGGACTTCTTTAAAGCTAGCTTTAAATATTTGTAGAAGAGCAGCGGTTGTACTGGTGACTGCATTGCAGACGTAACCTTACTAGTCTTACCTTGGTAAAAATCCAAATGTTGATGTTTTAAGGCACACTGTGGCTGAAATGTCTCTCTCTATGCTGTTTGTCATAATAAATGCAATTGCACTACCAAAGAGGAGAGGTGAAAGAATGCAGCCTTGGTGCCAGTCCCTGGTTAAGAATTCTCTCAGTCTGCTTTTGTAGTAACCTGCAGTTAAATACATCTTCTTTCCTATGAAACCCTGGTGATGATGATCTCTGCTGAAATGCTGTAGCACTGGAGGTTTTCTAGAATGAATTGCAATGGAGTCCATTCAAGGCTTTCTTTAAAAAATTGTTGGAGTATTTTACTGTGTACTGCTCTTACCATTAGTCTAGTATTTCAAACATTCAGCATCTTTGAAATACTTTTAAAAAACCAAAAGCAAAACAAAAAAAAAACACCACACCCTAGGCCAGTAGAAGGATGCCACTAGACATTTACAGTATGGATGAATACCATTCTATTTTGTGCTTACAAGGCATGTATTTTCAGACAATACTTCTATTAAAAATTCGGTAGAGCATTCTTGGGAGACAATTCTGCCAGGGATACATGATGGATTTGCATAACCCTAGGGGTCTTTCTCTCTTTTTGTCTTTTAATCTCCACCAGTTAGGCCTCTCTGATTGGCAGTATGCCCAATAAATCAAATGTGTGTATGTTTATGAATTGAAGTATTTAACCATTCAGTTACTGTACTGTAAAGAGGCTGTGTGCTCAGTAGTTAATTTAGGTATTAATTCAGGCCTGTCAAAGCAGCTGCTGTTGTATCTGTACGTTCTAGCAAACGTTTGTTCTACCTGTTGGCAGTGGTTCGCTGCGTGGTTCGAGTGGGGAAGTCGATAAAGTCTCTCTGTAGGCGGATGGAGACCACACGCGTGACCACAGTTGCTGTCCTTACCCACGCTGAGCCTACAGCCTCCTGAGCACATGGGACCCCACTGGCAGGGCGAAACCAGGCTTGGTTAGATGGGCTGTGCTCAGGCAGGACGAGGCAGCCTTCTGCATGGAGGCAGTGGATTAAAGGATATACCGTGCTGCTTCAGAGACTCTTCGTTAACACACAGTGCTCATGTCCTGGCTGATCAGGAGGCAGATTAATTCAGTGCAGTTTTGCCAATTCAATGGCTAAAGGCTGTGTTCTTCAAACTAGATAATATTGGTCTGTCTAGTGTATGTCAGATTTGGACTAAACCTGAAGATGGAAGGGAGCCAAGGTACAGATTAAACAAGTCACAGCTAAAACCACTGAAGTTTTCCACTGTAACTTTTGCTTTTAATATCTCATGCTGCTGAAACATAGAAAATGCTCTTCTGCTGTGCTTGCAGTATAGTGAGTCATCTAGACACTCACTCACAAGATCTTCTGTCCTGAGGGCATTTGTTAGGGAGAACACAAGCTCCAGTGTTAGTGTTGGGTGTGCAGGGAGGGAAGGAGGTGAAGTTCTCCAGGGACAGATGAGAGAAGCATTGTTTCTCTCTTTTTTATTTCTTTTCCCCTGTTGATTTTTGGGTGATGTTTTTGTTTAGTTTTGGGTTTTTTGGTGTATGTGTATGGAGGGAGGGTGTTTCTGTGGGGTTTTTTTGTTTTCATTTGTTTGTTGGTTTGTTATTTTTTTGTTTTTTGAAGGCTGAAGTAAACTAGAAGACCATTTGTTGTCTGCTGGTGGTACATGTCTTGCCTAGCTTCAGACCACTACCTAGGTAGCCATAGATTCCTGTTAGTTTATGGAGGAAATTCAGGCCTTTCCATAGCACAGTTGATCTCATCCTGAGTTAGACATCACCTTTCTTTTTTAGTTGTAACCAGGATCCAGCTGGCTAACTTTGATTTGGGTGTCTGATTTTGGTCAGTTGAGGTTCATCCTCGATATCTGCTAAGGATTGGGGCATGAATAAGAACTCAGATTTTGAGGTTTGGCTTAAGTTAAATGGAAGTGATTCTCAAACAGCAAGGAAGTAGAAGAAGTAGCTGTTTGTCTTTCATCCTTTTTATGTGTTAATAATCAGTGTTCAGGTTTGACTTGGCACCATTAGTTGAGCAAATTTTCTCATTAAGGTCTTTACATTTTTCCGGTCAGGAGCATCAGCCTTGCTTTCCCAGTTAGATGTACTCTGTACTTCAGTTACTTCAGTCAATCTTGAGTTACAGATGTGTCTTTTACTTGATATATTTAGGTCTATTTTGAAAAAAAAATGCAAAATACAGTTTGGGTTTCTTAAAAAAAGAAGTGTTTTTCAGCACATTTGTTGCTCTGACATTTGACTTGCATTCCTTGTCTGTCTGCTCCCAGTTGCAGCTGAAGGTTGGTTTTGGTTCACAGGAATTATCTCCCGGACAAGGAGAGCGATACAGCAGTGGGAGTAATGAGAATGCAGGTGTAGGCTTTCTTTATGAGAAAGGTGATAGGCTTTTCTGCTGGTAACATCCTGTTCGTTTCTGAGTTTTATTTCTGTAGATCCAAGTTACCAGTTATCTTTCAAAGATCGAGGAACTGCTGTGGGACTTCTACTGCCTGGCCATCCATCTTGGGTTGGGTAGAAATTGCTGCCCTTTGGTTTCTAATTAGTGTGAATTGTGTTCTTAATAGCTGGTAGAGGGATGGGAACTTGGGATAGGCTTCCTTTTATTGTGTGAAATCCAAAAGGGCTGTAACCTGTTACCAAAGCAAAAGCTCCCCATCAATTGTACTACACTGGCTCTCTTCCCAGCTCTTTGCACCACTTCATCAGCTGCGAGGCACAAAGATGCCAAATTCTTAATGTTAAAAGTGACTGTTTTAAGTATTTTGAAATGCTGTTCCATAAAAAAAGATTTCCTGCTGTTTGACTTTCTCTGCTAATTTTCATCTTTATGACTTAGTTTGCATTTTTGGAGTTCTAGAGCCTGTTAAGAGGAAGAAACTGTTGCAAAATCACTTGAAATACCTCTAACAAATGACTGTAGGCTAGGACTTTCACTTAACATTTTGACGTTGTTTGTTCTGAACATCTCTTATTGCTTCTGGACGTACGTCCGGGGTTTAATTATAGGAATGGGTCAGTCATAAAGAAGTTCTGCATTGTCATCAAATAAAGTGTTGTGTGTCATTCAAATTATTCCTCTTCATATTTTTGGAGTTTGGCTTTTCTTTCTCAATAGAAATTGTTTTGAATAACAGGACACCAAACTTTATCCTTCAAATGTGTATCCAAATTTTTGAAGTTGCAGTGCAAACTTTATTTGAGATGAATTGCAGATATATTCTGAAGCTATAAGGCTCCCAATTAATTAAATTAGATGCCATAAACAGATTTTTTTTTCTTTAAAAAATGGTGCGTCAATAAATGCCAAAATTTCACAGCTTTCATGAATAGACTTTTTTGGTCTTGTCAGTCAGAGCCTCCTAGGAATACTGACATGTGAGGAGAGGTAAACAGTGACTATTTAGCTTTCCTTTTAGCCAGCAAGACTATGTATGACTTTAACTATTATACTAAGGCTCTGTAAATTTATGAAACGTATTAAAGTTTCCACCTAAAATGAATTGGATGCATCCTAAACTTCGGCCAAAGCATTTCTTTTGCCTAAACATTTCTAAACTGTTCTTTCTCTGCCAAAGTTAGGTCAATAAATTAAAATGCAGTTTGCATGCAAAGAAATAAACAAAATCCTTCCTGCATCCTAAGGAAGTGTTTGAATTAAAGTAGAAGTTAAGACAAAATCTGTGTTCAGACAAATTTTTTTTTTCATGGTTTCTTCTGTCTTCAATGAGGATGGAATGAGCAGATGATCCAGTATGACTGTAAAATTGTGTTAGAATTTACTGAAACCCAGTTCATTTGACTGTGATCGGAGCCAGTGAAGGTAGACCCTGGTCCAGGATCTAGGAACTGAAAGTGAAAATGTGTTCATTGAGCGGCAGTGGGAGTGGGAGAAACCAGTTTGTAGGTAGGTCTTTAACCAGCAGAAGTAGCAAATAATGCTGCCTGTTCCATGTGAACCAGAACACAAGGCATTTGTGTCTTGTCCGGCTGAGAACCAAAAGTGGATCATTAAGTCTGTGAGTTTGAACTGGTGTATTTTGGGTTTGAAGAACTGAAAGATAAAGGTGAAACTGCGAAAAACATCCCTTTGGGGAGATTCAGCCCCAGACAGGGAGTCCTAAAAACATTTCTTCACTCCCACCCAGGTGACTCAATAGCATTCTTGACTCAGATTATTGCTGCAGGTGATCATATATAAAAAGATAGAGCACTGAATTTAAATAACAAAGATCCTTATGAATGCTAGATGGTAGCAAAGTTGCTTGTAGGTAATAATATAAGAAAAGGTGTAATAAATAATACATACTCATTTTACTTTCCCCCCAAAAAACATTTTTGCTTGTTTAGGAAAGAGTTTGTTCCTCAGGAAGAGCTAATTTTGCGATGCCTATAGGGTTTATATTTGATCTGCTGCTATTTGTTATCCTGATATCTTTATAGAGGTGGCAGGTTTTGTCAGAGTGGAGGCTCTGAGGCTCTTCATGAGTGTTTCCTGGATGTTTGCACTGCCCTGGGAGTTTGCAGGGACACAAGTGGCAGCGTTGCCATGGCTCACCAAATCCTGTCTTGAGGTGGAAAATGTTTCTTCCCAATGATTATGTTTTTTTCCAAGAAGCCATGACCACCTTGATGTCAAGTTCGGGATGAATTAGTTTTTTTGTGCCACATGTGAGAAACACCTATGCATCTGCAACAGTGCAACCACTTGCTTCTTGCCTGTGTTTTCTGCATTCATAGGTATTAGAAGTACTTCCTAAACCAGCTGTTTGATCAGCCCTGCCAGCTAGCACCTCCATTTTCAAATAAAACAGCTTCCTTTGACAGCTTGCTAAAAATAGCCATTTCTGTAAACCCTGAGGACACAGTGATTCATGTGATAGAGAAGAGGAAGAAGGGTTATTTCTTTTGCTTTAGGCTTTGAGAGGACAGCCACTGTGCTTGTTCCAGTGCCAGCTGGGCCCATGCTTGCTCTCACTTGGACTTCGTGGCTGCATCGGCAACCAAGTGGTTCTGGCATCCCTTGCTCTGCCACGGCAGCCTGGCAGCTATTTGAGATGCAGGTGCCATGTCCCAGTGCCCATCTTGGCTCTGCAGGGAGAGTGCGCAGTCACTGCCTCAACTGACATGGCAAGTTGTAGCTTTTGTCTCTGTGGGGCTTGTGCAGAGCTCACCCAAGGACAAAGGTATTTCTTGCAATTTATAGACAGGCAGAGGAGAAATGCTTCCACTTTGTCATTGTTTAAATTCCTGATGAAGCTTCTGACACCACTGCAAGTGCAGTGTAAGGACAGGAAGAAGGCACAGATACAGCTTATGCAGGCCTGATTTTTCATGAATTCCTGCAGCAGCTCTGCAGAGGTCTCATTCTGCTGTCTGACACTGCAGTGTACGACTGCTAAACCTGCTTCTAGGCTCTGGCTTGCAGCTGCCCCTCTCTCAGTAACCTGCTCGGGCACAGTTTTTTCTGCTTTAAAGCTTTTCATCATCTCTTTCCTCCTGAAGAAACAGCCTCCAGAAAGGCACTAGTCTTAATGTAAATGGAATGGGTTGCAAACCTTTTAAGATACTTATTTGTACTCCAGCAATGCGTTTCTGGAGGAACATGACGCAGAAAATGGCTGGTATACGTGCGTGTGGCGTTTTAGTTGCTGAGCAACCTCTTTCTTGCTTCAGCCACTTAGCATAAGAATCCAATTTCAAATAAGATACTTGGGACCCCAGCTGACTTAGTGATAGCTAGTGTAACCTGCAAAGACTACTTGGACAGGAAAACAAAACTGCTTTCTTGCAAAACAAGAAGCTTTGCAAGAACTTTTGTCATAAAGGGCCATATATCTGCAGAGTTGCTTTCTAATTCCCATACCCAGGCTTTTTTTATATTTGGGTTCTTGAGTAGACCTTAAATCACTGTTCTAGATAAAGCATGCCCAGAAGCAGTGGTTCTTATCTATAGCTCAACAAAGGCAAAATTGTCTTTCTTAATGCTTGTAAACTTCCCATGTTTTTATTAATAGCATCCTGAGAACTTGTGCAACCAGATGATGTTTGCTTCTTTTCTCCTGACAAGCTTGTTTTAACCAGTTTTAATAAAATAAAAGCTTTGGCACAAAGGCAAAGTAATCTTTCGTGTTGATGGAAGGGGGAAGAGTATACGCTTCTAATATCAAAAAGACCAAACTCCCTGGAAGTGTGCGGTGATAAGACTCACCAGTGTGAAAGATCATGTTTGGGCCTTTGTTTTTTTGTTCTTATTTTGGTTGTTTGTCTTTTGTTTTTTTCCAGGCTTGTGTTTTTCAGAACTGCCACCACCCAAAAGGAGCTGGGTTTGTTCTTTTTGTAATAGATTTAACACACATTTTTCATGTCTGACTATCTTCTTGGCTTTCTGTCATTATTCACAGGAATTAATTGTTGATACTTGCCTATATTCATCCACCCGAGTACCATTTCCTCCTTTGCTTCTCAGCAGTAGCTTATCTGCAGGGTCAAAGGAGTAATACCAGTCACATTGAATGGGAAAACAGGGGAATGGAGCTCAGATCCTGCTAGAAGCAACACAGAGGTTTTTCTGCCTTGGTCTGGCCTTGAGAACCAGCTTTGCAGAGCCTGGAGAAGGTACAGATCAGAGGGCAAGATAAGGAACTCAGTGGTTCAGCTCTGGTTTAGACCTGTGCTCCAGTGAGAGCTGACAGTGTGCAGCTGTCCAAGTTGTGTCACTCACGCAAGCTGCTTCCTCCAGATTATTCAGTATAAAATGAAGGTTTTAAACTTTAATTTCCAGATAACCTTTACAAAACAAGTAAAATGCAATGCTAGTAGCAATCTTGGAAAGCATTTCTCTTTTTTAGTGTTGGCAGAAATGACTGGCTGCTGGCAAGATTGTGTATTTGAAGACAGAAGATGTCTTCCTGTGCCTTGTGAAACTGTGCGAGGAAGGGGTTGCATGTGCAGATACCTGGTATCTCTACACCCTACTTTAGATTGAGTACTTTTTATATATAAAAAGTATTTTACAGGATTTTTGTGGCTGTGACAGCAGTAAGTTGTCTTCTGGCTTCTAGGCTTCACTCAGTTGATCCAGCTTATTTCTGCATCTTTTAGCAGCTAATTGTTTCGAAGTCACAAATTCAATTGTCCTGTGAGAGTTTGCTTTGGAACATCTTTCCTGAATAATCGTTGCTGATTTTTGCATGTTATTTTTTAATCTAATTTAGAAAGGACAGGATGTTTTTAAGGATCAGGACAATAGTTACGCAGCTCCAGTGGCTTGGTTTTCCTGTGTGGAAATCAGTGGCACATTCATTCTGGGACTGGCACTGCTGTTTGTGCACATGGTGGTTAAGCTTAAGCCCCGCTGGTAGAGGTATTTAAGGGTCATTTGTTATGGAAAACCTCAGACTTTTATGTTAGGGGTACAAAATATTTAGTATGCAAATCCAGTACTGCTGTTTATGGATAACATATTAAGAGCCACCAACACTGTGGTGCAATTAGGGACTTGAGACAAGTGTGCAGTCACCCAGATAGCTGGAAAATAACCACTAAGAGGTAAAAAAGAAAAGACAAGAAGCAACTGCTTTAAATTACTGCAAGGGGAATTCAGGTTAGACATTAGGAAAACTTTTTAACAATCTGAGGGGTTAGTCACTGACCCATGACGGGGAGACAAAGGAATCACCAGGAGGATTGGACAAACATTGGTCAGGAATGACATGGACAGTGTTGGTCCTGCCCCTGGTGACCCCGAGGAGCAGGCAGCCTCCCCAGCTTCCCTTCACCCGTCTGGCTGACATCAGCCATGCTGTAAAAGGCTCCAGAGTTTCTCTTAGTTCAGTTTCTTATCCCTAATAAACCAAAAAAGTCCTCTGGCTCTTGTTATGCTATCAGCTTATTCTGTACTAAGTATATCTTCATGCCTTGTATCTGGGGTTTGCACACCAAGGCTTGTGCTGCATGCGGTGTTCTCCAGGCTCAGCATCAAGCAAGGTGGCCATTTCATCAGGTTTGTAGAACAAGCCTGTAACTGGGTCCTCATGGTTTGCTTGAACTGTGTTTTTCATGCCAATATTTGTCACACAAAGTGCTTATGCTCTTTGCAACACTAAAGATCTCATCAGTTGCTGATATTGAAAAAAAGTGTCTTGCTTATAATTTCCTGAGTGTGGCTTTTTTTCCCCTCAGTTTTCAAACTTCCATTCAGTCCAATATGGCTAATTTTAGCACTGTGCCAGATGTTTTGTTGCTATTGTCTTTATATCTTCAAGCTGGTCTGTAAACCAATCAGGATTAGACTTGGGGCGGGACAGGGGTTGTGCCTTATCCCTTGCCAAAATTGGTGCTACTCCTCCATGCAAAGTACAGGGGATGAAAAGCTGATCTAAATGCAGTATGGTGGCATCACCTCCTCAGTGGGCTGTAAAACACCCAGGTGGCTTTGGGAACAGAACTGAATCTAGATCTTGAAGATCTCATCTTCTGAGAGAAAGTGAGTTAGTATGTTAGTATTCCTGATGCTGACTGAATTATGTGACTGTTTTTCAGGAAAAGAGGGTACAAGTCTCCCCGCCACTGACAAGAGGACCAAGTGCCTTTATACCAGAGAATGAAGTAAGTTGCCTTTATACCAGAGAATGAAGTAAGTTTGCGGTTAACCGGGCCAGGCGGGTGGTAGCTTTTAAAATAGAAATACCAAAGGACAGTTCTATAACCCTGCTTGTTCCATGGTACCCAGGTGAGCTCCCTTGAGAGCAAAAGTGATGGTTTCTCTGAAGCAGGTTCCAGTGGGTGAGAACTACCCTATCCTTGCATACAAGTGGTATTGTTTGACATCTTCTCAGTCACCAGCACTCCCAGAGACAGCATGAGTGACGGCTCTGCTCTTCTCAGGCCAGGGTTGAACACATTACTCATAATGGCAGACCTGAGGTGAAGCCTGTCCAGGATTGCAGTGGTATGATTTTGTAGCTCTCAGAGCAGTGTCTGACCTTCAGTTTGAGAGAACCTGCAAGTATGACTTCACTCCTTAGACTGTAGCTGTTACTCTTGAGAGAATTTATAGTTGAAAGGTATGGTTGGATTTCAGACTCAAGATTTCTGCCCATGACTTAATGTTCAAAGTAAGCCCTGATTTGCAGCTTGCTGCAGTAGATAGAAAATTTGCTGTGGTGATGTTCTGCTGTGATCTCAATCTTCACACTCTTATTCATTGATCAGTTAATTATTTGGGATAGTCTACTGTAACACCAGGATCTTTTGTTTTGTTTTGCTTTGTTTTAAGTAGTTGCTAAAGGCAGATAATTCACATACCAGAAGGGCCCAAAAGACATTGTGAAAGATGAGATAGCTGCTGTTCTCTGGGTTTCTCTCCATTTATACACTAGCAAGGTTTGAATTTAAAAACAAACGGAGAGGATGTAAAGGCTAGCAACAAGAAAACATAATGAAGCAAAAAGGAAGAAGTGTCAAAAAGAGTCTTCTAAACTTGGGAAGAGAGGAGTAGAATGAGTTCCAGCCAGTCAAACTTGTGGAGAGAACACTCATTTGCATGAAATACAAGATGAAACTGAGATGCCAAACTTTGTAATGACCTAGTTTTTCCTCATAAAGTCAATAATTGCATTAAAAGTAGAAAAATAAATGTAGTTAAAATTGTAACATATTTTGAGAAAATTGTTACTGAATTTATTTCACAGCTGAGAAGCTGAGACACTTGGTACAGGCACTAGCCAAGGGTGCAGGAGGAATCACCCAGTAGCTCTGAGTAACCCCAGCGGTTGCCCAGTACAAGCAGGGACCCTCCAGCTGTATGGATACAACAGCTATTCAGTGTCACAAACAAATGCTAACTGTGGTTTGTTTGGCCAACAACTACCTTTTTCCTTTTTTCCTTCTCATGAAATAGTACAGCGAATAGGGAGGCTTTAGTTAGAGACTAGTAACACACTGAATGTCTCACAAATCTTGATAATAACACTGCTGGTGTCAAAGCCTGCTTTATTGTTGTAATGGAAGGAATATGGGCAGAACAATAACAACTTAATTGTAAAGGTTCCTGTTATAGTGCCATAAGGCTTTAAAAGCAGAGTAAAAAAATATGTTTATGGATGGTAATAAATCAGGAGGAAATACATGCACAGTATGAAGAGGATAGTAATAGAGGTAGAGATAAATCTTAAAAATAATAATGTGGCATATTGCTATGCCTAACATAGCAACAGGGCAGTCCTAATGATTATATTTTGATTCTGTCACAGGAATTTCTATTCTTAATTTATACTGTTACAAGGAAAATCCCTGACAAGCTGAAGATGATTAGAAACCTGTGTTTCAAAAGTATGATTTCCCCAAGAAACCACTAAAAGAGACAAAGATCTCTTAAATACACTTGCTGAAGAATAAGGGGGACTCCTTGGAGTAGAGTGAGGAATGTACAGTAATAAGTGAGATAAAATGATCTCTAATGTGTGAATAAACTTCTGATGGTAAAAACATTATTAGGAAAACTGAGAAGGTATCATTTTGAGTACAAAACACAGAAAAGTTGCCATAATGAAGATACACATGTAAAAATTATGAAGCTGTCTAACTGTGTAGCTGCTTCTTCCCTTTCTTTCTGGGCCCACAAGTTAAAATAGGAAAGTACAGTGGTGAGAAGTGAAAGTGTAGTGTATTGTTGGTGTTTCTTTATATGTAACTTCTATATAAGATCGGATAGAAAAAAGTTTGAGGCACAGTCCACTCATCAACCCATCCTAAAGAAGGAAAACATATTCTAAATAGAATATTTCAGCAAAAGCATTGTGTCTTCTTGGATTTAGGCGCTTTCTAGCCTTATGTGCAATAAGCTAGATAAAATGTGTTCTCATTTCATGGTGTTTGCAATAGTAAACTGACTGGTTTATTGCTATGCAGTGTCAGAATAAATACTGGGTGCTCTAGCCTTGTGCTTGTAACTTCAGTGGTGAACATGTTGAGAATGGCTGTTCTTGGTGATAAACACTGAGTAATAACAGTAATACTGTGTCAGGGCTTGCAATGCAAGAGCTACTTATTCTTCTGCTGTTTCATTTCATCTTGTGCCCACAGTTTGGATTGGTTGGAATAATTAAAGAACAGCTTTTGTTTAAAGAAAGCATTAAATTCCTATTCTAAATAATACTTGAATGTTATGGACAAATTAGCATTTGATCTCCTCCTCAATTATACAAGCACAGAAGGGGTAGGTTGCCAGGCTGTTTCTATAATTTGGTTACATAACCCAGTTCCTCTCTATTAATTTTGAAATTAGTTTTAGAGCTGAATGCTTGGGTACTGTGTGTCTATACAGGCTGTCTTCCATAAAGAATTTACTTTCCATTTCGCTCTTACTTACTTCCAGCTCTCTATACCGGTTTGACTTTGAGGATCTGTGACTTTAGCTGTTTTGGAAAGATATACAGAAAAATGTTTTTGGTTTTTGTAGAAACATTAAAATAACAGAGGTTCTGTGTAAAGGTATCAGTATACAAGTAGAATCTGTATGTGTGTATTTGCATGCATGCAAGCATGTATGTTTATAAATATACATCCAGATTTCCATCATTACCTTTAAGTCTGTAGACAAGCAAACCTTTCATACCACAGTATGATTCTCCCTGGGGCTAAAGCTAGAGAAAATCTCTTTCTCTGCTAAAATGTGTCCATCTTATTTTTAAGGTTATGCAAGCAAATGGTTTGGATGAACGTACTAATCTTCTTGTGGAAGAATATTCTACATCTGGTCGCCTGGACAACATCACACAGGTCATGAGTATCCATACTCAGTACCTGGAGTCTTTCCTCCGCAGCCAGTTCTATATGCTGCGCATGGATGGGCCCCTTCCTTTGCCCTATAGGCACTACATTGCTATAATGGTATGTACCAACAGCCCGTGTATCTTCTCCTGCAACCTTGACTTCTGTATTCACAAAAAGAAGGAAAAAAGAAGACTTTAGAAAGGAGAGATTCGTGTGGCACTTTGACAGAAGGTGACTTTTTGTAGTAGATTTTTATCAGAATAAAGAATGCCTAGCCAGAAGGTTTTCAATGAGAAAGGAAAATGGGCAATGTACCTAATTCCCTGTTTCCCACAGCGATGCACTTCTCACATGCCCACATCACTGTGCAGCAGTAAGATGAGATGCATTGGACTCAAGTCACAACAAATTCCAGATAGACACTAGGAAAACAATTTTTACCATGAGGATGTTGAGACATTGCAGTGGGGACCAAGAGAGGTTCTGTGATCTCCAAGGCAGGAGACTTTGTCTGGGCAAGGCTCTGAGCAAGCTAATGTAAGTCAGCCCTACTGTGCAGGGGATTCTCCTCTGGTGTTCTTTTCCAACCTAAATTATTTTCTTCAATTCAGAGTAATCTAATGTATTTTTATTGGAAAATCCTCCACACTGTATAGAAATGCATTGCAATATAAAACAAGGCCCTTTGGAATGAAATTGTACTTAAAACATTGGTTTGTGTTGGTAATCTGTCTTCCACCTGCAGCAAAATCAGATTACATGCTAACATGCTGCATTTTTTCCCCTCTGTCTTCAATTATTCCAGGCTGCTGCCAGACATCAGTGTTCCTACCTAATAAATATGCACGTCGATGAGTTTCTGAAAACTGGTGGGATTGCAGAGTGGTTGAACGGTTTGGAATACATTCCCCAAAGACTGAAAAATCTGAACGAAATAAACAAACTCCTTGCACATCGGCCCTGGCTAATCACAAAAGAGCACATTCAGGTACCTCTTCAGTCATGCCCTGTAAATAGCAGTAAATGTCTGGTAAAAGGGACCGCCAAGAACTACGCAGGTGTCTGGTTAGGCTTCATTACCCTGAGTTAAAAAATTCAGGGAAGTACTAGTGCATCAAAAAAGCTATAAATTCTCCTGTGTGGAAGGAAAATTTGTGTGACAAAGCCAAAAAGATTTTCTTTTTAGGAATAGCATTGGCTAAAATAGCCCCAAAAGAAAAGAGGTAATCCAGGCATCTCTTTTTTTATCCAGAGAGAGTTTGTGTGCAAGAGGAATATGATATTATTGGAAGAAAGGATTTGATCCCTTTTTAAAATGCATAGTGTTTTATAGAAAAGCCGGGGGCCAAAGGAGATTTTATATTTACACTTTTTTTATTCTCATTTCAGAAACTTGTCAAGACTGGGGAAAATAATTGGTCTCTTCCTGAACTGGTGCATGCTGTTGTCCTGTTGGCACATTATCATGCCTTGGCAAGTTTTGTATTTGGTAGTGGCATTAATCCAGAGAGAGATCCGGATACATCTAATGGAGTCAGACTTATAGCAGTCAACAACTTCTGTGTCTGTGATCTTGCCAATGACAACAACATAGAAAATGCATCCCTCACAAGTAGCAACTTTGGGGTTAGTGTTGCAAGAAAATTCTTTTGCTTGCCTCTGTTTTGTATTAGAAAACTTTATCCCATTCTTTCCTTTTTAAATTTCAGGGTAGTTTTAAAGTTTTTGTCTGGTAATTCTTACATTCACTCTGGCAATTTTCTGTATAATCTATTGAAAACCAGTATTCTAACTGTGGATGGTAGTCAGAGCAATGCTGTTTTGATAGTTGATCTCACAACCGATTTGGCAAGACAAAAACTTCTCTTTCAGCAGAATGCTTAAAGTCCCAGTTTCTCCAGACAGTGTTGCAGTGACTGGAGCATGGTGGCATCCATGTTCCTAACATGTGGAATAAAAAAAAAGAAATGGAAAAAAATAGTAGGAGGAGTTATAATAACAATAATTTTAACTTCAGGGCCTGCAGTCACAAAACAGGTCAGTTCTGAAACACTTTAACGTAGATGGGAGGAAATGTCTGAAATAAAATTACTTAATTCTTCATGCTGGTGCTTCAGTCTTGAATCAACAGAAAACTTTGATTACTAGTTAATTAACTTAAATGTGGACATTTTTTCCTGAAAGGAGCTCTGTAATGTTTTTGAAAACATTTCCTTGAATTAATGCCAACTGATGAATTGGCCTCACGGCCTTTGATGGAAGATCAGGACTATGAGCAGTCACTAGATACAATTTTTACAATTAGCAGTAGAATGTGTGCATGTAATCACTCAGTTCAAGTTCTGTGTCTTAAACTTCTGGGCTGTAAGACATGCTGGCTCATATCATGGGGGTATCTTTCTCCCCATTTATAGAGGGCAGAGGGCTGCTGCTGACTCTGCTGCTGGTAAAGCAGTGAGCAGCATACTAGAATACAATTATAACTATGGGCAGAGGAACAGAGTTGAAAAGATGGGAAAAAACCCACTCAAACAATTTATCTTACGAAAAATCTGAATGATAAGTACAGATTCAAGCACCCAAAACTTTGATGTATTTCTAGGAAAAAGTGGTCTGTTTTTCTCACAAAAGTAAGAAAAAGGGTCAATATAATGGTTATTTTGATCACTGTTAATGAAAAGCACTGATTTGACATCTGAGGTTGTGTTTCTGTATTGCAGCGTTGCACTGTATCTCTTCAGAAACTTATTGTGCCTTACCAATAGACTGAAAAAAGTTACCTTAATATTAAAAGTTGTTTTCTGATATGTGTAGGGCACACACATGGATTTTCCTGGGCTATCAACATGGTGGAACATAAGTGACTATGGTTTCAGCATTCAAACACCACCTCTTTGCTGTTAATGCCCCTGCAGTAAATTACTGCCATGGGTTACATTAACACTTCCCAGCTCCTGTCTTCTTGCTATCTGAAAGCTGTTTGTTTGCACTGTATGTGACGAAATGCATTCTGGCTTCAGTTCTTGTGTTTGCTGCTGCTGTCTGTTTTTGAGAACGCTTGTTGTCAAGCATGAAATCTGAAGATGACACACGTTGTCTATCTTCTAATTTTGCAGAATGTCATGGTGTTTTTGCAGATTGCAGATTCTTTAAGTGAGCTGGAGGCCTTGATGGAAAGGATGAAGAGACTACAAGAAGATAAAGAGGACGAAGAAGCCTCTCAGGAAGAAATGGCAACTCGCTTTGAAAAGGAGAAGAAGGAGAGTCTGCTAGTAATTAGTGGAGGTATTTGTGTTTTTCCAGTTCCATTTTATTTGTACTTTGTGAGAAAAAAAATACTCGAGGCTAGTTCAGTGACTGAAACCTTTTCTGTCCATTTCTTTATGCTGGCTCCTCATGTAGTAGGAGTGTATTAGGTGGTCCTGTCACTTGCTTCATCTGCTTAAGATTTCTGAATTGTCAAATAACACCATCCTTTTTACTATTTGAAATTCAGCTTTTGTGTATTTAAAAAAAAAGGCTGTAGGATTCTTTCAATAGTAGCGAGTAAATTTCGTTTTCTGTATATACTCTATATCTTCAAAATAATTAATTCATGTAAATATTCAGTAATACTTCACAGGTTTATGTTCTACAGTGCTTACAACTTCAGTGACACTTTTAATTGGCCTTCGGATGTGACACTTAGTTTAGGAATTAGATTGGGATGAGACTCAACTTCTTTACCATTCACTGCCCACCTGGAAAGGACATTTCTAACTTGCCATCCTGTTCCACTGCCTGTGTTGTGATAGAGATTCTTAGCACTTTTTTATTCTTAAATAATGTTCAAAATTCTGATCAGAAACCTTCTTTTCCATTTTCTTCATATGCTTCATATGAAAGCATAGTCTTTCATCTCTAACAAACCATACAACAAAGTCTGTTTCCTGTAGACAGGAAGGTGGGGGTTTTTGTGCAAAGAAGGTGTTAGAAGAAAGAATATTATTAAGATAATCAGGATCTACAACTATTTCCTCATAGTAGAGGCTACTTAAAGATGATTGCTTGTGTCGTTTCTGGGAAGTGACCCATAAAATGCTTCACATTTTACTTCACTGTTCTTAGTGAGTTTAGATCTTGGCAGCTTCAGACCAAAAGTGTTTGACGGTATCAGTGTCTTTCTGCAATGAGCACAAGAGGAAGGAAGAATGTATTGCAGATCAGCAGAGAGGTTGTTTTATGGATCTCTAGGAACATTCAAAGCCTCCAAAAGACGATACATCCAGCAACATCATGGCTGGATTTTTAGACATGGACATTGTATATTCTTGCTGTTTTCCTTGGGTCAGGCAGTGTCAGCAGTGCAGATAAACAGACACCCTTTGCAGTTGCATTTGCAGACTTCCATGAGTCTCTGCAGCTTCAGGTGTATGAGGAAGAGGACTGAAGGCTTTTTAGGGTGAGGTTGCTGATAGTTTTGTTGACTTTCCTTTTTTTGTCTGTTGACTTTGCCTTTTGCTGGTTTGAATTGAGGAGTGTCTGTGTGTTGGGCCTTTACCCTTTCATGAAACTGAGTACTTGTCAGGGGAGAGGAGTGTATGTATACAGGTTTTTTTCCTTTGCTGAGAATTCACTGTGGCAGATGTTGTGCAAGCTTCTTCCTACGCAGTTATGTTTTGATTGTTTAATGAGGCAAAGAGGAGATAAAGCACTTCTGCAATTCTTAGATTAACTGACTTTTCAAGGTGCTAACAGTGGACATATGGCAACTGTTCTGTCGATGCATGTGGAAGCGAGCCACAATTTTAACATCAGGGTCAAATGCAGTCAGCTATGCAGTAGTCAACTTTTGCAGAGGTAGTTACACAATTAAGCCACCTGTTTATTCGGGAGGGAAAGATTGATTCCTGATAGAGAACCTGCGCTTGCTTAGTGATATGTTTTGGAGCTCTTTGAAGATGCTTAGTTACTAGAGCTTCTGGCAGAATTTCACCCTGATGTACTGTAGAGCTCTTTGCTTTCATATAGTCTTCAGTTGATATTTACAAGTGGAGTTTCTGGTTACTCATACTCTGGATTATGGAACAGAGCTGGTGTGATTCCTGACACCATCTCTGCAAGTCTAACAATCCTGTTGTCAAGGGTCCAGTATTCTTTTTCTTATCCCAGCACAATGACTTTACTAATGGGATTCATCTTCCTGATTTAAAATACCTAGCCTCCCTCAGAAGTCGACAGAGAGAAAAGCAAACCTCCAGGCAGAAGTTTAGCCCATCTCTTCCCTTTGTTTAGAAGTATGCTGGGTGTCAGGTATAGGCTGACATTTAGTGGGCTCAGTAAAAGTGGTGGATCCTGTACAAGCAGATGAGGATTGAAAAGTTTCTTTCCTTTGTACCACTCTTTTCCTTTGCACAGCTTCTAAAATTGTCCTCTAGTCCTGTTGCAGAGTGGTAGTTGGAAGCCGGCGCTAACTCGTGTGCTTGCCTAAAGCAAAGCATTTTCCTGTTTTATTCACAGCATTTGATGATGAAATAGTTTCTACAGATGTCTCCCGTTATATTGAAGATCCTGGTTTTGGGTACAAAGACTTTGCAAGGCGAGGAGAAGACCATCTGCCAACATTCAGAGCTCAGGTACCATGTCTTCAAAGCACATTCGCTCAAAGAATGCTTGTATATCTCGCTACAGGGAAAGTAGCATAAAGCAGTTGTAGTGGAGCGTGTTTTTTGCATGCTCCTTTTCTTGTCCTGGTCCATTAAATAACTCACAAGCTTCCATAAATCTCCCTAAAATGGAGTCTTTTACTATTTGTAAATCACAGACAAGGTAGTACTTGGCTTTATGTCTTATTTCATTTATTACCACTATTAATAGTTGAAAACTGTAAAGCATATCACTGCATCTGGTATAAATGTGAAAGGTAGAAAAGAAAGAATTTTCTTTCCCATCCCTCCAAATGTTGTAGAAAAAAGATCCACTGGAGGAACTCTTTATTTCTGTTGTTTTATCAAGTATTCTCTGTCCAATGGTTATCAATACCTGGATACATATATGTCTGTGAGAGCAATTTAGTGAGTATTGTTCTTGTAAGTGCACCAAGTCACTGGACTTTGGATGGTGGGAAAGAAGAGGAGTTCCTAAAAATGATTACTGAAGTTTTTGCTGTATTGTAGTACAATTTTTTCAGTAATGTTGAAATTACAGAAAATACATTTTGCCTACATTGTCTTATATATTGGCATCTTTCTCCATGACCAGATTCCTGAACTTTATATAACAGGAGGGACATTCTAAGTTGTTCTGTTCTATCTTATGGAGTACATTAATGAGCAGTCTAGTAATAAATAGAAAGCAATGGAAGAAACCTTAAACCAAAACAGAAAACTTCAATTAAAACAACAGTGGATGCAGAAAAACTTCATAGTCACAAGATGTATCTAAGATTATGTATAATAGAATACATAATCACTCTCAGGAAATGTATTTAGCTATATAGCAGTCTCTGCTTGTCTGGATAATTTAGTCTGTGGTCTTTATATGAGCCTGAAGTAGGTTGTTACTGCCAAAAAGAATAAGGCAAAGTCCTTGCCTCTAAATCAAACATTCTGCTTAAATACTTTAGAAACAGCAAGCTCCCGTGGAAAAAAGCTCCAAAGAAGTTGAAATTGGAACTAAAATATCTCTGCTCTTCAATAAACAGAACGGCTTCTGGCCTATATTCAAAGGAGTCACCTTGATAATTTAACTTTATTATGTCCTGTTCTTAACAGTTAGGTGTATATACCCAGAGCCTCCCTAATGCTCTGCTGTTAATAGTATTTAAGTTGCAGTAGTATCTCAAACTCCCACAATAAATCTAATCTTTATTCTGACAAAACAAGACTGCTTTATATCTGTGGGTTTAAATTTAGTAATAGAAAAAGCAGAATGTCTTTAAATTTGGGGTTTGTTTTTGTTTTTTCATTGTTAGTATGGATCAACTGCTGTTAGTGAACAGCACTTTCCTCCCTCTGAGCCTTTTGGCTTTTAGAGGCTTTTGTGATGCCCAAGGTGTCCTGGACAACTTTCCAGGCTGGGTAGGTATAGCATATTTCTCACAAGCCTTGTGGTCTTTTGTACTGGCAGCCAGAGGCCCAATGTGATTCTGTGGTATATTTCAGGTGGCAGTGAACGCCTCCGTTAGGCAACCAAGTAATATCCTACATGCTCTTCCCTATATCCTAAGCAGGAGGACAGTACAGTAGGTGTGCTCCAAAGTGCCTGGGAGAGGACCCTTGCCCAGCAGTACCTTTTGAAAACAGCCAGGCCCAGGAAGGACATGGAGATGATGCCCTTGACTGTAAAGTTGCCATCAGTGATTGAATTATTAAACACTTGCCAAGGATGTGGGCAAATTAACACATTCTGTGTGACCGCAGCATGGAGCATGGCTGCACGCTGCTCTGAAGCAGGGTGGCTCTCCACTGCTGATGCTGTGCGCTCTGCAAAGATTTACCATTCCTGTTAGGAACAGGCAGGCTTTTATCCTTGCAGTCCAGGTGCTTGTCTAAGACCAAAGCAGCCTGGATTTTATCAGTTTTTTTAGGGACAGTTCAGCACTTTACCCAATGACTGTACATCCTTTCTGGAAGTAAATACTCCATCTCTGCTCAGAGCTAAGCATCAAAGTCCCCAAGAGAAACAAGTTTTTAAACTTCCAGGCCAATCCCACATAGAATGATAGAGTGACAAAGCAGAAGAAAATTCCCTCAGCACTTCAGGAGAAACTTGAGTTTTTTTCTACTGTAGGCTAATGATATCCACTTGGAGGTAGGCTATCATGATATGATATTCATTGCCAAGAAGTCTGGGAGAATGGAGCAGGTGATGTGGATGAAAAATTCAAAATGTAAACTTTTGGAAGAGAATAAAGTTATTACTATCAGACAGCAGAAACTGTTGAGCCATAGAGAGGAACAGATAGGGGATTAATTTCATTTGTGCATTTATATATTTCCTTCATTTTCTGCAGGACTATACTTGGGAAAATCATGGCTTTTCCCTTGTAAACAGGCTTTATTCTGATATTGGGCATCTCCTGGATGAGAAGTTTCGGATGGTGTATAACCTCACATATAACACTATGGCAACACATGAAGATGTTGATACAACTACTCTAAGGAGAGCTTTATTTAACTATGTCCACTGTATGTATGGAATCAGGTATGAGGGAAAATCCCCTGATTTAGGAATACATTCTAAAACAATGTAAACAAAAAAATTAATCATTTGAAAAGCATGATTTTAGACTCTGGGTGTTTAAAGAGAAGATGATACCTCAGTCTGAAAGTTAGAGTGGTCTTGCTGGCATATCAGTGTAATTTTTCCTTCCAGTTCAGAAAATAATTATGAATCAGGATAGAAATTATTGCAGAAGTGTCTTCTCTGAAGCCAGCCCATATCCTTTGTTCAGAAAAGACAACATCCCAAAGCAAGTTCACAGACAACATCAAGTTGGGCAGGAGTGTTGATCTGCTGGGTGGTAGGAAGGCTCTGCAGAGGGATCTGGACAGGGTGGATCGATGGGTCAAGGCCAACTGTACAAGGTTCAACAAGGTCAAGTGCTAGGTCCTGCACTTGGGTCATAACAATCCCAGGCAGCACTACAGGCTGAGGGAAGAGTGGCTGGAAGCTGCCTGGTAGAAGAGGGCCTGAGGGTCCCGGTCAACACCAGCATGGCTAAACATCCAGCAGTGTGCCCAGGTGGCCAAGAAGGCCAACATCATCCTGGCTGCTATGAGAATATTGTGGCCAGCAGAACCAGGGCACTGATTGTCCTGCTGTGCTCAGCACTGGTGAAGCCGCGCCTCAAATCCCATGTTCAGTTTCGGGCCTCTCATAACAAGAAAGACATTGTCCAGAGAAGGACAGCAGAGCTGATGAAGGGTCTGGAGCCCAAGTCTGATGGGGGGTGGCTGAGGGAGCTAGGGGTGTTTAGTCCAGAGGCTCAAGGGGGACTTTTTCACTCTCTACAACTACCTAAAAGGAGGTTGTAGCTAGGTGGGGATCAATCTCTTTTCCCATGTAACAAGTGACAAGATGAGAGGAAATGGTCTCAAGTCACACCAGGAGAGGTTTATATTGGATATTAGTGAAAATTTCTTCAGGGAAAGGGTTGTAAAGTATTGGAGCAAACTACTCAGGCAAGTGGTAGAGTCCCCATCCCTGGAAGCATCCAAAAAACGTATGGATATGGCACTTGAGGACATGGTTTAGTGGTGAACATTGTGGAGCAGCTGAGTAAAACGGTTGGACTTGATGATCTTAAAGGTCTTTTCTAACCTTAACAATTCTATGATTCTACTAAGGCTTTCAGATGTTAGCAGGTGGTTTTCTGTCATTTATAATAAGTGCTCCAATTCCAAGGCTCAAGAACACAATGATGCAAAAGACAATGCTTTTAAAAACTTATATAAAACAGAATGATTGCCTATGTTACTTTTAGGTATGATGACTATGATTATGGAGAAGTGAATCAGCTACTTGAACGCAGCCTGAAGGTTTACATAAAGACAGTGACCTGCTACCCAGAGAGAACCACCAAGCGCATGTACGACAGTTACTGGCGTCAGTTCAAGCACTCGGAGAAGGTACGTGTTTCAAATCACACGTGGCTTCACAGAGATCCCCGTGCTGTTTCAAAATTAAAATATGGGGACAGCTAAAAATGGCAGTATCTGTCGAATTAACTATTTTAAATCAGAGAAAACCAAGTGAGATTATTTTGTTAAGTGTTACATACCAGATTTAGAAAAATACTTCTTAGTGTAGTGGAAATACATATATTTTTTCACCGTTATTTTGAGTGGCTTCTCCATAAAATTGAATGGACAACTGTTAAAGAAAAGTAGATAAAGTTGGAAATGCAAAGTAGTGAACTATGCCAATACTAGGGATTTAGAGATCAAAAAATACTTAAATGACATATGTATATAATCTTTGTGAGTTTTTTTAGCAAGAAAAATGTCAGCGTGCCTTCAAATATCCACATGAAATGCTTCCTGACAGGGGTTCAGTGCTTGCGTGCCTGCTAGCCTATCGGGCACGGAAACTGTTCCTTATTCTGTGCTCCTATATAATGGTCACAGGTGGTAGTAAAGAAAACAAAATATGCTTCAGAAAGAACTAATGCCATTACAGTAAAAAGGAAGTTTTATTGGGACTTGTCAGATGGAAGACTGTTTGAAACAGCAGTTGAGGCTAGTTCCTTGTAGTCTTGGGATATTGTCCATACTGGAATACTACACAGCTGTCTTAAACTGTAGTTTGTAGTAGGATACAGGGAGAAAGGACATAGTTTTCTTGCAGCAATACTTTACTAAAGGTAGGAAATTTTAGTCTAAATGAATAAACAGTGATGCATTCAGAGGTGAGCTAAATGGCTGATTTAATTTCTAACAGGTTCATGTCAATCTGCTTCTAATGGAAGCTCGGATGCAAGCCGAACTTCTGTATGCCCTTCGTGCCATAACTCGCCACTTAACCTGAAGCACTCGCTGGGCAGGAGTAAAGGAGTTTTTACTGAGTATGTAAAGACCTTTTGAAATAGATACACACCAGAAGCTGTTTGTGATGTAGCATCAGGTTATTCAATTCTCTAGTGTCAAAGTTTAGCCGTGCTTCTTGGCGGCTGTAATGTGCAATGACGTGTTTTATTTTCTTGATGCTTAACATTACTAATGATAACAAAAGTAACACTGAGGAGCACTACTCTGCATTGTTTCCAGCTGGATTTATGCGCAGTGGTCAGAATCCTGAAACTGTTTTTATTATATCCAATCCTAGCGCTTTGTTCTTTAAGCACTGGAGTGAAGTGCTTAGAGACTTCTTTTTCCAAGCAATCATTTTTCAGATTAGTGGAGTCCAGCAGAGGATGAGTTCTGCCTGTCCTGAGAACGTGTCGTGACTCGTGACAGAGACACGCGGGCTGTGTTGCATTGAAATGCCCACTGGATTCTTCTGTGTCTCCTGGAGACTGCTGCCAGTCACTGTCTTACTACAGCAATTGGAGGTGATGCGAGATGTGGATGCAAACATCGAGCACACTATAATGTGAAATTAGTCTTGATAAATCCTACAGCATGCTACTGAAGTGCGAAATTCATCTGCTTTGTCATGCCCCTTCCCAAGAGAAGAGGCCTCACGATTTGCCATTTCAGTCACACTTACTGTGTTTCAATCATGCATAACCTTGTTTTACTGACAGTCACCCTCGGTTGTCCTGACAATATCCATGCTCATCACATGTTGCAATTTGTTTAGTTGGCACCTATAAAATTAATACGCAGGCTGACCAAAAATAGGGTTGTGGGGTTTTTTGCACTCTCTTCTTTATCAATGTTTTAACTAAGGAAAGTAAAGGAAGGCTAGCATATCTGTTCTTTCATATTGGATGTATAGAAATTTATTTCCCATAACTTTTTCATAGCATGAAATTGTAATATTCAAAGTTTAAAAAGTTTCTATGCATTAGTGTGAGTGAACAAAAGAAAAGTGCAATATTTAAAAAGAAAGCAAGCTTTTTTCCCCGATATACCACTGCTAAAGTGTCCTTCTTATATAGCCATAAAGAAATTTTAAAACCAAATTTCTTTACTGTCTAAGGCCTACCAGTTTTGTTTTAGCTTTTACGGCTTAAGACAACCTGATACTGAGATGCCAAAGCATCCCCAAAACAAAGCATTTTTGGACAACCAGTAATATTGGGGAAGGGAAGAAATAAGCTGCCAAAAATGTCACACTTTTGTGCTGTTTTTTGTTGCTTTTGACTAATTTTTATGAGCACAAAATGTTGATATTTATAGCTTTATTTTGTATTGCATTTAATGAACCAGTGAAGTGCCTAAAGAGATGCTTAAACTTACCCAGTAGAACACAAGTTGTCATTGCTTCAATTTTTGTCTGTTGGTTTGGACTTTTCATATTTCTTTTGAGGAGGGTGACCTTTATTTCTGTGGCATACAGTCAAAACTAACTGGACAGGTTTGTTTTTAACATTCTGTTGGATTGTAGAAATTAATATAGGATTTTTTTCATTGGTTATTGCAGAATTGTTAAAAAAATACTACCAGTCATATTTTGACACTTTTCATTTACAAAATCATGGACCAGTACTCTTACTAAAGTTAGTTTTCTCTTTTCTTCCCTTTTATGATCATTGCTGTGACTTCGCATGTTGGTTTTTCCGCTTTATCTATCTGTTCCAGATTGGAAAGCTAAATGATTGTACACTTTTCTGCACTTTCAGACTGCAGGCTCTGCATGTGAAAACCTTTTGAGGAAGAAATCAGTAATTATTTTTTTAATGTCATGTTGGCTATTTAGAAAACTACCCAAAAGACAGCATTGGACTGTCTTCTAGAGAGAGCATTGGGTAGACCATCAGATTTATTTATCTTGTATAGCTAACTGCAAAGATTTCTCAAAAGCATTGAGATGCTCATATGTATGAACTTAGATTAACTTTCTAAGTTGTTATGATCATTTTTCCTCCCCCTTGTGATTGTAGTGGCCATTAGTAATGGCTTTCGTGCATAAAACAGTTCTGCTGAGAGAAGTTTTCATGCAATACTTTTGCTTTTTTTTCAAATTATGGGAACTGTTCAGTACTAGTTTAAATTCCTTTGTTTTGAAAAGTCAAGTAGTTCTCAAGAAGCACAGTTGAGCTCTGGAAAGGAGGTGAAACTAGATTTGGGTAACTAATATGATGGCTTAGTTTCCCTTCAGAAATGCAAAGACTCTTGGAGTAGGTTGAGTTTTATGTTTGGAAACATGAGTGCCTTTACTTCTTTCCTAATGAAATATACTTGCCAGCTCAAATGCCTTCTGAGCAAAGTACATGACCAGATTTGAAATACAGAAATCATAAATGTATTGCTTCATAAAATTGGTAGTTAACCAGTGTTTTGTTTTATTTTTTTAAGGTGCCATACCAAGTCACATATGGCCTGCAAGACATTCCACCGTAGGAAATGTCATTGTACAAATAGTTTGCTATTTTTTTTTTTTTTTTTAAGTATTCAATGCAAACTTGAAACATCTGGAAATGTTTTCCACGTGGCATTTTTTTTCAAAGTATTGCATTTACAGTGCAACAATTTATAGCCTAATTTTTATACTCAAATTTTGGATTTTTAATAGATGTTTGTTCAGAATAGGTGTTTAAAGTCAGACATTGCTACTCTTTATGCACGCTTTAGGTTCACACTGTGCCAAATTTCAATGTGCAAGTTTTCTTGGATTTTTTTTCAGTTTTAAGCACTCGTGAATGTGAATCTTCACACTTTGTTCATTAATATTTTTCTGAAGAGTACTGTAATAATTTGAAGCGTAGATACTCTCCCTTTGTGTTCCTTTATTGGAATTGGTAATTACCAGCATTAATGTTATTCTACAAACTCCCAGCCATGACCAACATAAAAACAAAATGTACACTCTCCTCTCTGCTGAAGAGAAAGCTTGGTAGGTAAAGTTAACCAGATAGCACAGGGGACACTGTAAACAGAGAATAGAGCTTTTGAGCATGAACAGCTTCTTATCATTTAAGAGTCACTTCAAAATGTGTGCTGTGATAGAATACATCCTTGCTGAAATTGCTCCTTTTTTTTTTTGGTAATGAAGAGAAGTGAAAAAGGTGCCAATTGGAGAAAGCATTTGCATTTCCCCAAACACTCTACCCACAGCCAAACATCACGAGAGCGTCATCATACAAGAATAGAAATAATTTTTAAAACGAAAATAATAATTTTAAACTTGGGTGCAGTTTGTGCAGATAGCTACTACAGCTGGTGCTGTAGTATCCTATGAGAACTTTGGTGAGCTGTAGATGGATTTATTTTCATCAAGGCTGAAGTAAATCATATTCTTTGCCCTAAAGCCTTCATTAAAATGAAAATCATAAAATATGCTGAGTTGGAAGGGACCCATTAGGATCGAGTCCAACTCCTGCCCTGCACAGGACACCCCAAGAGTCACACCACGTGCCTGAGAGTGTTGTCTGAGTGCTTCTTGGACTCTGTCAGGTTTGATGCTGTGACCACTTCCCTGGGCAGCCTGTTCCAGTGCCCAACCTCCCTCTGGGTGAAAAGCCTTTCCCTGATATCCAGCCTAAACCTCCCCCGACACAACTTCAGGCCATTCCCTCAGGTTCTGTCACTGGTCACCACAGAGAAGAGATCAGTGCCTGCCCCTTCTCTTCCCCTCATGAGGAAGTTGTAACTGCAGTGAGGTTTCCCCTCAGTCTCCTCTTCTCCAGGCTGAACAGACCAAGTGCCCTCAGCCACTCCTCATGCAGCTTCCCCTCAAGGCCCTTCACCATTTTCATTGCCCTCCCTTGAACACTCTCTAATGGCTTAATATCTTTTTTTATATTGTCGCACCCAAAACTGCACACAATATTCAAGGTGAGGCCACCTCAGTGCAGAGCAGAGCGGGACAATCACCTCCTTTGACCAGCACCTTGATCCTTGAAAAGGATGTAATTTCAGCTGTAAGAGTTAAAGAATTGCCACTATCAGCTCTTTTATGTATTAAAAAAAGCCTTTAAGGACAGGAAAATCAGTAATTGTAGACAATTATATGTGTAGGTCTCTATAAATTTAGAACAGATCAAAACAGAACAAAAAGGAAAACATTTTGCTGCTCTGTTACTTGAGTGCAGAAGGTCAAAGCACCAGATTCTCCAAAAGTACTTTTGTTTGTAGTGATGCTGATAGATATTTTCATGGGATTTGGAAAAAGCAGTTAGCTGCTTAAATTTCAGTGGGAATTTAAGCACCCAGGCACTCAGCAAAATCATAGCAGGTGCCCACTTGCATTTTTGAGTCAGATTTTTAAATAAACTTAGTCACCTAAATTCAACAGAATAAAATTAATTTCCATAGAGATTAGAGGAATAGTGTGAACCAGATCCATGTGATTTGGAGCAGTTGTTAATGAAATGGATTGTTTTGGGGATTTAATGTAGTCTTAGAGAAATCTCTCCCAAAGCAGTTAAACGAAGCTGCTGCTCATGCAGAACAGGTTCTTGACGTTTCTCATGCATGTGTGTTTTCCATGAACATAGGCATGCATTTCAGGCTCATGTTCCAGAATTTGGACTCCCTTTCAGAAGAGCTCCATTATTCAACTTCTACTTGCAGAAAAGATTCATTGGTGGCAGTATGTGGATAGTTTGTGCCTGGACTAAAAAGTTTTGGCTAGAAAGAAATACTCCAAATCTTCTTGATCTCAAGTGATGTTCTTTCAGTTACTTTCCTTAGAGGTTTGGATCCTTCTCTCGTAAGTAAGAGGAGATGTTGCACAAAATAAAGAAAGAGGGGAGTGGATTCATTGTAAATGAGCTTTCCCTGAGCAGATCTGAATATAAAGCTGTAAGAATTAGTTTTCTGTTTAGCAATCATAAAAAGAGCTGCACAAAAATGTCAGTTTTCATTGTCTGAACTTCAGATTTACTGTCTCTAATGTCCCTCAACACTAGGTTTGTCTGAAGAGATGCATCCACCAGCTTTTCTATATTTAGAAATTGTAAGTGAAAGTTTTCATCTCCAAATGAAAACTAATTTAGCATTTCATACCTACTGCATAGATCACAGGTGTGGGAGATGGAGAGAGCACAGTAGTATGAGGAAACTTTAGATGTATCTTGTTCAGTGTTAATTTATTCCTTAGAGCACATTTCCTGGCATGTGGTTGTGGTGCCACTCCCCAATGCACATCAGGTCTCTTTTGCAGACATTTAATCCTTCTGCTGCTCATCAAGGGCAAAAATTGTCATTTTCCAACCTGTCACCACCCCCGTCCTGCATCAAGTGCTTCCTGTCTCCCCAGTTCACAACCCTGAGCAGCCATGCAGGGACAACCTCCCAGCCTTGACCTTGAAAACAAGGTTCCTCTATCACCGCTTTCTGTTGAGTGCAGAGGTTCTTTCCTGTGTTTAGAAACAATTACCATATTAGGTTATTTCTGGACAGAAAAATTCTAAGTGTGGTTTGAAAGAGTGAAACTCAGTGTATTTAGGTAGCATTTGCCAGTAGCATGTCAGAGCCTGTCTCTGGAGTTACAGTAAAAATCCAGTGGATACACTAAGGAAACCATTATGTTGGTGAAACGCCCCATGCTTGAGCTATTCAGCTGTGCAGGTTTCTCTTGAGGACATCGAATGGGGGATTTAAGGTTCCCTTGTGCCAGGCAGGCTTACAGGGCCATTGGATCAGCCTTGCAGATGGACAGACTGCATCCAGCCTCCAGAACAAGTGGATATGGGTTTTTCACTTATCTATGGGGAAAAATCCAAATGCACTCTGTGGAGTGGCTGCTGGAGACAGAGGCAGGGTTGGGTGTTTCTACAGGTACTGAGTATTATCGGGGCTTGTGGAAAATAAACACCTGAATTCTGCCCTTGTTCCTGAGAGTAGCTGGAGGTGGTACTGAAGATGCCAATTATTATACTATTTGTGGGGAGCAAGCCATGCTGTTGACATCAGGACACAGGCACGCTCAAGGGGATACGGCCAGCACAGGAGGAGTTGATGTGTTGGTCAGTTGAAGAAACTTCACTGATGTGTCCAAGAGGTTCTTTTCTATGCCTGTGAATCAGGGAGAAGGTGCAACATGCCTCCCTCTAAGGTGTCCAGATAGGTTCTTTTGAGAAAAGAGCTGGGACTCTGCTTACTCCACAGATGGAACAGGGGAAGGGAAATGTTTACTTCTGCCCAAGAGAAACTTGCCACTGTTGAATTGCATTTTCTTGCCCCCATCAGCCCTTTGAAGGGAGTTTTCAGGCAAAATGGGTGACCCACCAAGCATTGTGTCTCCAGCTGAGGGGTCTGAGCGGCAGCGACAGCAGCAGGTTCAAACACGCACGGTTCAAAACTGTTTCTCATTCCTCACTTCATGCTCATGTTGTGCCATCAGACCCAAATCTCTTCCCTCCAGCCTGGCTGCCACATGCCCAGGTGGCTGCAGGAGCAGCTCACTCAGTGTGATGGGTGATGCAGGCGCTCTTAGGGGAAAAATAATAATTATTAGGCTACAGCCCTTCGACTCTGCAAGGCAACAGTCAGAGATCTTTTCACAACTGTGACCAGAACTGGATATAAACTGTAGCTTAAGAATATAGGAATTCTGTAAACTTGAAATCTCTCAGTTTTACCCTTTTCTCCTTTTGCTGGAAAGCCACACAATGAATGTATATGCTTTATCTTTCTATCTGACATAACTGAAAATCAGACTGCCAACTCCTTGTTTTGTATTAGCCTTTTTTTTTAAAAAAAAAGTTTGTGAGCAATATATGTAGCATGCTGTGAACGTCTGTTTTGATCTTTATAGTTACTCTTTAATCCATCAGTATTAACACCAGTTCTTTTTTGTGTTCCCCTTGGTACTTCGTATGCAGTGTAAGCAGAAGCTGTGATCGGCTTTGCAGTCCTGTGCCATGTTACTGTAACTCCTTGATTTTTTAGGAAGCACCTGACTGTGGGCCACCCTGGGGCAGGTAGCGTGCCCGTACACGACTGCCACTTTTTGGTCTCTTGTACTATGTATAGTTTTAAGTAGAATAAGCTTTTTAACAGAATATTGATGCGGTTTATGAGTCACGCAGGCTGCAAGTGTCTGGTGTGTGAGAGTCTTTGTATTTATAGTTGTTGGGGTTTGGTTTTCTGTTTTGTTGTTTTTTGTTTTTTTTTTTTTTTTTTAATTCATAAAGTAGCAAACTTGATAAACATAGCCACTTTAAACTGCTCTTGCTAAACAGACCCTGCTGTAGATAAAATACCACTGTAGATACAGGGAGGAGTGCCAGCTGTCCTCTCTGGACTGTGGGTGAGCTGAGACCCTCTCTGCAAAAAGCATGGTCCAAGCTGCACAGCCACCCTTGCGTTTGACCACATTTGGACCCAAACACCGGGAAGGCTGGGGTCTGGCATGTGTTTCAGACCCCTGTGCCCATAAGCCTGCCACTGGCTGCCTACCACACTGCTCACCAATGCATGATGGGGAACGTGAGCTTTACTGGCATGAGAGGGATGGATGGACCAGCTGCTGGACCGCAAACATGGTCATGGCATTTCTGCAGCCAGAAAGCTTCCAAGCCTCTCTTGAGTGCAAAACTTAGCCTTTGATTTGCTGTCTGCAGAGCCCAGCATGCTGGGGAAAGAATCAGCGTTGGCTCCCCATTGGCAGCCGTGGGTCTGAGCCCCGTTGGCTGGGGTGGCAGGCAGGGCAGGGCAGGGCAGGGCAGTGCTGTGCCCAGAGAGGGACATTTTATTGCATCTCCCACCTCTGGCCCTCTGGACAGGGGGTAAATTGTACCCAGCCCAGCAGCTCTCAGCTTCTTGCCTCCTTCTACCATGGCCACGTGGGTGTTTCGGGATGGAGCATTAAGGAAGAAGCTCTGATCCTGCTGCTCCCTCCCACCACCACAAAGTGAGACAGCATGGTAGCTCTGTGGGTCCCACAGTCCCTACAGCATCCTGTGGGCAGGTGGCACATCACCTGTCCTGCCTCCCAGGCCACCTGCCCTGCGCTCTGGAGATAGGCTACAGGCTCCATGCTTTCACAGGAGGTTTGCCTGCAAGGTGAGGCAGCTGCTAGGAACTCACTGTGGGTTCCCACAGCAGCTTTCATCATTTTTTTTTTCTGTTGTTGCTGGTTGGGCTTGTTTTTTTTCTGCAGAGAAACAGACTGACCTAGTGGGATGGATTTTTTTGTGTGTGTGACTTTTGTTAGTTTTTAAGTTACCCGACTTGAATTTATTTGGACAGATGCAGAAGGAACTTTTTTTTTGTGAGTTAAGAGACAAAAACGCATTTTTAAACAAAGGAATCATGTATTAACATTTTAACAGCAATTCATAAATCTGCACTTTTTATGAGGTTTTGAAAAATCTATTTATAGGTACGGAACAATGGGGTTTGTTTAAAACTGTATCGCATTTATACTTGCTGAAATTACTTTCGTTGTTATCAGTAGGAATTTCATTGGTTAAATAAAATGAATAAAACCTGCTTCCTGTTTGAGCCATCATTTGCCACACACGGGGGAACATGTCTCTGGAGCAGAACATCCTGTGTTTTGGGACAAAATCCAGTCCTCAAAGTATCTTTACCCTCCATGCCCTTGTTGTGTGTTTTAATCTACATATTATTTAATACTGAAATTATTCAGTTCGTCTTCCAGGGAGCCCTGAATGAACCCCAGAGCAGCAGTGAGTGAGAATCATAAAACCATGAAGGAAATTAGAAGGAGAGACGAAATGTGTGCCAGAAGTTTGGGGCTTGGGGCAGTGCCAAACTTGTGTAGCAAGCAAATTGCCCCAGTCCTGCCCTCTGCCCCATCCAGTCCCCAGGGAAGGGTAACTTAATGCTGAGGGATCATCAGGGCAGTTTGTCCTGGGGGGGATACTCATCTCCCCTCCAAAGTGACAAAACTAGATAACAAAAGCTGCAGACCTGAGGTGTTTCAGGTGTATCTTATCCTCCAGCTACAGGATGCTCAGCTAACCTGTCCTCACAATGGAAATAGCTCCCAAACTTATTTGGAGGTCAGTCGGAGGTAGCTTGTGTCTCAAGGAGGGCTGTGACTGATGGCTATTACCTGCTGGCATCTCTGGCTGGTTCAGCTTCATCCTGCCCTGAAAAATGCACTGATCACAATAAAAGAAATGCATAAAAAATACATATTATTTATATAGAGAGATACAGATATATACATATATATTTATTTATTTGCTGTCAGTGGGAATTTCAAAACACTGAAAATATCTATCATAGATCCAGGCAGAGCTTCCAGTGCCCTTACAGGAGCTGTGGCTGTCACCTCCAGGCACTGGTGCAGATTGGGACTGGGAGCATGACCATGTCACCAGCACCATTGTGAAAAAGATTCAATGTTCCTCAAACCCAAGGGTTGCTGAAGAATTCCTGCTTTAGTTTCTAGAAGTCTCAGAAGACAGGGGAGCAGCAGGGCAGGACAGTGCCCTCTTCAAGCAAGCCCTGCCCTGATTTTGGTCCCTGCACCTTCCCGAGTGCGTGGTGTGAGTGCTCTGACAGGTACCCAGCACAGGCAGAGGACAGCCCCACTCCCCAGCACCCCATCCTCACCTCTTGGGCTGGTTTCCCCCAGGAAATCCAAGGCCAAAAACACCTGCTTGCCCTGGAGCCAGCCCATGGCTGGAGACACCCAGATTCAGAAGGGTGGTGGCAGACCAGGGACCGTGTCACAGGGATGCTCAGGTGACCATGCCGGGTGGCTGTGGGACAGTCTCCCTGCAGCCCATAGGTGGCCCCCGTGGGATGCCCCTGGGATGTGACTCCAAGTCCCGCCAGCTCCCTCATCTCCTCAGGAATCACAGGGAGACAGCCTGGTGTGCCCCATGAGCAGCACCAGCCGTGTGTGGCCACCCCCATCCTCCCAGACAGATCCAAGAAGCCACAAGCTTCTTGTGGGGTGGGCAGGGTGGGCAGTAGCAGTGGGGTGCCATCACAAGTGGAGACCAGCTCCCCACTCATGGCCTGAGCAAGCCCACACCTGTAGGGTTGCATTTCCACTTGTGCTGGCGTCTCCTTTGCTTCTTCCCAGCATCACCTCAGGCTCTTCGTGCTTCCATGGCACTGGGAAAAAAGGTGGTCATTCCCAGACCCCTGTACAGAGCCATCAGTGGATCCGCTCTCCAAGTGTACAGGAACTGCTGCTGAAGTGCACCCACCAGCACAACATTCCAATGCTACACTCCAAATTACCCCAAATTATAGGCAATGTGGGAGCCTACAAATTCCCCAAAAAAATTTCTAATGGGATCATGATGGAGCAATCTGGTGAAGCAGCTGGCCAGCAGAACAGAGGCTCTACAAACCTGAGCTAGAATTAATAGAGGTTAACATCACTCATCGTACTAATAAGCTTACGTAAATACATTGATTTTTCTAAGCTTTTCAGTATATAAAAGTCGATAATCACTAGATTTGTATTTCCTACTAAACTAAAACCTACTCTTTGCATCCTCCACATGTGGTTTTTGTCCTTGGGCTTTCTTCAGGCCCTGGAGCAAAACTGTAATGTTTCTGACCTGCAGGAAAGTGCTTTTGCAGAAGGGAAGTTCTCCTCCTCTTCCCGCCTGCAACTGGTGATCAAAGTATCAATATATCTACCCAATAAAACGTTTTGCTAAAAACTGTGTACAGAAACTACAACAAAATGTGTGATCTCAGCCAAAATGGAAGTGTTTTAGCAGTCATGACCTGAAACATTCAGTGTTGATTTGCCCAGGAAGGAATCCCCCAGCAGTTTGCTGCTGCAGTGTGCAATCCCACCTTTCCCATGCAGACCTCACGGCCCCATGTGTCTCATGATGCACTGAAAGCATCAGGAGAAGAGCTGGGCTGGGGAGATGATGCTGCCTGAATACAGGCACTTAATTTGCCTTGCTAAATTACGTAGCTAATCTCTCCTGGCTTCCTCTGCAGCCCATGGAGAGAGGGAGACACTCCACCAGAGGGTGACATCTGCCCTGAGTTATCCTGAGTTATCCTGGGAGACTGATTCGCATCCACACGGTTGGGATGCAGCCTTCACCTCACCGAAGATTAAACTGCAGCTCACATCTGCAATGCAGCACAGTGATACTGAAAAGATCAGCTGGAAACATGGTATTATATTTAAGGTAGCCCCTAGGCTTTTTGTTTTCTAGTTTTTTCTTGCTGAAAAACAAAGTAAGAAAAACATAATTTGGGGGGAAAAAATGAACAGAAGCATCTGATAGAGGCATCATTACCAGCTCTAATTAGTAGACCTGAATGCAAATCCCCAGAACCACAAGAAGTCCAGAACCTCAGTGCTGGGAGTCCCTGCAGTGCCCACAGGATGGAAATGTGCTCTATGATGAACATCTGCATCTTCTCACAGCTGGGAATGGGAGATGGAGAAACAGTGAGACTTTGAATATGCTCCTGAGAGAAATAAAGAACAAATACCAGGTTCACAGTTAGATCCCACACCACCAAACCTCCCTTAGATTGGGCATGGGGGTGTGATCTGAAGCATCACAGGATCTGGGGATAGACAAAACTATCTTTCATTGCTGGAGTCTGAGCCCTTTTCCTTGACAACACTTGAAAAGAGGTTGTAATAAGATGGGTGTCTGTCTCATCTCTCAGATAACAAGTGACAGGATAAGAAGAAATAGCCTCACACTGTGCCAGGGGAGGTTTAGATTAGAAATCAGGAAAAATTTCTTTACTGAAAAGACAGCCAGGGATCAGAACAGGCTGCCCAGGGAAGTGGTGGAGTAACCATCCCTGGAAGTGTTCAGGAAACATGTGGATGTGGCACTTGGGGACATGGTTTAGTGGTGCACTTGGCAGTGCTGGGTTAATGGTTGGACTCAATGATCTTAGAGGTTCCTTCCAACCTTAATGATTCTGTGATTCTGTCTGAGTTGTCATCCTCCTTAACTGGTGGGATGATGAGCCTCAGAGACCATTTGCACCCTTCTGACACCAGGATGCCCATTGTTACCATTCAGACTTCTGCAGCCATGGACTCTGTGCTCTCACAGATCCTTGAGAAGGCAGCCCTTTTGCTCCACATCAGATACTCATCTCATTTTTGAAGAGTGCAGTGGTGTTTTCAAGCGCAGACTGTCACCAGCAGTGCAAAGGTGTACAGTTACACCCCGCAGATGCCTGAGGGTGAAGGATGAACTCAGGCACCCCACAAATGCGCATGTTTTCCACGGACTCAAAAAATTGTGGGCCAAGTTGTCTGGGTGCTGGAATCATTCCACACAGGTCAGACCAACTCATGTGGTTGAGGTGCACACAGTTGTTAATTCCATCTGTTTCAGTGGGACCCCACACAAATCCCTACTCCCACCCAAATGTGGCTACAAGCGCTGTGGGTCATTTCAAGCAGCAATCAGGAAGCATCAGAGCCTACCTGCATAGAAGGACTTAGTGACCAAAGAGCCTTCCAAGGGACTGTGGGAAAGATCATGCCACCTGTAGCATTGAGGGTGAATCACCTCAAAGGTCTGCATGGGTGGAACAAACCCCATCTGCCAACAACCCAGCTAAGTTTCATTGGTCCCAGCTTCAGGCATCCAGATGAGGTGCCCAGGTAAAAGCCTGTTGAGATACTTATACTGAATTGAGAGACTCCAGTGCCTACAGAGAAGAAATTTTAAATTACTACATTTGAGTGGCATAAATCTAGAAAGTGATGTCGATGTGAGTCTATTGTACCATCCCTCTGGAGCTGCTCCACTTATCTCAGCAGCTTGTTGGTGTCAGGACTGAGCAGAGACCATTTCTCAGCCCTTACTGTTCACTATTTAGCTCTTGGCCACTTGGTTTCATATAATCATAGAATAGTTTGGGTTGGAAGGGACCCTTAAAGGCCATGTAGTCCAACCTGAGACAACTTCAACTAGATAAGGTTGCTCAGAGCCCTGTCCAGCCTGACCTTGAATGTTTCCAGGGCTGAGGCATTTACCACCTCTTGGGCAACCTGTTCCAGGGTTTTATTCATTGTAATTTACTCTCATTGTAAAAATAAAAATTTCTTCCTTATATTTAGTCTGAACCACCCCATTCATCTGCTTCTCTTCTCCCACCTAGTTTCCTCCCATGCCCACTAACATGGTCTGGCCCACGTGCTGCAGCTCCTGGCTTTGGTCCATAATTGTCTTCTATCAGTAGGTACTGGAGGTTCAGAAAAGTCACATAGTGACATCTGCTCCAGATGTCCGTTCCTCACCATGTTAAATTAATTTAAGACATCAAGTTATTAATAAAGATGATGCTGCAGAGGGTTTTGAAGCCTCAGCTTCAGCTTTTCAGGTAACTTTTCTAGTGGCTCAGTAAAAAATTAATTCTACCTCCCAGGAATATTGTTACCATTTCAGTATTTTTGGAAGGGAAACAGGATTTTTTTTTACACCCTTACAAATGGGAAAAATTGCACATGTGCTAAGATGGGCCATGGCTGAAGGATACTCCTCTGAGACGGAGACAGCCATGTTCATGTGCCAAAACTACTGTTAGGCAGGAGTGGGTGCTGAACGTCCACATCCAAACTCTAATCCAGACCCCGGGCTGCTCTTGGATGATTCTTGTCCTTGCTTGTTCCAGCCTGGACCTGAAATATCTTTTCCACTAAAAATGGTAAATTGCCATGAAAAGAACTCTGTTTGATAAATCACCCCATTCTGACAGGATATCTTTCCTTGGAGATTTTCCAAACAGTTGTAACACTAACACCACTGGAAAGTCTTTAGGCATTTCTGCTTGGCTGGAAACACCAGTTCTGTGGAAATCAATGGCAGATGTTACCCAGTGTGAGATCCATTTCCAAATCTAAGTCCAACAGCCCAGGACGTTGCGCAGCGAAGAGAAATCATCCCATGCCAAACCCACAGTATCACAACCTCACTAACACACACCCTGGACACACCTCACCCTCCTTGCTCACAGACAATCCCTCCCAGCCAAACGAGTTACACTGGTATTTATTTTACAATACTTCTTCCATTGTCTGGCACTGACTACACTCGAGAGATAACCTGTGAACAAGCATGGCTCGATTCCCTCCCAGCCAGGAGCAGCTGCCTGGCTGGAGGGAGGGACGGAGCCAGTGATGGAGCTCCATGCAGAAGTGAGCAGCTCCGAAACACGCAATGGCAGCAGAGGTGTGACCCAGAGGGCCTGAGCCCAGGGCTGTGATCAAGGGGCTGTGCTGCCAGGGCTGCTGAGCCCCTCTGCCATTATCAGTGCCTGGCCTCAGGGTGGATGCAGCAGAGACACGGGTCATCTTGAGGTGCAGAGAACCCCTGTGTCAAAGCTTTGGGTGACCTGATTGAGGCAGGGACACCTTCCACTAGAGCGCATTTCTCAAGGCTCCATATAACCTGCCAACCTGACCTTGACTGTTTCCAATGATGGAGCCTGCACAGCTTCTCCGGGCAACCTGTACCTGTGTCTGTGCCAGTGCCTCACTGGTTCCACAGACCTGAGACAGATACAGACTCGGCTGAAGGGGTTCATCTGCCCAAAGAGAGAGGTACCTGCAAAATGTAGGTGCCAACATCTGGTTTGCTCACCCCAGGATCTCTATACTGTCAGTGAAGGAAAACTGCCCTTTTAGGGAGTGCTTGTTCTCCTTCTAAAGCAGTTGTGATAAAGCCAGTCCAGGGACTGGCACCACACAAGAAGGAGTCTCTCCCGGCCAGCTCTGAAGAACCATGCTGTTATGATGTGAATTCTGAATCAAACTGGCCATCATGCTGCACCCCAGGTACATCTCACCACATCTCACAAGAATCAAACAATCCCCTCTCCTGGCACAATGCAGAGCTAAATTTGCTGCCTGTAACCTCTCAGCTTTTACCTACATATTCTGCAGCTTAATGAATTGAGTCTTAGAGTGCTTTGAGATAGGAAAGGTGTTTTAAAAGAACAGAAGGGCCATTAATATCAGATGTCAAGTTGTAACAAAGAACAACTGTGCTGCTGGTGCTTTCTTGATTAGTCAGGGCACCCTGGGTAGCATGATCTCATTTGCAACTATGACAGAAAGTGATACCAGCCCCTCTTTGGAAAAGCCATTTTATTTTGTTGAAGCCGTATGTTTCCGAGGACAGAGTAAAGCTCAGGAACCATAAATCATGCCTAGATAAGAATAATCTCAAACAATGGTTTGTAGCAGGATGTTGCTGGTTCTGTGATAATTGCTCAGCGTTTGAGGCAGATTTCCCATCACCTGTTCAGACATGCAGCCCAGAAGAAAAATGCCCCATGCTGGTTACGATTCTTAGCATTTGAAATCTGAGCGTGTTAATTTTAATAGAACTGTTCCACATCTGCCCAAATCCCAGAGAGCTCCAGTGCCTTAGATTGCAAGGACTGTCCACTTGCATTCAGAAGTCATAGCTGCAGCAGAGACCTTCTGGCCTGACCTGAGCTAGGCTGGGTAGTGACTGTGATGGAGATGTGACAATCCAGACCTCCTGAGGTACCCCAGCTTTGCTGCCCCTCAGCACACGAGCTCCCACATACTGTGACTGGGGGTTTGCACTGGAGATGCTGGTGGTGCTGGGATGAAGAGGTTGCTGGGTTAAGGTGTGGGGAAGCTGCTCTGGGTGCAGAACCCCAAAGAAGTGCATCACTGGTTCTATGTAACAATGGACAGCTAAGATGGGTCGGAGGTAAGGCCACTCAGAAGGCACAAGACAGGCAGCTGTGGGGGACAGCTGCGTCCTCCCCAGTGCTTGGGCTGCATTTGAGAGCTACTGCCACGACATGTGCCTTCAGAGGCTGCAGGAGATTCTGGGTCCTCCGGGTTGGGGCCCCTCTCAACCCAGTCTGGCATCTCCTGGGACCTGAGCTGGCTCCTTTCCTGCCTGGACAGCTGCCATGCAGCTCCAGATGAGTTCTGGGGTTCAGACAGGGTCTCATGAAGAAGTAGGAAACCAGCTCTGCATCTGTCTCAGCAGCAGATAAGGCATGTTAGAGTGGGCAGAGATGCAAAGTTTAGTTTGGAGAGCAGCTGCAGTGACCTGGACCTTCCCCCTTGCACCCAAAATCCCTCAAGTAAAACACTGCTGACTTTACCCAACTATAGCCATAATAGCATATAAAAGCTGCCTTTCCTGTTGAACAAAACCAAGGCTGCTTGCAGAGGGCCTCTCTTTCTCTATAAACCAGTTGTGGCCCACGAAGGATAAGATAGAGTCATCCTTTCTTACCGTTCATCCCGCTGCCTTCCCACTTCATTGTTAGCATCCCCAACTTTGCCATTCACATCACTGCTGAACAGCGTGCCATTGGTCAGGGTGTGCTGGTCTGGGACATGCACACACACCTGTTTGCATTGAAGACAGCCCCTAAGCTAAGGGAACAACTCTCTGTCCCTTCATGAACCAGCCAAATCTCCTTTTCCCCCTGAATCCATCCACCCCCAGCTCAGCCTTGCTGCGGGCAGCATGACACAGAGAGGCAAAGCAGCCATATTAGTAACTGTGTTTTCTTCAACCCAGGACTGGCCACTACCAACACAGCACCACTTGGTTCCCCATGGGATGGCAGAACCATCTTGCTCACTTCTGGGACTTATTATGGGATGCTGTGTTGGGTCCACACCAACCTGGTGTTGGAGAGAGGGACAGAAATGGAGGTGAAGGGAAGGATCCAGGTATGCAGGACTCCCAAACGCCTCTTGGAGTCCAGACAAAGTAAATGCTGCTGAGACCAAGAGCCTCTGTCCTGCAGGCAACTGCACCAAGAGATCCAAAGCCCTTGGGAAGGGCAACACCCCTGTGCCCTCCTCCAGCAGCAGCAGATGTCCCTGTGCCCCTCATATGGCTGCAAACCCCTGATGGTCCCCTGCAAAGCCCCCACATGTGCCCCCAGATGTGGGGGACATGACTCCTGCTGGCAGGGAGAAGGGGTGAAGAGTGAGCTAGAGAGGATGAGCAATGCAGGCGAGGGGTTGGTTCCGCCTCTGACATTAAGGTGTCTGCTTGTGCATGGGCTCACCAGGTGGGTGTTTACACAGCAAAACAAGTGCTGTATCCCGGGACCGCCCCTGCCTCCCCTCCCACCAGACAGTCCATAGTCCCCTTTGTGTGTCAGGAGCAGTCAGCTCTCAAGGGAGGCAAGACAGGTGGTAACAGATTCAAGGCCAAAAGTGTGACTCCTGGATGCTGCTGGGCTTTGGAGCAGGCACAAGGGCTTCAGGGCTGAGACATTCAGAGGCTTAGACCTTCAGAGTATCACATCTCAAAGCTTCAGGGGTTAGACCAGTGGTCACCAAGAGAGCAAGGAAGGGTTGGGGGAAGATGGCCTTAGTAAGGCTAAGGGAAAATGCTTTCCCACCATGCAAAAAAATGGGCAGTGGGTCTTTTCTTGCAGCAAGATCCACTCAATTTCAGATGTCTGGAAAGGCCTGAGGACTGTGACATACACCCAGCTGCAAACCCTTCACCAGTGGGACCCCAGTGCAGTGAGCAATGCAACCAGCAGCAGGACCTTGCTATCATTCCACCCTGTTCCCTGCTGTTTCCCAGCCCCAAATCTTTGCACTCCTGTCTCCTCTTTTCTTCAAGTCCCAGAAGACCCTCTGTAACTAAAATCCTCCCCTGACCACCACCACCTCCTGCTTTGCAGGCTTGGGCTTCTGCAGAGATCAGTGCCACTGCGTAAGTCTCAGTGTCATCATAGCCAGAAAGAAATAACCTTGTACCACATTAGGTGAGCATTTCCCAGAGGAAGCACATTGACACCTGCAAATCACAGAAACTTTGTGGCCTGCACCAATAAAACCCAAACAATTTGCAACAGAGAGAATTTGAGTTACAATGGGGGTGGCCCCCAGTGACATTGCCTCAGCCCTCCCTGTTATTCCCCAGTCAGTTCATTATTATTAATGTCACTACAATAAATACCAGAACAAAATTGACAGCGTTTGGCCACATATCTTAAAGCATTGTCCCACTCCTTCATTCTGTGTATTTGCAGCCTTGGCTTCCATCCTTATCAGTCATCAGAAGAGCCTTTAGGGATAAACCGTCTGACTATGTGACTAGCCAGGTAATAAAAGCCATGCAGAACTGCAGCTGTGGCATCAATGACAAGAGAGAAGGTGCCCCCAATTCCAGTGGCCATGTCTTTAAGGACAGTGGGAATGGCACAGATGGAATGGTAAGGAAAAGCAGCAAGGTGAAGGACAAATCCCATTGGGATGCTCAAGATCCTGTAAGTGAGGAACACCACGTCTTGAACAATTTGCAGGAAGCCCAGGAAGATGTTGATGATGACCCTCCCCACATCATAGGGGATGCTGATGAGCACCATGCTGATGGCTTTTAGGTAGGACACCAATCCACTCCACAAGCTGTAGAGTCCATCCAGAACTGTACCACAAACTTGCTTGACAATAAGCCACAGAAAATAAAACATGAATTTCACCAGCTCCACAAAGATGTAGATGAAGAGTTCCAGAACTTTGATGAAAGGGGTAGCAATGATGCCGGCCACTTTTCTCACCCAGCCACTCTCTTTGGTCTCCTGGTTGTCAGTTGTTCCTGTTTGCTCTCCAGAGCGGATCTGACTGACAGCTTGCAATACTGCTTCTTTTTTCTCCTGGTTTTGTTTGCCTTCCCCACAGTTGCCCTTGAACAAGTGAACTCCTGCTAGAAGTTGCTTCTCCAGCTCTCCCACTGTGAGGTCCATCAGGCTGTTTTCATCACTAATTTTTTTCACTAGTCCCAGGGACCATCCCCCTGGAGCATCACAGCAGGCTGCCAGCCAGAGGCTCTCTGGCACTGACACCTTGCCTTTAACTCGGACACTGGAAGGAATTGCACCTGCAAGGAGATACAGATGATCCTTCTTGGAGCAGTGAGGGATCAGAGCTTGCTCTACTACCTTCCCTATGTCTCTGTGCCAGTTTTTGCTCAGAGATGGGCTTAGAGGGACAGCATTCGTGAGCGTGTAAGTAGCCATTTGGAAATCCTTCTCATTAAGCAAGCTGGGATTGAGTAGCCCTCTCTCATAGCCAGAGCCCACATAGTCTGAGGTCAGAGCTTGATTTGCACCAAGGTTGGCCACAGTGCCAGTGATATCGGCTTCATGCACCATCTCATGCAAGTCATTTTCTGGATCATCTACCTGAAACAGTGGAAAGAAGAGTTATTGGATGCAATTCACCCTCCTAAAAAGCAATGTCATATAAAAAAAGCCTTGAAGTATCCTTTTCATTATGACTGCTACTACGTGCCATACCTTGGATTATATCCTGCAGCCCCTATTTACTTTCCTTGCAGTGCTTCAAAGGAGTGTATTCTCTATTTAGCATCCCCACAAAACACATTGGTTTAGGCTGCAAAGGATACCTGCAGCTCTCCAGTCTGGTCCACAGCACAGCACAGCCTCCAGAATCTCACCCACCACCCTGCACCAAGCCTCTAACTGTTGCTTTTTTCTAGAGAGATTTGAATAGATGGCTTGATTCAGGACCATGGTCTTGCCTCCGATGATGGTAGCACCTGCAGTTCATTAAGAACCTACCTGGCATCTTAATTCAGTCCCTCTAAACTATCAAATTGAAGCCATGGGGAAAAAGAACAACCCATGGAATGTATACAAGGTCTCTAGAGAAGGCATTTACTTCTCACCACTTACCGTGTAAGAAGCCAGAATGAAGCTAGGCACCACATCAGGTGACCTGAACTTCCCTCCTTTGAATAAGAGTCACAGCAGTGAGCTCCTAGTCATTACTAGCTTGATCCTCCTGTCATTAATAGTCTGAACCTCAACCTTAATGACTGCACAGCTTCTGGCATAACATGGTCCCACAGTCCTCGATGGAATCTGTGCTACCTGCTTGTGTCTGGAGTGCAGTGGAACCAGAGGTAGCAATTACTGCAGCGGGAATTTGTCCTGGAGTCATGCAGGAGGGGAGTGGGGGAGGCAGTAACGTGCAGTGGGAGCAGAAGCACTACATGTCAGGGTGTGTTCAGGTCTTTCTCAGGTGGCCACAGCTCTGTCTGCTCCATAGTCACTCCTATTGACACAGCCTGCAGCCACTCCAGAGGGCTCAGCCAGATTGTCATTTTCTTTCCCAAATTAGAGAGTGAACATGTTGGTAAAAGCTCGAGGGTGGCAGACTATCTCGAGCAGTCACTGCCTCCTGTAGTCTGTGTTTCAGAGGCTGTGGCACTCAGCTCCCAGCGCTGTGCTGGCCCAATTAAACCTGCTGCCTTTGCCCCTGGTCTATAAACTGTTTACTGCACTATCTAATATGTACTTTGGAGATATCTATGGCAGTCAGTTCATAGTCTACCTTGAATCACTGCCCAGCCATTCCCTGTCCCTTGGTCATCTTGCAGTGCACTTGGACAGACATCCAACTACATCCATGCAATCTTACACAAAGTTTGCATCCTCTTAGTGCCGCATCACCGCATTCTCACAGCTCTGCACGAGGCTGTGCTGAAGTCAGGGTCAAAGGGCGGGTGCCAGTGAGTGTCAGCAGCTGTCCATCCACCCTCACCTGGGAACTGAGCTCTGACTGGCCTCCTGCCTCAGCCAAACCCCTGCAGTCAAGGCAAAGGGTTCCCTCTGCACCAAGCCTGGTCACAGGGCCAAGACTGGTCTTTGCAGAGGGCTGCATTGCCTCCACCTCCAGCTAAGGGGGCTTATTGCTCTTCATTTTCAACCATCTGATGCTTATGGCTTCAAGACTGGAAGGATCACAGTGAGTACCATGTGCTGATGCACAAGTCATAGCTTTTTCCAAATGTACCACTTAAAAAAGATTTATTCTGCACTACTACTGACTTACTCTGCTCCTCTTGCTCAGACACCCCAAACTCACAAGCTGCAGCAGGCTGATGAGGCCAACCATTTTGCATTCCATGAAATCACTGTCTCCTCCTTCCTACTTCCACTCCCCCATTCTCCCATTCTGGGACAAGGGATGCACCCAGTGTGCCTAATTTCACAGTACAGGTGAGGGGAGAGGGCACAGGTGTGAGGCTGTGCCCAGGAACTGCCCTCAGTGCTGTGACCCTTTGGTGCTTTACACCCTCACAGAGATACTTATCCCATCTCACTCCTATAACAAGTGCTGCCATACTACAAGGACACGTAGAACCAAGATGGATCAGCTCTGCCTCCTGGCAGAGATTCCCAGCCTACATGAAGCAGATGGTATAAACTTAATTTTTCACTCCTTACGAGCTGCTGCATACAAACCTTGAGGTGCCTATCAAGAAAATATGTCCCGGTTACCTGTCCAGATGCAAAGCTTTTGCACATACCATTGGGATTGTTTAGGCGCAATTAAAAAAGGACATGATAAAAATGCAGCTGTGTGCTGTTCATGTGTAAGGCTCTGACATCACCTAGTTATGCTTATAATAACTCTTATTATGGTTTGTCATAACTCATGCATAACTGAGGTTTTCATGCCTCCTCCAGCTCAGCCCCAAGGCAAGCTGTCTCCAGCACTGCATCTAATCTGCATTGCAAGCTGCCTTTCCTCACTGCTTCAAAAAGCTTTTGGCTTGTGTCACTCCAAAGAGTATCTGTGTTCAAGGAGTCAGCCATGAAGTCACTTGTCCAAATAACCTGGAACAGCTCAGGGGAAGATCCAAGTAGACAGGTAAACATCTCGTTCGTAGAATGGGGATTAAAAATAAACTATGCACCTGAACACCTGTATGGATGTTAGCACATAGCAATACCGATGTGTGTCATTAAGTGGGGGGTGCAGTTTCACAAATTGGGCAGAGGCAGAGGGGGATTAAAAGTATGGCAACACACAGTTATTAGGACAGGCAGCTTCCATTGAGTTTGGTCATTTAACAAGACAGAACAACGCCACCTCCCACCTTCCCCACCCCCTTACGCAGGATCCCAAGTGAACTTCAGCATTCCACTCCTCCCCTTGCTACTGCCTCAGGCACGCTTACACCTTTGATTGCAGTGGAAATATTTCATCCAAACCTAGTGTAGGATTCATTTCTCAGGGAGGAGGCACAGTGCATCTTGCACCAAGGTTTCTGTAGAAGGACGTGGTTCTAGAAGTACCTGTACCTGAGTGACTCTAGAAATACCTGTTTCTCTTGACTCTCTACTAAGAGAGATGGCAAGAGCAGCTCAGAGGTAGCTCTACCATAGCTGCACAATCCCACCTGGGTCATCTGCCTGGTGGTAGTCATCGACCAAAGGAAAACACAAGGTGATTCATCCAGCCCCTCATACACTAGGACAATAAAACCAGAGTTTTCCATGTCTCTCTAAGCTACAGAAAGAAACAAACACAGAGGTTTTCAGACAGCCAAAACGAGATGAGATGAAAGACACCTAAGTGACTTGCTCTCAACCCCTGGGAAATCTTGGGCAGAGCAGGTTTTCAGACCTGCGCCTGGGGGAGTCCCATCAGTACCCTACTCATCAGCCTACCCTTCCTGCTCTCTAATTTGTCACTAATTGCTGAATTAATTCTCTGTTTCCAGCTGCCAATTGGCAGTGGGTGGCACTGACATTGCTCACACTTCTCACCCAATTGCTGCCTCTGTGCTGCATTTGGCATTTCTTTCTCAAGCAAGCATTCCTGCAGAGGTAGGCATGCAGAGCGTGAGACGATGCCCTCACCACTTACATCATTATCCCAAAAAAAGCATATGGACAAGCCTGAGGCCCTCACCAGAGTGCTGAGTGTATTTTTATAGTGATTTCTTTCTGTTTGCTGTGTTTCTGCATCTCCCTGTGCATGCACATGCCATCGTGCAGCCGAGCCAGCTCATATCCGGCTATCCCTGTCTTGGCAAGGAAATTACCCAGAAAATTGGCAATACAACTTCACTGGGCTATGCTGCAGAGAAGGTGTTGCTAAGGATTCCCTTCAGCAGCTATCTGACCTAGCCTTGAGAGAACATACATAATGGGTCTGAAAGCTCTTCCCCACCTTCTCATCCCAGACTCAGTGTGGCAGTGTCTGAGAGGGGTGTATACACTTATTGCTTGAGTTACATGCATTTTTCATAGTCCTGCTTTCTTCCCCTTACAGTTTCTTCTGAAGACTTTTTTCCTAGTACTTTTCTGTCTCAGATGGAGGTTCCTGCAGTGAACTCCTATCTCTGAGACACCTGCATTTCAGCAATGGGTGAAGGGGACCTCTTAGTGTCAACCAAGAACGTAAACCAGCAGAGATGCTCTGGAGAAGCCAGAGCAACTAAAAGCAGAACCTGGCCAATTATTTCTGAGGCAGCAGTAGATTTTCATGGCAGATGCACATGATTTCGGGCTCTAGAGTGCTGGCAGGAACAAAGACAAAGTGATGGGTGAAGATGGAGGGAGCAGGGAGGGCAGAGAAGCCAGATGGAGGGAGATTCAGGAGAACCAAAGTTGCTGTGGAAAGGCTGCCCACTGCACCATGGTAGGAACAGCTTTTGAGCCTGTCTGGGCAGGTCTGGAGAGTCAGACCACAAGGAGCAGGAGGAAGTATGGGGGCTAGAGGTGATGAAAGGTGTCAGTGACAAAGGCAAGTGAGGAAGGATCTCATCTCACCAGCTTTACCTCGCTACCTTCATGCTATTGACCAAAAATCCTTGTTTACCCAGGTTCTCTTTGCGCTTTAAAAATTCCTCACCCTCCTTTAACTCAATAATGGTAGAGACTGCAGAACACTTCCCTCTTTTAAAAGGGCAATGAGACACCTCCAACAGCTGCCTGTGCAGTGGAAGGAGAGCAAATCAAAAGGCCCTTGGGAACTTCTGCAACTCAAAACCCAGACCAGAGAGCAGGGACACAGTCCAAGGTGAAGACAGGGGTGTAGGATCTCCTGTCTTCATTGCCTGTGGCCTTAACATCTTATCATCCCACATGAGGAAAATATGCACAGCAGACATTCTCCTAGTAGGACAGGGGAGCTTTGATTCTGGCAACATCAGGTACTTGAGGGCTGCGGTCCCAACACGCTGCTCTGACACTGCTGCCATTCCTGTCCTGACAAAGCACCCCTGCACACTGACAAAGCTTTCCTGAGCTCAACAGATGGGGTACTTTAACATTTGCTACAAAATTCCCCATGATCAAAAATCTGAAAAATCTGAAACACATTAAAAAAAAAAAAAAAAAGGAGTGGTAAAGAGTATACATTCTCTTAGGGCACCATCAATTTTTCAAGGATTTCCTTTAAATTTAACAGCCTTGCTTAAAGGCCTTGCTTAAACATGCCAAGTGGCAGGGGAGACAAAAACCACTGAGGCTCCAGTGGAATTAATTTTATACTGCATCCTTCTGACCTGCCTGAAGCCTGCACGCTCCGGGACACAGCGACTCATTTCCCTACCACAGCCTGCAACACAGGGACACACCAAAAAGCTGCAGCAGCAACTTGGTGAACCACAAATGGATGCTTTATCTCTGCTCAGTGAAGCTAAAGAACTCCTATCAACACTGCGATCACTCTGGCCACAGAGCAAACTTCAACCTGACACTGCGATGTTTAAACCCACCGGCAGTGCTCCCTGCCCCCGAATGCTGGCTGGGCAGGACAGGCACTTCAGCTGCTCTCAAAGAGGATTTTCCTCTCCCCTGCCATTGCAGCAGCCTCCCAGCTTTCATTTTTAAGTTCCCTGGGACAAGGAAATATTTGTTTGCTCAGTTCCAAGCACAAAAACAAGGTCTGTTCATGTTAAATTCATACCCAGGAGAAGCTCAACAAGCACAGTTCCTGCCTCCTTCGCAGAATCCCAGCCCCAGCTTCACCCCAGAGGAAAGGTTCACCAGGAACACTTGCTTTACAGCAAAGGAAAAGCTGACTTACCTGCGGTTCAACCAGCCAGTTCTCCTCCTCGCTCTGGGCTGGCTTTGTAAACTTAAAAGCCGAATAAAGAGGGATTTTGTCCTTAGTACTGTAGAGCGTTGCAAAGCGAGGCTCTTTGTTGTACTGCTGACAGATTTTCACATGGAACGGCTCTGTAAATCCTTCGGGAGGGACTTGTCCGGGGAAGAACACGTTACACTCTGCAAAACCAGCTTCATCCTCTCTAACAACTCTGCCCTGGGAAAAGCCTGGGAAAAGCGAGATGCAGAGCAAAAACACAACTGCCGTCTTCATGGTCCCGTCCCTGGAGCTGCGGGCAGCTCCGTCTGCCTGCGCTGGGTAGGGCAGCAAGAGCCGGAGGCTGTGAGCCCATGCAGCAGGGAAGGCAGGAGGCGTCTGGAATGCGGTGTAGCGAGCGAGGTTGGGGCAGGCGAGCGGCGAGCGGAGCGGCGGGGCGGGGAGCGCGGTGTGCGGTGTGCGGTGCGCGGCCGGCTCGAGGGAGCGCACGGAGCGCACCGCACCGCACCGCACCGCACCGCACCGCACCGCACCGCACCGCACCGCACCGCACCGCACCGCGCGGCCACGGGCACGGGCACGGGAACGGCACCACCAGCACCACCACCAGCACCAGCAGGAGGAGGATAGCCTGTGGCACTGCAGGCGCTGGAGCTCAGCGGCACCGGCTGTCCAGGCTGGGGCTCAGCGCCCGCGGGGGTGTGGTGTGGTGTGCTGCATTGCAGCAGTCCCCGGCAGGAATTTTGGCTGACACAGGCAGAAATGTTCCTGGCGCTGGCAAGGGGGATGCTGCAAAGTCAGATTCCCCGCCACGGAGAAGGTGTTAGTTGCCCTGTCCAGCTGCAAGCCTGGAGGCTTCTCCTGCAAGGGGGAGAGGAAGAAGAGAGGTGGCAGACATTGGAGCTGCTGGGAACCCACTTTTCCCCTTTTTGGGGTGACTGTCATCACTACCACTGCCAGCCACATGCTGCTTAGATGCCTCGGAAAGGCATTCACCTCCCACCTCTCCTGGCACTGTATGGGGCATTCAAAACCCTCCGGCATCACCTCATTGTGGCAGACTGTCTCTCAAAAGAGACTAAAAATGATGAAGACCCTCGGATTACATATCCCTCCCTAATCAGCATCCTCCTCTGAACATTTTGACAAACCTGTAGAACTGGCACAAAAGGGGAATGAAACTGCTCTTCTATGTTCAGCAGAGAAAACATCTTCCCAGTGACCAGCCGCCAATGATGTCTTGGTTACTGCTGGGTAAAAGGCTGTATTCCTTCAGTGACTGGGAAAATTGATGTTTTCGGAATAGTGGGGATGGAAAGGAGATTACAGGACAATTCCTCAGACTCAAGAAAATGGCATTTTTCCACTCATGAAGTGAAATGTGGTCAGCTGTGTTGCTAACAACTTAAAAAATCCTGTGTGCCAGTAGGGCTTAAGTTCCTTTTATAACGTGTTTTCCAAGCAAAAACTTCAAGTGCTACCATCCCACAAGCGCTCTGCAGACAAGGTAGGAGTAGTCCATATTACAAATGATGGAATGGGACAGCTTGAAGGGCTTGCCCAAGGTCAGAGAAGAAGCCTGTAAAAGGCTAAAAATAGACTGCACTCTAAGACTGTAAGTCCTCTGCTCAGGGGTGACTTTTGGAAGTATCAAGCCAAGGAAATACGTCAGCACCTCTTGGTTTGGTGATATTGGCTGAGGAGACAGAAGCAGGCTGGACAGGATGGGGAACAGCAGGAAATGTAGTAAGTGGGCTTGGTTCTGGTCCAGGCAGATGACTGGTCACCCAACCCTGACAGAAAGAGTTAGTCATGTTCAGAAAAGATGACGGAAAGCACAGACATAAAATTTTATTTTCCTGGATGTAAAAAGGCTCCTGGAAAATCAAGAACTGGAGCTAAACCTTAGCTATTAGATGGTTTTCTGATCCCAGACTTGCAATTACCTGGGCAGCAGAAGAAAATATGTTCAGAGTTGGTCAAAGGTTTTAACGACTCAGTGCTGCAGTAGCTTATCTGCTATCAGCTGCTTTTATGGGCACAACAGGGAGTGATGCCTATAGGCAGTCATAGGCAATGATGCCTATGGGGACTGATGCCAAAAGGAGTATTAAGATCAGACCCAAAACAGCCCTAAGGCTGTTGATCTGAGCAGAAGGACTCTGGCAAAATACACATTGGGTTGGCAGTGGGCAGTGTCAGCTGGTGGTGGCAGCATGAGCTGGTGGATGCGGCAAAGCCTCACTGGAGCTGAGCCTGCCTTCTCCAAACCCATTGAGGGGTGAGAGTGCAACAAGCTGAGCAGTGCCAGCGGTGCAGACAAGGACCCAGTGTTTGAAGTGATGGAGCCCAGGGAAGATACAAAGAGGCAGGTGGTGTGGTCAAAGGGACCTGTGAGAAAAGCAATCATAGAATCATAGAATATTCTGAGTGGGAAACCACCCACAAGGGACATTGCCCTTAGCCTTAGCCCTGCACAGGACACCCCAAGAGTCATACCATGTGCCTGAGAGCGTTGTCCAAATGCTTCTTGAACTCTGTCAGGTTTGATGCTCTGACCACTGCTATGGGGAGCCTGGTCCCAACCACCCTCTGGGTGAAGAACTTTTTCCTAATATCCAACCTAAATGTCCCCTGACACAACTTCAGGCCATTCCCTCAGGTCTTGTCACTGGTCACTCAGAGAAGAGAATGTTGCCTGCACCTCCTCACAGCTACCTTGTGAGGAAGCTGATCTCTAAGTGGCAGGGAGGGATGTACAGGAGACAGGAGAGTCTGTAGGCAACAGACTCTTTGGACACAGAGTTTGCAAGGCATAACAGAGATAAAAGTGTGTTGGGGAAAATAAGGACCAAGAGATTGGAGAGAAGGAAGGGCAAAAAAAGAGGTAAAGATCCAGAGAATGGTGTCGATCAGGAGGAAAAGGAAGATATTGCTCGAAAATTAGAGTTGAGAAGGATTTACATTCCTGAAAAAATAGGCTAATTAATAAAAGGTTAAGGAAGAACACAAATGGAAACGTGAGAAAACACAGGAGGAGGATAGTGATAGGTCATGTGAGAAGATGAAAGCATTTTGAGAAAAGTCACCTGTGAAAAGAAAATAGGGAGAAAACATTAGGAGGAAGATGGGAAAAGGAGAATGAAAGGACATTTTCATCCATTTTCAGTGACCTGACCTGGACGACCAATCTTCCTCTTCCTCAAGGGTCTCAAGAACCAAGACCAATGTGTCAATGAAAATAATACCTCCCCACAAAACAAACCTGAAAAGCCTGCCAGCATCCAAACCCTTTAGCTACTAAGAAGCTGCCAGGCTTGTCTGCCTGCTTTCCCACACTGCTCCTCCAGCCCTGTCTCTGTTCACATGGCTGACACTGGATTTGCTACAAATAGATCTATCTCCTCACATGCCTGACCCCTCTACTCTAGCCTTTCAAAACATTCTTTACTCCAAATATTTTTCTGGGCTGGATCTCCTGTCTCCTACCATGACCTCTGGGAGAGACTCCAGTGCTGTATGTGACTGTCCCTTTCTTCTGAGAAGGAAAAAGAACGTGTCTCCAAGGGCAAGCAGTCTCATTGGAAAGACACCATTTTATTCAGTAGACATACCAAGATTTGGCTTGGATCACAACAATGCCAGTGGACATGCCATGGCATGCCAGAGAGAACATCTGTCTCCTCACTGTCTCATGGGGAAACAGTCTCTTTTTAAAATTAGTTTAAAAACTTGGTCTGGGAAAGGCGCCCAGTGCTGAGCTAGAGAGAAAAGGAAGAGTGAGACAATTTTCCTATAATAACTAAGACATTCAAAGGCTAAAGGAAGGGGTGGGCAGAAAGACAATAAACTCTTTAAGGAAGAGCTTAGAAACACTTTGTTGAGATTTTGATTCCCACCTTAAACCAGGTCTTGATGCCAATCTCTGCTGCCTTGTGTCTTCACACCTTCCCCAGAGTGTCCCTGGTGATGGTGAGCAATGGCCCTCCACTGCCAGTGCTGCTTTGTTGCTCATCTCTGCCATGATGCTCACAAGCAAGGGTGGGCCAGTGAGAGGCCATTAACTGCCTCGGACTGCCAAGGATGCTGATCTGGCAACACTGTTAGGACAGGGACATATTCTGGTTTTGCACAAAAACTTGCACACTGGGAGTCTGACAGGGATGTTGTTAACCCTGAAGTAAAAATATATTGCATAAATACTGAATAACATTAATAAAATTCAAAGGCTACATCCTTTAGTACTTTATCACAGTCTTCAGACTGAAGAGATTTCTGTTAATCTTCACACTGAAACAAGCACAATGACAATCCCATGCTAGACAGCAAAACTAGGATAGATTTAGATTAGCAATATAAGGCAATGTTTTCAATAGGGCAAATGATTAACTGTCAAAATGAGTTATTTAGAGATGTGTTGAAAGCTCCAATATTTTTATTCTTTAAATTAGGAGATGCTTTTTAGCACAATAACAACTACAATAAAAGAGTGGATGTTTCAACTGTAATGGCCTTTATTTTACAGATTGTCAGCTGGTCAGAGCCACAACAGTTCTTACACCCCTTAAATCTGTTTTGGACAGGAAAGTTACCCACTTAAATGCTTTTCTTCTAGGTATTAACAGTAATTTTTTTTATTATTTGGTTTATTTTTTCAAAAATCGATACAGTCAATGCTGAGAGCTCACCATACTACATGCTACCTGAAAACAAAGTGTGAGACAGCTCCTGACAATCTGCATTAGCAGAAGGCTGATAGGTGGGAACAAAATTAGAGGTAGAGACTTGTTAGGCTTGCATCATCTCAGAAAAGGGAAGGAGAAAGCCATAATTCTTGAGAAAGCTAAACCTGCTGCCAGGATCCAGAAGCTTTAATCAAAAGGCAAGATAGTAGCCACACCCAGGACTGTCTCCAGTAATAGCACTCTGTTTTGGAACCAAGGAGTGGGAGGAGGAGTGAGATGTTCTGCCTTAAAGGTTTGGCCAGACCTGATATATGGAGGTGAGGTTCTGGCTGTTTCCCAGTTCCAATGTCCTTTGTGCCACTTGGATCGGCAGTGAAGATGCCCATATAGAGCCCATTTGTCCCAACAGCCAAAGCAGAGAGGCAGGCATCGCAAGAGTGTGACTTGCGTCATCCTGCATGTCCAGGGGAGGACGAGATGGCATCTTCCAGATGGCCTCTGTCTCTGTAAAGCAAGTCCAGGATGTCCACAGCTGGTCAGACAAACTTCAGGCAGGACCTAACATACTCCTGCCACCATAGGAATTTAGCCCAAGAAAAAATAAAGTATGTTGGCTGTGTGAGAGAAGAGTGAGCTGTTTCTCCATTCTCATTTCAGGCCTTGGCCTTGCTACTGAAATACATGTTGCAACTGCTGCTAGGTGTAAATGTAATGTCATATTTTCCACATATGTTGCTTCTTGGCCAGTACTGCCTGGGGGAAGATTAATGTGTGAAAAACATAGTCACCAGTCCTGGGATCCTGTCACTGCTGTGAGTACATGGCTCAGATTAGAGTTCACAGAATGGCACTGGTGCATGACAACCAGGACAAGGTATTTCCTCTAAAATACAAAAGCAGCAGTGCTTTTAGTCACACTGACAGCACAGTGGAAGGAAGTACTGGCCTCAAATTAAAGCTCTAAACAAATAGGTGGCTGTTGGGACTACAGGTTAAATCACAAGTGCAAAACCTAAAGCCTCTGAAGAGCAGACTTGGGAGCCTCCTCAGAAGAGTCAGGCTTTGCAGTGTCTGTTGTGAACTGCTGTGTAACTGCTGACTTGATTGTCTTGGGACATGGTATTAACTTGTCTGTGTCTGTGTAACACTTGTCATATACTGGGTTGAGGAGCACCCATTCCCCAAACACATGGTTCATCAGGTGATATTGAGGGTGCACTACTCCTCAGTGCTGTAGAGTCTCATGTCAAGATCTCCTTCCACGCAGGAAAACTCAGGATCTCGGGATAGGTGTTACAGGTTGCCAGAGGATGCAACAGAACGGTACTCATGAAAGTCAACACATCACACAGGGACCCTCTTAAACGACATGGTCACTATGACACAGTATATGCCTTTGGCACTGCCTTTTAAAGAAAATTGAAAGCATGCATATCCTTAAGGTCTGTAGCCTTGTCTGTAGGCACTGAAGGAAAGGCAACTTTGTCTTTCTCTCTTAAGTTCAGTATCAGTATCTAGGAGACTGAGGTTTCAGTCTTATGTCCATCAGGAGGCTTGAGATGTTTAGGCTCACTCATGTAAGAGCCAGTGACAGGAATCACTGTCCTACTGCCCTGGGCTGCTGCTATTGGACTTTGCACAAATAGTCACCTGTTCACAGAGTCAGAGGGTGAATCACCTTCTGTCCTTTAGTTCTGTAGTGAAAGCACAAAAGCAGGAGTCTCACAGCCCAGCCTGGACCACTCTGCTTACAGTCCCTCTGAGCAGCATTCCCTGTGCCTGTGCCATGGCACGGTGCTCTCAATCACCTCCGTGCTGTACCCAAATGAACCAAAACTCCCTTGAAAGCACCCCAGCCTTCTAACCTCCCTCCAGCACAAGCCAGTGCATAACCACTCTGTGAGTTTCTAACTGAACATCCTTACACCTGATGGGAAGTGCTTTGAAACCTCACAAGCACAGACTACAGAGCTCTAGCTGGTAAAGACTGCAGGAGTTGGAGTTGTTAGAGTAGGCAGTCTCCAGCACAACGAAAACTTGAAGGGGAGAGAGAGATGTAAACAGTGCAGAAAGCACATTCATCACACGCCAAACATTCCTGTGCAAGCCCTACCCACACAGGGAACAGCTCTATTGGTCTTCCCTCCACAGCTGTGCATTGACCTGCTGTGCTGTGGTGGGTGAGACTCCTCACCAGTGGGATGCAGCACCTTGCACAGGACCAGGACTCCTTGCTCTATTTCTGCTTAAAACCTTACCTTCAAGGTAACAAAGTTATAGAGGCACAGTAAGTTAGTATGGATAGGAGCAATGTGGTCAAACTGCTCAATGTACATGTTTTTGCAGGGACAGACGTGAGATGTGGCTGCCTGCACCATGCTCATGGCAGGCAACTGGCCAAGAAGTACAGGAAAAGGGAGGGGAATGCGAAGCTTGGTTTCAGTTACGGATCTTCAGCAGCAATGATACAGAAACAGGCAGGGTCTTGCCAAGATGAGGCATGTCTGCAGAGGCATTTGCAGCACACACACCTTCTTGGTGTGCCCCAAGTCCTGAGGGGAGCGAGCAATGCCCTGTTCAAAAGGCCTCCTGCTTCTGCAGGTAGGGCTTTGCTTACACCCATGAAGTTCCATATTCAGCTGAAGGAACTGGCCATCACAAATCCCGAACAAACCAATTCTGATAATCAGGTTTTGATATTCCTAACCAGCACTACCCGCTTAAATTTCAGCTGAACACCTCCTGCCCCTCTGCACAAATCCCAAAACAGAGATCAAAACCCAGGAAGGGAACAAATTTTGCCAGGCTCGTCTCATCCACAAAGGGCTTCAGTCAGGGTTACTGATCTTGTAGAAGCCTGCTTTATCCTCAGTCTGAGTCCCACAGCAGGACTCAGTTTACAAGTCTACCTCAAATAAAGGTGATGGTTCTGATGGTAAAATTACATATCAAAGCCCTCTGTAATACAAAAAAAAATCAAATTTCATAGCCTGCTCTTACATGGGACATTGCAACTACAGGTCAGAGAGCAAAAGCCTTTGGTCCATTATTTGTGGTTTTATAAAGAGGAAAATCCACAAGACTTGGGGAGAGGGGATCACTTTGTCAAGGTCTCCTGGCTAGTGGCAATGCCAAGAAGAAAAGAGCGGTTTCCTGAGTGCCAGCCCTCTGCACAGTTCTATATAAGCAAAAGGCTCCCTTGATGCTTTGGCAGCAAAAATACTGTAAATTTACAATCAAGAGCTAAAAGAAAAACAACCTGGTTGATCCCACTTGTGGGTCAAGAGTTCATTGTTTTGCAAGCTGTTGTTCTTTGTTTCTGTCTGAATCAGTAAACTCGCTTCTGCCCACATCTGAAAGAAACAATGCAAGTGGTTAAAACTCTTCCAAAGCCAGAGCTGCCTCACTACTTGGCGAACCCTTTGCACACTGTGCTAGTTCAGTAACTAAAAGATATCTAAGGTTATCACAGTGTTTAAGAGAACTTATTGCTGGCTGATACCACTAGAAACCTCTTAGGTAAGAAAGCATGTTACATTCATGTGGCATCTTTGGAGGTACTGGAACTCAATCCTGTGGCTGACCTTTTCAATGCGTTTGAGGATTGCCCTGCTGAGATGTTCCTGGAAAGAAACCTGAATTGTGTTTTAACTTAGTCAGGATGAGATATAGCTGTTTTACTCTTCTTATAAACTCTTCGTTGTACTCCTGGTTTGGAGACTTGAGATAAATTAGAAGATTCTGTGCTTTCACACTGGCTCCTATTCCTTACAGCCCTGTTTATGAAAAGTACCTAGCTGCATCTTGAAGCTTTCAGGAACTGAAATGTTAAATCCAGAAGGGTCACATCTAACTTAATCTCATCTTTGGAACAAAACTATTGATTGAACAAATATTGATAAAGAACTAAATCAGAAAAAACGTTACAGAGCAATATGGATATGAGCAACTCTGTTATTGCTAAGTCACAGCTGCAGCTGGGTCTTAGAGAGAGGCATGTGTCTCCACCCTGCCTGACAACCTCACTTATGGAATGCTTCACTGGTTTCTTTCTTTCTTCCACATCTACACAGAGAAGATGGAGGGAAAGTGAGCAGGTCCAAAGCTAGAGTCACTGTGGTGTGTGAAGAGCCAGCCCGTAACACCGTTTTTTTGAGAATCTGGGTGCTGTGCTGCTGAGACTCCTCCCAGCCAGACTGAGTCACCATCAGCCAGCACTAAAGAAAGGATAAAATTAGCTTGGCTATTAGAAATGTTTGGCTAATAAATAAAACAGTAGGACAGTTTTGCTTAACAGTGGATGTAACCATAGACAGAGGTATGTTCTGGCTGCTTGCCTGGATGTAAATACTGCATGGCTAAAATTATTTGCTTTGTCCAAGCTCAAAAAAAAATAAATTCAGTAGAAACAAGAGAGCTTCCACGGAGCTGAGCATGCATCCAAAGCTGTGAGTCCAGGAAGTGTTAGCTGTGTGTGTCCTGGGGCACCACTCCTTTCTCAAGCACGCTCCCTCTCCAAGTCCCTGAGTGCTTTCTGGTTGACATCAAGTTGAAAAAGCACTGGGATCTCAGCGGAAAGCCGCGCTTGTAGGGAAGCAGACAGGGAAAGACACAATAAACAGCAGACATATCCAAAACCAGTATATCAGACCTGCAGCACTGGTCCAGCTCGTTTAATGGCTGGCAAAGGAACCACAGTCTGTGGTGTCTGATGAATGTCATCACTGTCTTGGACAGGATCCAGATTAGGTCCTCATCCTGTATCTTTCCTTGCAGGGAGTTACTGCTGACTCCTGGGATTTTTCCCTCTGTGGTGAATAGGTCACAATGTCTCTCTGTTGCTGCAAAGCAGGAGTTCATAGCTGCTAAATCCACACAGAACTGGAGCACCAAAGACACAAAAAGCAATAGCAGCCCAGGGAATGGGATGGAGCACAAAAGCAGAAAATTGGAGAGATGGTGCAGTGGGAGGCGTCAGGGAAGAGGTTAAGGGCCGGGATGACTTCACGAGGAAAGAGAAGCAGCAGTAAAAGGTTTTTACTGTCCCACGGCAGCAGGGAAGGTGTGACGGACAAGATGGCCTCATCGGAAGGCAGCCCCTGCTGACTCACTCACTGAGTCACAGCCTTGCCCAGCCTCTGTTCTTTTTCTAATCAAGGAAACAGCAACTTCCCATGAATTTCTTTTAAGGCTGCCATTTGGATGCTGAGCATTCCTGCAGCAAGTTTCCACTCTTGAACAATCCCCTGTGCCCTTCCATGTCTATTATCCAGCAGGAGGCACAATCCTTCAAAAGCACACGATGTCCTGAGGGAGGAAATGGTGCTGTGGCCTCTCCAAAGCAGACATGGGATTTTCTGCTGATCAGCCCATGCAAGCTGTGTCTCAGATGGCAAAAGACAGGCTCTCACAGGAAGGGAGGCAAGGGGAAAATTCAAGCTGGGAGATTTCCATTCTGGCACTGAACCTCTGCCCTGCTGGGCAAAATGCTCACCTTCACAGTGCCACACTGCTTTGAAAGAGGAGATTGCACACCCTGCTGCTGTAGGGTGGGCAGACTGTGGCCTACAGTGGGAGACACAAAAACTCAGGAATGACAATTGCCTCAACTAAATTCCTATCTGGATTCAGAAAGAAAATCAGTGAAAATCAACAAGTAAGAGTAATGTTACAGATGCAAGAAAGGGGAACCAGATAGCAAAGAATACACATGGGAAGATTTCAAGAACAGAAAAATGACACAAAAAACAGAGAAAAATCTTTAGAGTGGCAAGGCTAAAAGGGAATTTTTAAAGTCCATTAGGAACATAAGCAATCTTCATTACACTACAGGCCAAGAAGGAGATGAGAAAAACATTAACAAGGCTTCTAAGAGGCACAAGATTTTTATAAATGTTTTTGTTCTCTTTCAGGATGCAATGTCTTTTAGGATCTTGCCATAATCTCATAGAATGGCCAGCACTTAGATGAGACTAACACCCTAGAGCACTGGTTGTGAGCAACCAGCAAATATAAAATTGCACTGAGAATATTTACAGATTTTGGGACAGTAACTAAAAGACTGTGCCAGTGACAGCAGCAAGGGATTTATTTTCAACACAGATTCCTTTAACACAGCCAAATATATTTATTTGTCTCAATTCAAAGCCTATATGGAATTTTCTAATCCAGAAAACAACAACCCTGGGAAGGATTCAAGGGTCACCTTGGACATGTACCTGGACTTAAGCACCCAAGGTAGCGGTGTGGGTTAAAAAGGCCAGTGTGGTCCCCAGACAAACAATCATGAAGAAGGCTGGGGGAGGAAAGTGGTTATATCTCTCTAGTTCACATTGAGGGAGCTGATGCTGGAACTGTTCTTATATTTTTGCGGTTTTTAAATTGGATAGAGAGCAAGAAAAATCCCTAAAATAATTGATGGGAGGAAGGAAACAATCCTAAGACTAGAAGAGCCCAGGCTGCTTACTTTATCCAAAGGCAGTGGCAAGACTAGATTACAAAGTATACCTGGCGAGAAAACAGGCTTTTAAAATTACCACAGAAAGGCACAACAGGCACCTGTGGTTGGGAACAAAGCCAACTGAAATTAAAAATAATGTGCAGTTTTAAACTGTGAGGATAATTAATGACTGGAGGAAATGATCAAGGGAAGTGGTGACTTCTCCTGCTTTTCACGTTTTCCATGCAGTACACAATTCCTTTCTAAGAGTTGCTACAGCCAAATTCCTTGGCAAAGATTAGAGCAGCCATGGGAAGCAGGAAGACCTGGGATTTTGTTATTGTCTGTTTCTTTACACTATCCAATAACATCTTAATGCATAATCTGTAATACAGGGATTGACTTACCACCTTTGCCATTGAACTCAAGTGGTGCTCCCTTCTACATCCATCCTCTTTTTCTTGATGGATCTTTAATCCCTTCCCTTATCTTTGGCTAATCAGCCTCAAAAATATGGGGAGAATGCCTCTAAGTGGCAAAGCAGCCTAGAGCTGCCTGCCTTGTGGGACAATAATTCTCCACATGCAGGGTCAGCCCTGCTTGGGAAGGAGCTACAGGATGTGCCCCTGAAAGGCTGATGGCGATACCAGTGAGTGCAGACATGCTCTCTGAGCACCTGACCTGGGGAATAGATCTGTTAGGCCCCAGAGAGAGCATGATGCTAAACTTCTTAGTCCTAAACTAAGTCCAAAAAATGTTCAAGATTGGGCAAAACTTTGTATGTCCAGAGATCTTTAAACCCAAAAGCTGAGGACTCCTGAAGGTTAGGTGCCTCTGCAACAAGACTTTTGCGTGTCTGGACTCAGGCACCTCCACACCACCAATATCCATCTTTAGTGTTCAAGTCTTTTAAGGAAACAAACAAAAGGGACCATAAAACACATCTGTAACCAGTTATACTTCACATTGATACATACAAGTTAGGGGAAGGGAAGCTCTTTGGAAAACAATTTTGGCCAAAGACACTAAGCCATTCCTTTACTATTTGAAGAACCTTCTGATCTTTTCAGAGCAGGGACTGTGTTAGCTTTTAGTACACACGGAATGCTTGCCTATTCCTCTAACACGACAGCAGAAGTCCCTTTGGTTCTTGAGGTCTTTAATCAAGACTTGATACCTTCTTCAAGTTGGATATTACAGCTGAACAGTAGATACTGCCTTCAGGGTACGTTCTTTAGAAAAATACAGCATTCTGCTGCACCATGACAGTCAGATGAGCATAACAGCTCCTCCACATACTTATAATCTAGAAATAATACCCATCACCATAGCATGATGCACTGATTTCAGGCTGCTGTGATCTATAGCCCGACAATACCAAATTCTCAAAGCCAGACTTCACTGCAAGGTTTGCTCTTGTGTCCAAACTGCCTGTAGTGGAAGAAATCAAAAACACAGGGTACAGATTGAGCCTTGCAGATGAGAAAATGTGGACACTCGGTTACTGACAGGTGCAACTCCTAGGAAATGACACAGTTTTTATTGCTACTGTTTACCCGACTTCGGAGTGAAGCTGAACATTTTTGACAAACGTTTAAAGTAATTGTTTTATTTCTGCGCTCCAGGCCAGCTTGTTCCAGGCGCTGTCTGTGTGGGCTGGCTGTCGCAGAGGGCGCAATTCCCACGGCTGCTCACGGCAGCTTCCCGGATGGCAATGTCAGTGGGACCTCTTGTGGGGTCTCCTCCCCATTGCACCGTGGTTGCGGGGCACTCGGGAAAAATGCTTCCCAGTTAATTCGTGGACACATCGAAAAGCCCTTGACTTCACACGCCTTCGTGTGGACTCGCAGAAGTTTGATAACGAAGTGCAATTACAGGGAACGATAAACACAAGGAAGGGACTGCTGCTTAAGAGGGCGAATTTAACCCCCGAGTGATGCTCATTCGTGCTTTAGCTTCTTTACAGTGACAGCGAGGAATATAAAATCGCACGATGGGATGGTTGGGGCTGGAAGGGGCCTTCAGGACCACCTCTTTCCACCCCCTGCCATGGGCAGGGACACCTCCCGCTATCCCAGGCCGCTCAGAGCCCCGTCCAGCCTGGCCCTGAGCACTGCCAGGGCCGGACGGGGCACCCCGAGCCTCTCTGGGCAGGCTGTGCCAGCGCCTCGCCACCCTCACAGCAAACAGCTTCCTCCTCATAGCCAACATAAACCTACTCTGTAAACACAGACACCATGCAAAGCAGTTCCCTGTCAGCGGGGCACGGGCACGGCCGGTGCCGCCGAAGCACAGCCCGGAACACCGGGACCACCACAGGCGCTGCCCCTCCCTTCGTCTGAGGCGCTGCCCCTCCCCGGGCCCGCCATTGTGCCCGCCCCTCCCCTGCCCGCCATTGTCCCCTCCCCTCCCCTCCCTGCCCGCCATTGTGCCCGCCCCTCCCCTGGCCGCCATTGTGCCCGCCCCCCGCCATCCCCTGCGGCCCGCGCGGGGCATTGTGGGCGCCCGGCGGAGCCATGGCCGCGCTGTAGGCCGGAGCAGGCCGCGGTGTCAGTGCCGGGACGGCGGCGGGGGGAAGGCGGCCCTGAGACAGGAGGAAGGCGGCCCTGGCACAGGGGCTGCCGGGGGGAGCCCCCCAGCGAGGGCGAGGGCTGCGGCACGGCGCTGCGCTCCGCCCGCACGGCGGTTCGGCTCCAGGCCGGGCCCGGCCACTCGCTCTAGGCCGGCGGCTCCTGGGAGCGCTAAAGAGGCTTCTTGAGGCCGCTCTGGAACCTGAGAGGTCGGTGTGGTGGTTCCCGAGTGCTTTCGGGTTGAGTTCGGGTTCGTTCGGGGCAGGCTGAGCGCAGAGGGACTTGGCCGTGTGCGGAGCGGCTGAGGGAGCTGGGGTTGTTAGGCCGAAGGAGAGGGGGCTCCTGTCTGCACCTGACAGGAGACTGTAGTCAGGTGGGGGTCAGCCCTTCGCGCAGGTAACAAGTGACAGGACGAAAGGACACAGCCTTAAGCTGCACCAGCAGAGGTTTAGGTTGGACATTAGGAAGAATTCTTTCACAGAAGGGGTGATTAGACATTGGAACGGGCCTTCCGGGAAGGTGGTGGAGTCACTGTCCTTGGAGATGTTAAGGAAAGACCGGACCTGGCACTGAGTGCTATAGTCTGCTTGGTGTTGTGGTGTTCGGTCAAAGGATGCACTCCATGATCTTGGAGGTGTTTTCCAACCTAACTGATTCTGTGATTTAAGAGAAGCAGGGGTGCTTGCAAGACTTTTTTATTTTGCAAGATTTGTTAATGCCTTGTGAAACTAATGCAGCCACACTGGATCTCGTTCTTCACCTGAATTCAGGGATCCCCCCTGTTACATATAATTAGCACAGATAAGTTAGGAGAGCAAGTGACTTTCTTGGATCACGGATCTGGCAGAGTCGGTGCCAAGACACAGCTAAAATGCCTCACTGAGATTCAGCTGACTTGCACAGCATCACTGAAAGGTGTCAGCCATCCTTGATTAACAAGCCAAGCCTAGTTACTGTCTCACTTCTTTTTAAAGGTGTTTCCTTCTGTTCATTTTGTTTTCTCAGTAGTAGCTCAGTGGTAGTAGCTGCGTTCGGCCTGGTGGGATGTTTCTTTGAGCCACAAATTATACTGTAATTTTGGCACTGAAGTTGTGTGCTTTTGTGTGATCTCGTTAAGAGTAACCAAATACCAAATAACTTAAGTAGAGCATAAATATTTGTTTACAACAAAAGCATACAAAGCAGTGTCGTGTGTTTTTTCTTTGCTTTATAATATTTTTAGTAGGTTCTATTGCCCTTCAACACTCAGCATTCTGGTTGGTAGGATTAGTGCCTTTATCTGTGCAGGTCTCTGTGTCCTGAATTTCTTTAAGCGGTGATTAATGGATGTGCATGTCTTGGTGAAGCAGGAACGAGAATCGTTTCAGATAGAATATTCTATAATTCTGTGATCTTAAATCTGCTGAGTTAGAAGGGGCCCATAAGGATCGTCAAGTCCAACTCCTGGCCCTGCACAGGACAGCCCAAGAGTCACACCATGTACCTGTTGTCCAAAAGCTTCTTGAACTCTGTCAGGCTTGGTGCTGTGACCACTGCCCTGGGGAGCCTGTTTTAGTGTCCAAACACCCTCTGGGTGAAGAGTCTTTTCGTGTTAACCAATGTAGACCTCCCCTAATACAGCTTCATGCTGTTCCTTTGGGTCCTGATGGTGCTGGTTGATCATTCAGAGTTTTCTCGGCATGTTTAACCACCTCAAACTCTTGGCTGGCACAGTGGTTTGGGATCGCTGGGTCTCTGTGTCCTCTGCGGCAGCACTGAACACAGTGTGTGCTGACAGGGTGTCTACCTGGCTGAGACTGGTCAGAGTCTCTTTCACTCCTTTGCCACAAAGTAATTGATTATAGCAATTTTGGGCATCAGCCAGTTTGTTTTTTAGGACATGCTGGCAATACCTGAGTTCCTGCAGTTTCTCATGGAGAGCTGGTGACAACTTCTCCATTTGTCCAAGCTTTTTTACTTGCACTTTGTTTACATAAGGGTGAAGCTGTTAGCCTTGTGCCACCAGGAAAACATTCGTCCCAGCCCTTCAGATGGTGCTGCTGGCCAGCTGGGGCTCTGCACAAGTCAGTCCCAAGGGACTGTGCCACAGCACTGGTGACAGGGTTGTGCCTGCACTGGAGAGTGGAGCAGGGCTGTGGCGAGGGCTGGAGCACCCAGATGATCTTCATCGGTATTTAACAGCCAGCACTATCCTGGGCAGGCTATGGTACGTGTCTGCCAGCATTTCTGGTGGTGGTACCTAGATATGGTTTGTGAAGTAATGGAAGGATCGTTCCCTGCAGACAGTCATTTTTGACTGCAGTTTTTCAGGAGGAGAAAGAGTTTAGTTGCAAGACTGAGCAGCTTGCTTTAAGGATTGGAGACCAGCTCCTGGCTCGTTTTATTTACTTCACTTCATACTCTTGTTAGAATCCATGTATTGTCTTTCAAGCATGCTGGAAAATACTTTATTTTGAAAATCTGAATAAATTCTGTTCAATAAAGAGCTCCTTAAACTTCAAAGATCATGAGCTGAGTGATAACTGATGTTCTGCAATGGAACCTGTCACGGCTTCTACAGTTCCAGGAGCAACGTAGCTTCTGATGAGTGTCTTTCACTGCACATTTTAGTAATGACTGTTTTTATCCTTTGATCCTGTAGGAGTTAAAATGACGACAGCAGCAAGACCAACGTTTGAACCTGCAAGAGGAGGGAGAGGAAAAGGTGAAGGAGACTTAAGCCAGCTATCCAAACAATATTCCAGTAGAGATCTTCCTTCTCATACTAAAATCAAATACAGGTCAGTATTGGGTTTTGGATCTGGGAAAGATTTTTTTTGTTATGAGTGGTACTCTGAAATTTTTGCGGTAGGTGTTGATGTGCTCAACAGTGAACGGGGTCCAAAGTTTGTGCAGCAATGCTGAACAAGTGGGCTGGAAGTGAAAGTGTCAGAAGTAGACCTAGGAGATCAAATGCAGTGCAGGTCATTGGACAGGTTTAGTTTTAGTGCTGCTTGTTACTGCTTATGGGCATGAATCATCAGAAGGAGAATGTGAGCATTGGAGACCAAGCATTTTGTGCAGTGGAGTGGAAAGGAAGTTGTCACTGGGACTGAGCCATGGAGAGTGCTGTCACTTGCAGAGCAAGATGGAAGGAAAGAAGCAAAGTTGAGTATGTCTTAAAAGCAGGAAAACCATATCGTATTTTTGGTGAAGGACCACTTGGTAAGGGCATTAAGAGGAGGAAGAGAAGTCATGGAATAGCACTCAGGCAGTACTATTTATTGGAAGAGCTGAAGTTAAATACTCAATGTGGTTCATGCAGGTCCTGGGAGAGGAAATTGCTTTAAACACTGAGAAAGATAAGGTGATGTTAGGAATATTCTCCTTGTTTGAAATGCATAAAAAAATCTTTGTTATCTTTCTGCAAGATTAAATCTGTAGTCAGTGTGATACATAGAATTTAAATTAAATGTGCCAGCCTAAAAATGCTCATTTTATCTAACTGATGTTTCTCTTGTCAGTGAAATTACAGTCAGGGTTTTATTTCTGCTTGTTTTTGTGCGGATATTTACCCTGTCCCCTCTTCCCTCATGCCCCTTTGGTTTTTAAGAATACATATTCATAAGGGAGTTGGAGTGTTTTGGAGAATATCAAAATCAATAGCACAAAAAATGCTGTCAAATGTGTTTTGCTGTTATGGGAAAAATTGCTGGTGGTTTGTTCCTTTAAACAAAAGTGGGGTTTGGAACACTAGTCTTGCTTTGAAAGAGGTGTGTAGGCGCAGGTATGTACAGGAATATACAATGTATGTTTTAATAAATCCATCCATTTGTGTGAGAGGGAGAGATGGAGGGAGCATTAGATGTCTTCTGTTCTTCCTCTCGAATACCTCATATAAAGTTGTCTTTGTTAAATTGCCAGGACTGCATCATTGCAGAAGTTCAGTGTTTCAGTCCCACTCATGTTCACTTGAATGACACAGGGTTTGGGGGGATTTTGCACCTCTAACAGGGATTCTAAGTTCAGGTTTTTAATTACAAAAGCAAATGAAATACTTCATTGTAAAGACAGGCTGTGCAACACAATGTGTTTATAGTGGCTCAAATCTGAGTTTGTGGAAGAAACTCTTTATTTTGAGCAATGGGTTCACAGGGAGGTGAAAGGAGTTGCTGCTTGTCCGTGTTCCTTAGTTCTTTTCAAGATTTCCACAACAGTTTCAGTACTCTCTAGGTAGAACTTGATGTGACTCTGATATACACAGTTCATTGCTTTTGGCCAGTGTATACTATATAAAAGAGGGATTAACAAGTGTTTACAATATGTTTCACTAGAGCTAGTGTTTTGCTTGTTCTCCCAACTGTTTTTTTTTAATGGTCATGGTCTGGTCTCATGGAGAAGAATAGGTTTATGTAAAGGATGTTCTAGTCTTGGTCTTAACTATAAGCCTCAGAAGACTTGAGTTTGCAGCATTTTGCTTTGGGGAGTAAAATGGTGGAGAAAGGTCACCATAACGCTTGTGGATGTCTGCTCAGACACTGGGATTGGACTGCTGGAGCACAGAGTGTTTCAAGATAGCTACAAAAGGCGAATGTAGTCATCCTGTTTTGTAGGAATTTATGTAAGGTCTTTTCATTCATTTGAGAGCCACTGGAAGGAGCATGTGCATATGGCATTGCATGTCTGTGTGTGCAATGTGTACACACAGAGAAGGGGTTTGGGATAGAGAGAATAAACTTCTGTCTACATGGTACCCAGTTCTTATTCTCTGTGCTTACCTGTTCACCCCACAATTTATTGGCCTCCTTGAAAAAATTGCTCCCAGCTGCAGACTGTCAAAATTCAGGCTTTTTCCCCCATCTGTTGCTTTAGGCAGACCACTCAGGATGCTCCTGAAGAGGTGCGTAACCGTGACTTCAGAAGGGAGCTGGAGGAAAGAGAACGGGTTGCTGCAAGAGAAAAGAATAGAGACAGACCGACCAGAGGTAAAAACAGAAACAAAAATCTTAATGCCTTTGTTTGACACTGTTCTTGCATGAAGCTTGGTGTTTTAAGAAGTTTGCAGGTTGCAGACAGCATGTCATGGGAGTAGAATTTAGGGTATTGGTGTGATAGTTCAGACCTGTTGACCTGCAAGGGAATGTCCACTGGCTTTCATGCTGGCTTCATGCTAGCAGAAATCTAGGCCAGCCAGTAGAAAAGGCTAGGCCACCATGCAGGCCAGCTGATAGAGGGTGATTGTAATGAATTGGCAACAAGTACCTACAGCTAATAAAGGGCTTTTTCTTGTACTTGGACAAGTCAGACAGGAAGAAGAAGGCGGAATGACTCATCCTCTGGTGTTAACAGGACCAACGTAACAATAAATCCATTTTGAAAGTACATAGTTCTCTTCAGATACAGTGAAGTAATAATTAAAAATCAAAGAGCGTTTTGAGAAATGCTCATTTTTAGTATTAAGCTTAGCAGAATTTAAGCACTTTAGGTGTAAAGGTATAGCATGGCTTTCAAATTCACAGACAAAAAGAGTTGTGGTTTGGACCAAACTAGCCATCCCATTCTTTGGGATGGTCCTAAATTGGAACCTTTCAGTTGGATATTTGTCCACAGCTTGTTCATCTGCTTTTCTTTCTGCTTGAAGTAATGACTTGAAAAAATTTCTAAAGGCCAAATTGTAAGTTTGAGATGTTATTGCTTTCTCTCGAGAATACCTACAGGGGAAAAATTAGCCTGGGCACTAAGATTGAGAAGTGAGGGAAAAGTGGACATAAGCTTTTTTCTCTTACTCTAATCCAAGAAAAATTATTTATGAGGATTTTTGCGCTCTAACATTAGATGCTGTTAACTGAAGTGAATTAATCCCTTTTTTAAACTTTTCTGCCACAGAACATACAACATCATCTTCTGTGTCTAAGAAGCCTCGGCTAGATCAGATTCCTGCAGCAAATCTTGATGCAGATGATCCTCTTACTGATGTACGTATCTTTTTTTGTCTTCTTTCCTTTTATTGTCCTGCCTTCAGGATTTGCTCTTAATGGCTTATATGGTTTAGGTCTGCTAAAGATTTAAGACAAGTTCCAACTTACCTTCATTTTAAGTTTCTGTCCTGCGGTTCAGAGGGTTGTGGTTCATTCTGTTCTTGGAAAGCATGCAAAAACTAGAGAAATGAAAATACCACTTATAGTATGAGTAATGGATGGCTTTTTAGTCAACTAGTGTGTTAGAATTCCCCAAAGGTAGAACTGTTGGGATATGTGCAAATGACTGTCAGTGTGAGCAACAGATGCTTGTCCTTGGCTTCTCTCCTCGTGCTGACATCGCGTTAGGTCAAAGGCTTGACAAGTAAGCTCAGCGTTTTTTAATCCTATGGTACTTGGTATCACAGCAGTATTGGACAGGCACACTAATGTAATGACTTATGTCACAATGGTGAGAAAGTGATTGAGGATGCCCATTCTCTAGGGTCTGTGAGTTACACTGGATTTTTAATTGCAGTCCTCCCGAAAGCACCAACATGTTTTTGTCTTGACTTTACAAGAGCAAACAAACTATTTGCATTTTATTTTCTGCTGCTACAAGCACTTCAGAAATCAGCCAGCAACAAATTTCAGCCTTGACTGGGCAGATCAGGATGATTTTTATTAAATAAAATGAATAAGCTGATTCTTGCTTCCTTTTATTGCTATTAGGAAGATGATGAAGATGAGGACTTGGAAGACAGTGATGATGATGACACTGCAGCTCTTCTGGCTGAGCTGGAAAAAATCAAGAAAGAACGAGCTGAGGAACAGGCTCGAAAGGTAAAATCTCACCTATTAAAGAGCACTTGGTTGTTTGGGGTTTTTTTTGCAAACTGGTGTTTCTTAAATCTGGTGTGCCTTAAGTACTTAGGATGAGTGAGGACTGGCAAACAAAGTGCCGTTCAAACCTCCTCTCAAGTATGATGGATTTGTTCTTCTATCTAATAATGGTCAAAGTTTTTTTTATTTAGTAGACATACTGAATGTTTTATTCATTGAAACATTTTATTTGCTTTCCCTACACTTTTTAGAGACTGAGTAAAGATAATCTTGCTTTTCATATGCAAATTGTCTGAAAACAGCTATCATAGCAATGAGTGACATATTATCCAGTGTAATTTAATTTGTTAACTGGCTTTTATGAAACAAATCAAAAAGAACTTTATTTCATAAATAAAGATGCATGCATTTTGATACTTCTTATGGCTGCAGGTTTTATACAGTTAGTTGTGCTTTCACAGAACTGGTGCTGTGTTGCCTTGGCAAGCAGCACCACTTTTAACCATAACACAAGAATATTTTCATGTGATTATACACAGGCAAATTCATTTGAAAAATGTCTCTGCAAAAATGAATAATACTACAGCAGTTTTCTCATAACTGGTTAACTCAAAGCATATGTAAGTTTCACACCTTCTTATAATATCTCTCTCTACAGACAGAAAGACCATTTTTTGCACTTGAAAGGGGAGGGAAGTCCCTGCAGTTACAGATGTTTTCCTATGAGTGGGATTAAATCCTATACTGTTGGCTCCTTTGTGTAAGAGAGATTGTTGGGATGGAGTGCATTAGCAAAATCTTTGATTGATGAATGAACTTCTAGGGATTGTTTCTGGAAGTAGTCTGTGTTGTCAAACTGATTAGGATTTAAGATTGTATTGGGTACTGGCTCTCATATTGTATTGCAAAAGAGTTTAGAGTCCAGATATTTAATGTGCACTGCTGAAACACCCTGCTTCTGGGAGTGCAACAGAAAGGGATATGTGCAGCATTCTCTCCTCTATTTTTACTAAGTGCTTTCTTTTCTTGAATAGGCTGGAATCACTTTTGTGGGTTTGTAAAATGTTGCTTCCTTCAGCTGAAGTAGTTTTGTATGTTTTTATAAGTATATTCTCCATTAGTGTAAAACAAAACAAAAGCCCCAAAGCAAGCAAACAAACAAACCAAGTCAGAAAACCAAGCCGCCAGTCACCTTTTTATAAACTAATCTGAGATGTTTTTTAGAACATGCTCAATAAACACATTAAATGCCAGTAAAGAGGCTGATCAAAGGCTGCTGTGACAACTTAATGTTTTGAAGGCACTGAACTATCCCTCACCTTTCCTGTAGCTTAACACACATATTCATGGTTTAATGTTTTTCATGAATGCTTATCTGGCAGTATGTACACTGCAGTGTCTACACTGTAGTGTAGAAGCTACACTACAGGGTGTAGCTTCTAGCAGGCACTAGAAACAGCTAGGAGAGGATAATGTTTTAATTGCTGTAGGCAGCAATGAAGTGCATGCCTGTTCTTGCCTAAAAATGTAGAAATTTCCCTTTAGAATCAACAAGCCCTGTAAAACCAGTGAGCTCCACAGTTTTGGAGTTAAGAAGCAGAGAAAGCTAAAAGCTGTACTGTGCTGCTTCAGTAGAGAAATTTTGCTGTAGGAGACTGTTGGTACTTAATTCTCCATCTGGCTGGTGAGTGGTCTTCTGCATTAAAGTATGTCTGAGGGTGTCCCTGGTCTCTTTATCAGGCATTTGAGGCACATCATGCAGTAGTGAAATTCTGTTTTGCAGTAACAACATGGTGAAAATTACTTAAAAACACTGGCAACAATTCTTACACATACTCCTGTGTGAAACTAAACTACAAATTAGGTGTAGCCGTATGTAAGAAAGACTTCAGCTGTCCTTGCACAATGCTTAAAATGATTGCTTAGGTCAGTGTGGATTTTGTATTTTGCCTGATAGTTGAAATTATACATGTAGATTAAACAAGGTAACTTGTCACGTTTCAGTGTAGAGAACTTGCATTAGGAAAATAACGGTAGTAAATTGCAGCTTAGACAACCAAGTGCATGCTTCTCTTTTCGTGTGTGTAGCACTGTTGTAATCCCCATGAAATTCCGATTTTGTCACTAGAGGGTGCTAAAGGCCATGAAGTATTTAGAATAGTGTTTGTTTTATTTTGCTGTCTCTTAACTGGTATTATGTTTTACCTTCATGGACATTCTCCTTCCCCCACAAGAAGGGTTTATAATGTCCAATGCTATGTGCATACTCAATATTTGAACGTTTATATGAAATGAATGTTTATTTCTTCCTAAAAATTAGTATGTTATTTATTTGCAAGAGTGCCCACCGTAGCACACTCACCATTTAGACCTACGCTGTTCATCCTTTCACTGGTTGGTGGCAGGTTTAAAATTGGCATCTTCAGTAAATAGAGAGTGTTCTACAGGTTCTTAGAATTTTATGCTCTTGTGGGTTTTTTTGAGAGTAGGAAACTAAGACTCTGTTGATGGAAAAAGTAAAGCCCAGGGTGGGGCTCAGTCTTGGAAAGAGTCTTTAAGGCTAAGTAAGGGTCTCCTTTGGAAAGATTGCCTATGTATGTTGGCTTTAAGTGGTGCAGTCTGTTTAGATTATGCCTTGTTTTCCATGGCATTGAAATCAAGTGTTACTGGCAAAGACTTTTATAGTAATTTTATATAAATTCCTTTTCCCTTCAGATACAGGGGATTTCATATTACTATGTATTGCAAGCTGTAATTTAAATGTAATTTTGTAAGTAACCTTGTATTGGTGATTCAGCTGATTTCAGGGTAACATCTCATGTAAAGTCTTAATTGTATAGTTGGTGTTAATCCTAATCTGTGTACGGAAACGCTGTATCTGTTGAAATGCTGCTGTCCATTGCAGACAGCCTGGGTAAACCAGTGTCCAGGCAAAGGGAAACTGCAGAGTGAATGGCTGTTCTGCACACCATTCTGCAATCTCTTTGTTACACGAACAGATTAATGTGTCTCTTCTTGTCATATTCTTGGAACATTCCAGGGCCTTAATAAGATTAAGTGGGTAAATACAGTAATATATACCAAACCTGTGCCATATGTAATTTTTCCCAGATACTTTAGCTATTTTGATATATTAAAATGCTCATCCATTTATTTCTGAAAGTTCATTTAGAGTAAACTGTATTTTTGTTAACTGTTTTCACTCATCATTTTGGTGTCCATTATTTAAATTGCCATGAAAGGAGGACTGCTCCTTTCAAAATGCATCTCTAGTGAGACAGCAGTTAAAAACAAAGATGAGAATCTGCTTTTTTCAGGTCATTTTGTTCTCTGTTAACTTCTCTTATGTGGTAATACCAATTTCCATAGAAATCCTCTAGATCTAATTGTGACAGTATCAGTATTAAAAGTTCTTAATAGTTTGTCAGCCAAATAAGCAATTCCTCTCAAAGCTTGTTAACATCTCAAAATGTTGAAATTCCCTTGAATTATGTAGAATCATTAAATACATGCTATGAATGTTTATTTGAAACTGAATATGGGAGTCCTCCTTACTTTTCTCTCTCCATTTACAGTTTTAATCTTAGGTTGTCTCTAGTAGACATAAAACTGACCAGGAAATTCTAATTTTGAAAGCCTTTTCTGTGGAATAATTTTAGATCTCTATAAAACTGTGCAAACAGTATGTCCATGTTAACCATTCATGGATAGGTTTTGTGGAAGCATTGCAGTGTTCTAAATTCAGCTTTACACTGCTCTTGATTTTCAGTTTCCAAGTGCTTCCTTAAAAGGTAAATTGAAATAATTAAAAACAAACTTCAAACCAGTGAGCAGCTGAATGTACGTGTGCAGTTCCAGCAAAGCTGTTCTAACATCCAGTCATTTTTTGCTTAGCTGAGAGCAGACGTAAAGTTTTTGATTTGTTTTCTTAACAATTTTATTTCACCAAATGTTTCTCTATAACTGCATATATTACTTTACCAGTAGTCAGAATATATTTTAGCTCTGCCCTGTTTTAACTATGCCACAGGCATTCAGATAAACCATCAGAAAGTGAGTCTTGATTAATACTAACCTTTTCACTTAAATCCTAAGGGTCTGACTAAAACTAGAATATCAAATTGGTGATATAAGAAAGAATTTCAGCAAAGAGTCAAAAGCAGATGGCAGAGTATATTTCTTCAGTAAATGTTTGAGGCATGCTAGCAATACTTACCCTTGCCAAGAACTAAGGATAACATCCCCTCCCTTGTGGGCAAAGTGACAGCAAAGCTGCATGTAGACACTGCAGTTGTGATTACACAGTGCTCTTCATTTTTGAGGTTTCAATCAGTTCTTTGAATCATTGTGTTGTACAGAGTTAATAATTTGCACAGGCTCAAATAATTGGGATGGATCTCTGCATTATTGAGTTTTGTTCCCTGCTGCTTAGGGTAGTGCTGTCATAGGTTTGTCATTCAAAAATTAGCATTTAAATCTGGTTATGTGATTGTTTGGGTTTTTTTAATTATTTTTTTCCAGCCTTCAGTGAAATGTGGATATTTCAGGTTTCCTTTCAGCTATGTTACATCTATAAAAACTGAGTAGAACAACTGACTTTAATACAGTGGAGTAGTTTCAGGAATTTCAGCGCTTTCTGTAAAAGTAATCTTGCTCTGTGCTAAGGGTAGGGACCATACTGAAAAAAAATAACCATGGTAACAATGATTTTCTTTCCTTTGCTATCAGAAACAAATATGCCCAGGGACTGTTAATCTTTCAGCAAGATAAGGAATGATTGTTTAGTTAAGGTTAATATAGTTCTGTCCGCTTCTCCCGCCCAGCTGTGATGCGGCATGGTGAGTGCAGTTGTGCAGCGAAGGCTTGCTGTGAGATCCAATTTACATAGCGGCATGTCTATCTACTTGCTCGGGGTATTGGGCTCCCCCTGCCAGTCCAGCCTTATTCCCCACACCGTAATATTCCTGTACTGTTGCCTCTGCCCCTGACACGGTGGTTACAGCGTGGCTGAGGTCTGATTGATCTCTGCAGAGTTGGTGCAGCACGCCGCCACTGAACAGCACAGCGCTGCTGGCTGTGGTGATGGAATAATCTGTAGCGTGGTTTTTTGCTAAAATGGCTTAGGAAAAGCGTCATGTACCACCTCCTATTGCGGAACAGAAAGGCAGGCAAGGAGGCATTATTTTAGAAAGGGTGGAGTGAATACAGATGTATTGTTTTTCCCCTTAGGCTTTCCTTCTGTTGTGGGTTTGTTGTATTCTTAGTGCTGTAGCTTAATAAGCCTTTGTTCCACAACACAGAAGAACAGGGGAAGCACTGGGAGCCGCTTATTTTGTGAACAGCTGTGCTTGATTGTGCCTCAGAGGTGTGAAGCTCAGACAGCTATGAAGGTTATGTCTGGTCTGTTTGATTTGATACAACCCATGCTCCATCGCCTGGAGTGTTCCAGCTTTCAGTGGAGGAGTGGGTAGTGGAATATTTATGTGGAAAATTATGAAACATAAGGAAAACCTCTTTTGGCTGGAGATGAGGGATTCTGTATCTCTGGCCAAAATGTACCACTTAGCTTAAGTGTAAATGTCAGCTTTACACCATTGGGAGCTACACCTAGTATGTTCTCCATGTCATGTCTCTGAAGTTACAAAACTTAGTAAATTATCTTTTTTTAGTCTTGGATACCTTGTTTGTGAGATTGTAGTGAAGCTAAATAATGCAAAAATAAAATCTTCAAGACCAGGCTTTAGAATTAGCCTGTTTCCTGAAAATCATAGCAAATATATTGAAGTGTCGACCAACCTAGAACAACTTTGAATGACTAAGTCCATAAATAAATTACCATGTCTGCCATGTCTTCTTTGTAAAGTGACTAAAACTGGCAATGCTTTAGTCAACAGATACGCTGCTTCTTTGCTTTCAGACTCTTGTCTTTTTATTTTTAATAACAAAGATAAGCTTATGCAGTTTGTTAGTACTTGTAGTTGTTCTACCTCTACAGGTCTAAAAGACAGAGCTGTGGTTGTGATCAATGCTGAGAGGCAGCAAAGGGTCACACAAAGTGCCCATGGGCTCTGCAGCACCTACTATTGTGAATATGTAAAACTTTTTTTTTTCTGTATTTTCTGAAATTTCTTTTTCTGTAACTGTTGTCACTATAAATAAACATTTGACAGCTTCTGTTAATATTATGTTTATAATTGTTTTTAATACTTTAATAGGTGCAAAAGTAAAATGTAATCCTGTGAAATGCCGAAGATTGCCCCTTCCACTTCTTTTAATTATAGTGCAGTTTTTGCCACCCACCAGTCCAATTGTAGTTGACTTAAGTCAATGTAATTTTTTGCTATCAATAATCAGCCTCAGGCAGAATTCAGTTGAGCCTGAAAGCTCAAGTTGTTGGGGCCAATGTACAAGTTATGTATCCCAATCTCCATGGCAGTGCAGTGGAGATGCAGTCGGTAGAGCCTGGAGTGTGGTTGGTCTCCTGTGTAATTTAATATGAGCAGAAGAGCCATCTTGACTCCATACTGTACCCTCTAGATCTCTGCCGAGATGTGAGCTCAGGTACCTACAGGCCCATGTCTAGCTTTAGGTGTCTTAACTCAGATGTAAATCCCTCTTTTAGTCTTATACTATTGGTGGTAGTTCAGTGTTTCTTAAAAGTATTTTTTTAGTTTTGATTTTTTTCTTCCTGTCACCACATTTTATCACTTCAGTCTGATAATGTTTTTCTTTGTTATCAGAACCAAGCTATGTCAGACTAATTGAGGCTGAAGGATATTACAAGCAACTAGAAGTTAGGACGATGTGTAACATGTCTCTTGAAAATTCTGGTATAGAAAATTTGAATGTGAATCTTTGTGTAATAAGAAACTGGAGTACTGTATGCATATTTTTTATGATTCTTAATATTGGCTTTATCGTTCCCTAGTGATTCTGAATGTTTAAAATTCAGATGACTTGAGTGCTTTTCACTCCTCTTCATGCCTGGTGAAGAGTGCTGGAACCATCACCTTTGATGGAACTGTTGAGATTAAATCTGTAATGGGGGAAGGGAGGGAAGAAGAACTGTAATTCCCACAAAAAGGTACTGGCTGACTCCAGTCGACCTTTGACTATGAAAAAAAACACTTTATGTGGAGTGAATTTTAGTTCTGTATTTGTCAGTGGTGTGTGGATGCATTTTCATGCATCATAAAAACCCAGCCTAAGATAGCAATGCCTACCCCCAGATAAAGTAACGTGTGATGCACAGGTTAGATGTCATGGCTGAGGTTGCTGTCTTGAAGGTTTGAGGGTGAGACTGTGCCATGCTCTACATGCCACCTTCAGAAGAGTTCACTTGGAATTCAGCTCTAAAATGGAAAACTGTGTCTGTTTGCATATATAGGACTTGGAAGAAGTTCTTTCCACAGAAGCATTTTTCAGGAGAGGACTATTAATTTCTTAAAATGCTCTTGCCAGTGCTCCCTCCTCTTGAGTATGCAATTTTGGTATGTAGCTTTCGTATTTGCTTTCAAGGTTTGTCTCAGGTTTCTTGTGTTTTCAAAGTCTCACTTTTAATGGAGCGTTGGAGATTAAACTTAATGATGCAGAGCCCACCTCACTTTGGACAACACAGAGAACATTTCATGTGCTTTCATCCTGTTGTAAATTTGCTTAATGATCTTAAACAGAATCTGATCACCTCCCAGGAGGCAGCTGAAGATCAATACTGGTTTATTCACTTGTGTCAGTACCCTAGATTTTGCTTGGTTTCAAATCAGTGCTTGCATACATCTCCTGTACAGTAGTCTGAGTGCTGCTGGACTTCTGATGGGAACACATGGCACAGACTGCAGTAAATTATATTTCATTTCTGTTGGCTCCTCCATGTTATGGGCAAGGATGATGGTAAATCAAAGGTTTGCATGCTGTGCAGTAGAAGCTGCATACATTTCTTGTCTCTGCTCCACAAAGAAAAGCATAATTTGAGTTTATTTTTCAAATATGGGGAGAAATTGTTGTTCCATATCAAATATTTTTGCCCTCTGTGTTTCCTTATTTACCAGTGTGGAAATAACTGAAGTTGGAATGCGAATGTTGGATTTAGAGCTGGGTTTGAAAATGCAAAACGATAGTTGATTTATGTTAATAACTTTTTAACTGCTGCAGTTTGTGTTAAGCTCCATGGATACAGGAGCAAGGGCAAGTTTTGCCTGTGCATATGCTTTAATAAGGACATTACAGTGCTTGCCCTGAAGCTGTGCCATTTTTTTAAGCAACGTGCCCTTTTTGGGGAGCTTTTCCCATCCCACTGGCAGGTAATTGTAGCTGGTTCTACATTTTATTTTTGAGAAGCAGTGTAATGGTAGGTGTTTCTTCATAACTAAAACTCAAGTAGGTTTTGAAAGGTGAAATGTTTATCAGTGATCCTGCATCATCTGGTATTCATAAGTTTGTGAAATCTCTGTTGTTCTTAAGAGAGTTGGGGCATTTTAAAAGAAAATTTCATAGAATCACAGATTGGTTTGGGTTGGAAGGGACCTTAAAGATCATCTGGTTCCAGCCCACCTACCATGGTCAGGGACACCTTTCACTAGACCAGGTTGCTTACAGCTCCATCCAGCCTGGCCTTGAACACTTCCAGGGATGGGGCATCCATCCAGAATTTCACATACATGATCAATTTAATTGAAAAATACTGTAAATTGTAGATAATAATAAATCACTTAGAACTGATTAAATGTTTGAAGCTAGAGAGCTCTGGCTAGCATCAGCATCAAGTTTAACACTTAAACCTTGTAAACGCTTGCATCAAGGAAAAGGCTTCCTCTTTTGGGATCCCATAAAAGTTCTCAGGCATGAATTTTCTGCAGTTTGGAAAGAGAAAACCACCAACCTCGTGATCTTTGTCTTTAGTTTATATAATTTTTAAAATCCCTGGTTTGAGTCTCCTGCAATGCTAATGAGACTTCATTTTTTAACTAGAATGTCTTCAGACTATACTTCAGAGCAGGAAACCTGGTTAGTCAGCCAAATTTGAAAAACTTTTTCCTTCTGGTTCTTTCATCAAAGATCACTCCTTGCAATATTTGTGAAAGCTTGTGGAAAAATACAGTGATGTAAAATGAATATTACATATTCATTTTGAAGTCTGTGAACATGTAAGTCACTAGATACGTTAATAGAGCTTGGAAGCGTGGGCAGTGAAATTACTTTGTGTTGCTTGTAGTGCATTGCTTCACTTAAGCTTGAGGTACATGCATTTGACAATACAAGGAGAAGAAAATTTTTCTGCTCCTCAGTATTGGAACTCTTAAATATTTGTGTGGCATCCTCTGTTCAGTTTCACCAAGGAGTTCTCAATATTCTTTTTAATTGGTCCCCAGGGAAGTTTTAGCTGTAAAACCCAAACAGCTGCTGAAAACAGATAAGTTTCAACATGCTGTAAGGTTCCTTTTACCTAGTGAATATTGTATGATGTACTTTCTTTTCTCACGAGGATAAAGAAAATCTTTTAATCTGTATACAATTTTTAATATAATAAATATGTAAATGGCAAAGCTAGAATGTAACTAATGTAATCAATATTTGATGGAGCATCGCAGCTAAGTAGAGCAGATGTGAGTGTTTCTAGTTTGACAGTTTATTAGCAAAGTTAAGCTCTTTAGAGTATCTGCTTCTATCCTCATAAGCAAGTGCCAAACACTGAAAAGTCTGAGCTAGGAATTAAAGTTCCATCTGTGTGAGTGTTCACAACTAAATAATGTTTATCTCTACCAACTAGAGGAGAAAAGTGGCCTAGAAAGTTATATGTCCTTTTCTGGTTCTCAGGAACAAGAGCAAAAGGCTGAAGAAGAAAGAATTCGGATGGAGAACATTCTGAGTGGTAACCCACTGCTGAACCTTACTGGCCCAGCACAGCCTCAGGCAAACTTCAAAGTGAAGAGGAGGTACTATGCAGTCTCTTCCCTGATCCCCATCCCTTTGCTCCCTCTTGCTATTTAGAGTTGGGGAATGTTAACACTGTTACTGGATTTTTTTTCCTTCCTCAGATCTCATCATAAAGCAGTGTAATGTAGAATTGGGATACTGAGGCATGTAGTGATTGCAGTGTGCCTGTTAGAATTAATAAATATCAGCCTTTTTCTCAATGCAGATCTTGTTTGCAGGTATTCCAGTTACTGTTGGTTTTCTCAAAAATTAGGCTCATCACATTATAGGGTTTCTTTCTGCTCTGTTCAAATTGTCATTATTTTCTGTGAAGATAAAATAACCTTCAGTCTACTGATACTCATCTTGCTTGTAACTCATATAGGGGATGCCTTAGAATAGAAAAATAGATCTTCTTCTCTGAAAGTCTAAAATCTAGTCCTAATGACTAGTTGTTCTTAGTATATTTAAATAGTAGGGTCAAACTCCATTTACCTGGGGTGTTTTATAAATTGCACCTAAATTTCATACAAGCTTACTGAAGTTAAAAACTTTTGTTTTCAGGTGGGATGATGATGTCGTCTTCAAGAATTGTGCCAAGGGGATAGATGAAACAAAAAAAGACAAAAGATTCGTGAATGATACTCTGCGATCAGAATTTCACAAAAAGTTCATGGAAAAATATATCAAGTAGTACAGTTTTATGTGCAGTGGTGCGCAAGGACTTGGAAGGTCATGGTTGTTCCCTCCCTTTCCCTCAGAATTTAAGGCTGAATATTTGGTCCTGGATTCCCAAATACTTTTCCAAGATCATCAGCAGCTTCATAATTAATCATTGCTGTGTATCTGGAGTTTTTATTCCTGCATTATGTGTTTTCCTTTTCAGTTTTAATTAAAGCAGCTTTGTGTTTCATGAATGTTTTTCTGTTCACATGTGTTTACTTTTACTGGCCGCCTTGTAAATGGTAGAAGATAGAAGCTGGCTTGCAATAAACACTGCTGATTGTTTAAATTGCTTTACAAAATGCCCTGTATCTGTAGTGATTGTGGTTCGTAATTTGCGCAGTGTAGATAAATCAGGACTATCCAAGATGGGGAAGAGTACAGTAAGCAGTGTGAACTGAAAAGAGCTATACTTGCTTTAGCAAATGGACTTCCTGTTAATAGCTAGTTAAAAACTTAATCTTCATTTTTTGTTTCTTCTTACAGTCAAGCAAGTTAAGATTAAACAGGATAGCTCTAAGTTCTTACCAGCTTTCCTGCTTTCTGGGGTCTCTTGACTCAGCACATTTGGAGCAATGCCGTGTAATGCCAAGGAGAGCCTTGAGTGGGGAATGCTCTGTGGAACCATGGGGTTTTCCCTCCCTAATAAACCACTGCAGTACTCGATGCCCCAGCCACAACCCCGTGGCCACAAGGTTCAGTCTGCCTGTGTGTCCTTCAGTGGTAGTAATAGTGTTGACAGAAACTTGCAAGTGCTCTTACCAAATGAGTGATCTCAAGATACCATAGTGTACTTTACTCCTTAAATGTCCATTTTAACACTTAATTGGACAGTATAAAATATGAATGACAGCAAAAAAATCTCAGTTGTGAAGGGATTTATCTACTCTTCTGTCATCTTCAGTGGCATTTGAAGTCTTGCCCAAGTGGTGCACTGGATATGAACTGAACTTTTTCAAAATATAGTAGTTACCTCTCTGCCTAGGAAGTCAAAGTGGCAAAACTCAATGGTGTTTATGTAAAACTCTACCCTTTTCCCTTGCCTATGTTATGCTCTGTCAAGTTCGTTCTTACAGACACTGTTTCTTAGTATTTTCTTAATTTGAAAATTTATCTTTCTTTTATGAGAGTAAATGTAGAGCACAATGTTTTTAGATTTTTATTTGGCATGACTGTCATATCCTGTAAAAGCTTTCCTTAGCTTTAGCTGTATTTGCCACCCTTTCATTAAGCTATGCATAGCGTACTAATGCCAACAGCTAATACCCATATTTACTTGGAAACGAGATTTTCAGCATGCTTAAGGTCATGTGAGCTCCCACAGCTACCAGAGGAATACGTGTTTGTGTTACTTCTGCTCCCTGCCTCGTGATAGAAATGATTCTCAGGAAGCAGAAAAATGGGTGTAGTTCTCTCTTTAAATTAAAGCTGCAAAAACCTTGGTGCATATAGGCAACGTATTTAGAAGGGGTGGGGGACTTGTCAGGGTTTGGCAGTGCAGAAGTCAGCTGCTGCTTTAGGTCTGACCTAACAGCACAGTTGGCATGGCAACAGCAAAAAAAAGTACATTGGTCTCTCAGTGTTCCAAGATACAATCTCTGTGCCAAAGCGAGCAAAGGAGCGAGCACACAGTTTTATTGGAGAGGGGAGACATAGTTGAAACGCCAGTTCAATGCCCTCATGGAAATCATAAACACATGATGCCGTCATTTGTGTTCCTGGAGGAACATAACTTTTCTTGGAGAAAATAATACTTTGAAGAAGTCGGATGGCTGGGGTTGGATGAGGTCTTCCTAAGGCATTCAGGCAGTTTTCTCCATACCTGCTGGAACAGCCTGTTCTGAAACTTCTGCATGACCAGAGGTGCGCTCGGCCATTTTTCCCAGTAGGTTTTCTCCCTCCCTGGTTGTGGAGAAAGAGCGTAGGGACTGACTGTATAGCCCCGAGTTGCAGCTTCATTTGAGGTTTTTTGTCGGCATTGTTCTTCAGCCCCACCACAGAATTTGCAGATCCTATCTCTGACCTCCCCCCTCAAAGCTTTTGTATTTTAGCCTCCTGCAGTGTAAACTGACCCACAGTCTGAGGGCTCAGCAGCACACCAGCACAATATGATAATTAAGGAATCTCAACCCTTATCTCTTGGTGGATTTTGCGTCATAAACTACTGAATTTTCTTCACCAGTACTGGAAAATCTGAAGTGCTCTGTGCTTTTTCTTGAGGAACTGCTTTCAGTATTGATGCTGTATTGATGTTTCATTTTCTACTGTGCTTCGTGTACTGATCTAGGAAAAAGCAAAGCAGATCATTTGTTTTTGTAAAACTGCAGTGTGACTGAGTTCTTAGAAAAAATTAGACTGACATTCTACACCTCTGATCCCAGCAGAGGTTTCTTTTCCAGGAACCCCTGTTCAGTATGACAAATAGCTTTCAACAGGGACAGTGGACCTGGCAAAGGCAGATTGTTCCAGGAGGTGAAGTGAAAGAAAGTTAACATTCAGCATTTCAAGGAAGGCAACGTTTTGCAGTTCCTAGCAGTCAGGATTGTTTAATCCTGTGTTTTTGTAAGCAACACCTGGACTCACTGTAACTGGCAGCTTGAAACAAAGCCACTTGCTTTATAAACAGTTTTCCCATTTTTTATGGCTATCTTTGCAGTAGCAGTGCAACTGAAAACCAGGATCTGTTGTCCACAGAGACTAGCATTTTAACTTCTAAGGTTTTTTAAAAAAGCCTTGTCTTTCAAAATTTTTCTTGGAATATGTTTTAGAATTCTGAAGGGATTAATAGTATGAGCAATAAAGCTTAATGACAGTCCTGCAACAGGAAATAATTGTGCTGTGTGTATACAGGATTCTGAAATGTTTAGCATCTATTTGTCTTGCTGAGCAGATGGATGAATATTACAGGCTTCATATTCCAACCACCAAAGTTGTTACCTGCATTTTTCAGGATTTCAATGCCTAGAAAGAGTTTGGGGGTTCTTAAATTAAAAAAAAAAAAAAAAAAAGGCGTTTTTGGTGAGTTCCAGTTCCTCAGTTCACTTGTGTTTTGTCTGAAGTAAAATCCTGGGGCAGGGGTGATCTGGAACTTGCTCTGTTTGCCTTTGAGTGCCTCCTGGGCAGCCCAGATGGTGCCTGCTCTGGTGATTGCCTGGTGTCTCCTTTCAGCCCTGCAGGTATCAATTCCCACTGAGCTGCTGAAATTTTGCTCTATAGCTACAAATACCTGAAAGTCTTTTATGCTGGAGGAGAGATCTGAGCACAAGGTCAAACCATCAAATCGATGTTGCCTTCAAGCACTTCACTTCAAAGAGGTTCTCTAGGATTCAAGCCTTGAAGGGTAGTGCTGATGCTCAGAAGGTGCTTCAGACTCAAGTGTTTATTCATATCTGCAGCCAGGGTTAGTTGGATCCTGAAGCCTTAATTTTTTTAAGGAAAGTCAGTGGCTTCTCTGATTTTATTTCTTTCTTGTTTCCTAGTCCTCTGTGATACAGATCTAGGGCAGGGGGAAAAAAATGCCCACAGAAATGTCTCCATCCCTGGAAGTCCTCATTCCATCTCCTGACAACTTTTGGAATGAAGCTTAGTTAGTTGTTAGTCAAAACAAAACTTCCTGTCTAATTTTGTCATGCTTATTTGGGAGAAAAATGTTGGGATGCTTTTTCCATAGAAACAAAGTCTGTGTTTTGGTGTAAGTTCCGCTGTGTCTTTCCTGGGAAGACAGACTGACATATTATATTTACTGATAAAAGCAAATTCAGCCTTGCTACCACCCCTTATGTCCCCTAAGATACAGTGCAAGAGGAGCATAAATGAGCATGTTTGGGAAAATCATGTTTCTTAGGAAAGATTTTTCTGACCTCTCTTTTTGAAGTGGGGATAAGCGGAAAGAAAAATAATGTTTCCAGAGGTGTCCAAGTCACTCATTTGAAATAAAAAAAAAAAATCACCACAAAAAACAAGTACTGAATTCTTACCTTATTCAATCATAGACACATTTTACCATTGTGCTTCTTTCCTCCTTTAACTAGGGTCATGCAGGTTGGCTTTTGTGAATTTCAAACTTGACTTTTGTTTCTTAGCAGATAGAAAAAGAAGATTATTTCTAAATTGTACTAGGGTATAATTTTGAAGATCACAGTGGGGATCTGTTATTTATGGAAACACTTTCAGAGTTCATGTCACTGTTTTTGCTGAATTTGTCCTTCTGGTCCAGACCAACATCACAAAGGACAAGACAACTGTGGTCTTGAACAAAATCAGTTCTAGCCTAATTCATGACCTAGTTTGCAAAGACTGATAGTTCTGTGTGCTGTTTGCCAGCCCTCAGGTTTAGTGTGTGGAAGTCTTGGTCTCCTCCCTTGCTCTGAGGACATGCTGCAGCTGGAGGTTGTCAACACCAGAGAGTGGAAGAAGTTTGGGTCCTGTTGGGTTTCTTTGTTCTGGTGAAGCAAGCTGTCACTTGCATCTCTGAAAGGACTTTTAGACCAACTTCCCTCATTAAAACCTGCTGCTAGCAATACATGGATTCATGACACTTCTTACTGCAAGGCTTGTTTTGGGCACTTGCAGCATCGTGGTTTATTTTAGAAGATGAGACTTCATTGAAATTTCTTTCTGGTTTAAAATTTTTAGGGCTGAGTTCATTTCAATTGGAGGCACAGATAAGCTGATGGTAATGACAATCGTGTTTACTGAGAGCTTTAGAAATTATTCATAGATGTTGAAATCTATAGCTGTTTTATGCCCACCTCCACTTTTAATTTATGCTTGCTTTTCAAACACCAGCTTTTTTAAAATGTGTGGTCTCTCAATGCAGACAGTGAGAAAAAGAATAATTTTAGAAAATTCTAGAGCCAAATAATTAGAAAAAAAAAGCAAATTAAAGTTCTTCTTTATGTAATACCCCTTTCTGCCATTTGTTTCGATGAAGAATAAAAGCAAGATGGTGTTACGTAGGCATTAGAACAGGGGATTGTAATCAGGACTCTGGAGTCTATTTCCATCCACTAACCTCGGATGGTGGCCTGGATTTTATTCCCCTTGATGGACTTCTGCTGCAGAACTTGTTATATTTGTGGAGTCAGGCATGAAGCTAAGGCATAAAGCAATGATTTCAGCCCTGCTCAAAGGTGGGAGGAAAGCAGGGTTCAGGTTTTGTCTCTGCTTCACTTTGTGTGAATTCACAGGAGCGGCTCAGGCACGTAAACTTTTGCATTCCCAACTCTGGATGTGAGCAAAGAGCAGGGTGCTGGCTTCCCAGCTCTTCCCAGCTCTGTTCCTGGGGGAAGCAAGGTGTATGTACCTTTGCCGCTAATAGTGCTGAACCATGGGGAAGAAGGCAAGGACCCACCTTAGAGCATAAGATGGTCACAATAGAAATGCAGCAGGTCTGAGTTAATATTGCTCAAGGCAGGGGATAGAGGGAGAAGTGCTCAGCATTGGTCCCTTGGGTAAGTTCATACTTTCCAGATCACACTCCTGCAGGAGGCTGGAGCCCGGGACATGCCTTTGGCTGCTGAGGTGCCTGTTATATCTGCCGTAGCTGCAGAGCATGAGAGCCTTTCACAGGATTAAAATTAGATAACTCATTGTCCAAAGCAACATTTTTGGTCAATTAGCAGTGATCTGTCCCAGAAACATATTTTTAATTTTACTTTTCCTTTTAATAGAAAGCTAGTAGCAACTGCTGATTGCAGATGGGAGCATTTATGGATAAAGCCTTTGCTTTCCATGCTGCTGCAGCCTGACTGGCTCCTCTTCAGCATTTGTTGGTTTGGAGTGGGTTTGTTACTTAATTTCATCCATATTTTTCCATGATAGTTACTCCTTGCCAAGAATATCAAATCTGAGAACTGGAGCAAGTGTGTTGCAAGAAAATGGAGAGATGCCACAAGGCGCCTTGGTACATGGGAATGTGAGGAGGGACTTGACAGAAGACCTGGAGGGCATTTGGACCACACTCAACTGGAGGCAGATGCCGTGCAGAACTAGCAGATGCAGCAAGTTAAAGAAAAAAATAATAATAAAGTGAAGGAAACAGATAAGGAGATCAGAAGGAGTGTGATGGATGAGCAGGAAAGATGAGCAGAATAACACAGACAGAAAGAAGCTCTTCCCACTCCTGCAACGTGGCTTAGCCGAAGAGGTGATAACTCACTAAGAGGGACCAGATGGGCTCATTTGTCTGCTCTTGACAGCTCAGCAGCACTTGTTTCGGCTGCCCCAAAGGATGAGTTTCAGAGTCTCAGCACAGATTGTTGCTCTTTTGACAACCAGTTCAGGGGCCTGTCAACAGGTTTTCCAAAGCACTCGGTGTCTGCAAGAAAATGCTGAGCAATGTCTGAGATTGTGATCAGCTAAGAGGCATCTGAAAGGGATCTGTAAGCTTTTGAAGCTCTAATTTCTGTCCCAGAATGCTCCAAATCTGGCACTCTGAGACATTAGTCCTGTGACTGGCATGGCTCTGGTTTTATCCCAACATTACACAGCTGGCTGTGGTGGCGTTATTCTTGGTCCTTGCTGCTGTAAATGGGAGAGCAAGACCAAGATGTTTCTAAGTACTTGGAATTCCTTTTTTAGTGAAATGTGTTTTCTAAGTAGAAATAACAATAAACCAAAGACTTTTTTTGAATATCCTGGACATCCTAAGAGTTAGCCACATCTTGTTCTGCCAAGTGCAGGAAATCTGGTGGGATGAGCTGCCCTTGCCAGCTGCAGGGACAGTGAATAACTGAGTGTCTGAGAGTACCAGCTGCAAACCAGGTGGCAAGCTGGACTTAAGAGAGGTGGGTTGATGCTGAATACCACCATTATGGCCTAACTCAGCAACTCTTCTTCCTAAGGAAAGAGATTTGATAGCAAGTTGAAAACCCTCTGCAAGTTTTGTTTGCTGATGCAGCAGAAACAGGGGAGGCATGGGGACAGTAGAGTGGGGGCGTGAAGGATGCAGTGGGACCAGCACTGGATCTTCAGCTGAGCCAAACTCTGCCAGCGGGAGAGTGAGTTTGTTGGTTTTTGTGGGTTTTGTGGTTTGGTTTTGGGCTTTTTTAAAATTCAGCATTCAGTAGGGCAGAATATAGCTGGTTTTTTAAAAGTAATATCCAGGGGAATCAGAAAGTATGAAGATGCTCCCAAGCTTTCTCTTTCTTTTTATTGGGAATTGGGAAATGGTTGGTATCTATAGGCGCTGCCTGTTGTGCAAGACAACATGAATTGGCATTGGACACCAAGGCTAGAGAGAGCTTTGCTGTGACAATGCCCATAAACCCAGTGCTATAGATGGAGCAGGAATGGCTGCTCCAGCTCATACCTGTCATCTCCCATGTCCTTGGCCTCTGGTGTTTTCATGCCAGTATTATCGTAGGCACAGGTATAGGGGAAAATGAGGAGGAAACGTGACACTCTTACAACTTGAGGTTATGAACTTGCCAGTGGAGTCACTGCCAAGCAGAGTGCTGGTGCAGTGGGGGAGTGCATCTAGGATGGGACTCGGAGCAATGGTTGCCCTCTTGCATCGCAGTTTGGTTGCTACTATTCCATGGTGCTGTGTAAACAACACCCACATCATTGGTGCTTGTTCCTTGGTGGACTTTTGCTTTTGATGGACCTTTCCAACATTGTAGTTGTCTTTTAAGGCTGTTTTCAGGTTTACTAGGGTGGATGAGACTTTCTCGTTTACCAGGATTATGCGGAACTCTAACATGGTCCTCTAAAACACTTGTAAGTACCCTCTCACTCATCCTGGTGAATGCAATGTGGAATTTTACAAGTGTGCTCTATTTTCCATCATGAGGAAGCTCACAGATGGAGCCCAAGACATGAACCTCACCAGGACCTCTGTAGCTCCTCAGGAGCATGAGTGCATCGCTGGCACACACAAGGGAGCCCCAGGCAGAACAATGCAGCTGCATTACTGTATGAGCCTATGCCTCAAAGGTAGGAGTATCCATACCATGTGGGTATGTGGTCCTAGGAGAGTCTCTGGGAACTGTCGGGTTGCTCATTGGTTTTGGTAGGGCAGCACCCTTGGCTTCACACCTCCTTGCAGGTTTACATTAATGCAGCATTCAAATCCAGTTCCAAGAGCTAGCTTTTCCCGAAAGGTAAATGGATGATGAACTGAAATCTCCTCCCACCTCTGACAAAGGGTTGAGGCTAGCTATAAAACTGGATTGCCTTCAAAAGCAAGGACTATGTGATGGCTGTGCTGTGAAGGAATCATGGTGTCTTCATCTGGTAGAGCTGAGAGAGGAGTTTTGGGGTCTGGTGGTTGGTAGGTGTGTTCTCCACCTGAGAAGCAAGTGGGAGTGCCAGTGGCAACTGGCTTACTCAGTGCCAGTAAGCCTCCTGAATGGGTATGGTTTGCCTGCAGTGCTGCTTGTTGGTTGAGTCTGGGTCATACATTTGGACCTTATGCTAAGTGGTGTATGGGCATTGGAGCGCTCTGGAAAGGGAGCTGCTCTAGGCTGGGGTGGCTCTGCAGTTGGTGTGGGTTGATCTCACTCTCACTGCAGAGAGATGGAAAGCACTCAGAGCTCCGAAAGACCTCTTTGCACTTGTTCTGGGAGGCAGGAAAAGGGGCAGGAGTTGTGATTTGCGTGCAGAATGAGAGCTTGAAATACTGCACCTCTGAGGAAGGCAGAGAGCCCCCTTCAGACATGCCACCTATGCTGTCCTCTGCTTCTTTTGAGGAGTTTCATTTGGGGGAGCTAAGCAGTTACCACAGGGCTGGAGATCTGAAGGCAACACCCAAAAAGGGGGATGTTAAAGGAGAAGAGGAAGTGCAGCTGTGCTCCTCACCCCAGAGACCTTCACTTCATCAAGTGAAGACCTTTGAGTCATCACTACAGCATCCAGAGGAGAAACTGACCAAGACGCTTTCCATGACACCCTGTACCATGGGTGACAAACACCATTCCCTGGGAAATGTATGCTGAACTCCTCTGGCATGGGTAGAGTGGTGGCAGGGAAACCCAGCACACTGCAACCAGGTCTGCAGACCTTGCCTCCCCACCCATTGGGAGAACTCATTCTATGACATTTGAACAGGTTTGGAGCTGCAGCATTTGAATTCCCTCAAGTCCATGTGTTTGCTCTTCATCATGCCAACACCTTTTTTCTTCTCAAAGTGTTTTCACCCAGGGCTGCTGACTGGGTGTCCCTTAGCCAAAAGCTGGTCCCCACAAGGCTGCCACCATGAGCAGGACTCACCAGGGGGCAGCTGGGAGAGAGAAAGCCCATGTGAAAACACAGGTCACCCCTTCTCCTCAATACCAGCCACATGGAAGGAGTCCAATTCTTATGAAAACACCCCCAACATTTTTTTTCCTTGCTTTGAAGCATTCAGATCCCGAATCCAAGCCTAGGGCTCACTTGGCTGTATCTTTGCAATCTGTTAATTCTACCCCAGAATGATGTGGAGATCACAGTGAAGACAAAACAGCCTCACTTGTCTATCAGGGGTATCTGTTGCAACAGCCTCTTTGTTGTTCCAGACCAGGGAGTTCTTCTACGTTGCAGGCTGCGAGACACTGCATGATGGGTCAAGGCAAGGCCAGAGATCCCAAGAGAAAGAAATGAAAACAATCTCCTTTAATATAAACTACATGTTTCCTTGTCCATGCTCAATTTACACTCTGCATTTCTGACTCCTCTCTGGCAACCAGTGTTTATTTGGCAGGGGAGAGCTGTCATTAGCAGCGAAGGGCAGCATCAGATTCTTCAGTGCCTTTGTTTAAACTGTATCTTTGCTTGTGTTTTCCTTTTAAAATGATTGAACAAATTACTCAGAAGTGACAGCACCCTCCCCCCCTTTCCACATGCCTCCAACTATTTTAAAAGTTTGAGGGAAAATAAAACATTGAGTCAAGTAAAACATTTCAACTCACTGATTCAGAAGAGTCCAAGGAAACCCATCTCCAGAAGACAAAAAGAAGACAGCTTTCAGCTTCTGCTGAAACTGCTGGCTGGCATTTATTTAAAAAAAAAAAAAAAAAAAATGGTTCATGGTAACACAAACTAATATTTTAATAATATTTAGAATAATCTCTGTTTACACAGAAGTCATGTCTTATTAGAAGGTCACTTCTATTAATTCTGCATCTTTTCCAGGAATAGAACCCAGGAATAGAAAAGTGCAAAAGCTGTTATTTATATAAGACTGATCCATTCTAGTACTCAAACCCAGGGTGGCTAAGGGGTGGAGAGGCTGCAAGCAGGGCAGTCATTGCCCCATTGCATTAACCTGTGCTCAGTGCTAAACTTTCCTTTTACCTCCACAGGCCAAAGAAATGTTCTTTTTCCAACTGTGGTGGTTTAGTTTTCTTGGTTTTGGTTTAGGCCTTCCTTGGTAACAATGTCATAACTAAGGAAGTATTCCAC
>JAWWEE010000001.1:37892882-37957498 GCA_035221455.1 Xenops minutus | reverse complement strand
CTTTCTTGGGGGGGGGGGGGGAAACCGTGTGGCCAGCAGTTGGAGTTGGCAGGGAGCCAACTCAAACCTCCACACCAACTCATTTCCTCTCCCTGCTTCCCTTTGATCACACTCTGGAACCAAGCATCCCACACCATATCAGCTAACTGGAGGGAAGATTTACTTTGTTGACTATTGGAAATAATGAACCATTTTTGGAGCTGAAGGGGCTCGTGGCAGCCCTGGCATTTCAATCAAGTATCACCGTGTCTGCCAGAGGTAGCTGTCTGCCCCCTCAGACCCCATCCCACACCAAAGTCCCTCCCTGCCTGTAGGAGATGGCTCCATCCCAAATCCATGGCCGCTTCCCCTGTGCTGGGATGCTGTGGCTCAGCATTCCCATTGGGAAGCCCCAGTCTTCCTCCCACACAGCAGTGGCCATACTCCACCTTAGGTTTCAACCTTAAGGACCTTGGTTCAGACTTTTCAGACTTCAGGAGCCTCCACCACTCCTATTTTTGACACTGCATTTCCAGAATCACCTTGTTCATTTAGAGCACTGAAAAATGTTTAGTGAAAGTTCATTACCAGTATCATGCCAGCCAGTGAGCAAGAAAGCCCTCTCGTGCTTATGAGGTGCTTAAATAATGGCTTGCCACCATTAACCAAAAGTTCCGCAGTGCTGCTCCTCCTCCGTCTTCCTTCTCCTGCTCCCCTGGTGTTCCCTCTATGGGCTGGGGTCTTGGCTCCTCACAAAGCTCCAGCCTCCCTTGGCCTCCTGCAGCTCCCTCAGCGTGTTGCTTTGCACAGGTTTTGCTGCAGTGCCCACCTCCTCCACTTGGTTGGATCATTTTAACAGCTTGGTCAAATGCTGATTTGGGGAGATGTGCCTTGAGCATGTATCTCCCAGGTCTTGTTCAGTATCTGCTTCACACTGTATTTCCTGACCAAGATGGTATGGCTGGACCAGAGCTATGGAATGGTTGAATCCTTCCAGCCCACCTTAGCAGGGATTCATCCCCAGGGACCGTGCCAGGTGAAGATGTGTGTCTGGGACGCTGAGTAAAGGCCATATGACCCAGCAGGTGATGTGGATGCCCCTGCTCCCAGGGTTGCTCTCTCCTTTACAGCCATATCCCCATCACTATTCACTCAGCCCAATTCTCCTTTACAGCACTGCTGATGCTCACAGGCATGAACATTAGTTTGATGAGTGAGGTTTGTGTTTGGTTTTTTTTTTTTTAATTTTATGAAATTTCCACCATAAAGTGAGGGTTGTGCCTTAGCTGGCTGGGTTGGGGTTTTCCTAGCACAAGGACAAAGAAGTTGGCTGTCCACGCGGTGGGGTCACAAGCATACATGGGTGTTTGAGTGTATTGGGTTTGTGTGGCGAGGTTTTGGTAGTGAAGAGGCTGCAAGGGTGGCATCTGTGAGAAGCATCTAGAAGCTTCCACCACATCTGACAGAACCAATGCCAGCTGGCTCCAAGACAGACTTGCTCCTGGCCAAGGCTGAGCCCATCGGCAATTGTGTTACTGACCCTGGGATAATGTATTTAAGAAAGAAAAAAAATTATTGCACAGAGGCAATTGCAGCCAGAGAAGAGGGAGAATATGTGCGATGTTCTGAGCCCTGCAGACACCAAGGCCAGTGGAGAAGGAGGGGGAGGAGGTGCTCCAGGCGCCTGAGCAGAGATTACCCTGCAGAGCTGGCAGGATCTCACTGCTCCACAGAGGGACAACTGGCAAATAATTTTGTGCTGTGGGAAACTGGAGGTTCAGAGTCTGAGTTTACATCCTAGACCACTTTTTGGGGGGTGTAACATCCCAGGTGGGGCTGTTCTAGCGTTTGCACCCAGCTGGTGGTTGCATAAGTGCCTGCTCCTTTGGAGCAGAGGTACCTCCTGCATCCTGGTGCGGAGCCCTCAGTGGGACAAGGTTTCCCAGTCTACAGTGAGGGGACACCAAAGGGTGACGTAGTTGAGAGTAAAAAGGAGGGTGCAAACCCTGAGGCCTCTCCAGGGCCTTCCAGCTCCTCTGGATGGTTTTTTTTTATTACTTTCTGGATGAAGAATGAAATGTTTGTGATTTATGCACAGCCTCAGACACCTAATGGCTGATCTCCACTGGTGCTTTGGGCCAGTCTCAAGGACAGCAAGTAAATCCACTGAAGTAATGGGCTTGTTTCCAGCCTTGCTGGCTGCTTCAAGGTGTGTAGGTGTGCTAGCAGGGGCCAGGACCAATTTTGCAACTCCAGGGATTTCAGGATTGGGCTTTGACCACCTCACTCCCTGGGGGTGGCAAGAATTGCCGCTTTTGGGTGCTGCAGGGCAAGGTCCCCTTGCTGTGGGGAAGTGCTTGGTGATCCTTGGGTGGATTTCTGCTTTAGAAACATTAGATAGCATAACACATTTCACTCCCTTGTCAGTTCTGCTGTTCCAGACAGCGTATCACATTTCCATGTTGCCCATAGCAACATCTTCTGGTTGAAAATAAGTGACCTACAACAAACGGATCAGTTTGCTGGTGGAGATGTAAGAATGGTTGATATTATTGCCATTGTTATTATTATTATTATTGCTATTACTATTATTACTATCACTATTATTTATAGGTTTAGGGGCCTTGCAGCAACTGTTTTTGGTTAGGAATGCAAAGGTGGGCAATTCAAAACAACATCACTCAGGAGGCACCTCCACCAGCCTCAGGATGCAGTGGCCTGGGGCAAAGGGACGGAGGCTGCAGCAGGTCTGATTCTCTCCTCTTGATTAAACAACTGCTTTTTTTGGCATGGAGCTAGTGGGAAGAGGCCTGCAGCATCAGTAGGGAGTCCTTTTGCCCCGAAAAATTACATTTGTGTCTGCGTGTCCAGCAGTCGAACAGTGAGCATGTCACCCAGCTCAGGCTGTGTGATGTGCTGCCCATCTCCAGGGATGGTGCTGCTCGGGGAGGTTCCCTCTCACCAGCTCATGACCATTGCTGCATGACACACAAGTCAGGGGTTTTTGGCAGAAGGTATCTTTGGATGGGCTGAGCTGAGCAGAAGTGACCCAAGGCTTTGGGTGCCTTGGTTTCTGGGCGACCCTGGTTGAGTTTTTTCACTATACTCTCAGTTTTCACTGCTATTTTGTGTTTCAGGGAGCTTGTCAAAGCCTGTGGCTCAGTGTTCCAAGTGTGTGGTGGAAGAGGTGTCTTCTTGTGAGCTCTGCATCCAGGCCACGGTGAGCTGACAAATAACAACAACTTGTTTCAGAAGAAGTTGTTTTTGAGGAACAGTGCCTAGTGTTTGTGGGGTGGACTTTGACCTCATAAACTTTCACTTTTGATCATTTTCCTGTTGATCTTTTTGCACATGATGGTAACACAGCAGTGCTGAGGGGCTCTGGGACCCCAGAGCATGTTCCATCAACAAATGTCCAGTGCAGTGCAACTCCACAGCTGCTCCTGAGGAAGGGCTCAAAATGGTGTTCCCCTCTCCAGTGAGCTGGGGGGAGTTCCTGCGTTCAAAAAAGTCCCTTCTAGTTAGGACTTCAAGCACATTTTTCACATGGGAAAAATCGTGCCCCTGGTGAAAGATCCAAGGAGAAAGCCGACGTGTGTTGGGTGGAGGCTGTCAAGTGCTGGGAAATGTTTGCTCTAGAGAGGTGTATGAAATTCCTCTCTAAAACTGAAATGAACTTGATCTGTGACAACTTTTGGGTCTCAACAGTTTGGATGATGATGCAAGGAGGACTTTCAAATCCAGAGGTTATGTAATAAAAGAGTTTTCAAGTGCAGCCCAGTTTCCACAAGCACACAATTCCATTTTCTCTGTGAGAGCTCAAAACCTTGTGTTTACATCGGGCTTTTTACCTGGAAAGGCCTATGTTTCAACTCGCCTGGCCATTGTCAACAATTTTCCCCCAGCATGAATGCGTACTTCACTGCAGAATCAAATTATTCACACTCAAACCTTTCTTTTGGCACTTGCAGTGAACAGATTTCTTTTTCTTCTTCTTTTATGCTAATTTTCTTGTTCCCTGTGATAAAACAAGCTTTTTATTACAGGATCTTAGAACAGTTTGGGTTGCAACAGACCTTTGAAGGTCATCTAGTCCAACCCCTGTGCAATGACAGGGAACATCTTCGACTAGATCAGATTCCTCCTGGTCTTAGTCTTATTCCTCTTGCTCTATGTCTTCCTCTACTATTGCTGTTGCTGTAGTTACTATAACACTCTTGGTATTACCATCATCATTACAGGCTGGAGTCACCCTTCGGACCAAAATCCAGCTGTGCTGTGTGCTGCACCAACACATCCCAGAGCCTTCCCAGTGTAAATGTCAGGGAAGAGCAGGCAGGACAGGGCAGCAGGGTGAGCTGCTCCCACACTGCTCCAGCACACAGGCAGACACCTTGCTGCCAGCTTGGCTTTGCCCGGGAATTGGCACATGGCCACTAGAGGACTGGGGACCTGCTGGTGTTAGATGGCAACAGGGACAAGGGAGGCTGGTGGTACAGCGCCAGCCAGGGTCGGGTGAGGCTTCAGGGCCCTGCAGGCAGAAAAGCCAGCACACACAGACATCTGGGTAACATGATAAGGCACTCATGGCATCTGAAAATAAAGGCTCATCCATCTAAAAAAAGCCCTGACATGGGGGGTAAGGCATTGTTTAACACCTAAGTGAAAGGGCTCTGACTTGTGCTCCAGATTTAGGCTTGGGGAACTTGTACAATGATTTCATTTTAAAAGCAGAGGTGCACCAAGCTGCTGTGCAGATAATAATCATAATAATCAATGACAAATATAATTATTTATAGCTTGAGACAAGGATTTGGGGCCACCACACATGGCCCCACTATGCAAGGTATTGTAGAAATACCTGGATAAGGGCATCCCCTTCCTCCCAGCTCTTCAGTCTTAAAACTATACAGCAAAACGTGGAGAACTGGTGGCTCATGAGAACCTGATTTTCCTGGGCTTTCCCCTCCTGTTTCTGGCAGGGTTGAGTTTGAAAAGGATACAGGAGGCAGAAGGGTGAGAGGAGGGCAGTAGAGAGGCAGGATGGGTTGTATGTTGAGAGGATGAAAGCCAGAGCTACAAGAGGGATGCTACAAGAAAGCCAGAGAAGAACTATTTACAAGGGTGTGTAGTGGTAGGACATGGAGTAGTACACAGACCCTTCTCCAGCCCCTGTGAGAGGTGGCTGGACCCACAGGCTGCCTCATCCCTGCATCCTGCTTCACCCAGCAGCAAGGAAGGAGGGGGCTTCCCCATGACAGGGGTCTGAACCTGGATTTGGTACTTGGCCTGGTCATTTCTGGGTGTGCTATGAATTCAGGTGGAATTCACATGAGCAGCACTTCTTTTGAGCACCAGATTGCAGCATGATTTTAAGAACAAGCCTACCAGAAAGGGTCATCCTAAAAATGCTCTAAATAACCTGCTGAGGAGACCTTCATCTCCTCACTTTATGACACCTCCTGGAGCTTCCTCCAGCAAGTTTTTTCCTTCTTGGACTGACCAAATCCAGAACTAGGGACTGGCGGAGGGATGTCAGCTGTCATCCCAGTTCCTCGTCCTCATTCCAAGCCCAGCTGTTCTGTAGGAAGCTTTGCATGCCTGGACGGTCACTGGCTGCCCACCCTGCTTCTGCAGGGGCCCGAGGGCATTCCCAGGGCATGCAGGAACTGGGGGAGCCATGAATGGGGAGTCAGAGTCCACCAAGCAGCCAGGAAAGCCACTGGTCAGGACCTCCTGAGAGTTCCATCACTGCCTCATTATGTGGTACCTGGGAAAACAAGTCTCCATCCATCACTGAGCTTTGCTGCAGGTCTTCAGCCTCTCAAAAGATGGGGGGACCAACATTGACCTGGGTCTCCTCTCTTATTGCTGCCCTGCTTTGTGTCAAAGTGGAGGGCACTGGCACAGGATGGAGGTCTGGGCTACAGCAGGGCCACACAGGGTTGCTCTGGAAAATATGCACACTGATATTTTATTCATCTAAAGCTGAAGTGGTCGGTATGAAAGAAAATAGCTTGTGGTCTTCATACCTTGAGTCAATGAATTCCTGAGCCTTTTATAGCTCAGGAATGCTTGGTGCTTGAGATTGGTTTTACAAGGCTGTGAAACCATGGCTTAAGGTCTGGACGAACATTAATCACAGCAGGACGATGACAGCTGCTCGTGTTTTACCCGTCTCTCAGGTGGCATTGCACTGTGCACATTGCGCCCTGCTTTCCCCATCTGCTTTGGTCAGCAGAGAGGGGGTTACTACCTTCAGGCTTGTGGGGCCACTGCATCCACCAGTTTTAGTACTGGCATTCAAGGGGCAGTCCACGACCAGCATGTTGGTGCAGTGCCAGCACCTGGCTCGGCACTGGCCTCAGGCACTTCCCTGCACTTTGCTTTCCCCGCAGGCTGCTGTTTGAACAACACTCTTGTACTGTGGGCAAGAGAAGGAGTATTTCTCAGATTTTCATGATCTCTGTATAGTAAGAGCTACAGACCTGTAAGAAGAGGGGTTTAGGGTTCATGTGCAGTTGGCCTCTCAGGCCCCCATCATTGCAGGCTGCTGACTAGGAGGTGCAGCCCAGCACAGACCCCACCAGGTACCACTGATCCAGTGCGGCTCTCCCGCATTCATGCTGTCCACTTACTGGGTGAGCAGCTCATATGCCACAGGGTACCCAAAAACCTGACTAACGGTGGTCCAGGAATACAGTGGGGTGCTTAGACCCTGCCCAGTTTGTTGGGTTGCATCCAGACTCCAGACTGGGTATCGTGATGACAAGCAGACACCTGGCAGCATCCTTCCTGCTGGAGACCAAGGTCTACACTGTGCACGTTTCACTGCAGCATACCCTAAGTCCTACCCTAGGAGGTACTTAGCTATGTGAGGCATCTTTTCCCCAAGAATACACCTCACTGCTGTTTGTACATTTGCTCCTCTAAAATGTGGGGACGAGAACATGGTAAGAAAGCTCAGAACATGGTAACGAACCAGCAGAGAAGAGACACTGCAGTGCACAGTGCACTGAATCCAAATGAATCCTGGAAAGATCATTTTGGATGGGGCTTGATTTTGCAATGCTTCTAAATGGTAATTTCGTTAATATTTTTGGCTTTTCTGAGCTCTCTCCCTATACATGGCAATTAAGGAGATCCCTGTCCATTACTTACTTTTTGGATCATGGGTTTTAACGTTTAAACAAACTGACTCTGGAAATTTACTTCTTTGCATGTTTATGCCTGAGGTTAATATGCAGTCTTACCATGACATTCTCTCTATTTTTGGCTGAAGCATCTGTGGTGAAGACACAACCCAAAAATGGAATAAGCCCCTCCTTTGTCATACCTGAATGCAGACGACCATGAGGCTTTTCCCACCCTAGTACTGGTTTGGCCTCTGTTAGTTTCTTTTCTCCATTAGTCTCTCTGCTAGTCTCTCTGTTAGTCTCTTTTCTTGAACAAAAAACAAGCTAAGCCCCAAATTTTACTGTCAAATCTCAACAATCACCAAAATTTTGTTCTGGGTGGTAAAGAGCCAGGGCATGACAAATACTTTCAGCTGCCATGTTTTGCAGATGATCAGATGGGTCAGGCTGACTTGTGGTCACATGGGGAATATGAGGTGGTGGGATGTGGGTGAAGCAAAACTGCTACTCAGCTTTCTGCAACCCCCCTGGATCTTTGCTGACAACATGTGCAAGGATTTGGGGAGAGAAGGTTGAGACAGGCAGAGGAGAACTCATAGGAGAGAGATGCCCTTAGTGACATTCATGCCTTTCATGCCTGCAGCTCCCTGGGACCTGATTCAGGAATTTTCTAATAGATACTTTCAAGAGCATGTGAGAGCCCGCTGAGCAAACCTCCCTTACTCAAAGCCAGACACTTGGGTAGCTTTTTCACCCCTCCCCCCATTTATTTCAGTTGCATAAACAAACATAGAACAGTATTTCCACCAGGCTGAAGCATTTCCTTTGCCCACAAAACAGCTTCAAATGGGATCTGACCTTTATTCCTTATTGAAAACATTATAGTTACATAATTCAAAAATATCTAGATCTACAAGGTGTTTTGGTGCCTCATGCACGCTGACCCAACACCTGTAAAAAAAAGAAACCCCAGGCCCTCAAGAACAAACTAAAAAAAATCAATGGGACTTCTATACTTAGCAGGAATGTAGGGATAAAGCATATTCAGATCTTCACCAAACTGTCTCATTAAGTTTCCACCCCCATTTCCTTCAGGTGAAGATTATCTCACTAAAATCCTCCTCTTCTTGCTTGGCCAAGCTCCCAGTTTGATCTTCTGCTTTGGAGACCTGCCTATTTCATGCCCACATACACTCACTGGTGGCACCTGCTGTGGGGCCTTTCATAAACAATGGTAAAACCCAGAAAAAACAGAGTAGATGCAACCTCACAGTTCCTGAAGTATCCCCACTTAGTGTCAGCATGTTGTGTGCAAAGCTTAGAGAATTGTTTTAAAAGTCCTTTCTTCTTGGGGTCTGAATATATTCACACTGGAAAAGTGAGAAAATAAACATGTTTATACATTTATTATATACAATAGTAAGGCACAAGTTTAAACAGCAAAGAATAAGAAATCTTTGGCTGACCAACAGTATCAACATTTGCTGGGGGTGACACATAATGTTCTCCATTTCCCCCCCTATGTACAAGTAACCCTCCAGCTGTACAACACTGTACACAAACTTCTCTATACAACCAACAACAATAAAAAATGACAGTATTTTACAACTAGTTACCAACGTCACCTGGAATGGCTACAGCACAGTTTCCCAAAAACACAAAACAGTTCAAGGAGCTGGGAAAACCAGCACAAACAGAGCTGCGCTGCCCTGCTGAGAGGGGCTGATCTATGGCAGTAGTATTCCACACAAGTCCTGCTAGTGCTCAGGCTGGGAGGAGACCCACTGGTCTTCCAGACCTTCCCTCCAGGAAAACTAACATCTCTTGAATTTGACACAACTGAGGAGAATGAACCTTTGGGTTTATTTGAGCTGTTGCCTACACCACAGTATCTACCAGTTTCCTATATATGACCATGAATCTGGGGCAGCATCAATTTTAAACACAGCTCTGGAAACTGGAGGTATTGTGGTCTCCAGAAGGAGTCCTGCACTCTAGCTGACCTGGAGAAACTGAGCAGAACCACTACCAAACATAACTGAAAGCCATATCATGCATGCTGATCCAACAATGTTTCTGCTGGATGCCTCGCTCTCTGCCTGCGCACAACTTACTGAACAGTTTCATCAAAAGAAATAATACAGGTGGTAATAAATAGGGATTTACAAGCACCTGGGTATCCTTATTTCTTGGATTAAAAATGATGAAATGAAATATTCACCAACATTTTACTTGTATTCCCTTGCTTTGTCTTCCTCCTACCCCACTCCTACCACAGACACCTGAGGAAGGGCCACGGAGGTGGGTCAGCATTGATGTCACACGCGGGCCCAGCTTTTATGCAAACAATTACAACATTTAAATTAACTTTAGAGAAAAAATAAAATTATCTTACAAGGCATATATTAAGCTGCAAAACATCTTCCAAGGGTTTTACATATTTGGTTTCACAATGCAAAGCTTCTAATACTTAAAAAACACAGTTTGCTTGCCCGCACAACCTACCTACCACTACTTCGTTTAACAAGTGCAAAATCAGAAAGAGGGTGACAACATACGTCTAAGTCTATGTACACGCAAAAATAAGTGCATAGCTTTAACACAGCAATTTTTTTTCTTTAAAATGAAAGGTATCAGCCAGGCAATATTGACTCTGGCCCATGAAGGCTTTGAGTTCACAAGGACTTCAGTTTTCAGCAAAAGCAGAGTTTAAAGTGCCTGGTGTTCTCACAGTCAAGGGCTCTGATTCGATACCTACAGGAAGGGGTGACCTTGAGCCAGCCCCGAGCACACAATTACTTCTAGCACCCATCACTTTTCCACTCTAAGCAGCCTCACATTAAATCCCATCACCCTTTTTCCCCAAGCCAAGTTCTTCTTAAAGTCATTACGGTGCACCACAAGGTTTAGAACTGCAAAGCCAATATAAAAATACCTCACAGAGGAAAATTTCTCTAGCAGCATGTGCCATGCATGAAGCAAATGGTGTGCCACGATTAACACAGCTGGTGAGCTGGCTGCCTTACAGTCAGTTGCCACCTCTTAGTAAATTCAGAGACAAAGCTGAAAATGAGAAATGTTCCATCATGGGTAAAATAACGGGAAAAGAAACTGCAGCTCAGCACAGAAAACACATGATGTTCAGGTAGTCCTTTGCAGTTAAACCTTTCCCGGCCTGATCTTACACCCCTTAATACCCAGTCCCACATCAGCTGGAACAGCAGGTTTGTATGCTCAAGGAAGGTAGGCATTGAAAATAAGGAAAAATCTTGTTCTTACTGCAAGCACACTGATTCTTCCAATATTATGCACATTAAGAGGCATCTTTTGATCTTACATGCAAAGCCAGGTTAACACCTCTGAAAACACACCCATGCAGTCCCCTTTTGAAGGACCTCTGTAGTGCATAGCCCTTTAGGGAGCTGTTGGGATCCTCCCCATCTTTACCTTCTGAAACCTTCCTGTGGTTACAGGGGATTACTTCAGCAGGGTCCCCCCTCCCCCCCTCTACATTGATCCTCCATGAGAATTCCAGCCAACAACTGCTCCTACCAAAAAAAGAAGTCTCAGCAAGCTCTGAGGTTGAAAGACACGAATATTTGCACTGTAAACCCAGCTCCAAGAGCAACACTTGTACAGCCAGGAAAGAGGCACCTGACCTGCCTGCCCAGGAAAACCACACCACGCCACTTCAAACAAATACTTACAAGAACCTGCCGTGTACACCCACAGACCAATTATTCACAAAAACTAAGCAGTGAAATTTTCGACACTTTGAAACTTTTGAGAAATGCATTGATGCTGAGGAAGATGCAAGTTTTTCCTGGGTTGCTCAGAAATTCCCTCTGGCCTCTAAAGAGACAGGATTTCACTCCCTGTCCTGGCTGCAGAGCGACAGGAAAACAGAGCGGCAGTGTGCAACCAGTCTGTAACTTCACTGCCTTCTCTTTATGCCAGAAAATGCAGTTTCCTTTTTCCTCAACAATCCCCTTCTCACACCATCTTCCTTTTTCAATGCCCCTTTCTGTTCAGAAAATCCCAGACGTTCATTTCATCGCTCCTCTTCAGTGCTCTTGACTTCTCTGCCTGGTCCAAAGTCTACACACATCAGACTCAAGCTTCATTTTGCATACAAACTTTCTCTTTCTTCAAACTCTTAGGGTTAGTTTTCAAGGCTGGCACACTGAGGACCATCTTGGACCTGGCTGTACACACATGAAACCCCAGAGGTGCTGTCTTCTGCTCAGATGAGGACTTCCATCATGTCCGTATCTGGAAACTCAGGCTTGTGGAGCAAGCTGCTCACTCTGCCTTTGCTGTCAGGCAGCTTCGCATGGCTGGAGTTCTCTGCAATGCAAAGAAAGGAAGTTGGTCTTCAGCTCAAATTCAACAGCAAATCATACAAAGCAAGTATCAACCCCTTTTCTGGGGAGTGAATTTGGAGCATGTCCTAACTGTACATCCTACATTCTGAAAGCCAAATTTGTTCAGGACTCTGAGAACATGTAAATGCTGAATTCCCTGCACAATGAGAGCAGGTGTGTCAGTGTGCACAGACCCAATGGCAGGCACAAAGATGGTACTTAAGAGATACAGACCAAAGTACCTCTTTAGCTAAAATCATAGAACGGTCTGGGCTGGAAGTGACCTTAAAGACCATCTAGTTCAGTGACAGTCAGCCCTCTTAATGATACATGGCATGTTTTTAGAAGGAAAGCTTGCTTTTCAGAGGAGAAGAATGTGTAGGAAATAGGCTTTTTCAAAATAACATGCTTAAAATAAATGTCTCCTTTGCTAGGGCTGCAAACCAGCAGCTTCAACCTTTCAAAAACAATTAAAACTGTACTTCTTTAACTCCCTAAAAAAATGCTCTCCACTTTCTCCATACTATCCTCCCCTACTTTCCTTTAAAAATTAGGGAGAAAATAGTACTTTCACAAACCATGATTTCAGTTGGAAAAAAAGAGAAGAGTCTGAGTATGTGAGCAGGTGTGGAGTGTTTTTTGTGTGAAACTTGGCAGTTTTATATCTGGCAGCATGAATAACTGCATTTGCTGCAAACTCTGCCTGCCACAGGTGAGCAGAACTTTACAGAATTTGCTGAGCATGAAGCTCTGCAAAGCCAGACTGGGCAGCCCTGGAAAGTTTTCTCTCTACCATTTTAGTTTCTCTGGAAAAACCTCCACTCTGCCTTACAAACTGTGATAGCGTCACGCACACACACATCTCTCTCCCCAATCAATACTGGGGTGTCCCTGGGGATCTGCTGGTAGCCCTGGGGGTGCTGACGTTTTGCACTGACATGGGGATCTGGCAGAGCTTACCCAGTTTCTCGCTGGCCACTCGTGCCCCTGAGGGCCGTGGGGCTGGGCCGTGTGAAGGGGTGGTACCCAGCCGTCCCCGGCCAGGGAAGGAGGCGGTGGCAGGCCAGAAGAGCTCGGCAGCTTTGTCTGTCTGGGTGCTGCTGTCTTTGCTGCCCGTCTTCGCGTGGGATGCTGCTGGCACTGGGACAGGCATGCACGACAAGGCGGGCAGAGGAGGAGGCAGCGAGGGGCCTGGAGGGTGGTCGTGGTGCTCCTTCCCCAGGAGAAGCCCTGAAAACACAGAGAGGTTAGTCACATGCTGGCTCAAATGCAAGGGCTGTCCCTCTGTTCCACCCAACAGCTCCAAGGTGCTGGTCTGGATATGTCTGCAGCCCCTCAGCTTGGCTTAGCTTTTCCCCTTGATGCTACCTGTTGCCCTCTTTCTGACATACATATGGTACTTCCCTACAAAACAGCTTTTTGAAAGAAGCTTACCCTTCCTGCATTCCCTTCTGCACTCCCATCCTGGTGGCACTTACTCCTGGTACATCCTTGCACACCTCCACACAGTGATCCTACACAGCCCCAAACCACAGGCAGTGCTGCACTCATTTTCCCATTCAGATGCCAGACCACATCATGCAGTCCTATCCACAGGGATGCTCACCCTCTTGATTAACCAAGCTTTTCTTAGTAGTCCAAAATCGTTATTTACTCCCAAAAAGTTGTAAACGTGTTCTTGTATCTGGGAAGATTTCTCTTAACTATGGCTTTCAATAATCAGTGCAGAATGATTTAATATGATTAAAAATATAATTAAGATAGAATGCAAGGTTTAAAAATTACTAATTTTGACTTAAGCACAAGGACACACATTCTAGCCATGGAAAAGTACTCCAGAAATTAGCTGTTGGGACAATGTGTGCCAACACACTTTTGCTAAGTTCAAGCAGAAAAATTAGGATGAAGTGATGGATGAGCCAAAACTTAACCAAAAGCTAAGCTCACCTATGCTTCCCTTCCAGAGCTTCTCCTCCTTCCTCTCCTCAGCTATCTGGTTGCTGGTGAGCGAGGTCTGGCGCGAATGCACACCCGTAGCAGCAGCGATGGATGGGACAGACCGAGCTGGTCGCAGGCTGGCACTGTCAGCTTTCCCTGGGTCCTTCCGTGACCGTTGCTGAAGGACCTTGATCATGGCATCCTTCTCAATTATTTTGGCATGGAGATTCTTTATTCTGCCAAAATATGAATGCTCCACTTACACGAATGGAAAAACCATTTATATGAGCAAGTTTTCCACACCCTGGGGTAGGAGGGAGGTCCCAAAGTACATGTTCTGCTGCTCTGTCCCCTCTGGTTTTGAGCTACTTGGACAAGGCAGTTCCCAGCAGTTCCTCCAAGGACAACTATGCACTTCAAAACAGACAGCATTTCTAGCTATTAAGACAAAACTTTTCTGCAAGGTTAACTGAACCCATCTATGCTATGGCTTTATCAACCCAGCAGGAGCAATGAGGGCAGCAGCCTGACCAGGCTGAACATTGCTACCTTCAGCACAGTTGTTGTCAGCGGGAGTAAAAAGCTGCTGAAGCAAGTGGAAAGGTTCCCTTTGGTTTCTCTAAGAGCTGGGCTGGGCTCTTGGTTCTCCCTCACTGCTGCAGAAATGAAAAGCACATGGTGTGCAGAGCTGAGCAAAGCTTGCTCCTTCTCTCAGAGAGACCCTGAAGACTCTCAAATCACTAAAACCAAATGGGATTATCCAAGATTCTTCTCTGGGAACCTTTAACACCAAATCATACCAAAAGACTATAAAACTATATATAAAAAAAATAATTGTACACTATGACAGGGAGATGACTATAGCTTGACTGTGCTGTACAATATATAGTACAATGCAGCTGCATTTCGTGAAGCAGTGAAAGCTAAAATGCCACATTTGGAACACCTATATACATATACAAAGGAGATAGATAGTAACTTCATGATGGCACTTTCATACTCAGATGTCTAATTTGCAATAAAAACAGAAGATGCTATCTTTAAGTCAATGGCAGAACTGTACTACTTCCCTGGAAGCACGATTAGCTTGCATCTGTGAGTGGAAAACAAAAACTAGACCCAGTAAAAACAATCACTGATATTTTCCACAAGCAACAAATACACCTTTTTTATAAAAGTGTCTGCAGACTTGTGTTTTTGTGGGGAAGCCAACACTGAAGAAAATATTTTAAGTAGTGTTTCAGTAAAAACCTAGAGAAATACACACACTTTCTCAAGCGATTTTTACTCATCAAAAGGTCATTTTTTACCAGGAATAAAGTCTGGATTTAAAATACTGCCCAAGTCTAATACTTGTTAAACTACATGGCCACATGTCCCCTTGTGTGCTGAAAATGGAGAAGTATCTGCAACAAGACCATTACTGTTGCTGACTGTGTCCTATACAGTTTATTTTGTATATTCTACTGCTTGCAAATGCACCTTTTCAGCGGTGCTCATAGTGCTAAATTTTGCAGAATTGTTACTAAATGCAATGTGACAATCACACAACTTAAATGTGGAAAACTTGGTGTATCTAGAAAGAGCAATAAATAGGCAAGGAGCGAAGAGCAAGGCAAAGGCATGCCCTCACATTGCTGATTATGTAGGAGTGGGATTACAATTTCAGCTTTTTTTATGACTAGATGCTCCTGTTTCCAAAGGGGGATTTTCACAGAGATTAAACAAGCACTCAGCTTCCTTGCATGCCAACCTACTTTTTATAGTGGAACAGTCTGTTTTGTAAAAATGTTGGTTTTGTCACAGATGTTTTAACAGGAAGGTAGGAAGTTATCTAAAACCAAAAACCCTTTAACCCCTGTTTATTGCTGGAGAGCAAAACTAAGTCTAAGTAAAGCCAATTCTATCCCTTCCAGGCATGCAGGAAGGAGCAGAAAGGCATCCTGGTTTATCTGAGCCCAGCCCAAACACCACAAGGAGCAGGTATGGCATAAGGTCCCCTTACGTGTACTCCATGTCCTGGCAGCGCCGGTTGGCTTGCAGGATCTCCTCCTCCTCCTGCCAGCCCCGCACCTCCAGCGCTGTCTCGCCGTAGCTGCCATTGCGTGAGTGGCTCGGGGCCGAGGCATCCCTGGCAAAGAGGGTCACCACAGTGAGTCAGGCTCCTGAGACTGTGAGGGTGGCTTTTGCAAGTGACATTGGCACTTGCAAAGAAAACTCCAACCCATGGTCAAAGAGCAAGCTAGCAGTGGTTACCTATGAAGTGGATGACTGTCAGGCACTGGGTCATCTTGCTGCAGGCTACTCTTGGCCTGGGTTTGGTCATGAATGCCATTAATTTAACAGAAAAGAAACAGAGAGCATGCTGAAATCATGGCTAACCCGCACAGGGCTAACAATGATCCTGAAGGACAGGGACTCACCAGGTCCCAAGTCACCAAGACTGTATCACAAACAAGCAACAAAACTCTTCACTTTGGAAGATGAAAAATGGCACAGGAATTGCTGACTAGACTGGACTGCAAAAGGGAAGAACCATCCTGAGTCACACACTTAAATGCATTCCCAAAGAAACACTCATTTTAGGATTTTCTGAGGATTTGGTTTCTAAGAAAATGGGGTGAGAAGTTAATTATCCCATCCGCCTAATCACTGGAAAGTCTCACTGCATTTTGTGCTTTTGGGCGCCATGCTTTGACACAGACAAACTGGAGACTGATAGGCCAGAAAAATGCAATGTGAACGGCAAAGAGTTTACACTAGGACATGTCAGGAATGGCTGAAGTAGGAAGATACAACAGGGAATATCTGTCTTCCAATATTTACAAGGCTGTTCGAACATCAACAGTGATCTGTTGTTCATTGTGTACACCTGGGAAGGACAAGAATCAGTGGAGGTAATTTGCAGTAAAGAAGTTTAGTTAGCTATCAGGAAAACCATTTTAGTTTGAAGATTAATGAAGAGGTAAAGGAGGGGATTTAGGCCACAAAATTTCCCTCATTACAGGTTTTTAAAACTGGGTTAAACAACCATGTTGCAGACTATGGGATGGATGCAGCCATATACCAATAGTCCCGGCTCACTCTATCGGTGTGTTGGGAGGAGCTGCCTTACCTATGCTGTGTAATTTAGCACCCTGAGATGTTGCCATTGAGGATATTGCTTGAATCAGGTGCCTAGACTTTTGGACCTGGTCAGAAGGATAAATCCTGCCTTAAACAACTATTGTATCTCTTTGGCATGGTACCACAGAGAGGTGCATTAACCCTCGTGGTGCAACTCAGCAGGGAGTTGGCAAGCAACAAAGAAAGGCAAGCAACATCCAGCCTTAAGAAAATACTCATTTTGTGTTATTTCCTCATGCTTTTCATGGTGAAGAGTTGCCTGCTTGCAGCAAGGTCATCTTACCTCTCTGTTGCAGCTGTGGCTGCAGCATTCATGGCAAAGTGCCGTATTGTACTCTCCTCCAGGTACTTCTGCTCCCACTTGGTCATGTCAGCTTCCAGGGCCAGGATCCTCTCCTCCTTCTCTCGCACCAGCTCCATAAGGGCTGGGGCATTGTGCTCTGGGAGGCTGCTTGCCTGGTAGCTGCCCTGCCTCTGCCATTGGAAAGAGCAACAGACATTCACCCCCTGCCAAGCATGAGAGCTCCTGACTCTTTTTTCCCTGATTTGCTGGAGGCATGCAAAGACATCCCTATGTCTTTTGACAGGGGCAGGTGGAAACCCCAGGCTAAACCCCCTTAGCTTGCAGGAGAACAGGCAAGTTGACCATATGTGCAAACCCAGCATGTGCTTCCCCAGACCGTGCTGACAGAAGAAGGGATTTGGCTGCTCCCTGGATTTGCACAGATTTCATGGAATACCCTCAACCAAGGGAAAAATTAGGAAAAAAGGCTTGGAAAAAAGGATGAGAAAAAGAAGCAATAAAGCTTTAAAAGACATTTATCTTGCTGGGATTTCATCCCATAGCTGAGCAGTGCTCAGGATGGACACACAGCTATTACCTATATATATATATATATATATATGCTGAAAGAAAAGTGACATGTAATCCATTTAAAACAGCAGCTGGGAAAATGCCCCAGACATGCATTTACACCAGTCTCTTCTGGCACATTACTTCTCATGTGCCCTCAGGAGTTGCGTTCTGTGGGGTAGCAGCTCCCCTTCTGACCAGAGGGGAAGAAGATCTTCACACCCTTCAGGGTGGCTCCCATGGGATGTAACTCTTTGCATCTATGGTACAAGGAAAGTGCTTACCCAAGCAGGATTTATCCCATCCAGTTATAGCACTTAATTAAATCACCTAAGCAGCATGGGTAGCTGCCTTGAGCTCCTCTCACTGCTGACAGAGAGTGGAGGCAGATGGAGATCCAGTTCTTGCCTCAGCAGAGGGATTGAGAGCATGACAAGGGAGAACTCAGTAGAAATAAATGAACTTTTAAATAAAAAATGCAAGAGATTTGTTACACCCCATGGTGCACAGTATTGTGCTAAAGGGGAAACTTTAGCCCACTGGCCCACTGGAAGGCCCACTGGCTTCTCATCCATGCTAAACCATGAACATCCATGCTCAAAGCAGTACCATGACACCACAGTGAGGTCTGCAGCAACCGTTTCCATTTTCCAAACTACATTTCCCCCTTCTAGACACTTATCTCCTGCTTATGGGAAACTAGAGATACCAGGGAAAGGCTGCAGCCTTTGCTTCTGGTGCAGTAACAACGTGTTTGGAAGCTGCTTTCTGGAAATGCAATATGGACTGGCTCTTCGGAGCAATGACTGTGACTCTGCTCCTGCAAAAATATTGCCAATTTCTCTGGCAGAAAGGTAATATTTTGGAAGCATAGTCACGATCTACAAGTGGTATCTTGGGTCATCACGGATGCTTGTCGTCTTCTGAGTCAAAACCCCTGCCAGCCCTGCACTCTCAGCCTGCAATGCTAACTCAGAGGGATTGTTTTTTGGTCTTAACCCACGCATCAGCGATAATGAAGATGTGCCATTTGGATTCAGCTACCAGAAAGCCAGGGACAGACAAGATTCTGGCTCACTGTCTCTTTGTGGGCTGCATCTCTTCTACTGACCCCAGTAAAAATGAGAAAAAAAATCTCCTTTTTTTCTCTGCAGTGAAAAAATGTCTCTAACTATAATCTGATAACTCAGAGAAGACAGCTCTGAAGCAAAAAGCTGAGATATTTTGATGCCACATGATTCATTGCAGCGTTGTGGCTCAAAACCAAAAAGTATAAATAGCAGTAGTAAAAAATACCCCAAAGTGTCCTCTCAAAGCTGATAGGTGAGACAAGAAATTAAGAGAATCTTTCCTCTTAAAACTTACTAGAATGAGTGCAGGTATTTGAGAACTATGCCAACCCAAAATCCAAATGCTAATTGTCAAACAAATTTAAAAATTAAGTAATCTGTAAGTTAGAGAGGAATTTTCTGCCAAATCGAACAGATGTAGCCTGAACTCTCAAGACAAGAACTTCTGCAACAGTTCCATCCCAGTTACTTTATATATCAACTTGTCCCTATATTCCAGCCTTTCTTATCTCTGGTTTTATTTTCTCTTGAATTTTAATTGTGTATTTTTCAAGTGTTCTTTCATTTACATCAGCATTAGCAGGTCATACCCCAGGTAATTCCTTTGTTAAACTGGAGGCCAGTTAGCTAAGGGGGAACTGAGAAGAGCCACTGGGACAAGACTTGAACAACAACCCATGGTGGACAGGGCCATACAGACTTAACACACTTCTGTGGCAGCAAGGAAGAGAATGAGAAAGGTCTCCAGGGATCAGCCTCGAGAGTGATACCACCGGAAGGGTTCTGGAGGACCTGTCCTGCCCTGGGGCTGCTGGCAAGAAGGGGATGTTCTCAGTACTGGCCACCTCATAACTCCACAAACCACTGACACTGACCGTAGAGCTATTTCCCAATCGAATCCTGCCGGCAGGATCAGCCTCTCTACTTTCTGGCAGCACAAGCTCCATGTAACAGCTGCTTTGGTTTCTACTAATGCCTTACAAATAAGGAAAGGTTATAGTAGCAGATGCCTGCGATGACAGATATGAGTGAGCCGTTCAAAAATTCCAAGAGCATCACGCTCTGCTTATGTTGCTGGTTCTTCCCCAAGCTGTAGTTTGATACATTTAGCACATCTGCTTGCCCTCCTCCAGAACCAATGCCCATGTATTTGGCACTTGGTGTGGGCTGCAGCCTGAAAATTGTCCCTGCAATCTCCTCATGCTTTTTTTTGTTTTCGTTTTCACAGATGACTGGACTTTGGGACTTAGGGATGGAGGAGTTTTAACAAAGGAACAACTGTGCATAAAATAAAAGCATAACACTATCCCTCTAAGGACACAGGGCTGTCAAAAACCAAGTGAACACACATAAAAATGCAAACCTACACTTACAGCCCATTCTGGACTAGACTGATAAATATATAATTTATTGTCCGAAGATCATGAAGCCATTTGTCTCCTTATCTGTCATGGGTTGAGGCTTCTGTGAGCCATATAAATCAAACTTTGCACAGAACAAATATGGCCCAAGGTCCTGCTCCTATCAAATCCCACATCATCCGACCTTGCTTTTTCAATGAAAGATCAGCCAAAATCTGTGGGCTAAATCACACACCTACGTGTACTGCACCTTTTCTCTCATTCTTCTGTGTGGAGCTGATTTTATGCAATCTGTCATTGCTGGAGAGAAACCTGGAAGGACGTTTTGCCCTGGCAGATTTGGAGGAACACAGAGGTAGAGCCTTGCTTGCCCTCAGGCAGGGGAGCCAGGACGTCCCAGCCCCACAGCAGGCAGGGCTCGGCTGTGTCCAGCAGCTCCACAGTGGAGCTGCCTCATACTCTGCTGAAGATCAGGAATAAGAATCATAGAGTGGTTTGGGCTGGAAGGGACCCTCAAAGATCTTCTAAATCCAGTTCCCTCATCACGGGCAGAGAAAACTTCATGAGATCAAGTGTCTCAAAGCCTCATGCAACATGACCTTCAACACTTCCAATGACACACAACCCCATCCAAAGAAAAGCCCAACAACCTGAATCCAAAAGCAAGATGGCACCTGGCAGGGCTGCAAGTGACCGTCCCTCTTTAAAATCAACACCCAAGGGTCCATGCTGGGGTCCTGCACAGACCACCCTGTGCTCACCTGCTGCATCCTCAGCGAGTCCAGCTCCCGCTCCAGACGTGTGCGCAGCCGCCGCTCCATCTGCTCCCTTTTCTCGCAGGCTGCCTGCAGCTGTGTCAGCGCCTGCTGCAGCTTTTCCACCTTCTCCACATAGGCCTGCTTCCTGCGCAGCTGTGGGGTACAGGGGTTCAGTAGTGCTGGAGGGCACTGTACCCTCACCCTGAGCCACTGGGACCCCTGCACACTTGCAGGCATGCACTGGACTCAAGCGTGGCTTTTGCTGTTTGCTTCAGAGAGTTTCCCTAGGGGAAGGATGGTGCCTCTTTGATGGACAGGGAATGAGTGCAGCAGGCATTGCTGGGGTAGCGCTACCCCTTTAGGAGGTACTGCTGCCCATACTTTCCATGCACTGGCGATCTGCTAACCATGAATCCCCCTGGCCATTTTGAAGCAAGAGCTATCACACTGGTGGATACTCTTTGAGCAAACACAGAGGACCCAGCTAAGCAAAATCCCAGTGAATTTTACTGACTGGTGACACTTGGCATAATGCCTGTGCCTGAACAGAGCGGTTTTTTTCAGTTCTGCATATTTGTTCAACGCAGGTGGAACAAGTGGAGTGCCAGAAGCCAGCAGTGCTCCACCTGTTCTATTGTGCTCACAGGCTTGTCCATGCTGTTCTATAGATGTCCTGACAGATGAAACTGGGCCCTTGTTACATATATAATGCAATTACTGAAGGGGTAAACAGGACATGAGAATTTTCCAATACCGGGTTTTGCAGCCAGAGATGGCTCAAGAAGCATAACCCCAAAAGGGTATGAATGCTTCTTCTGCCACCCTAAATCCATCCATGTTACAGGTGAAGTGAAATACAGGCCTGTTCACAGCAAAAGCAAAGCTTGGCATAAACAAACCTCCTCAGCCAGAGCCAACAGCTGGCAGTGTGACCTCCCTAGCTCTGTTGCAATCCAGGCTAATGCTTACAGCTCTGTGGGCTTTCCATGAAAATTAATGAGATTATAATCCGCACTAGTCTCTGGCAGCAGCACGAAGGTGGCATTCCTCAGGAGCTCACGACTTGGCAAGACAGACACAGCAGTGGCTTCTTGCTGAATGTGCAATTTTGGCAGTAGGAAGGTGTTTGTGTCACCTCCCTCCTGCACCAGCAGGGATCGGAGAGAGTTAGGGACCTACCCCAGGGTCCCTCCTCAGCAGCAGACCTCATCTGCACTCCTGTGTCCTGCCAAATGCTGCAGGATCCATCTGGATCACAGCAGCCACAATTCAGCTTTGGAGCAGCCCTCTAAGCCCCAGGGTTCACACTCGCATGTGAGTGCAACTCTGCCCATGTAGGTGAGGTGATGCTCACGTGCCCACCACCTTCAAAAACAATTTGATAGGAGATATGCAACAAGACACTTCTCACATTCATAAATTTATAGGGAGATTCTTGAGCCAATTATTGACTTTTCTATTCTGTGTGTAGATTCATAAGCAAAAAAATCACCCAAACATTTGAAAAATTCAGTACAAAATGTTGTAATTCAAATTAATGGGTTGTCAGTGAAGTGTGTACTCATAAGGGAGGAGGGACTACAATCAGAAGTACCTGATAATAAGCTCTAACACCTCACAGACACACAGACTCCAATAAAAAAAAAAAGCTGGATGGCACCTGGAGAGGTACCAGCCCATCTTCCTGCTGCTGTACCTAAAATCTGGCATGTCTGTATAATCTGTTTGCAAAACCCCTCAGGAGTAGGGACTCGACAACCTTTCCCTGCAAATTACTTTACAGCTTTTTTTTCCTTTACTGCCAGAAAACTTGTACCCTAATGCCTAATCTGGATTTCTCTTATGCAATTTAAGTAAATTAGTTCTTGCTCTGTTTCCAAACTATGATCTACTAGAGCAAGAAGCATTTAGTTAAACAATTCACTTATTCAGAAGATCAGCAAACTTGCCTGAGCAGTGCCCTTGTCCCAGGGATTAGAAAAATAAAGATGAAGAAGAGCTAAGGCTAAAAAGAGATGATCCAAACAAATAAATCTGAGTAAAAATGAGTGGGTGTTGGAAAAATATCTGCACTAGAAACATAACTCCAGTTTAAGCAATCGAATTCTATAGACATGAGATTTGAGTGAAAGACTCTTACAGAGATGGAGAACCCACTATCACTCTAAGTAGGTTGCTTCAGTGTCAATTACTCTAACTCTTTATTTCCAGCCTGATTTTCTCAGCTTCATCCCCTAAACACTGCATCTCGTTATTTCCTCTTATGTTAGATAGCAATGCTTAATCTATCTAACAGCAAACCCTTCTTCATCCATCCCTAGATGGATGAAGGGAGAGCAGCAGATACTGTCTACCTTGACTTCGGCAAGGCCTTCAACACTGTCTCTCACAACATCCTCAGAGGTAAACTCAGTAAGTGTGGACTGGATGAGTAGGCAGTGAGGCAGATTGAGAAATGGCTGAAAGGCAGATCCCAGAGTGTCATAATCAGTGGCACAGCATCTGTTTGGAGCCCTGTCATTAGTGGTGTACCCCAGGGTTCAATACTAGGCCAGTATTGTTTAACTTTCTCATCAATGACTTGGATGAAGGGGCAGATGCCTCCTCAGCAAGGTTACTGATGGCACAAAGCTGGGAGGAATGGCTAGTACCCCAGAGAGATTTGCAGCCCTTCAGAAGGACCCTGGCAGATTGAAGAGATGGGCAGAGAAGAACGAACAAATTCAACAAAGGCAAATGCAGCGTCCTGCACCTGGGGAGGAACAACCTCCTGCACCCGTATACGCTGGGGGCTGGCCTGCTGGAAAGCAGCTATGCAGAGAAGGAACTGAGGGTCCTGGTGAACAACAAACAGTCCATGAGCCAGCAGTGTGCTCTTGTGGCCAAGGCCAATGGAATCCTAGAATGCACTAGGAAGAACACTGCCAGCAGATAGAGGGAGGTGACCCTGCCCCTCTACTCAGCCCTGGTGAGGCCACATCTGGAGTGCTGCGTCCAGTTCTGGGCTCCTCAGTACAAGACAGACATGGAGCTCCTGGAGTGGGTCCAGTGGAGGGCTACAAATATGATTAAGGGACTGGAGCATCTCTCTTAAGAGGACTGGCTGAGGGAGCTGAGTTCAGCCTCAAGAAGAGATGACTGAGATGGGACCTTATCGATGTCTATAAATATCTGAAGGGAAGGTGTCAGTGCCAAGCAATAGGACAAGAGGCAATGGGCAGAAAGTGATGCACAGGAAGTTCCACCCAAATATGAGGAAGAATTTCTTTACTGCGCAGGTCACCATGTGCTGAACAGATTGTCCAGAGAGGTTGTGGAGTCTCCTCAATGGAGATATTCAAGACCCATCTGAATGAAATCCTGTGCCATGGGCTCTGGGATGACCCTGCTTGAGCAAGGAGGTTAGACCAGATGACCCACTGTGGTCCCTTTTAACCTTACCTATTCTGTGATTCACGTGCATGAACTAGAGCTCAGACAACACTTCAATTGCTCACAGCAAAGAACAGTTTCTGGGTCTCAAATAAATTCTCTAGCTGTTTTCTGAACCCTTTCTGATTATCCAGTCTTCTATTCAAAGCATGAACTAGACACACAATTCCACCAGCAGTCTCCCAAATGACATGTTGTGATAATACCACCTACGTATTTTTGAATTAAATCCTTCTACTAGCAGGCACTCAGGATAATGCAGATTTACATAGTACACTCTCTTATCTTAATTCAACTTAGTAGTTACTGCTTATTTCTCAAGGCTTGATATAAAAAGCTGTTACACTTAATTACATTCTGCTGATAGAAAAAAACTGTGTGGATTTATAGAGCAGTGCATGACCTAGAGGTCTGTTAACAACAAGAGTAATTTTGAGTGATTTTGTGTTTCCTTCAATATACTCCAAATTATAGTAAAAATTCCTGGTTAAGATGAAGGTTTAACACTGCAACTGTATCTGCTGCATGTGTCAAATTAAGCTCCAGAAACGTTGGAGACTGTTGAAAAGGTGTTCTGATTTAGCCATGAAACTGGACAAAAATGAGGGAAAGGGAGTACGGGAGCTTGGGCACATGCCAGCAGCCTCAGATTAACTGCACTTCACCTGAGCTGCCTGATACTGCCTTGAACAATTAAAACATGGCAGCTGGGCTAAAATTAATTTGGACTTTCTCTAGAATGAAAAAAGCAGTTAAAAACTACTAGGTCAACATGGGTTTGTCTGGGTTGAGGGCTCTGAAAGAAAAACTCTGCCAAATACCATTGCATCACTTGCATATGTGTCACCTCTGAGATCTACCAAGCCCCAGGCAGGAGGTTACCACCTCTGTACCACCTACAGTGCCCCAGGTAGGAAGTTATCACCTCCATAACACCTGCCATGCCCCAGGAGGAGGTTAGGAGCTCTCTAGAGGGGAACCTTCAACCTTTCCTCAGCTCCATCAGTCCACAATCCAGAATCCAACAGACATACATTTTTACTGGATAACTAGACTAAAACCTGGCTACTGCCAACCTCTTAGAGCTCTAAGGCTGCAAACCTATTTACTACAACCCAGTAGGCATAAGGTAGCTTCTTGCACCACCTGCCTGGGAATCGGTATTTATGCTTTTGCCTTCATTAGTGTGTACTCAGCAAGCCAGTGTCACCTGCCAATATCACACTGACAGTCTGTTGAGCAGAGAGGAGCGAAAATATTTCTTCCCATCCCCTGCATGATGCCAGGACCGTAGGAGCATGTGTTTCCACCTAAAACATTCCTTTATTCAGCCACTTTGTAATGAAATGCAAATAGAAAACCTCGGGCTGCCTTTAAGCCAAACACTGTCAAGTGAATTATGTACAGATTAAAGGTATGCTGGCTCCTGCAGCTGCCCCAAAGGGACTGCCCCAAATACATCAGGACAGCGAGCAGGCTTTAGTCTAACTAACAAAGGAGCAGTTAAACTTAATGTGATCCCCTTCTTGCTGCTGAGTGTATCCACCTGAGGAAATGGAGTTTTTAAAATGTTTCTAAATAGGAAGCCAGGATGGTCAGGGACAAAACAGCAATGCCTTCAGCACTTACACATAATACCATAAATCTTCCAGACTCTAATTAACCATTAGTTAGCCTAACAGGGGGTCTGTCTGCTGGATACCCTGCCAGGAAACATTCAAATATCACCGAGGTCAATTCACCCTTCATCATTCTAAGACAATGAACAGCACCTAAGTTACTTGCAGGTATTTGAGAAAAGCTTTCCCTACTCCTCACAAGACCTCTTGGGAGTTTTGCACTTCTTACTCTCATGATATGACAGGTTCTCTTCAGCTCTCAAATAAAACCTATGCCTCTCTGTACCTCTAAATCCTGGTCAGTCTGCTTCCAGCCAGATCTTTAAAAATGTGAAGTTGCTGGGCAAATCAAAAAAGCTTCCTGGTATTCATTGTCGAGAAATGGGATGCACCAACATCACATGTCTGAATCACAGTCCCAGGCCAGTGAGCAGGCAGTTTTTAATGTGATTTTTCTGTTAAGTTGTACTGGTACTTCAGCCACCAGCCAGCTGAGTCTTGCTCCTGGTTACATGTTGAAGGCTCTGCTCTGGAAACATCTAATCTACGGTTGTGGTCTCCTTTGCTTGCTTGTTTGTCTCAGTACTGTATAACTAGGCATATTTTCTTTAAGAGGGCTAGTACAAGGGAAACAGGAAGACCTACCGCACTGTGGCTAGAAGAGAATCAGGACTTGGGTGGCAAAAGGCCTAACTGTGAGTCACATCTACCTTCAGAGCACAGAAATGTTGTCTGTGCCTCACCTCCTCTTCCAGTTTGATGACCTTGGCTTGCGCATTGTTTAGGGCCTGGTCAAGGATTTCGATGTGCCTCCGCTGGTCCTCATTGGCAGAACGCACAGCTGCCAGCTCCATCTCCAACTTTTCCTTCTCCTTCAAGTGCTCCTTGTCTGAAAGAAAGACAAGAACAAGAGCTACACCATGAGGACAGCTCACAGGCCCAAGGCCACACACCAAAGGTAAGCTGACACGTCCTAGAAAAGCAAAAATTACATGAAGCAGCAGTGAGTAGAGCCATTATAACACAGTGCTGAGACACAGTGGGCAAGGAGCTTCTACTGCCAGGGCTCAGCTCCTCAGTGCCCAGCCTTATATGAGCACCAGCAGCAGAGACAAGTGGCAGCTGGGGCTGCATCTGCACTAGCAGAGCTAGTGGACACGAGCACTGTCTCACAGCTTTTCGTTCTGCTGAACTGCTAGCACGTTCCCCAGCAAAATTTTGGGAAACGGCCAAGAAACCTCAGACACATAGATGTGGGCTGTGCTGTGCCTGGTCGTTTTTATTTGCAAGGATGGAGAACATGACACACACAAAATGTGAAGAAACCAAATAATAAACACAAATCTGTGCTGGACATCCTGAAAATGGGAAGAGGGAAAAGCAATAAGAAAGAGCGAGATAGAAGGCATCTGTATGGGCTTTTTCTGGGTATGCAGAGAAATGGAGGCTGTGGAAGACATTTCAGCTCCACAGGGGCCCAAGGTAACTTTCCAGACCTGCATGACCCCAGGATCCAGCGATCAGTGCTCCCCTCCCATTAAGTACCTTAACACATCGCAATCAAGACTAAAGCATATAGATAACTTCTGTGCTGAAAAATCATCCCTTTTTTGGGTAAGATTTAAAACCACTTTAACAAAAACCCACAACTGGCTAAAATCAGTGAGCTTTGCTCGTATCTTTTTCTTCAGCAACAAACTGCAGGCCCACCACTGACTTTGCTGGCAAGCTGCCTGGGGAAAAGCTTGGCTCCATCTGCTTCTGCCCTGTCAGTGCTGAGAAGCCATTTCAGGGAACACGAGTGTCACAGGCCAATCACTGGATCCCCAATGTCAGAACGCAAATAGTTAATGACTGGAGCGAACAGAGGATCGAGGTTTCATTCAGTGAAATCTGAGATTTCAAAATCTGGCCTTCATTCTGAATGACAACAGAAATAGAGCACTTGGAAAGCCTCCAGGAAGGAAAATTTCCTCCAAAAATTAATTTGGCATCAATTAAATTTTGTTTGGATTTTTGACTTTTAGAACACAGCATTACAGAATTTATTATTTTTTAACTGAAGTGAAAAGTTTCTCTGAAAACACTTAAATGTGGAAAATCTGCCTCAAATATCCAGCCCCTCCCACCCAAATATGACCACTCAAGCTGGAAGCCCCAGGCAGGGTCAGAAAACTTCACATGACCAAAGCCAGTCCATTTCAGACCTGAACTACCCTCAGGAGGGCAACATTCTTCCTTATAGTCAGGTGGGATGAGAACAGATTTAATTTCCACACCATCAGTAAGTGTCTGTAGCAAAGGGAGATATATATGAGCTGAGCCATATGGAACAAGGCAAAAGTGGATGAGGTGAGCCTAAACCCACCTGGCTCTCTTTCCATTTATCCTTAAAGGAGGAATTCAGCACCTCATAACAAGAAACCCTAGCACCAACACCGGTACGTTGGTCACTGCAGAGCCCACAAGCAAAGCCCAGAATGTGCTGCACACACCATGCCAGTGACTGTCACCATGAGCTGTCTTGGTATGACACAGCCTTAATCTTCCTTTGTTGGCAAGGAATTTTATGTTGGGCATGCAGACCTCTTTCTCCAATGCAAATACATTTACTTCAATTAGATTGACCAGAAAAACATCAATATCTATTGTACAGCACTGTACCTGTGGGCAAATTATCCATGAGCTAATGCCATTAGAGGGTAAAGAAGCTGAAAGATGAATTCTATTTCAGCCCTGTGGCACTCCACAGTCTCATTCTGGGACCACATGTGCTCTGCTCCAGATCTGAAATCCATGTTTCATGCTACATATGGGGATAACACATAGCAAAGCAGCACTTAGGATCTTCACTTTCAACTTCCATTCAGGGAACTTGAAGCACTCAGCCCGTCCTGGTGCATTATGCTTTCTATCCCCCCAAAAGGAGGACAAACTATGCTGTACACACAATAATAACCACTGAAAAGCTGGCAAGAAAAATTTCCTGAACAGCTCTCAATGCTTCTTCATGTCAGCTTCACCCTGCAAAATGCTGGAGGTACATTTTATAAATACTTTACCTGCATTAATTTTTAGTGAAGAAGGAACTTTGTTGAACATACCTTAAGTTCTCTTCAAGTGCATACAAGGGATACTTAAAGTCTAAATACTGTTTTACTGCACTACCCTTGCATACACCTTTTTTAACTAAAGGACTCCAATTAACAACTATTCCTATGTTCTGGTGGGTCACTGCCACATCCCATTACAGAACAATTCCCAAAAGGCTTCTCTGCTGCTGTTCACAGTTGTAATCTCACAGCTTTCCACCCACTCTCTCTGCCTGTTGTCCCTTCACACACTGCAGACATTAAACCTAAGCTCTGGCTGGGTAGAAGAAAGGAGATAAAGCAAGGAGCCTGCTTCAGTGCTTCTCAAACAGGCTTTCTGAGTTGTGAAGCTGGGTAGGTGCATCAAAAGTAGGCAAGTCTTGACCCTGCTTTGTAGAAGAAACATTAGACAAAAAGATACACTCAATCTGTGTCATCTCTTCCCTAAACCCAGATGTGACTGCCAGCTTATCACACATTATATACGAATATCAACTTAGTTGACCAATTTAATGATCACCTCAATACATCCCATGCTGCTTTTCTCCTTGCTGTGATGTTTCAGAGTGGAAACATGGGCATACTTTAAAGACAGTCCTTATTCATACAAAATGACCACTGCTGGCAGGACAAAATATATCAAATTATGGCAGTCAGAGACTAATTTGGCTACAGGAGATTTTGCTGCAAAAACAAGACTGGCTCCCATACCACATCCCTTGTGGCGATTCCAATAATTTCTCTTATGCAGGTTTGCATTTCCCAATGGCGGCTCTTCACTTAAGAGCTGCTAATTGCACAGATGCTTTCTGGTGATCATGTCTTTCCTTGGGTTGTCAGGTCCAGACACTGAGGTTTCCTTCCGGAGGAGCAGCAAAGCCACCGTCCATCTGTCCCTCTTCCCAAACCTCCCTCAGCCCTCTACAGCTGTGGTTTGATGCTGACTAAGCTGGGCCCAGGTAGGCTTGAAGCAGCAACACAGATTATTTCCTGATTATTTCCTGTCTTAATACCAAATGGCTCTTAGTCTGTCCAAAATCCCACTCTCAAAAACACCTGTTGTGGGCATTTTCTTTGGCTAGATACATTCAATGGGAATATTTCTTCGCCTGGGATATTTGGGACAGAGATATATGCACAAGTTCATAGCACAAGAACTGAACATTCCCACGAAGCTTGAGGCTCTATCAACACACTGCCAAAAAAGTCCATGTACCCCCACTAATGGGTGAAAAGCCATGTGGATGGGCACAGACCTCAATCTGTTTCAAACACCTGAAAAAATGGATCCTTGGAGGGGCCCTGCTCCCACAGCCCAGAAATCCCAGAAAAACATAAAAAATTGTTAGCCTCCACCAAAACATATTTTTCTCATGATATACTGTGTCATAAGCTTTCTCTCTGCCCTATAACCCCAAAACCATCTTGTCTTCCTGCCTCTCCTTTCCCACAGCATATCTTAGCCTCTTCCTGCCTGTTTCTTCTCTTGCTTATATGGGCACATAGGCCTTTATTGGTTGCTGTTTCATGTCTTTCCTTCAAATAAACTTTTTCCCTGACAACACATCCCATAATTATCATGAAACTAATATGGTGCGAGTTCTCTCCTACCCTGATATAACAGTAGCACTTTTCTTAGGCACAAATGCCTAGCACTTAATACTTGCAGGCATGTGGCCTGGCTTTGTTTCTTATTATTACAAAAAGTAAGATTTTTTTGTCACCTCCAGACTCCATCTGAGAGTACCCAACTGCTCTGCACTGCTAAAGGAGAGATCTGTGAGGAACTGAGAAATGATCCCTGCATATCCTGCCTTGCCATACTTCTTTCTCAGGGACTTTTTCTTCCTACTGGAGTTCTACAACACAAAACTTTTCATTACCAACCTCAAGAACTTTATCCTTCCTTCTTCAACTTATCATGAGAGTAGCTTAAAAATGGTAACTTTTAGAAACCTGCTGATGTTGGAGTCTTCTTATATAACTTGGGCTGGGGATGTTATGGTCATGTTTTCAGGCTGTTTTCCACAAGCAGAGGGACTAGAAATCTGCTTTTGCTTCCCTAATGAAAATTAAGATTTGCATTTATGAATCTGACTTCGTAAGCTGTGACCCTTAGGAAAAAAATATCAATTTCACAAATTTTTTCTCTTTTTCTAAAAATGACTATTTCAATCTCAGCAGGCAAGTGTATATATGGCAGCTAAAACTCAGTTTTCTGACTCTCAGTTTTCTGACTCTCAGTTTTCTGCCTGTGTATCCCATTAAAAGACATGAGGGTACAAACTGTGCTTGTAAAACCCCCAGGTTGGCAATGAGGTGCAATCCAACCCCGGTCATGGTCTGCCCCTGGGGAAGAGTCACAACCATCAGTATATAAATGAAGTCAGCAATACAGGACTTCCAAGCAAAACCTTTTATGGACTCTCAGAAGCGCGTTTTAGGTAGACACCCTGACATCAAGGTCATTAGTGTGTGTGTCCCAGCAGCCCAAAGAACATGACTGAAGAGGACCTGCTTTACACATGCCCATTTTTCTATTCTTGGAAGCACTTTGCATTGCATTGCTAACATTTAGCTCTCTGGCCTAGCCAGGAGACACTCCAAGCATCCAGACCGTCTTATGTGATAGGATCTGGAAAGCTATATTTGTTTGTAAGCTGTGAATTGATTGCAGTAATATGCAGAGTGCACAGTGCAAAGTTTCATTGCTATTTATTTATCAGCAGAAGCACAGAGCATGTTTGTGTGATGGAAAATAACTCAAATTCAGTCCATCCTGGGGATTTAACTCCCCCTTGTAGCCAACAGCATACAGCAACACTACCAGGCTGTCTCTATATGAAGAGAACAGACCCCAGTATCCAATTTCCACTATGCAGCTTATCCCGTATGAGCTCTTCCCAAGGATGACAAGATTTACACAGCAATGCTATTTCCTTAACAGATCATCCCCTTGGATTGCAGCAGTATCTACACACCCTTATTCCATCTGCTAACATGGCAAAGATCATCATGGAAAAGATCACCAGACTCTTTTCTGGTTTGTGCACACATGCACCAAATGATCAGCCATGCTGGCATTACCAGTGCTGGTGAGAGCCAGGAGAAGGCTCTCCAGCATTTGGAGCAGCTGGTGGATGTTGCAGGGCTGCTGGTGAGGCATCCTGACCAGTATCAAACACTGCACTGCTAATGGAGGTGGACAGTTCTCCACTGCAGTTGCAGCTCACCTTCCAAGGAAGCTCTTGATGCAATAAATGAAACAGAAGGATTAACTGTACACAGCACCGAGCTTCAACACGATGTAAGCTTGCAGGGTACTGCACAGCTCCCAGGTGGTCAAGCCCTTCTGGAAGTTTGCTGAAGATGCTCAGGATACAAAAGAAGTCACACACTGCTACACAGCATCCAGCTGCTCTGGTTTTGGGTTGGATGATCTCATACACATCAGTGCATGGCAAGGAAATTTGCAGCATGGTGCCCAGTCACTATGGATGCCTAAAATTTGTTGGGAACGAATACTTTCATAGCAGTAGAAGTTGTAAAATCTTTGTCTCTTCAGTCCTTTGTGAAAAGTATGGCTCAGCTCTGCTCATTCTCCTGCTAATCAAACTATGGCACTGACAACTAGTCAGCAGAGGTTGCTCTGGGCTTTTCCCAGCCAAAAGAAGAATCTTGGTTTCTCTAAGAAGCATGTAACTCTAGAGATGATCCCTGCAAGCAACACTTCACAATTTCAGATAAATATTTATAAAAAATAAGCTAAGTTTTGCTACCATTAACTCCCACTGCTTGGTTCTGATGCTCAGAGACAAAAAAACCCACCATAAACAATCCAGTCTGCAGCTTAAGTAAGAGTATGTGATGAATTTGCTGAGTGAAAACCAAGCCACAAGCACAATAACAATTAATAGCTAAGTATTTACCTCACTCCACCACGTGTTTGCATATACATATATGTATATGTACCTTCCAAATAGACAGGCACAGTACTCACTCTGAGAGGCATAAAGGCCCTCTGTTGCCTTATCCTCGTGGCCATCGAAGTCTCTGCTGGCCAGCTGCCTATTGGCTGTCTCCAGTCGCTCTGCAAAAAACAGGAAATACTTTAAGTATAAATATATGTATATAAAATAGTAGGCCAACCAAGAAAATAAGATGCATGCCAGCAGAGCAGTATAAATAGACTTTCTGAAGGAGGACATTAAAATGGAGGCTGACACATACATAAAAGATGAGGCCTTTGACCTCTTCCATGAAGCTGTGTTGTTCAGATTTACAGAAACTGGGGGAAAAGCCTCTGCCATTCACAGCTGATGTGCCCAGGCAGTTCATCTCTCACACTGTTCAAAACGCACGAGGCAACTGCAATCTGAATTACCCAGGTTTGCAAGAGGATTGGCGCTTTCCTGCAGTGAAGAGCTGCCCCTGGCACCTCCTGGGGAAAGGCAGGCCCTGGCCCAGTGACATCAATCCTTCGGGGTGCCATAGAAAAGGAGTAGTTTTCTGCTGCCAGGGACAGTTTCCTGAGAAGCTTCCAGGGACGACTGTGCCTTCAGATACCTCCCTCCTCCAAAAAGACCATGTGACTCACCTTCACCATTGCAAAAAGTCTAAGTCAGCTTGCAGATGGCATCTCACTGCATAAGCAGATACCAAAGTACCCCCACCAGGAACATGGATGGGCAATAGTTATCCAACACATGCTCCACTTCCTTTCTTGAAAGGGTACACCCTCATTTGGGCCTTTAATACTCACTATTGGTCTGTGAAGGCACATAACTCAGAGATTTATGGGTAGCACAGCACTGCCCTACAGTGCAATTTGCTCTTCAGCTCATTAGATCTGGACAAGATACTGTGACTGGTGGCCTTGCTGTCAAATCCATCATTGCAAGTACTGAACACAAAGGCACCATCAGGAGCTGACTCTCATACTTCGCTGGGGTTTTTTGCCAGCAGGGGAGTAATAGCAGTTTTGCCTTACACCAGTGGGCAGGGCCTTATTTCTCATGACATCTATCTAAATAGTGTGTGAAGCCACTCTTCTAAAGCCTGCTGCTGTGGAGCTTGTAAGTGAAACACATGTCAACTGGAGGAAAAAAAACACACAAGCAACTGTAACATACCACGGAGATCCCTGTTGAAGTCATGAAGTCTCCTAATTTCTCCTTCAAGTTTGTTTCTCATCGCTTTATCCAGAGACTCCCTCTTAGTGGTGGTTTTGACCAAGCCCTCATAAGCTTCTGAAATCCTCTGAATCTCTATTTCAAACTGAAAGGAGAGAGAGCTCCTGTTAAAGCCCCATAGGAATGTGTCCTGCCCCAGCATGTTTCAATGAGACACAGGGGTAAGGGTGATGCTCATACCAAGTGTCACACCAGGCACCAACTCTACAGTGACCCATCTCCCTGGCAGAGGATGGTGTGAAGCCTCAACAATGCTGGAGGCTCCTACAGGAGGGACCCCTGCAAATACCCTGTAGAGCAGCTCACTATGCCACAATGCCTCATGACACCCCACTGGCAGCTCCCAAAAAACCTTGAGGTGGGCTGGACTTGATGGAACTGCTTGGTTGCCTTTGCTCTACGATCAAAGTGGCTGCTTTAATGACATCCAAGAGGAGAAACACAGGAAATGCTATATTTGTGTAGGCTGTATTCTCTCCTAGAAAGGGTTGCAGGAGGCAACATTATTCTGCCAGATCTCTGATCCAAAACATATCTTTAAGCTCGCATGCCACCAGAAGTATGTTAGGATCAGCTGTGACCACACATCAGTTTTAAACTATTGTGGTTCATACCTTTCCATCCTTAACTGAAGACTGCTCTATACAGGAAGAAACTCTCTGTAACAGACCAAACCAATTGTTTTGGTTTTTCAATCTTCTTAACTTCATCTCCTTTAAATCTGGCATACTGCAGAGGAAGTCCTTAGCAGTGAACTTGCTTCTTAAAGACCTGAGCTGAAAAGACTGACAGAATAGTCCTGGGCAGAGTTTTGCTGCCCAGCAAAATCCATTCAACTTCTTTTTTAATAAGATAATGTCATGTTAAGTGATACAGCTTTGGTAAAATCTTTGCTGTGGGAACAATCAACACTGATGTGGGAATCTGCTCCTGTATGCCTGACCCTCATGTTTGTGAAGAAAAACTTGATAATGTGCACAGGCTGGAAAACCACAAGATATATATAGCCTCCCACATACCTTTCTAAATGTGGCATTTTTTTGGCCTCTTAAATCATGGGTAGGACAGATTCATGATTTTTGAAGCCAGGGTGGGAGCTCACCTCCACTTGCTGTGGAGTTAGGTGCCTTTTGTTAAGCTTTAGGAGTGATTTGCCAGAGACAATGCAGCTGTCACCCTGCTATCTGCATAGGAACCTGCAGCCAGGCTTCTGCAGCCTGGACCTGCACTTCCCAAGATGCTGGGGCCACTCTGTCTAGACACAGCCCATGGGCAGGTGGCACCTCCAAACCACATACTAAGGAAATTCTGGCAGAGCCATGATGGGGAAACCTGATTACCTTCCTCAGTTTCTGCTTTCAGCTCAGTTAAGAGCACCAAAAGCCAAAACCAGTGGGGAGGTTCAGACTGGACATGAGGAAGCATTTCTTTACTGAGACGGCAGACAAACCCTGGAACAGGCTTCCTAGGGAGGCAATCCATGCCCCAAGCATATCAGAGTTTACAAGGCATTTGAGCAATGCCCTTAACAACATGCTTTAACTTGGTTTGTCCTGAGTTGGTCAGACAGTTGGATCAGATGACCATTGTAGGTTTCTTCTGACTGAAATAGTCTATTCTAGTCTATGACTATGACCTACAATCAAAAATCTATTCATTTGTGAATTTTCCAGAATCAAAGCACTTTCCTGAATCATTAACTACATGATCCCAACAGACACCATGGTCAGTGGGGTGCCCTGACACCTGCCATTTCCCATGCCTCCCCTCTCCAAGGTGAGCCACTATGTGGAGGAAAAGATACCTGCCCCAGAGAGCTCCTACCACAGCAAAACATATTTGCCAGCACAGCAGTGGGTTTCCACAGCCCAACATTCCAGCCAACACTGCTGGTTACCACAAGGGCTCTGCTTGGCCCTCTGTATGCTGTTATTTCCTAAAACACATCACCACACAAGTCTCCTGCAGCCCTGGAGGCAAAAGCTTGCTGTAGGAAAAGAAAGAACCTCCATCAGTTCTGAACAAAATTAAAGGAGAGCAGAACAACAGCCACAAATTGTGTCAGCATTTCTCAACAGCTCTGGGATTTCCTTCTTTTATGGAGGAGAAAAAACAGTTCAGACTCTACTCTGCCTGGTAGCTCCTGGAGCTGACCCATTCAAACCCACACACATGGCATGGGAAAGAGTCAACCCAGCCTGGCAATTAAACTTCAGCAAGATAACACTGCTCAGAAAAGGAAAAATAATGCTTTGGGTTTGGGGGGGAAAAAAAAGTTCAAAATTAAATGTGCATAACTTCACTTCCAACTCTTTTTAGGTAAGAAAACCAGGCACCTCATCAAACAGCACAAGGATTAATCACCACCTTGTACCTCTCTGCAAAAAAGTCTGCTCACACATGACTGAGAATACGACAACACTCAGGGCTGATCTGCTTGTGCAAATGTCCCAGGGAGCCCTATAACTCAAGACAATTTTCTCTAATTTCGTCTTCTTTTCTACAATGAATGAAAGTGATGGGAGGGTGATCCTACCTAGAATAAAAGTATTATGCACAGACAAACAAGTATTCTTCCTGATGCCTTCCACTTCCAACAAGAGGGAAGAGTTTTCACACTCAAAGTATGCAATTTAACTCAATCACATTTTCAGAGGCGATGTTCAGCTGAAACTGTGGGAACTGAAGAGGGCCTGCCCTGTCCTGTGTCCAAAGACAGAAAAAAGCAGCATGGGAGGGATACCATGGATTTGGTTTCCTGAGAAAGAATGCGCTTGAGTATGTGTTTCACTTTAATACTCCACTTGCATTCCCCCAGAGTCAATGGGACTCAAGTCCACACTCTGTTGACTGAAGTGAGACTTCAGCCCGTGCTTGAATACATTTCTGTTGGTTTCTGATGCAATCGACTTGCAGGGCATCCAAGATAAAGAGAGAGCCATTTCCAAGAGTGAAAAAGAAAATTGGAATATTTATAGGGCACTGCACTCAAATACCTTTTACTGAACAACGCAGCTTTTGAAAAATTAATAGCTGGAATATTTCTTTTTGCCCGCAAAGGCCACAGGGAAGTCAGTATTAAAGTCTTTGCAGATGTCTTCACACATAGTTAATGTTGCTGCAAAAGTTTTTCAACTAAGTTTACAAAATTCTGTGAATAAACTCAACTCACCCTTTTGTAGAGGAGAAGGTAGAAAAACAGCAGCTACAAAACAAATGGTCTTTTTTCTAACCTGTTTGACCAGATTGTTACAGATTTTTCTCCAACCTGAGGCTCGGACATGGTCTCTCAGAGCTGCCTCTTCTCCTGTGAAGGGTGCCTCCAAGAACACCCTGATCTGCACAACATAGAAAAAAACTGAGCTCCTACTTAAGACTCCTAAATTCAGAGAGAAAAGACCTAAGGCATCTAACCTTATTTGTGTATAAGCAGTGAGAAGACAGAAATAAAATAGCAGTGTAGGATCCTAAATAAGTTATTTGGCCTGAGCCCTTGGGACCTAAGGTCAGCAGGTCTGGGGAGCATCTCTGCTTTGCCTTCAGTTGGTCTCAGCTTCAAGCAACATCAACTTTGTTTGATTTGACTCCATCTTCTCACTGCAGGCAGTGCTCAAGACACTGACCTTCTCCACTGAGAAAACCTGCATGCATACAGAAAAGAGGGTGCAGGATCTCTATTAAGGGTGTTTTGAGAAAAATCTTTACCAAATGGCTCTTTCATATAAGGGGGCAGTGCTTTTAAAATCAGCATGTTCAGAGATGGATGTCTAACATCAGTTCTTAGAGACCCACAGAGCAGTCAGTGAAAGCCTCTACGACAACCAAGTTAATGCATTTCCAAATAACAGGCAACCCCATTGATGGCTGTTATACTTCCAAAGAGCATGGAGAACCACACAAGCTTATTGCAGTGGACAGGACTGCTTGGGACAGGTGTGGATGTGCTCTTCAAATGGGTCTCTCCTGCAGCTCTATCACCTATGCAGACACTGCAGGACCCAGCTGCAAGAGGAGCAGACTCTGCCCATGCGAGACTTCCAGAGAAACTCCAGTGAGATCAGCAAGGAAGGATACAAGGGGAAAATACTCAGTTGAGAGGTATCTGACAGGCTGCCCTGTTTGCCCTAAAGTCAAGAAAGCCCATAAGAAACAGGATTACACTTTTGGGAGACCACGATGGAGAGGCAAAGGTTAGAGATGGCCACTGGTGCATCCCCACTCAGTGACACAACTATGAAGAGCAGACTGGGGGACCCAAAGACAACAAGATGGTTGTCTTGCCCAGGCCCCATCCCCACCTCTCCACATACCTTCTGCAGCTTGTCTGCCTTCTCGTAGTACCCCTCCAGCTCCTGACGCAGCATGTGGTTCTCCTCGGAGAGCATCTCTACCATCTGCTGAGCCCGCTCCACAATGGCGAAGGCGTCGGGCGTCAGCTGCTGGCCTGGCAGTGTCGGTGTCTGGGCGGCAGCAGGGGCTGGCAGCGGGGGCAAGGAGCCTGGGAGCAGAGGGCCGGTGGTGGCCTGCGAGGACATGGGGCTGTGCTGCTGGGCTGGCGGTGGTGGCGGAGGAAAGGGTGGCTGGCATTGTCGGCTGCAGGAAAGCACACACAGGGGAGGCATTAGAGCTGTGCGCTCTCGACACACGCACAAGAGCTTTCACCTAATGACTGCACAGTTTATTAATAGTGTTATAACTGTACAGTCATGATTATGGTCCTCAGTCACTCCTAAATACCAACAATCACAGCAGGGACAGGGTAAATTGTCTCCTTGCCTGCCCTTGGCAGTGACGTACACATCTGGCATGAACGTATAAAGGAAGCACTGACTCGAAAATGGCATTTTTGCCTAGGTGCACAGCTAACACCAGTAGCAGCCAGCCTCTCCCTGCCTCCCCTTGCCACAAACGTCACCGCTGAGAAGCGTGAGCCGGCAGCCTTGAAGGAAACACAAGGGATGCATTACTCACCCTTCGAACACTGCTCCCTGCCCAGAGCAAGACCAGCTGATCCGCTGAGTTAGGAGGGAAAAGGAAGTGATGTGAGCGAAGCAGCGTCCCTGAGTGGCTTTAGCAAGTGGCAAAGGGAAGGGCTGCTGGGGAGCTGCTGGAGGCTCAGCCCTGGTCAATCATGGTGACCCACAAAAGCCATCTTCCAGTGCAAGACCTCATTGTGTCACTCCCTAACCAAGAGCATCCATCACTCACCAGGCTCATGTCAGGGAAGAATGAGAAGTGAGATGGTGGTGCATCTGCTTATGAGCGAGGCTTGCTGAGGGAGAGGGGCTCTTTAATCCACCTGAGTCACAATTTGCAATGGCTGGAGGATAAACCAAGAGGGTATCTTAGCAGTGAGGGTAACCCTGCAGCTAATGGCCAGGTGGAAGAGGAGTCCCTCCCTTCTGTCCTGCATTTCAGCCCTGTGAGCTTGAAAAGGGAGATGACCACTTTTTCAAAAGAAGCAAATTTAGGCAGGGCATAGCTCAAAGCTTGTCTGCACCAGACCCACCTCCATCCCTCCATCCATTGCAAGGCAGCCTCGGAGCCTCCGTAAGGATAGGCAGCCCCAAGCGGCCTCACTGTGCACAGGCTGAGCCACTCCTCGCTCCAGATACAGAAGCTGTGAAATTTCTACACTGCACTTAAGAGACAATCCAGACCACATGAGACATCGGTGTCAGAGCCCAGTTTGGCTGGAAAATAAGCTGGCTGTTGGATCCCACCTGAAGTCTGCAATCAAGCACCCTCTGGAACTTGTAATTTAGCTTAACTACAAGCTACTAGGCTCACTCTAGATATTGTTACGTTTATTTCTGTACCTTACACAAGGCATAAGACATACTGAACAGATGTATTTACCCCACTTGGCTTCAAAGATCCAGACAATTTTGTGCTGTATTAATACATAGTAATTATGGTTTCCGTTGTCTTCAGCACCTACACAGCTTCTCAAAATGGGGTTTTCAAAAGCTCTTAGTGTTGACCTAGTTTTTCTGACAATAATCCACCACTACCTTCAACTGCAGCAGAACAAGCTGAAAAGTGAAGGCAATTTTAAAGTTCTGCCCTAAAAGTGAACAGTGTTGCTCTAGCAAACTCACCCCCACCAAGCCACACGATGGTAAAGAAAGACAGCAATTCAGTCTATCTTCTGTCCAAACTAGAATGAAAGCAAAAGGGGCTCTGCAGGCCCCCCGACACACACAGCCCCACCATGCTCTCAACCTGCCTTTACCCATGGCATCACCTGTGGCACCAAAAGGTATTGAAATGGAGTAAAAACTGAACACATGTACACTGCTAACCTGCCCAGAAGCATAGACCTGTGTCCTTGGGAAGATCCCAACCAAGCTTCATGCAGTCAGCACTGAGGAAGCCTGTGCTGAGCTCATTCTGGACTTGAGGTGGCCTTTATCTGCACAGCACAGACATCTCCTAAGGCTGTGTCTCTCCTGGTAAATCAAACATCCATGGAGGCAGCTCAGGAGCAGGGGTCATTCCCACTGGACTGGTCCCACAGCCAGAACGGTTTGCTCTCAGCCCCAGGCATGTCAGTCCTCTGGTAGAGGTGCAGGCTAATAACTAAGGAGACAAATGTCTACTATAAGTGGATACAACTTTCCAAAAGACAGAAAGTCAGGGAGGTGCTTTACAACAAAACACACAGTAATTCAGAGAATCACAAAATGGTTTGGGTTCAAAAGGATCTTTAAAAATTGTCCAGTCCAGCACCCTGCTATGGGCTGGGACACCTTCCACTAGACCAGACTGTTCTATGCCCCATCCAACCTGGCACTGGACACTTCCCATGATGGGGAACCACAGCTTCCCTGGGCAATCTGTTCCAGTGCCTCATTACCCTCAGCATAAAAAATTTCTTCCTTATATCTAATCTAAATCTACCCTCTTTCAATTTAAAACCACTGTCCTTTATCCTGTCACTACAGCCTTTGTGTCCAACTTTCTTATAAGCCCCCTTTAAGTACTGGAAGGCTGCCGTAAGATCTCCCTGGAGCCTTTTCTCCTCCAGGCTGAACAACCCCAACACTCAGTCTGTCTTCACAGGAGACGTACTCCAGCCCTCTGATCATCTTTGTGACCTCCTCTGTACTTACTCCAGCTGATCCACATCTTGCACTGGGGACTCCAGACCTGGATGCAGTACTTCAGATGTGTTCCCACGAGAGCAGAGTAGAGAGGGAAAGTCACCTCCCTCCACTTGCTGGTCATGCCAGGATACAACTCGCTTTCTGGGCTGCAAGTGCACATTGCTGGTTCCTGTTTGATTTTAAACCCCCAAGTCCTCTGCAGGGCTGCCCTTAATCCCTTCGTTCCTGGGTCTACTAATGCTGGGATTTGCCCCATCTTGCACTTGGCCTTGCTGAACTTCATGAGGTTTGCACAGGCCCAGCTCTGAAGCCTCTCCAGGTCCCTCTGGATGGCATCTCTTCCTCTAGCAATTCAAGCAGCTGCAGAAAGCATTCCCCTTCAAGGCCGCAGTCCCAAGATAGCCCCAGAGCTCCCAAATGCCAGCACTGGATTAACATACTGGTTCCTGCACACTTGCTTTTGGAATTTACTGCTTCTCCAGCCTGCTGCTGAGACCTTGCAGCAGAATGCCCTGGGGGTCACATAGACCTGGAAGGCCCATTTTACCTTCCTTAGACCGAAATCATATCTCCTGGAGGTGCCTGGTGACCTGAGGCCATGAGAGCCAGTAAGCCCAGGGAGCCTTGTGCCAAGCTGCTCTGCAAATCACCAGGACAGCCCACCATGGGCATGGCTCTCACACCATGCCCAGTGCCCCTTTCCTTCTGGTGCTCCAGCACATGAAACACGGCAAGGGACCTCACATCTGTCACGGGACTTGAATTTTTTTTTGCTCAAAAATCTGAATAAATAACATCACAAGTGAGGGATGTCACTCATAATGTAAAAGATGCTCCACAAGTGAATGTGAACACACAGCCAAGCACATGGCACCTCCTCAGCGCTGCTGACAGCCAGTATGAGCTTATGTGTTTTACCACAGCAATTAATTCAGCTAAGTGTGTTTGTTTGTCTTTACCAAAAAAAGAGGACACGATTGATTTTATGAAAGAAAAAGCTTGCCTGTCTGGACAGTTACACCCCTACAAAGACACACATTTGCTGCAGGTAAAGATTTTCTCACTTTATGGGAACATCATAGAGCAAGAGAATTAAATTGAACTCTGAATCTAAACCAGTGGAGATACGTATTTTTCTTTTTTATTATGAAGCAGAGCAATCTTTGTTCATCTATACACCCTTTAGACCCTTGCAGGAACTCTTGAACTGCAACTCTTGAACTTTTGGGAAATCTTAAGCTTTCACCAATTTAACATTTTCTCATCACTTTAGTCTGTCTAGTTTTACACTACAGAGGAAGGAAAGATCCCAGGGATCTCCATTTTCTTGAACTGCAAATGACTTCATGAGCTACTAAAGACTTACATCCTGTAGCAGCAGCCAGCTGCCAAAGCCTCAGCAGTCACAGTCACAACCATAGGAGAGATTCTCCAAAGTGTTTTCCAGATTGCGAACTGAACAGGTACAATTGAGTTTTTGCCTTTTGCAGCATGGCTGTTCAACATAATAAACTTGTTTCTTACTTTCCTTTTGCTTGTTTAATGTGTCTCAATTTAGTTCTGAATTAGCCAACTGCAAAATCTCTGAGTATATATGCAATAAAATCAACACAGCAACTCACATTAAGAAATCAACATTTGTAAAAATAGGAGTGTTATTACATCAGATTAGTTCCCATCCAACCTCTCATGTAAAGCTCCAAAGAAACACAGCAATCAGGATTATCCTGAGCTCCTTTGGGCTTAGTAAAGAATGACATTCTCAAAATACTTTTACTGTATTTTAAATGTTGATCTTACTCTGCATTAGAGCTGGTTAAAATATTTCAGCCAAACACATTCTTCTCAAAAATCATCCTTCTTAAAAGCATGAAACTGTGGAACATTATGAGTTTTGGATATCTCTGCAACTCTTCAACTACATTTCTACTAAATACATATTTTTTTGTTGACATTACTGTAGCAGGGCTCCCATATACTTCTGCAATGCAATGCAAAATTTAAAAAAAAATAAAGAAAACCAGACTTTAGAAAAGGGAGCAGCAGCAGGCAGTGAGGCTCTCAAGTGCTGCTGTGCTGAGGTCACCAGGCGCTCTCTCTCCTTTCAGAGATGTATAGCTTGTGATACATGTATTATAGCTTGCTACCTATAGCTTGGCATACAGTGTCCTCAGCAAAATATTTTACCATGGACCCCACCTTCATAAGAAATCCCTCAGATTTTGGGGTCACCCAAGCCCCCAAATTTAGGCATGGTCTTAATACACCTCTTGTACTGGAAAACCTGGGAGCAAGAATGACCAACACAGAGGAACCTGGGGGGAATTTGTAGCTGTATGTAGAAATAAGAAACCCCAAAAGGAAAATAAATTATGAAGTCCATTTGCAGTTGATGACCAGGAAATCATAATATAGAAGTGCTGTTTGATAAAGCAGGGCAGTATTAAGAATAAAATGAAAATACCTATAAATGTTCTGGAAAGGAAATTTCACCTCTGCCCTACCAAAGGTACAATGAAGCTCTCCTCTCTATAGGAAAGGAGAGGGGTCAGTGGAGAAAGGACTTAGTTTCCAACATACCATGGCATTTACATTCATAATTTAAATGCCCTCCTCTAACCTATTTAGCTCATCTTTCTCTGAATGCTCTGCCTTTCTTTGCCTCTAGGGCAGACTGGCCCTATTTCATCTCTCAAAGACTCTCCCAAGGAACTTTATCTCCCAACTTCATGCATCTACTGGGGATGCTCTGGCTGAGTCAGTGAAAAGAAAGACGTGTTTCTGAGGTGGTTTTTTGAAGATGTCTTAGGCTTTTATCTTAAAATGAAAGTAAAAAAGTGTGTAGAAGGTGCTTATTCCTGCCCATTGACTGGGAGCGTTCAGTCTGTAAACTAACCTTGCACCCAGGGGTCTACCTGACTTTGCTATGATTTCTGCAGTCAAGTAGACTCCAAATGCTATTCTTTTTCACTGTGAATAACATAGAGGAAAAACCATTATCACCATGCGGGAAAAAGACAGGATCCTGGGAAAGCCAGTAAGCCCAGTCTGATGGTCATGATGCAAGGAAACACAGTTATAGACCCACCACTAAATGCTGATACAGTGAGAAACAGGAGACATTTGCCATAATCCAGACATGGCCTTCATGGTATTCTCTGGCTTACAGAATCAGCAATAGTTGCAGAACCTTGTAAACACAGAGTTTTATGTCAAAAACTATTTTGCAGACTATGATTCACATCTCCTGAATTTACTATTTTGTTAGAGACATTTGTTAGTGCTGAAAAGACCTGGCCCAGCTTCTTTGGGGTGATTGCCTAAAGATTTGCAGGGGAAAATTATCATCTGAAAAGATATGCTGTATTAAACATATTCTCCATACTGAAGAGAGAAACAGGATATTCTATTTCCCCACAGAGATTCACACCCAGAACAGATCCTCTTTCTACACCCAGGTGATTTTCAGTAAAGGAAAAAGTGCATTTCTCAAGGCACTCCTAGAGGAAACAAGTGGGATAATAATAGAGAAGGGTAAGGAAAAACGACATGAGCATCACCCAAGCTGCGGGAACAGCTTCATTTCACCTTCATTTATTTTAATGTAAGGTGTATTAGACCAGAAGGAGAGGACACAAAGCAAAGCTCTTCTGCGGGGTTGCCAGCACTCACGTCAGCTGGAAGAGCAGCCTCCAACCCATGTTCATGCTTGGGCTCTCCTCGCAGGGAAACGCCAGCACAAGTCAGCTTGGGCATGACATCCCTCAGCTCGGCCACACTGCCAACTCACCCGCCTGCCTGGGGTGTCTCGGAAAAGAAAAGAAGCTCCTTGTAGTCCTGTCAGCAGCCACAGACATGTGGTTGAATCAGTAAATATCAACAGGTTGTCTGAAAACAGCAGTAGTATGTGTGTAGGGGGTAAACACAAATAACCGGAGAAGCCACAGACTGTTCCGGTAGTTAAATATAGCCTTCTACATCCTGGCAGGGTGGAATTTTATGAGGCACATAAAGAAATGGGATGTATTTAAAAACAGCACAGATTTATTCTTTTCACTGATTCTACATGCTGTCTTTTAAAACACATGGATTAAATCAAAATTAAAAGCTGCCTGCATGACTTTTCTGCACGTAGCCACAAATGAAGCCTCCTCAGTAAGCAGTGGTGTTTTCTGTTCAAGGCTTCATTTACATTACACACGCTTTTTATTAATTAGTGAAGAGAAAGAAATCATTCGGGATATCTGACAAGGGCCACTGGGATCAATGAAGAGGATTCACTGCACCGAATGATCCGCATCACTGCTTAAGCAGGACATGGAGAAACAATACGTATTTGAGCAGGCCCCAAGTTCATCCACCCAGGAGCAAATACAGCAAGCTACAGTAAAAGGGTGGGAAATACTATCCTGGGCTGTGACAACTGTCACATGCCTCATGGGATAACAAGCTGTATGGGGAGATCCCGGGGTGCCAACGGCAAGTGTTAATGAGCTACGTAAACAAGGAACACTGAGTCGCATTGCAGAGGTGTTATTATATTTGATTAGCCTCTGGTCCAGCTGGTACTGAAACTGTGTTCAGGTTGGCTTTCCACAGTGAAAAGGGTCTTGACAACAGTGAAATAAATGCACGGCTTCAAGCTCCATCTGTTAAACGTATTAAAGGACTGATAGCACAGAGCTCCTTGCTGTATCTGACAACGATATTGCAAAATCCCTGGTAACTAGAAAACAGAGACTGAAACTAAGATGCACATTTATGCCAGAGATGGCAATTAGCTAGTGGAACAAATCTGTAAAGGCCATGATGGATTCTCCAGACAGAGTGTTATAACCACCAGAACTGAATGTTTCACAAACTGGAATTAATTCATGGCATTGTGCAAAAGACTAACTTAGATTAGTTCCAAGCCCTTTTACCTAATAAGCTGTAACTTTCTGAACATGCACCTAAGGAAAGTTAGCAAAGACACCATTCCAGAATAGCTGCACATCTAGGAACGGAAATATCTTCTACAGATTATTACACTTGGCCAACTTATAGCATTCAGAAATTGTGAGTCAAGGCCCCAAGCATCAAGCAACTAGCTTAAAAATACTGGTATTTTTAAAAGGAAAAAATATTGGTTCATTTTTATTTGCCTTCTGGTTATTTTGTCTTTTGAGCTTCAAACTTCAAGCTCTGCTCTGCAATTGTGATGTCCATAAAACAGAAGTCACTAAATCTAATTTATATAAATGCTAAGATTACCACAGTATCATATGACTCTGGGAGTTCTTCAGGACAACACCAATTGTCTTGAAATTTACAATAAATTTCAAGATTTCACCCTGATGATTATAAAGGCAATGTTTCCTTTAAAACCAATCATAATAAAAAATAAATAGCCAAACCAAAAAAGGAAGTTAAGCAGCAGCTACAGTTAACCCATCTCCTTTGACAGCTCCCTGCCAGAGTTTGCCAGTTTTGAGCCATGTTTCCCTTATCAAAGGACAGGGAGGAAGTGGGGGATCAGTGACCCTGTAGGTATTTTCCATCCCTGGAGTCTGTGAATGCCTCTTTTGAATCAATGCAGCTCTGTGTTTCTCTCCCCTCTTTTCTGGAATGCAGAAGCCTTTTGCATGGTCTCTGTCCAGTGGATGCAAGGATGGTTGGGCTGGAGAACTGACATGACCAGGACAGAGGGACAGATGCTGGGATAGATGAGATTCCCATTTGACCATGGATAAAGTTGTTTTCATTAGCTTCTTTCCCAGGGCCTCCTGATGAGACAAAAGCTGGAATTTTGCACCTAGCTTTCTCTTCTAACAGAAGAAAACAAACCTTACCCCTTCAGTTAACCTTATGAAACCAGGCAGTCCCCTGTCTTGACCTTTTCTATCAACGTCTTCCATCCCAGCCAGGTGGCTGGCAGTGAGCCTCCCCAGAGCACAGGTAAGAGAGGACACCACAGTGAGCATGGAAAGAGCCACAGGAAGGTTTGTGTTTGGGAGCAACCCCGCAGTATAACACAGCGCCCGGCCCTTCTCCATCAAGTGCTCAGGGCCTGCTGCCCAGATAAGTCCTCTAGTAGAGACTGATATCCCTGGACGGGTAAGGTAAGCTATCTTTACCTACTCCAAAAAGGAATATTTGGAGCAGAGACCACTTTGTGAAATTGCATTTTAACCACCCCAGCCTTGGGGAAGCCCATCCTGTGACACAGCCTGAAATGTGCACAGAGATGCACTGGAACACAGCTGCTGCAGATGGAGAAAGGACAAGTGATGAATGAGCAAACAGGGATTACAGTCGCTTCCCAAAAGCTTTTGTCAGCCAAATCTGCCTGGGTAACAGGACCATAAGGGGATCCTGCAGATCATCAGGCCAATTATAAGCTGGGATAAGCACAAAAGAAACCAAACCAGTTTGTACTAATTAAAAACAAGTGCACCCAAGCAAAAGAAAAGGCTGACATCCCTGTGCCAAAAAATACAGAAAGAAGCCTAAAATGAGGATGGAGACCACCACTTTGCTGAGACCTAGAAGCTTGCTGCACAGGCAAATTTTCCCCCAATCACTGACACTGTGCAAAGCAAGGGAACAAGATAGTCTCAAAATGAGCAACTGTCCTGCTTGGGCCTCACAGGCAGCCAGCAGGTACATGTAGGCAGGAAACATCCCCCAAAATCCAGGCACCATGTGAAAAGGAGCCAAGAAGAACCTGAAAATACCCACTTGCACATCAGGACCCGAACTGCCTTAAAGAAAGCATGAGAGACCATACAATTAAGAGCAAACCTAGCTTTGGTGAAACAACCCACAGCCATGCCAGCCTCCTAACATGCATCTGTAAAAGCATGCTGGAATAGCCAGAAGGGACAAATGCAGACCAAGAGGTATGAAGGCCCTTGCTGGGTTGCAAGAAAGACACCACTGAAGACTGTATTAGTAAGCCTGCAAAACTCAGTGGCTTTGCTCTGCCATGCTGCCAGTCCTCTTCTACACAGCATATTCCCCTGTACCTGATAGGAGTGATATTTTTCCACCGTCATGCAAAGAAAACAGCACACAGATGCAGCAGGCCTTCTCTCTGCAGTGTGATTTGGGGGTTCAACTGTGCTTCCTTACCAGGAATGAGCAGTGACAACCATCATAAGACAGTGGGTTTCTCCCCATGGCTGCTGGGAGTGATCCAGTAGGATGTTGGCATGGAAAACTGCACTGAAATCTGCACTGAAATGCTGGTTTCTCAGCATTAACCCTCTTGATCTGTTGATCAGGCACCTGGGAAAGGCTTTGGAAGTGGCCCCAAAGGGTTTCCCACTTGACACCACCCACTGTTCCAAGTTAGCTGAAGCAGTGCATGTAGCACCTGGGTCTGCTCAATTACATGGACTCAGCAGAACAGACTCTGTGGGTATTGAACCAGCATTTTCCAAGTGTGATAAAAATACCCAAACCAGCTCATTTTCTGTGGGGATGAATCTGCTTTGTGCTGGAGAAGTTTGCTAGCACTGCAAACAGCTGCAGGAAGGCATGGTCACTCTTGCCCTCACATTTGTATGGTTCTTTCTTTGCATAAACAGACATTTTTGCTGAGGTCTTAAAAGTATCGTCTTGCTTTGAAAAAAGTGCCTGGACTCTGCACTGTAGGCTGGGAACCAAAAGACATGTGCAGCTGGAGGAAGACCCATGATGTTCAGCACAGGCACTCCACTGGTCCTAGCCACCTTGCAACAGTCACCACAGCCATGCTCTGAGCTTCTCCCTGTCTTGACACAAAAGCTGTCACTTCTGCAAACACTTCTGCATACACTTCTGCGTTTAATGACTTACACACTTTGGAAACGAAAAGCAAAGGCAGCTGTACCACCTTTTCTCCATGCCTGTGCTGGGGCAAATTTAGTGTGTGCAACTGAAGGTGATGCCAACAAAATCGTGGGGGATTCTGGTGTCAAAAAGACCCAGTGAGACAGCTTGCAACACGAAAACCACTCACATTCCCACTGAACAACGCCAGCCTTTCAAATCCAGCACAGCAATTCTCTGGGAGTGCAAAGAGAATGTGATGAGACAGAGAAACACTTGTATTCAGGTACAGCAAGGAAAAGGGGCCCTTAATGCACAGGCTCACCTCTGAAGGCAGGACCCACACCACTCATAGGGATCAGCGCACTGCCAGCAAACACTCTGGATTACTTTTAATGCGCTTGGAATAAACCCGTGCTCACGGGGAGGCCTGGCATGAGGGGCCCAGTACAGCGAAAGCCCCATGTGAGCTCTGTGGGAAGATTTAAGCAGGGCATAAGTGGTGGACAAGCTTTATAGAGCCTGCTGGGAGATGCAGGTGGCTCCACCAGCCAGCCCAGCCATGGGATGTTACATCCCCCCACAACAAGGTGTGATGCCCACAGCACGTGGTCCCCACCATGGCCATGTGTAAATGGGGTCCGAGCGCCACAGACAAGGGTTCCTTCAGCAAAGGCCGGACCGGGCGCCCCTGCAGACCGCGCGACGGGCATTACCTGCTGACCCCGTACTCGGGGGGCGGCTGGTAGCGGACGAGGGCCAGCTCTGCCCGGGCGGGCTGGGGGGCAGCGTAGGCGGCCTTGAGGACGTCCTGTGCCGGCTGCTCGCCGTAGAAGAGCCCGTGCTCCTGCGCCTTGCTGCCCGGCGCTGCTGCCTTGCCTTTGTAGGGGTACTCAGGCGGTGGGCCCCGCGGGTCCGCGGCCTTGCCGGCCGGTGGGGCTGCCTTGAAGCCCTTCCCTCCTCCTGGGGCCGGAGGGTGCTGCTTGGCCCCGTTCCTCTCCAGTGAGAGCTGCATGATCCTCTCGCTCAGCGAGCGGACGTGGCCCTGCTTCAGCTCCTTCAGTGCCTCATCCTTATGAGCCTGCCCGCTGTTGGCCCGGTTCACTGTCGGCCTCCCCTCCGTCCTGGACTTCTGGCTGGAGGAGCCATAAAAGCCTGCTGTGGCGGTGGTGGCCGGCGGCGGGGCCTGGCCACGGAAAAACTGAGACTGGGCCTTGGCCTCCTCATAGGTGGGGAGCTCCTCGGTGCCGTGGGGGGGCTGCGGGGCCCGGGGCTGCTTCTCCATCGCAGCACCGTCCCCCTGGTGCTCCTGCCCCTGTGGTTCCTGCCGCCCTGACGGCTGGACCATTGGCAGGTCTTCGGGAGCAAGGTTTTCTGCGGAAGAGAGAGTGCTGGCAGTGCTGTTGGAGGGGCCGGCGCTGCCCGTCGCCTGGTGCTGTATGGCCAGCAGGTTCATGTTCTCACTGGGGTTGCCATACCTCAGCCGCTCCTGGATCAGGCGCTGCAGGACGGTGCCGGCTGCCACCTCCTCCGCCCCTCGCATCTCCGCCTCTGGGACCCGGCGGAAGCTGGGTGGGCGCAGGGTGCAGAGGGTCTCCTCGGCTGCGCAGGGAGAGAGAGGAGGTTGCCATTAGCCCTGCTGCCCAGGAAGTCCAATACCCCCCTCTTTCTTCCCCCCGACATCCCCCACCTGTGACCCTGTGCCCAGGATGTACCTCATGGGCAGTGCCCTGCCAGGGTCTCCCAGGCAGCACAGTGGACATGCCTGGAAGCCACCAAAGGAGGAAAGGCACTGCTCTCCTGCTCATTCCCCCAGTCCTAAACTCTAACTCTGTTTGCAGTGATCCCTAAAGACATATTCCTGTCCCCTCCCTGGCACTCCCCACCATAATGCTCCATTGCCTCCCATACCCATGGCTCTGAATACCCTTCCAAGTCAACACGGGAACAGGCGGTGTCCAAGGGAAACTTAGTATTTTGTAAAGCACATATGACAGGACAGGACAGGACAGGACAGGACAGGATAGGATAGGATAGGCTAGTTCAGTTGGAAGTGGCCTACCGTGATCATCTTGTCCCACTGCCTGACCAATTCAAGGCTGACCAAAAGTTAAGCATTTTATTAATGGCACTTTCCAAATGTCTCTTTAAACTCTGACAGGCTTGGGGCACTGACTCCCTCTCTAGGAAGCCTGTTCCAGTGCTTGACCTCCTCTGGAGATGCCTTGCATGGCTTACAGAGGCAGCCTGTATGCTAATACTAAACGAGATGCTGTATTTTTGATGCCAAAGTCCTAAGTGTACCATGTGCCATGACAAAATAAACTGTAAAATGTGCCACAGAAAAACTGTGAAATGGCACTGAAAATAAAAGGGTCCTAACAGTCTAAATAAAGAATAATCTGTGCCTTAGAATATTCCTCTAAAACTGCCATTTCCCTTCTGGTTGATGATGCTATTTCTGAGGGAATCAATACTAAGTATTCTAATTTTGTTGGGTCAGCACAAGGAAGACATTATCGTCATAGATGTAACACCAGCATTTTTAAAAGAGCACAGACAGATTAGCGACACTGAATGACTGAAATCACTGAGAGTCAATGGTAACATCTTTGCATTATATACACAGTGGAGCTTGCCTGAAGCTAAGCATCTAGAACCATTTGGACAATGCTCTCAGGCACATGGCATGACTCTTGGGGTGTCCTATCTAGGGACAGGAGTTGGACTCGATGATCCTGATGGGTCCTTTCCAACTCAGCATATTCTATGATTCTATGATATAGCCATGGCTGAGAGATTTGGAATCTCCCCCTCCTGGAGCTCTCCTTCCACTCCCATCCCAGAAGTGCTGTAAGATATCTGTCTGAACAGTGTCTGAGCCCAGGGGGATGTTTCTGAAAGACTCCAGTGTGGACAAAAGTGAGAACAAGCCCACAGCTCCAGACAGAGTTGTCCAATGGCCCTAGGCAAGAAGGAGGTGCTGTTTCCAGTTCAGTTTTTTGAGATCATTCTTGGCAACTTTCTCTCTCCCGCTGTTTCCAATCCTCAGAGGAGTTCATCAGAAGGACTTATATTTGTTTTTTGGCATTTGAAAGTAGCTAAAAAACAAACTTTCTCTTGAGGTCAGGTATTTCCCTGAGGTTTCATCAGTTACTGCGCATGCTGTGGGCTAACTTACATGCAAACCAGATGCCAGAGGGAAAGAAAAGCCTTTGACTCTTAACAATGAGAACAGGTAATTTCCACTAACGATTCTGTTGCAAAGCCTTCAAGATGATTGTGGGGTTCAAAAGGGAGATATTCCTAGACTGTTTCATTCCACGCCTGCCCTATGAGATACACCTCTCCTGCTTTCCCTGAAACAACATTATCTGCCTGCTAGCCTGAGTTGTTGGGGTTGCAGCCTGGCCAGCAGGGTCTGTCAGCTCCTTGGAACGGTGTTTGAGCCAGGAAGATGCACACACATACACATCTCCATCTATCTGTCTGCTCAACAGCCAAGTATCCATTTGCTTTATATGTGCAGTTACAGCAAACTCTTACTGTTTTGTTACATGATCACAGCACACAGCGGTCTCACCACACTGGACATTTTTGCAGACATACAATAATGTCTTCCTAACATACCAGAAAGCTTAGTCTAGGTTGATAGACAATGCTTGAGACAAGCCTGAGGAAAGTGGATAAAGCCAATGTCACACGGTCAAGGCAGCTTTTTATAATACATTAGGATTTCCACTCCTGCATTAGTCATGTTAGCATCCTGGGAGATGTACTTTAATTGCCTATAACAGAGGTCCAAAAGGACTGACCACATAGAGTTTTCCACAGGGTGCCTGTGGTCCTGCTCCATCAGCAAAAATGCTATGGACATTGGTCCAATTGTGCAGTGAAGAGCAGTCATGTTCTGAAGGACCATGGGAAATGCTGCATCAGCTAGAAGCACAGGTGACAAGTGATGATGGGTTATAACATCAAGTCAAAGGTAACTCCCCTTTGTCTCTCCCAAGGAATAAGAAGGGAAGCTAATGCAGTGGGTTCATATGGAAGTGTGGCCATGAACTTACCAGCTTTTTCTTTGGCACTGATCACTTCAGCCGTTAGTGGAGAAACGTCATGCCTGCCACCAAACAACTGGTGATCCTCATAAAGAAAGCCACTGTCTTCCAGTACCTGGACTGGGCTGGTAGGCTTGTAACAAACAGATGTGGAGCCTACAAGAAAGATAAACAGGATGTCAGTACAGAAACCACTTGGACAGAAGTCCAAAAAAATTTTCTTGAGCTTGGCTAGGTGCTGAGAAACCCTCCCGAGGACACTGAGCAAACCACCTCTTCTGTCCTCACCTCCCAGATAACACATTAGCTCTGAGGAACATGAGGCAAACACCAAGTCATCAATGCTGCACCAACCCAGTCTGGTCTTCAGGGTACAAAGCAGGGCTTATAAGAGCTAACAGTGGCAAGTCAGAAGCTCACAAATCAAGGCATGCCCCCAGGACATGAATCCAGAAGAGCCAGTGTAAAACCGAAAGAGGAAGTGGGTAAAAAGAAGTAAAGGTGAGGACACAGCCCCACATTCAATAGGGTTAAAGTCTGGGAAAGGCTTTACCACAAAATCTGCTCATGACTAATAGTTTAGCAATACAGAAAATTGCTAAGACATAAAATACAACCAGTGCTATCAAGGGAGAGAGTTTATAAATCACTTTGTCCAGATGTTCTTAATATGGTAAGCAGTGGATGTAGCTGGAGGGCCATGGGAATTTGTCTGGCAGACCAACTGCACAGGAGCTGCATGCCCCAGCTCCAGCATCCCACAGACATTGATGGCTGCACTGTGCTGGTTTTGGTTGCAATAGAGTTAATTTTCATGTCAGGAGCTAGTGGCAGGCCTGTGGTTTGGATTTGTGCTGAAAACAGTGTTGATAACACAGAGATGCTTTAGTTACTGCTGAGCAGCACTTGCACAGAGTCAAGGCCTTTCCTGCTCCTCAGCGCACCCCACCAGTGAGGAGACTGGGGGTGCACAAGGAGTTGGGAGGGGACACAGCTGGGACAGCTGATCCCAGCTGAACACAGGGATATCCCAGACTATATGGCATCACACTTAGCAATAAAAGCTGGGTGAAGCAGAAGGAAGTGGGGCATTTTCAGAGTGATGGTGTTTGCCTTCCCAAGTCACTGCTATGCATGATGGAGCCCTCCTGTCCTGGGGATGGCTGAAGACCTGCCTGCCCACAGGACGTCATGAAAGAATTCCTTGTTTTGCTTTGCTTGTACACGTGGCTCTTGCTTTACCTATTAAACTGCCTTTATCTCAACTCACAAGTTTTATCACTTTTACCCTTCCAATTCTATCCCTCATCCCACCGGGGTGGAGTGAGCAAGTGGCTGCATGGGGCTTGGCTGATGGCTGAGGTTAAACCACTACAGTTCCCCAGCCCCTTCACAATCAGAGCAAGAACAAGCTCATCTGGCAAGGAGCAAGGCTCATCCTACATCAGTTCTCAGGGTGGCTCTCCAGAGTGCTTTTTTTAACAAGCTGATACAAAATGCATCACAGCAGTGCTAAGCCAGGAATGACATTGGCTTGACCCCAGAATTCAAGCCACAAATGACATTGGCATAACCCTACAATTCAAGAAAGACACAGGCAAACTGGACAGGTTCCAAAGGAGGACCACAAAGTGGGCTGTAGAACCTGCCCTATGAGGAAAGGCTGAAGGAGTCAGGTCCTTCCTCCCTGGAGAGGAGAAGCCTGGAGGGGAGCCCTCATCACAGTGTTCCAGTATTTAAAGGGTAGCTACAGAGAGGACAAAGGTTCTCTCTTCACAAAGAGCCCCATGGAGAAGACAAGAGGCGACAGTACAAGTTGCACTATGAGAAGTTTCATCTTGACATAAGAATGAAATTCTTTACAGTGAAAACAATCATTCACTGAACAACCTCCCCAGGGATGTGGCAGACTCTCCATCACTGCAGATTTTCCAGATGCGATTGGACATTGTCCTAGATAATCTCATCTATGTTGCACCCTTCCCTGAAAAGGTTAGACCAGACGATCTGATGAGGCCCCTTCCAATCTGGGTTGTTCTGTGATTCTATGATTTTACTTTCGACTTATCTTTTCTGAGCGTTCCCTCATTTTTGTAAAGAGAAGGTTCTTTGAGGTTTAAACCTTGGAGATGAGCATCTCCTGGCCCCAAGTACCCTGGCACAGCTGGGACACAGCAGAATCACTCTCCACTTACCCAGTGGTTGTCACAGGTTTAGATTAAGGGAACGACCATTGGCATCTGACACAGCCACAGCCAATGGACTTGCCTCAACAGGAAATGGAACACTTGAAGTGGCACCAGAAAAGCATCCATCTGTCCCAGTGGGGCATCTGTCCATCCCTGTGGGACAGGAAGCCCACAAACCCAGGGACCAGCAGCACCCTGCTCTTTAGGAAAAACAGTTGGCCACGAATGACCTGGATTTATTAATCCTGACTGCTTGGTTTGCGCTCGGCTAACTGCATGCTCACTGGTATATATTACATAGGGAAGTTACTTTGCTCCCCTCCTTACGTACAGGTCATTGCTAATCCCATGCAACTACATGGAGCAAGGCAGCAGTGGGGTAACAGCGGGGGTAGGATCCAGCCTGTCTTTTCTGCAGGCATGAAGACACTGTTTTCTTCTGTGCCCAGAGGAGAAGAAATAAGCATTTCTGCAAAATGTTAATGAATTCATCACTTTACCATTCATATTATGCATGAATGTGTACGGCAGTTATCTATATTTAGAGAGAAAGAGGGAAAGACTGCTCACTTGAGTAGATCTAAGCCGAATATGTTTGTGAAAACAAGCATGGCAGACTGGTCTGCAAATTTTGCTGATGTTGACACAGACCCAAGAAAAACCTCAAGAATCCTAATTTCCAAAATTATTGGCCTATTCTGGTAGAGAATAGGACTAAAGATACCCTTCATTGCTTCTCCACACACACAGTCCTGCCTTGGAATTCGAAATCCTGTATGAAAGAAGCGAGTTTTGAGCCCTAGCTTGTTTTACGAATAAAAAGTAGATTGGGGTAAAACAAAGAAAATCTGCACACTCAAGGAAGATGAGCAGCTTCAAGTATTACAGGCAACCTTTACAGCTGGCAGCTACTGGCTTGGCCTCATCACTCACCAAACAGAATTCAAAAGAAATAAACTTAGTAAAACTGTATGCTCGCCTTCTGCATTTCAAGTCTGCAGGCACCCTTGAGTCACGGCTTCAAATTTTCCGAGATGGAGAACAAAGTCATGTTGTTTTCTATAATAAGAGCGGAAATTCTCACCTAAACTTGTCTTCGGTTGTTGTGGCAAAGTGATATTCTACTAAAAGCAGGACTGGTAAATTCCAGCATTTGCAGAACTGATCAGTTTCTAATCTCTATTACATCAGAGTGGAAATCAAATGGCTCTGATCCAGCCAACTACTGCACTATGTTGTACCCATGTTGATGTTTAATCATCATAAAATGATGTCATGATGTTTTATGATGCTAAAAATGATGTAATGATATTTTATGTTTATTCACAGTAGGTTTTAATAAAATGTCAGCTGTAACTGGCACAGAAAGCCAGTTTTTGTGTAACACAGAAAGTAGTTGCCAAAAGATCAGCGCTTGGCACACAGCCACAATCCAGATCATGAGCAATAAGGTACCATTTGTAAGTTTAGGGAAGCCCAATGAGCCATATGGAGCACAATACAAACCTTTTTCCTTCCCCCCACCTTGTTATCACCAAAGCCTCCCAAATCCCAGCTCCCCTCTCTGAAGGGAAAGGCTTTACTACACCCAGCTCTGATGGGATGCAAGGTGCCCATCCAATGCTCAGGCAATTGTTCCTTCCCCAAACCTCCTCATTCCTCTACAATGCTCACCAATAGAGAAACTTTCACCCCTGTAACTGATTCCTGGTGCCAGATCAGTGGTGCACAGCAAGTGGTTGAAGGCAACCTAGGATGAAGACCATCACCCCTCCAAGGACAAGTCCCTGGGGAATGCCTTTCCACCCATATCTAGCCCAAACATCCTAAGCCACAAACCTGCTGCCCCATGTTTTGTGACTGCCACTGTCAAGAAGCACTGACCTAATTGTGTCTGTAGGTGCCTGCAGGCAGCTGCCAGCTATGCTGTGTCCTTTCCTCTCCCCCTCCCAAAACCAGCCCAGCCTCCCCAGCCCCAGCACACCAGGATGCAGCCCAGTCCATAGACATGACGTCTTCAATTGTCATATATCCAGCATCTCTTACAGCCAGCTCTGTAAGACACGACCATATCTCTGGCCCAGCTCAGTCCTTGCTAAATCGGGTAGCTGCTCCAGGCCTTTACTTCAGCATCTCTACCCACTCTCCTACATCTAAGTGACTGCCTGACACCAATTCACTTGTTTTCTTTTCCTTTTTCTTTTAGATAAGTATGCACTATGCCCATCCGAAGCAGACATATTATCTCAGAGGTTACTGAACAGCGGCACAATCCATTTGAACATTCAGAACTATTTAAATGAATCAGTCACTAAGATTAACATCAGTCAGCCAGGACCCAGAGACAGAGGAGCAACACCTAAATATTTCCTGTTTCTGATGTGGTTTCAGTCTGGTTTTGAAAAGGATCTAAAGCAAAACCTCATAGGAAGCTCACTGCTGTGACATTAGAGGAAAGTCACGTTTTTAGAGCGGTAACAGCATCCCCAAGAAACAAATTTACAAAATCAGTCAGAGAAGACGGTTTTCTTACAGCCAAACAGTACTACTACTCTCCTCTTTGGTAAAACACCAAGGCACACCCCTTGTGCAAAGACAGTTTGCAGCTATTTAGAGGCAACACCTCAAGGCAAAGCCCAGGTAAAGAGTTTCTGCATCACACCCCAGCACCCACCCAGGTACCACACTGTGGCTGCCTGAAGCACAGCCCATGCTGACGGCATGTATGACTCCTCCTCTGCCACCCAAAAGCCATCCAGCCAAACAAAACCACAGAGTTGTTCTCCAAAAAATTCTCTTTCAGATTGTACCCTACTGACTGAGTGGTTCAAGAGAGACTGAGGTATTTCAAATACCATCCAAAGCAATCATCTGAAATTAAAAAGTAAGTAATGCAGCTTTGCAGTTTCCTATAAACTCTGCCACAGTTTGTAAGGGAAGTCCAAAAATGACAGAACAAAAATTACATCGTTTCCAAGCCCACATCTCTCCCTCTGTCTCACAGCCAAGCCCAAACGGAGTATAACTACCTTATTCCACATTTAAAATATTTTCCCTGCCCTGTCGCTGCATAAAAATCTCAGGACAACAAAGGAAGAGAATTATTTAAGGAAAATAACAAAAAGATGGTCAAAGCATTCCAGCGTCCCAGGGGCTGCATGAAGGCTGTGCCATGAATTGGACAGGATGGACCCATAAGTCCCTCCAGTGGGTCACAGGGACCATTGTTGAGGCTGGACATCCCTCCATGTGCGTCCTGGCCCATAAACCTTACTTCAAAGCATTGGCCCAGTCTTGAGAGCAGGGATTGTCATACTCCAGCCACACAGCCGTGCTGCTCGCCCAAGGCTGGGAGGAAGATTGAAGTTTCCTTTAGTACAGAAAAAAATAACACATGTGCTCTGCCTCTTGGTTTAGGTGTAGAAACTGGACTTCCAACAATGTCACAAGGTATGCAATTAGTACTTCCAGGAGTTCTCCTCCAACAGTACTGGAACTCCCTTGCAGCCCCAGCTCTGATGATGTGCAGAGACTAAGGCAGCCACTGGTGATTGTTTTGCATCAGCAGCTCCCCAGTCAATGCACACGCTTTCTAGGTCACTTCTGGGGTTGCTGATGGTCACTTCTGGGGTGACTAACTCATCCTCACACCCCATAATTCTGCTTGGGAACCTCGCATCGGCTGCCAGGGCTCCCAAGCCCTGCAAGGACTAAAAAACACTAATATTATTTTCACAGGAGCAGAGCAACATCGTGCAGGAGAAAAAATCCAATGCACGTAATGCACACCAGATGTGTGCGAGCAGCACCTCTCATTTCCCACATGAAAGCCGGGAGAAGCTGCACCCGTGTGCCTGGCAGGATTCACCAGACCAAGCTCACCCTCTGCAGCTCACCACTCTGGGGAAAGAAGTCTTCATCCCAGTATCAGCTCCAGGATCCATATTGTGCTATTCCCTTGCTCAAGAAGAGCTCCTGGAGTCTCCCATCCCAGGTACTGTCATTCCATTCTCCAGAAAGTGCATCGTCCAAGAAAGCACTAGAAAGACTAATGAGAATGGGCAATGGAGGCAGCCAAGCCCCATCTCTCCCAAGGAATCCTGCTAACACATCCAAATTTAACCGTCTACAAGGATGAACTCTATTCATGAAGCTTCAGCCTCACATGCTTATTTTCATATGTGCTTCCCCTCAGCAAAAAAACGAAGCAGAAGAGAAAAAAGGCTACGAGAGAAGCAAAGCAAATGTGCCTTAAAAGCGGCTCCGAAACCTGGCATGAGATCAGATGGATACAGGAAAGAGCAGAGCCAAATCTGCCTGCCTGGGAGATCCCCTTGGATGCTCACACTTCTCCACCCTCCCGATGGAAATCAGGTGCGCGGGCGTGTGGGGGCAAATAGTGCCCGTCATGGCTCTTTCATCTCAGATGGTTACAGGTTTTATAACGTCAGAACAACCCGCTGCTTTTTCCCCCATCCCAGGCTCACCCCAGAGGAGAGGCAGGATGCAGGCCGAGTATCATCCTCACACTTGCAGGCACTGAGCAGTTATCTGGACATTAACCTGATAGAGAAAAGGATGCATATTCCTTAGCCAGCTGTGCTAGGCTCTGCACAAATATGTGCATTTTTAAGGTCTCTGTGTATTATAAGCTACAAATATGCCTTTGCAGCTATAACATTGAGTCTACAATATGCAGCCAGCCTAAATTTATTCAAATAATTGAATCAATAATTGAAACTTCTGCTTTGATCAAAGTGCCAGTGGCATAATGACAGCTCATGTTAGCATTGCTATTCTGAGATAAAAGGGTAAGTACTTTTCAGAGCTGAAAGTAAGGGAAGAAACTCTCGGTAAAAGAGTGAAATACAAAGGCTGACATGGAGCTCACGAGCGAGACAACGCTTCTGCAACAGCCATGCACGCTTGTCAGCACAACAACTGTCTGCACACATTTTCACTACACCATAAATTCCGATTTCCAAGCAATAAAAAACCCTCCAAGATAAAAATTCATCGCGTAAATTCTTAGGGAATTTTTTCTTCCGCTGGAGGGAAAAAAAACCCCATCAATCAGCTACAACATACACACAAGACACTTGCAGAGCAGGAGTTTAAGCTATGATTAACTTTGCTGTACTTACTGCCTTGAAAAATGATCACGTTACCGAAAAGCACTGGCATGATCCATGTCACTTGGATATTTAAGCCCTTCCATTAATTAACCAGAAGTGAAATAGGACCTAGGACTGTGGATCATTCAGTCTAGTTCCTTGTTACTTCAAGCAACCATATTATAAAACTCCCCGTTTGAACGGAATAAACAGCATCTTGAAGGGGAATTTTTTTCATCCCATTTAGAGGAGGTTTCAGGATCTCTCTTCCTCAGATACACACAAATATTCTTCTTGCTTCCCACTCACAGTCACTCATGTTGCTCTTTATCCACCTATTTTTTTTTTTGCCAGTGGTGTCCTTTAGGTTAAATAGCTTTCTCCCTGAGTCATTCCCACAAACTTGCAGCGTACAAAGGAGCCTGGGATAAGGACAGAACAAAAATAGTACAAAGACTGTACAGTACTCTCTAACTGAAAAGGCAGGCATTGAACTCTATCGTATGGCTCTTCAGATTTCTAGAGCTTTTCCATTTGTTTTTAACACAAGCAACAAACCATCAGCTAAGGATCCACAGTTCTTCATTTGATCCATGTGAAGAACCACTTGTGATAACCCTAAACTGAGCAGGGTCTTGGCACTATTCTTAAGTGTCATAACTTAAAGCAAAAAGAAATCAAACCTTCTTCCCGCCAGAATATATATTACAATTATGAGCCTTCAATTATTAAATCATTATACGTCATTTATATTCAGCCACTTTTAAAATGCAGAAATTTAATAAAGGTATTATACAAAGAAGTGCTAACAAGATAATTGCCTTTAGTTTTTGCTCCCAGATGGCTCAGCTCAGATTTAGAACAGGGAAAATCGCAGTAACGGCTGATGGAATGGAGCCATCATCTCGAAACCAGCCCCAAAACACTGCACTGTCACAGACAGAGGGATACATCCCAGGGAACAGGACATGTCACTGGCAGGGACTCTCCATCCATCACCAGTAACTGTCACAGGGAGGAATGCCCCCTGAGAAGTGTCTCCCTGCTACTGCAGCATGCAGGAACCCAGAGCAGGTCCCAAGGGAGATCCAGATGCCTCCTGCTCTCCGGGAAGTTTGGGAGCATGTCATACCCCAGTGCAACAGGGACTTTATTGAAGTATTTGCTCATAACATACACAATGAAGAGGGAGAAGAGAGGAATAACAGTTTTTTAATTGCTTCCGTTGGTTTAGGTCTTAAATAGAGACTGAATCTCAGTAAAAGCATTTTAATTCATTAAATAATTCATTAGATTAAATTAACAACATCATTATTCTCTATCCTGAGACTTGATCACTAGAGTTACCATTGCCTAAAGTACATTTATATCTGTGCTAGCCAATACGGTCAGAGCAGGATAATCCCAAGTATTGTTCAATTATTTAATCCCACACTATGTTTTCCTGAGATGTGGCATCCCCCTGTAGAACATCCCACTCCTCAGCAGGTGCTGCATTGACAAATGCTGGCCATGATTGCCTGGCTCACATGAGAATGACACACTAAAACTTCAAGATGTGATAGAGACATGTGTCAGGAAACACATGACCACACACTCTGGTGGGACACATCCAAGCTAGACAAGGCCCTTGTGAGCCAGCAAATGCTGCAGGACCTCCTGGGTCATGGGATACGCCTTACTGTGTGGCAAAACTCTACTCTCACATGTGCTGATCCAAATTCAGAGCAATTTCACCAGCTTCTACAGATTTTCTACAGATTTACATCCACAGCAGCACCTCATCTACCGAAAAAGTAACCAGAAGCACCAAAAAAAACCCCAAACAGATACAGTTCCTAAATGCAACATTTTAATAGAAAAGTTGCCCTAGGATTTTTTTAATAGAGAGGTGATGTTGTTCTTGTTACTATTAGCTTTGTTTTCTATCAACTTCCATCTATTTCTATTTCTGCCCAAAGTGGAAGGCAGGCTGTTCCATTTAAAAATTCAGGATGCAAATGGGAACCAGATTACATCTATCCCAAAGCTGCCAAAAAGCAATTGCTGTATGAAACAAAAAATCCTCCTGGGATTTTTCTCAAATCCACAAAATATTCCTGAACACTAAAGTTTCCACTGGGACTATTACATTAGCAGATAGTCTGTGTGTGAAAACTCAAGTATGCAGCCGTCCTCCTAATGGTTTCCAGGAGAAGGAGGCTGTGCAAGGCACACACTCCCACCTTAGCACCAAATAACATTTATACCAGATCCGGCCTTTAAAGCAAGTTACCCGCCTATCAGTGAAAAAGGAAGGCACTGTGGATTCAGATTCTCATTTCCTGAAGTGCTTTCCTGTTACTGCTGCAGTGGTCAGCAGTAACATCTCCACATAATCCTGAAACTCCGTGTGCATACAGAGGCCAGCTGTGCCTGACCCCCTGGGGCTGCTGCTGGGATCCCTACAAACCCCCTTCAGTGTCTCTTCACTGGAGAAATGAAAAGCTTTAGCTCTCAGCTGGCGTTTCCTCACAGAGGAGCTCTTGAAAGGAGCACCAGAGTTGTATGTGTGCATCCATCCCTGAATCCAGGATGCTAATGTGCAGAGGGTTTGGTCCAGATCACCGTGGGGGCGGCCAGGACTCAGGAACTGCCTCCATGCTTGTCCACAATGTCACAGGTAGAAACGAAATGTAAACGAGAGCAACAACATCCTGTGGATATTTGGGCTTTGGAGAGACAACATGTGCCCTTTTAGGTTGAAGCTGTTCTCCTCTAGCAGCGGAATGCTTTCCAAAAGAAGAGGGAAAGCAAAGTTCCCCTTGCCAAATGCTGGCAGAGAGCAAAGGAGAGCAATGGACATTAGGATTGAGGAGGATGGACATGCAGGTGATTGGTGGGGGGGTCCCACTGGCTGCACAGCGCCTGAGGAAACTGGGGGGCACAGCCCCAGCAACGCACAGGAGCACGTTATCTCCCTATTTAACAACCTAAATCTAGCTTCCCCAAATTCACGTCCTTACACTAGTACCCCAGTCAGGGCTGGACAGGAGAAAGACTGGGCAGAGCACAGCCCCTCCATGTGCACCACGGCAGGCACCCAGCACAGCCTCAAAGACCGTCTACAGACTACAAGCTCCTGCCCACCCAATATTCCTACCCTCAACACTCTGACATTTCTCAATAAGGTATTTATAGGACTCTTTGAAGAGCTTTTCTGGCCATTAGTAATGACTACAAATATATGCAAAAACATATATATAACATATAAAAAATACAAATAAATATAAATGTATACATGTGGTCTATTTTTTATTTATATATATGTAGCCACATATGTCTAGATATATGCAAAAATGTAAAAATAAACATATATATACATATATTTATATATATATTTAAGATACGTATAACTATGTATCTCTATGCACACTTGAGAGCAGGAAAGGCACTGCCAGCTAGCTGTGCACAGGAAAAATCATGGGACTCATGTTCATGGCCACCCTTCTCTCAGGAAGCTTTTAGGCTTATTTTTATAAATAAAAAGACAAAACCTGAGCTCAGCGGATGCCCAGGAAGGGTCTTGCAGACGCTCAGCCAGCAGGTCCCGATCTCAGGCAGCGGCTCCCGGGATGCTCACACCCAGCACCAGGAAAGAGAAAAAAAAAACCCTCTTTCCATCGAAAGAGGAAAAAGCCCAAGCAGTGACCTTCCTGTATTTAAAACTATGAATCACAAAACCTGGCAGGAGGATTCGGGCTAAATTCACGTAGGTTTTTTTTTTTTCTTTTCATTTTTAGTTTGCCTTTTTTTTTCCTTTTAACCGCAGCTCAGCTTTGTTCCCTACATGGGAGGAAGATTAAATATAAGAAGAGTTCCCTCTCGGCACCCCCTCCTACACCACCCCCGTGAGAAGCGCTCCCGCGGCGGGGGAGGCGCCTCCTGCGTGTCCCCCCGCGCTCCGCGGCCCCGGCCCGCGATCGGGGTGCCCGTGCCCGCGGTGGGCGCTCCCGGCCGGGGTCCGGGGGCACAGCCCGGCCCCAGGGACCGCGGGCACAGCCCGGCCCCAGGGACCGCGGGCACCGCCGCTCAGGGTCATGCCACCGCCCGCTCCGGGTGCGGCGGGCAGCGCTCCCCGCGGGCCGGCGGGTCCCGTCCCGTCCCGTCCCTGCCGCGGCACCGCAGCCCGCGGGCACCGCGCTCCGCCCGCCGCTGCTCCGCCCTCCCGGTGCCGCCAAAATCCGCGGGGAAAACCCCACGGAGGGCTCCGGGAGCGGCGGGGCAGCGGCTCTGGCGCTGGCGGCAGGGACGGGCTCGGCCCCGCACCGCACCGCACCGCACCGCGCGGGGCTCCGCGCAGCCCGCGGGCGGCGAGCCGGGCCGGTCCGGTCCGATCGGGTCCGGCTGCCCCGGCCGCCCCGCATCCCCCGGGGCGCGGCGGGGAGCG
>JAWWEE010000001.1:37837089-37892662 GCA_035221455.1 Xenops minutus | reverse complement strand
GGGGGGCGGGCCCAGCCGGGGGGCGGGTCCAGCCGGGGGGCGGGCCCAGCCGGGGGGCGGGCCCAGCCGGGGGGCGGGCCCAGCCGGGGGGCGGGCCCAGCCGGGGGGCGGGGTGGGCCCTCCTACCGCGGGGCCACCGCCCGCACCGGCCCGGCAGTGAGCTCTGCCGTGTGCCTACATCGCGGTCCTACGGAGCTCCGGCCCTCAGGCCGGGCCGGGGGCTCTGCTGTGCCCTCACACCCCCGGCGGTGCCGCTGGAGGCACCCGGGTGAGCCCGTGCGGCAGAACAGCCGCCCCGCCGCGCCCCGGGCATGCTCGGGACCGAACTGCCGTCCTGGGTACCCGCACAGGCTCCCCGGCCCCTCGCGGGTTGCCCCTCGCCCCAGGCCCGTGGGTTACCCTGGTGTCCCAGGGCGCCAGGCGCTCCCCGTGCCTGGGGGAGCCAGTGGCTGTGCGGAGCGGCTGGGCCATGCTGCACTGAGGCAGCTCCCCGTCCCTGAGCGCAGCCCTTCCCCTGCCGCCCGCCTGCTCCTTCACACCTTCACATGAGCAGCCTTTGCACTCTCCTTTGATGCCAAAGCACTTGCCGCTGATGCCAAACACGATGGTTCCGGTAATGGGGACACAGGACATTTGAGAGCTCAGGCTGTCTTTGTGGTTTGGCAAACCAGCCGCACGAGACGAGTGTTCATTAGGGCTGGAGTCACTGCTCAGTCTGCTCAGAACACTCCAGCCCTGCTGCCAAGGGTCTGGTGCAGGGGACAGAGCGGGACAGCTCTTGGGGTGTTCTCACCACTCTTTGTTCCCATCCTTGCAGATGTATAGGCACAGACTGGGTTGGGCAGTCCTGCCACACCCTTTTCCCAGCACTGCCCCATAGGTTAGACATCTTTTTGGACAACTGGTGCTGCCAGGACACTGCTTGGGTTTCCACATGTCAGTGCTTCAACCTCCTTCAGTCAACAAGCTGCATAGTGATGCCAGAATTATCCCTTCAGTTTGTACTCCTTTCTCCCAGGGACTGATGGTGGCTTCTGCCTCCACAACACTGTCCCAAAAAGGAATAAAAGCAGGTAGAAAGAAATGCAGCAATAGGCTGAAGCGGAACACACCAAGTGCCACTACAGCCCTGTGAAGAGGCACAGCAAGACAGGAGCTGACCTAGTGCAATCACCACAGGGCTGGATGGATGCAGAGAGGACTCCCAACAGCTCCAGGCACTGGGAGAGTGCTCTGAATCACAGCAATCTGAGGCATTGCTGTCTTGAAACTCAAAATCCCACTTTGCTCGAAGCTCAGGTTTTGCTTAAGTGGAAGATGTGGGGAAACCATCATATATGAGAAACAGGTAAAGGAGGAAAAAATATTGGTGGTGAAATCAGGTTCCTCAGTTCCCACACTGGCACATCTTCCATGGTAGCCATTACCCCAGAATGATGTTTCCAGGGGGAGCTGAGCATCCTCAGAGGTGCCTTTCCCTCCATGCTAGCATGCAAAGTGAGGTGCCAGGCAAGTGCTGCCTCTGTGAGTCTCTCTGAAGCTTTAAAACCGAGGCATCTGTTACCTGTCTCCCTGAGGTCACCTAATAGAGGCTGGGGTTATGCTCAAGCAGCGGAGCAGTGAATTGCAAATATGCTGCTGTTTGAGGTGGGGGTTAAGGGGCACCATTGCATCCTTGACCTCTTCAGGGGAACAACTACAGGCTAGTGCTTAAAGTACCAGACTTGGACAAGAGAGGGATGTTTGGTTCCCTTCTCACCTGCAGATGCTCTGAGTATTTGGGAGCAAATTAAGCCCAAATTCAGGTTTTTGAATGCCTAAATCCTCTGCAAAGACATGGGGAACCTTGATGATAGTTAGGCACATCGGTCCCCTGGAGGAATTTGCCTTGGATTTTTCAGATTGTATAGCTGATGTCTCCTACTTCCCACAGAGATAAACACTGGCCTTGCATATAGACACAGGTGAACCATGAACCAGCTTAGCTGTAAATGAAGGTGAAATGTTTTCCCTTGGCTTGTGAGGTGCCTGTTCACAGCATTGGATGAAATGGAATGAGGGCACTGCTGTCTGGGCCCAGTTCAAAGTGGCAATTCAAGTGCTGCTTTTTGTCATGTTCCAACTTTATCATTTGGTTGAGCAAAACTGAACACATTATTTTGATTATTCTGCTTCCCAGTCTGTGTCATGGGGGACTGGGGACAATCTGACTGTACTGCCTTTGGCCAAGGGGATCCAGCCTGTTCAGCTTATTTTGTTTCTCATTCTGGTCCCAGAGCCTGTGCTCCCCTTTCACCTACTACTGCATGGTGATGATTTCAGTGCTAGAGAAACTAATATATCAAGAAAAAGGATTATCTGCTGTCTTGTCTTTCGGTAGCATTGCAAAGACCTGGTAAACCATGCTGTTATATTTCCAAGGAAAAGACCCTTTTTTCCTCCTGAAGTAAAGGCGTCATTTAAATTTTCTTCTACTTTATCCATTTTCTGCTGTATTTTCAAATTATTTTCAAAATCTTTTTTCCTGTTCAACTCCATTTTGACCTGATAAACTGATGAATGGCCACAAAGGACGTCAGGTTCGAGAGGGTGTTCTCTAATCTCTCCTGGTTTGATACATCTGAAACCCTCTGGGGAGCTGTGTCTGCCAAGGAGGCCAAGGCAACCGCCACTCAAACTTCTCCCCTTTGCAGCTCCAGTATTTTACTATATTTTATATGTATTTATTAATCTGCTTATTGATTTATATATTAAAATATATTTGGGGATAGCTCCACTATTTTAATATTTCTTTGTTTGTCTGTTTGTTTTATGTAATTCTTCCAATGAATTTGGGGAAGGAAAGAAATTAATTCTTCCACCCCTTTTGGTTCTAACCTGCTCAGCCAGGGCCAAGTGCCACCACAACTCCAGCTGTCAGGTCAGCTGACAGTGCCATCTCTATTTACTGCCTCCCTTCTGTTTCTCCCTGGTAGCTATGGGTCCAGGAGACACACATTATGTACACATGTCATGTCTGCTATACTCTGCCGTGGAAAATAAACCTCTCTCATGGATTTTCCAAGCATTTTGGTGAGCTGCATGGGAAGGGAAAAGCGTTTCCAGGCGCCACCATGGCTCAGCCATTAGCAGCCCCCTGGGTCACACAGCATCCCTGCACCATCCGAAACACCTGCAGGTTGAGGATCTCTCAGTAGTTGCTACTGACAAACCCAGGGCCAGATCCCTGAGGCCCTGCAGAGGGATGTGGCCATCCCAAACTACGAGTGCACCCGGGTATTGATGCTCGGTTACATTAGCAGCCAACCATGCGTGTAATCCCACAGATTCCTAATTCTGCAAGCAAACAAATAATTGCCCTGCTCTGCCTGACACTGCAGCAGCCCCAAATGCCTGCACACAATTCCACTTCTTGCTGTCGTTGCTGGTTTTAATGGTGGCTGATGGGCAGCCAGAGAATTACAGCCCTGTTAATACCACCACTGGGGATGGCACGAATAACCACCCTCTGATGCTGAGACCACAGCAAGGGCTGAATCAAGAAATACACTGCATAGAAATTTTCACCAAGTACATTTAATAAATAAAAGCCATAAGGCCTTTGACACGAAACACGCCCTTACCATTATCTCAGGTGAAGAATACTCTATCTCTTGTTGATAGTCACAGACTTCACCTGCCCCACAGAGACACATCTCCCCACCCTCACCATCCCCAAAGCATCTCTAACTACTGAGCAGAGGCAAATCCTCTTGCAGCACTGGATCATCCACATCTGCAGAAGGTTTTTAAGTAGTCTTGCAACCTGGCAGCCAGAGAACTCAGTGGTTCAGGGAACCCCAAAGAAATCTACCCTGCTAAATTACTAGCCACTGTAAAGATTTCTACAACAATTGTGTATATTTACGAGATCGCCTCTGATACACACCTCAGAGGCAGCATTGTATTTGAAGGCAGCAGAAATATCTCTGCACATCTGTTTTTACAGTTCTGCCAAAGAGCTTTCATTTTTCTCTAATAACTTGACCTCTTTGGTTTCTGGCAGAAGATGGCTAAGCAGAACACTCGCTCTCTGGATTCGCTCCAGTATGGGATGAGGTCAGGACAACAAAGAAAAAGAAACAGCTGGATGGCTACATAGCAGTGGGAACAAACAGGGCAGGAACCAGAGCTTTCTCTTTACTTCCCTTTTTATTTATCCAATGGGATTTTGTTTCTGTGCGTATTTATTCCCCAAGAGAACACTATCACCAAAGCAGTTTCCTGCGAGCTGCTGTTGTGGGGAGCCTCCTCCAGCAGGCTCACCCTGCCCAGGGAGCACACATAAATAGAACAGCGAGCTAATCCCTCCTCTGGTCGGCTGTTGGGAATTGTGAGTTGCAGGTCCTAGGGGTTTCCACTGAGATACTGCATCTCCTACACAAGCATTTTCATATCGATTTTGGCAGGGTGAGGTTCATACCCCCCTTTCCCCCTTTATTTTTCCATTTCATCACATTCTTATTACTCTACCCAAAGCCTTCTGGTCTGGGGGCTTTCGCTTTGCATTTTTAAATCAGTTTTCTTTCTTTTTTTCTGGTATTCAGTTAAATCATCTTAAAACAACAAGCAGAAAAATTGCCAGTGAGGTGGGAAGGAGGTGGAAAAGAGGGGAGGGATGAGGGAATGGAAGACAGGGAGAAGACATGCCAAGCATGGGAAAGAGACAGAAAAGCAGTCTGCACACGTTCCCTTGTGGGGAGAGTTTTTCTCTCCCTGACCTCACTTTCTCCACAGACAGAAATTCCACCTCAGGATTTGCCAAGGAGACAATGCAACATTTCTCTGCTGGGCCACAAAGCAAGTGTGAAATGTTCTGTTTTAATAATTTACAGAGAAAAAAGGAACACAACAGTCACCATCTGATTCATATCTTCTGAAATCCAGCAGCTAAAGCTGTGGGAAAGGAGAAACAGATGGAGAAAGGAAGAGAAGGTGTGGGTTCGTATTGTTTTTTCTTCTTGTAGGCCACTGTGGACCTAAGGAAAGACAAGAAGGACCACATTGGATTATTGCAAAGTTTAAGACCTCCTAGTATCCTCTGTCTGATGTGGCCTCCAGCAGATGACTGCAGAGAAAATACAAGGAAAAGTACAAGTGCTGTTTCCTCTAGTACATGATCCCATTTCCTTTCCTGAGTCTGAGGTTTCAGCTACATCATCAAGTCTAAGAACCCTTTGTGGACCTTTCTTCTATGATGTTTTGTAATCACTTTTTGAGTCCATTCATACTTTTGGCACCCTGGATGTTCTGTGGCAGTGAGCCGCACAATGGAATTGTGCATTATGTGAAGATGTACTTCCTTTGGGAAGTACTTCCTTATTTCACAGAATCTCAGGTCAGTTCAGGTCAGAAGGGGCCTCTGGAGATCCCCTTGTCTAACCCCCCTGCCCAGGTAGGGCTGCTTAGAGCCCATTTCCAGGACTCTGTCCAGACAGCTTTGGATTATCTCCAAGTCCACAACCTCCCTGGTCAACCTGTGCCAGTGCTTAGTCACTCTAACAGTTAAAAAGCATTTCCTGGTGTTCAGAGGTAATGTCCTGTGTTTCCATTTGTGCCCATTGCCTCTGGTCCTGCCACTGGACACCACAAAAAAGAGTCTGATTCCAACCTCTTTACAATCTCCCTACAATTATTTACAGACATTGATGAGATAGCCCAGAGACATCCCTTCTCTATGCTAAGAGCCAGTTCTTCCAGCCTTTTCTAACAGGAGAGGTACCCCAGTCCCGTCCCCATCCTTGTGGCCCTTGATTAGACTATCTCCACTATGTCTGTGTCCCTCTTGGACTTACTTCTATGCCATTCACAGTTCTTGTACTTCTACTGTATCTTCCTTCAAGTGTCAAGGACAGGTTGGTCTTACACACAGGGTGATGGGTGACCAAGAGGCACTAGTTCTGCCTTCAGGCAGGTGGGGAGTGTAGCTGTCTTCCTGAAGTCCCTCTCAGACCTGCCTTTCTGTGATTTTTATCCTGCTGATGCTTTGTTACAATATTGATGTTTAGTCTCAGGATGTTATTATAATACTGCTTTACTCTCTACTCCTCTACTAATAACTCCTGCTGTTCAGGTGCTTGGTTGGACCAGGGGTGAGTATTTTTGACCTGGTATTCTTTGATTACACAATCGCTTCAACACAGCATAAATCCAAGATGCTACTAGGATGGTCTTGTACTCTCCCCCTCCAACATGTGCTTGCTCTTACAGCCTGGCTTGCCTGGCACCACAGACCAGTCAGCTGTGCCTGACTTGGGTCAGAAGACTGATCCAGCTGAAAACTTACTAGCTTAGAGGGAGGTAAGAGGAGACATCAGTTTTCCATTACTTGTTCTGCTATCTCACATCCTTTGTCTGTCTTTCTACCTTGGATGGAGCAATCACATCTTGTGCTATGTTTGGAAAGCAGAGTGGAAATGTAAGGTGATACAAGCACTGGTTTGAATAATCTTTTTCAGACTGAGGGATGTGTAAACTGCTGTGCAGAGGAAAGTAGTGTCTGGGGAGTTCTTCCTGCCCCTCAGATGGCAGCAGGGCTGTACAGAAGCCCTGGGAGATGCCAACCACCACCTCAGGAGGCAACGGATCACACTGGATGGCACAGACTGTTTTCCTGTTAACACGAGGAGGATGCCAGCAAGTCAATCATGCCATGTGTCAGCCTTTATCTCTGGCCCTCCCAGGTCCTGCCCCTTGATCAGGGGTCACCTCATTTTGTGTATCTAAATCATCTGTTTAACTGCTACTACTTTTATTTGCTACTCAACTAAATCAACCAAATCTTGTTATTTGGAAGATGGAGCTTTTTCTTTGTCACTAAATATGTTTGCTAAGACCTCGAGTGCTTGTTTAGGTTAGGGGAAATGAGCACATGTCAGTGAGGAAAGGCACTGTTTAAGGGATAACACAAGGAAGATCAAGAGAAAAAAGGAGCCGGTGTAAGTTCAGTTAGAGAAAATGCATATTAAAGTTACTTGACTAGTTTTAACCACAGACGGGTAATGAATGAGGTAGCCAAGGGAAGGCTCTTGGCTTTATTCCCATTTCCTGTTAAGACACTACTCTGGGTGAATGTATGTCAGAGCACTCTCTGTACTGACACCAAGTGGAGAGAGCTCACACAGATTCCTTTAAAATAGGAACAAGCGTATAGAACCACCAGTAATGACAACACTGGATGTGCCACCCATTCTAGCACCAGCAAGGCATCATACAGTTTTTAAGCATTTTTGCATTTACAGGATCTTTTTTAAAGAACCTGTCTTCTAGCAGCAGAAATATACATTGGAGACAGTTATACATGACAAAAATCACTCTCTGGGCTCCTGCAGCTTTACCGTCCTGTCCCAAGTTTCCACCAGTGTCATATGTGGTGAGTATCCCAGTGGGTGTACGTGAGTCATCTTTACTAGGGACAAAGTAGGTTTCAAGAGTGGCAGGGAAGTCACAGAATCATGGACAGGTTGAAGTTAGCAGGGACCTCTGGAGTTCATCTGGTCCAAACCTCTGCTCAAGCAGGGCCACCTAGAGCCCATTTCCCAGGTTCATATCCAGACAGCTTTTGAATATCTCCAAGTATGGAGAATTCATTATCCTGAAAGTGAAGAGGAGAGTGTCTTTGCCTTGGGAGGAAGGGCCAGTGCTCGGTCATGTTATGGTCATGGATGTGTTATGGTGATGGACACTGAGGTGTGCTGGAGCGGTCCCACCATGCTGTCAAAGAGCAAGGCAGGGTGCCGGGTCCTCAGACAGGCATTTCTCCCAGCACATAAGATTCACACTGAAAAGTGTGCAGGCTCCACCTCCAGCCTTCACCAGTTTTCTCAGGAGGGCCTGGAGGCTTGTCCAGTTCTGGGCTCCTCAGTACAAAAGAGACATGGAGCTTCTGGAGCAGGTCCAGAGGAGGGTTATGAAGAGGATTAAGGATCTGGGACATCTCTCTTATGAGAATTTGCTGAAGGAGCTGGGCCAGTTCAGCCTCGAGAAGAGATGACTGAGGGGGCACCTCGTCAATGTCTGTATATATCTGAAGGGAGGGTATCACAGGATGGAGCCACGCTCTTCTCGGTGATGCCAAGCAGTAGGAGAAGAGGCAATGGGCAGAAATGATACACAGGAAGTTCCACCTGAACATGAGGAAGATCCTTTTTGCTGTGCTGGGGACTGAGCACTGGAACAGATTTCCCAGAGAGGTTGTGGAGTCTCCCTCACCGGAGATATGCCTTACCACCTAGATACAATCCTGTGCAACTGATTGTGCTTGAGCAGGGAGGTTGGACCAGATGACCCCACTGTGGTCCCTTCCAACCTTACCCATTCTGTGATTCTGTGATTTTCCCTTTTCCTTATATGTCAGATTTCCAAGGGTGTGTGGCCAGAAGACATTCCTCAGAAGCTTCCCATCCTGCAGCTCAAATCCTCACCCCCACCTTACCTCAAGCACGTCTAACATACCCTGAGAAACACATCTCTTTTGACTTTGGTCCTGGGATTAAAGGGAGATCACTGCCAGATGGGGTTCCACCATGGATTCCACCTCTGAAGCCTTTGGCTTCCTTTTCCTATTTGAGGTTGCTTTCTCCCTGAGTGTCTCACTCTTCACTATTTCTTTCTACATCTCTACTTCTGCCTCCCAGGGGAAAAAAAAAATCCTTTGTCATTTTGCAAGGTGCCATAAAGTCACAGAAGTTCCAGTGCCAGCCGAGGGCCAAGCCTCAAATCCCCAGACAAGAAGCAGCACCATCCTATAACACTCTGCACCAGAAAGCTGAGAGCTTCTTTCCCAGGTGAAAAAGCCTTGCATCAATTTAACACAGGAAGGTATTAAACACATCTAGAGTCTAGCTGCTCCATCCCTCTGATGGATGGCATTCAAAAACAACACAGAAAGGAGGCACCGGTGCTGATAAACTTATGCAGCAAAAAGCATTCAACTGCCCTGTTTAAGTCATCTCCTAATTATTCAACACATTAAAAACAGGGAGAGGGAAAGGTATCATGCATGGACTTACCCAGCTGATCCAGAGCAAAGTGGGCTGGGGCACCTTCGGAGAGCTCATTGTCTGAGGGAAGAAGAACAAATGCTTGGAAAGGTCAGCTGAAGAGGTAGATGGGGAGAGCCAGGGTGACATTGCTGTTTTAATCACACTGCAGATAAGCCCCTGCTCAGTCTGCTTCCAGTTCACCCTGACAGCTTTCATGTGTCTGCTGTGGGTTTTCTTTTAATTCAGCCGTTATTAAAAAATCTCAATCAGTTCAAGACAGAGACCAGTAAGGATGAACCCTTATCCCCTTTTCAGCATCACTGAAGACAAGAGCTCCACTGCCTCATCTCTGCCCTTGTTGGGATCCCCAGCAGTTCTCCGCTTTTTGGCAATGGCACAGCTCTCTGCTCCTTTTCCCTAGTTTATCTGGCACTTAGGGCATGGCCAGGAGCATCCTGCCCACAGCAAAGCCTTCCTGCATACTACAATCTCTGATAATAGTAGCTGGGGTAGGTTTAAACAAAGGGAGCAGGAAAACGCCCTGGTCAGAATTTTTGAGTGGCTGAGCAAGCCCTTGAGTCATCTGATAATAGCGCTGCTGTAGCTCAGTGTGTGGCAGGTCAGACCACAGGCTCTGGAAATCCCTGAGCTGATGACAATTCTCACCCAAAACTTGTAGGAGATTATTTTGGATCCCAAGACCAATCCCATAATAAGCCCACCCATTCTTGTCTGCTCTCAATTGCACAGAACAGCACACATGGATCCCTCACTGCCAGAAAGATCTCCAGCCACACAGGGGACATGTGGCCAAGTGTTGAATGCCATTTGTGCCTTGGAGTTGGTGGGGATTTTGTAATTTTCAAACATCCCTTCCAATGTCAAAAATTCAGCTAACTTGCAAAAACTCAATGCAAATTAAAATTAAAAAAAAATAATTAAAAATTGCAGAAGGTGTTTTTTTTCCTGTTGACTTTTGAGGGGTTTGGTGTTTTCGGTTTTTTATTCCTTTACGGTTCATGGCACTTTTTCAATGCACGGGCCAGACTTAAAAGTCTTTTGATCTGGAATCTGTGTACTCCTGTGTTCCTAGGGGTTCCAGGAGGATGTTTGAGAATGGAAGGTGCATGATGACATACAGCAATGCATACCTAATGGCATTTCTAAGAGATCTTGTCCCACGCTATAGAATGCTCTTAGGCCCACCAGTTAGAAGAAGCTGTAAGCCACTAGTCTAGGATAGCAATGGGCTGCATACAAAACCAAAAGTGTTTTGGATTTTTATAAACTCCTGATGGCAGCATGTCTGCCATCCTCTGCCTTTACAAACACAAGCACAGTGCAATCCTGAACTCAACAGGCATTTGACCACTACAGCTATAAACAGTAATACAGACCATGTACATAGCAAAGATTTTTAAGAAATAACAGATGCAGAGATTGTTCTAATGAGGAAAAACGATGGACTGCAGCAAACATCCCTGTGCTGGTCCCTTGGGGCCACCCAGGGCTGGGTACTGCAGAAGCAGAAGATGTGCTATTGTAAAGTTGCTGCCTAGTGATACTTGCCTGAGGAGATTGAACTCAGGGCTCAAAAGTATAAATCCACTTATGGATTCAAAAACATAAAGCTACTTATCTAATTCAGCTCTCACAGAAAAGGAGGCAATGCCACATCTTGGACTGTCCCTTTCCCCTTACCCCAGCATCTGGGCTATCAGCGGGAAGCCAAGGGAAACAGATGGAGATAAGTGAGCACTTTACCAAAGCAAAGCATTTCCGTTCCCAAGGTGCTGCCATCTGGAAGGCTGTGAGTTTATTTTGGTTTTAGTCTGGGGCACAGCACGTCCCAGACAAAGAAGGAGCTTTGCCCATGGAGGGGCAGCTTGTGCTGGCCCAGGGGACAGGAACCTCCGGTGACAAAAATGAGCTGTTCAAATGACGTTTAAAAAGTAAATAAAAGCATCTGGCTGGAAGTTAGGTAGAAATGAATCAATAGAGGAAATAGGTCTGTTGGCTACTTCCCATTTTTGTCTGCCCCCCAAGTGCTTTCCTGACACGGGCAATTTTTGGAGAGCAACAGACCCTAGCCTTGAGCTGAGATGTCTTGTGTCATCCTAAGGTGGGCTGAAACCTTGAATGGTCCTGCACATGGAGCCCCAGTTGGGGCAGCCCCCAGCTGCCCTGTCACTTCTGGGAAAGCATGTATCCTTGTAGGCATGTAGGCATCCTAAATTGTCCCTCAGAAATATAATTGAAGAGAGAAGAGAATATTTTATCAGTTCTCCTATCACTCTTCCCCAACCACAGTCATCTGCAGAGTCCGTCTTATGGAGAGTGAAGCAGTCACATCCAGTACAAGTGGCATATTAACTTTCCAAAAGATGGGTGATAGGGCCTTTTTTTTTTTTTTCCCCCCTGTAAATGGACACTCCAGAGAAGGAAAACAAGCCATAGATCAAGAGATCAAGTGCCTGTGTCAATGTGACTGCTTGGACCAGACCTTTCCCACTTTCATACTGAGTACTGCCTTTCTCTGGATACAGCCCAGCAAAATCCCTGCGACCACTACAAGCACAGGGAAGGGGAGCAGCACATTGGGAAGGCTCTTAGCACTTTCACTGGGTGGATTAAAAACCAGCAATCATATCCTACCTCCTTTCACACTGGAAAAGGGGTTTATCCCACCATGAGACAACCAGCTTGTTTCATCCAGCTTCCAGTTTTCAGCAGCGTCCATGTCTGATCCACAGCATCAAAGAGCTGCTTGCAATGCCTCCTGCTGCTCTCTCTGGGGAATAACCAGAAGATACTCTGAGTGTCTGTCATGTTGCTAGACCATGGTCAGCTGCTGAGAAGCTTACCTCAACAGAAGAAAATGTCTTGCTGATATTTCAGGATAAAAAAGAAAATGAATTAAAAAAAATTTGAGAAAAAACTCACATGGGTTCCCAGGGAACTCTTGGACCAAGGAGTAGCCGACTCTGCCAAGCCTCAACTTATCACATTGACAAGTCTCCCTGCTGTGTCAAAAGGCCACCAGCAATTGGATCTCTTCCATTTTCTGTTGTCAGTCTGACCAACACTTAGAAATTCCTAATTCATCATGATACTTGCAGGGGTGGGGGTTTATTTTTGAGCAGGGTGATGTTTCACGAGGGCATCCATCAGGGATGTGTGGCTTGGCTTTACATGCCCAGCTGTCAGGTTCTGACCAGTGAGGGGAATGGAGCTGGCCCTTGTTCTCAACCCCTCCATGGGCAGGAGTTGCAGGCTGGAAGTTATGATCAGTTACACATTACAAGCCAATGCTACTGCTGGCCACTTGGCTCTCACAGCTGCCCCGGCTCTGGAGTGGTGGCTGTGAGCCACCAGGGAAGGATGGAGATTATTGAACAGTTAAAGCTGGAGCTCCCTACCCTAAAAAGTTCCTTTCTGGTGTAGACACTGAATTATTTTACTATCACTCATTCATTGCAATCTGCAGGTTTGCTGCACTTGAGAATCCACATGGCAGCATTCTTCTTCCCTTGACTCTTTGGACCTGTGCATCTGGGCAATTCCAGACATGATTACAGACTGGGAGAATAACTCATTGAGAACAGCCCTGCAGAGAAGGACTTGGGGGTTCTCATGGATGAAAAGCTGAACATGAACCAACAAGCAATGTGTGCTTGTAGCCCAGCAAGCCAACTCATCCTGGGCTGCTTCAGAAGCAGCACAGCCATCACGTCGAGGGAGGTGATTCTCCCCCTCTACACTGCACTCATGAGACCCCTCCCCAGAGTGCTGTGTCCTCTTCTGGGGCCCTCAGCACAAGAAAGACGTGGATCTGTTGGAGATGCTCACACTGGAGCATCTCATTTATGAAGACAGGCTGAAAGAGTTGGGATTCTTCAGCCTGGAGAAGAGAAGGCTCTCAGGACACCTCATTGCAGCTTTCCAGTACCAAAAGGTGGCTTATAAAAGAGAGGGAGAGTGACTTCACATGGGCAGATAGTAATAGGACAAGATAGAATGGTTTTAAACTAACACAGGAAGGATTTAGACTGGATGTTAGGAAGAAATTCTTTACTCAGAGGGTAATGAGGCACTGGCACAGGTTGCTCAAAGAAGCTGTGGCTGCCCATCCCTGGAAGTGTTCAAGGCCAGGCTGGATAGGACCCTAAGCAGTCTGACCTAGTGAGTGGCATTCCTGCTCATGGCAGTGGAGTTGGAACTGGATGATCTTTAAGATCCTTTTCAACTCAAGCCTTTCTATAATTCTATGGTTTTATGATCCCTGCTGGGGTAAGAACACAGGAGCATTTAATGCTTTCCTGGGTCTTTGGGATTACATAGATTTGGGAGGCAAGAGTCCTTCTGGCATCAGCAACCTCTCACTTATTAAGGAAGAACACAACAGTGCTGAGATGGAACAAGTTACTGTAAAGCTTTTTTGCTTCTGTGGGAAGATGCTGGAAAGGAAGTGACAACAAGGACTTCCCCTAGCACCATCTGAAGCAAACCAAGACCCCAAATAGCACCAATGGAGCTGGTTTCATGGTAAGGTGAGTCTCATGAGACCCATCACACTGGCAGCTGGTCATCTCTACTCAGACTGATTTTCTTCATCGCATTTTTTAGGAATAATTTTGTAACTTAATACTGTCACCTTAATCCAGGGCACGCCTGGGAGGGACAGGCAGACAGTGATGGAGGGACACCAGCACTATCTCCTTAGGAAATGAGGTGAAGAAAGAGATGGGTGGGGCCCTGTCTCCACAGAGAAGCAAAGCATAGCTGAGCCATACCAATGCACTTCCTGAGCACTGATACCTCCTAGCTACCCTCTTTTCGGAGGGCAGATGGTGCAGCTGGTGGGGTGGGTGGAAGGGCCTGCAGAAAGGGGCAGCAGCCCCACATTGACGTATTGCACCGGTGGCTCCCAGCACAGCACAGCCCAAGCCCCTGCCTCATCGCACTGCCAAGTCTCATCAGCATGAACCATGACTGTGCCAGTGTTTCCCTGGTTGGCCAGACCTGCAAGAGGTCATTTCACACAGTCTCTTGCTCAACACCTTAATTAAGCAGAATTAAATACTTGTCTGTATGTGTTTGCTGAGCAGCAAGCAGGACAGGTCACTGCGCGTGCAGGCAGAGCTGGACGGGAGGTTTTTTGATGTAGTAAATTCACCTGTAGTGCAATTAAGAGGTGCTGAGACTCCAGGCAAATTTGGGTTGGATAGGTAATTAGTTTTAGTTGAAAGAGAAGAAAAATAGTTCTGAGAAGAGCAGCAAGGCTCCGTTTTGATGTTTTAAAAATGAAACTTTTTTGTTGTTCTTTCAAATGCTGTTTTTGATTTTAAAGTGACCTAGTTTGATTTTTCTATTCTTTTTTCCTTCTGTTTTTTTAAGTTATGAAAAGCAGTAAATAATCTCAAACCAGAATGTCTCATGCAACGCTTATGAAAAGAAATCAAAAAAGAAAAGAAACATTCTCCTTTAGGGGGGGTCCCAAAGAAAAAGTATTTTCAATTTTTCCCTTTAGCCACTGAAATGAAAAACCTATTATTTGTACAGCTACACTACTGAAAAGGCATCTCATCAATGTGTACTGCTGGCAATTTCTTCTTTTTACCTGCCAAGGGAGGGGTTTGTCTGAGAGTTCAATAAAAGTATGAAAGAAGGAAAGGGCAATTTAGCAATGTAGCATAGAAAACAAAATGGCTTTTCCATATTTACTCATTTCCCTGAAAGAAGAAAAAAGCAAACCTCCAGACACCTCAGCTCTTTACCTGCTGTCTCACTCTGCTCAGAATCATAGACAAGAAATCATATAGACACAAGTCCTGAGCTCCCATCACACAGAAAATCAGTTGCAAGTATAAAACCTTCTGACTTCACTTACGCATAAGATTCAGCCAATATTAGAGAAAGCAAAGGTCAAAATTTATTTGGAGCAGTAACACCAGCAATGAGAAAGACCTAAAAGACCATAAACCTCAGTCCTTTGCTGTAGCTTTGGGGCATCCATTGCTTCCCTTCACAGCAGAGCCTGGTCTCAGCAGAGGCTGGTAGTGTCAGGTCTTCATGGCCAGCATCACAGAATCAGGGATGGGTTTGTAGTTCCTGTCTCCCATAGAGCATCCATCATGCCCACCCTCCCTTGGGGCTGCCCAGCAGGATGGGATGGGAGGGAAAGGGATGGGTACAAACACAGGACAGGGTCCACTAGCTGAATGGACACTCATGCAACAGACCTCTCAGTAAAACAGAGAACTGAAGCAGGAGGCATTGCTGCTCAACCTGGTGTCTCACAAGGGCTGGAAGACAAGCAGCTCCCACTGCTTGAAGGCTCAGCATTGCTGCAGTCAATAATCAACATCTGTTACCACTGTCTTTCAAGATGACAAATCAAATGTGAAATTTTTCTAAAAGGCCTGCACTAGGTTCCTCAGTCTTCACCTAGGCCAAGAGGGGCTCATTTTACACACCTACAGCTTCCACCAGTCCTCTGATGTAAGACAAGATGAGAAAATACTCACATTCCTGCTCTATGCCATATCCTGACACAATATAAAAAGAAAAAAGAGGCCAAATGAATATAGACCCCTTTCACTTCACAGCTTTTACTATACCTCAGTAACACCCATGCAGATCACAAAGCACTGTCTGGTTTTGGCCCAAGTAGCAAATCTCTTCCAAACCTCAGGAAAAAAATTGCATAATATTGTAATGACCATTTTAGCACAGTTTTACAACCTCTCTAATCTGTCAGAAGTGGCTGTTGGAGCACAAGCCCCAGTTAAGCTCCTCTTCTGGAGCATTTCCAGTTCAAGACAATCTGTCACATAGTCTCTCTGAGCACTCACCAGCTGCATGGGGCTAATTTTTTTAGTACCATAAACTGCAGAATTCACATGGCCAGAACAGAAGGAAAATAAAAGTTAATGACCTGAGACTAACCCAGAGAGAAAAGAAACTGAAGTGTCCAACCCTAAATACTACAGCATGCAGGGGCTTGATCTGGAGGACAAGTAAAGGCTGGTAGTGTTTGCCCAAGCACTGCCCTCAAAAAATTGCCTCTGTCCACATGGCTCACCAAAATCAGGTGCTGCTGAGTGGAGTTGCACATTCTGTACAAAGCATCTCATATTTATTTGAGCTATCATATCTCCTTGCATATGGTTCAACTTGAGAGCTCTAACTGCATCCACCTACGTGGCATCTCCCAGAAGACACAGACTCAGCTGCTACTTCTCTTCTTCATGAAGGGCACAGTTTTGTGAGATGCTCAGTCCAATCTGATCCAGGCATTGCTAGAGCTGGTGACCACCTGGGGCTGGTGATCACTTAGTGCTGGGGATACTCACTCATCACCTTTCTGGTCTGAGCCCTCTGAGCAGTACACTGGAACCCTTTGCACTCATTAATTTATTTATTTAGATGAACAACCTTTCCAAATCCTTTGCAGCACCTAGGAAGAGATCACATGTGAACCCTTATGAGCAGCATCTGACCTGGGGGAGCCAGGCAGTGTGGGGTGCACACAGCTGGTTCCTGGGACCAGAGCAGCCCCAAGCAACACCACCACGTCGCTGGTGGCCAGGCCAGGGCAGGGAGCTGCAGAGCCACCACCAGCCTATTGCAGTCTGGTGTAAGAGTGAGCGTTGGCAGGGACTGTGGCAAGGGAAGAGGCTACACAACAGCTGAGGTGATCACAAGTCACAGAAGGTCTGGTAGATGGGGCAGCAGGGTGAACATTGAGGAGAGTAGGGTTGGGTGTCAGTTTGGTGAGGGAGGCTGGGACAGGAGAGAAAAAACTTTCTGTCCATGTTGCAAACCCTACAGTGGGGCTGGCCATTGCTAGTGTGTTCTCCAGCAATAGCAGGCACTGACCCTAACCTGTGCCTCCAAGAAATTTGTGGGGTTTGAGATGGATATTCACCATACCAAAGGGATGAGGTGGGCAGCTGAGGCAGGATTGAGGTTGAGACACGCAGCAGGGCCTGAAGAAAAGAGCTTGGCCCAGCTGGAGAAGAGGGAGAGAGCTTGGTCACAGTACGAGAGAAGGACTTGGGCAGCAGCATTGCAGCAGACACACATGGGATGAAGTGCTCCCAGAGAGATCCCTTTTCCTGGACTGTTTCCCAATGCCCTGCAATAATACAGGGATAGCAACACAGCCTTCCTCTCATCAGGCACAAGCTGGAAATTGTCCAGCCCCATGCTAACCAAAGTGATATAGATGTCCTTACGATGCCTACACAATAACCCAGATTCTTCTCTCTCACAATGAGTCCAGAGAGGTTAAAGTATCCCCTCACTCATAGTTTTGCTCAGAGTAAAACCTTTGTGTCCAAAAGGCCATATATGCCAAATGTGGGAGCAGTGTTGAGAGGAAGTCATGTCGCTTGGGCAAGCAGCAGCAGCTCTTGGGTGGGTATCGATGCCCTGGGAAGGCAATGTCTTCCTGCAGCTGCTCATCTGCCCGAGGGCAACACAGGAAGGAATGAGCAGGTCTGACGAGCCTCACAGAGCTGAGCAGGGCAGGAGGGGACATTACAAATTTGTTTAACCTGGAGCATGATAGGCACAGCAAAAGGCACAAGGTGACAAACTGCTTCCCCCATACCCCAGACCTCAGCCTGATGGCTGCCTTTATTCACCCACAGCTGTTCTTTATGCATTGGATGTGCTCTCCTTTAATTAGTCCAAAAGGTGACTAATGAGCTATTTGTTAATGTCATCAATCAAAAAGCTCTATCTGTAGTTGCTCTGAAAGAGCTTTTTTTAAAAGCATCGAGTTTCAGCCAGCTGGCACAGAGCATGATCACAAGCTAATTACATGATCTCATGGCAGTTATCTCGAACTAATACATCATTAATCTGATCTTACGACAGCTAAAGGAGAAGCCCAGAGCCAAGAAGTACTTGAATGCTCCACAGTCCCCAGGACAGGAGCCCTTTTTATAAAAGCTGTGGGTTTATACACAGCAGGCACATGTCAGGGCAAGCAGTAAGTTGTATTGCTCCCCTCGCCCTGACAAACAAAAACATTTAGAAGCTGGGAAACACACGATCTCCTCCAAAGGAAATTTACCCCAAGCACAGTCATTGTCCCCATGCCTTGGCTCAGGGCTGCAAAGATAACCAGAGCGGGAAGGGGCTCAGGGGCAGGATCCTGGCATTGCTCAGGAACCCCAAGGCGTTTTTTATAAGTTCTCTGTGTGACAAAGTCCTTTTGAAGGACCTGTCCCAGTCTGGTCTCAGGGGACAGGTGGGTAGTTTCAGGTCACCTGCACTGATCGTGATGGGCGCTAAAAGCTCCTCTCTATTCTCTATATCCCTTTGGATATAAAGGTAGGAGGCAAATCAAAAAGTACATTCCTATTTACATGTCACGATTTCCTTTGAAGAGCTCTTTGCTAGCTAGGAACCTCCATCTACACACATAACCAGGAACCAAAATCTTGAAAACCTTTGAAAATATTATCTTCAATTTCAATGAAGCTCTTACTTTCACTCCGGAGCAACGGTACCCCCCAAAATGGTCCCAAGGGAGCTCACAAACCCGTCTCAGCCATCCCACAGGTGTGGCAAGATGCCAGGATTCACTTCACAGTGCTCCAGGACCCCTGCTCTGATTACAAAGTACAGGAGGTGCTGGGTGCACCTATCAACACAGATTTGGGGTGGGTTTAAGATCTGTAAGGTCCTCCAAGTCACCATGCGGAACAAAATTTCTCTTTTGTATTTCTCTGGTTTTCTTTCAAAATCAGTGAATTGAATTGCAACTCAACAATTCAAATGTTAAAGCACTTGAAGCAAAGCTTGTGTCTCCCTTCGTGTCTATTGCAGAGCTGTCTGTACCAAACTAACAGACCCACGCCTCAGCTCTGCCAGTTATCTTCACAGGCAATTAGCTACCTGGTTATTTTAGCCATAACAATCACTTATCTACTTAAGAGAGGATAATTTCTCTGTGCTGTTCCCTTGACCTCTTAGAAAATACACAAATGCCTTTTTTTTTGCAGTCATAGGAGAAAATATTCATGTTCCAGCCTCAGTTCAGACAAGATCCTTAAAAAAATGTTAAATTAGAAATGGTAAATCTTACCTGACAATACACCCGTGATTTCTCTGGTGACAGGAAGTGTCTGTGCCTCGGTGCTGCAAGACCAAAGCTTTCCTGGGAAATGTTTGTCTTCTGTTGGCTAAGAGCTCTGCAAAAACTATGTAGCCATTGCCTGGACTTGCTTTGGTTTGGGTAAGTTAGTTACGGGAATTCAGCTGCTCCTGTGTGTTCAAAGAGCTTCAAAATGCTCTACACCACCTATCGCATTATGGTTCCCACAAGTATGCGAGGTATGCGTCTGTCTTCCTGAGTCATGTAATTATCTTTGGGAAAGTAACCCATGGAAGCACGGCAGAGGGAAAAAAAACCAACCAGCTATATAAATCCCTCAATGGTCAGCAGCAGCCCTGCAAGGAGATCTCCTTGAACAGAGGCTTTGCTGATCCCTATGCCCCAAATGCCAAAGCTAGCAGGGATGCTGGGCCATGCACTTCCTGCCTTCCTCAGCAGTCTATAGCACCACATGCAGCAGGTATCAAGGAGAAGGAGCAGCACAGCCTCAAAAGCAGCCACAGCACTGGAAGAGCAGATCTGAAGCTCATTTTCTTGCATAGGTTATGGGGTGGCCTCTAGCCAGGAGGAAATGTAGGGGGAAATAGTCCCTGGTGACTGCTGTTAATGAAGGCTGAGTCATCGGTGATGTAGAATGAAAAAATTATGTGATGCAGCAGTGTCTGGGCTAGTTACATCTTGAAAAGGATGGTGGGTGTCTTCCTGGATTTTCAGTTGAGTCAGAAGTACCTGGGGAAAGTGGTACCAGGAAGAGAGTATCTGCCATGATCAAATGTCACCTCAGGCAGTCTCAGAAGAGGAATAAATAACATGAGAGAATGGAATACCATGTAGGTGATCCTTCCAGAGAAGTCCCTGGTACTAAGCATAAGGAAGGAAATAAGGCCAAGAATGAAGAGCAAACAGTGAAGGGGGCCTTGATTACACTACCTTCTCACAAGGAAAAATATGATCTTACCATGGTGAGAATGGCTGCAGCAGATATTCACACTCTTCAATGTTTTTTCAGAGTTGCCAGTTTTCCAGATGACTTAGAGCAAGGACATCTCAGAAGTGAAGCTCCCAATCCTACGTCATAGCAGCAAGCTCACTTGAGCATAGATAGCCATGGACCTACAGCCCATGTGAGCAGATCTTGGTTTTTGCTCCATCTCCTGAAAGACCAGCTCCATTCATCACCTCTCTTGATAGCTTATGGTACTCAGGAAATTATTTCAAAATTTTGAGCTCAGCTGTTAAGTACTTCCAGCTACCAGGTTAGACAGAAAACCTCACATCTGGAAGGCAAACAGTTCCCATTCCCAGGGCCAGGAGAGCTTCAAGCACCCATGTGCACAGGATGACAAAGAGAAATGTGTTGTGCATCATTTGAGCCAACTCTGGAGCTTGGTTTTATCACCCCATTCCAGCTTTGGCCAGCACTGCCTAATGTCTCTGTCAGTACCTGGCTGTGTTTGGCACTTTTGTGCGGTGAGAGCAGGTTGGAATGCTGCCAGGCATGAGGTGGATTGCAGATTGCCTGTGTATTCAGGAAGACAGCAGGTCCAGGAGCAGCAGATACCAGCTGGGGAACAAAGACCGTCAGATACTGCATTCCCATACCTCCTCCAAAGGCGTATCTCAGCTCTGGCCGCAAAGGAAAAAGCATCCAAACTCTTACCAAGAGGCATTTGTGGGAACTGCCAGCATGCTGCAGCAGCAGCCAGTGTGTGGAGCAGTGAAAGATTTTGTCTGTGGCACCACCTGTGCACAGGTAAGGAGCTCAGAGGAGCCCTGGCTGTTCTGGTATGTCCCGAGGCCATGCTCACATCCAGGCTCACTCACTGCAGTTGCAAAGCAGCAGGAGCAGCCCTGGCAGTGTTGAAGCTCTCCCACCAAACCTCTGAGGTGCTGGTGCACCAGGATGCATCCTGAGGAATGGGATGCTACAGGGCTTCAACTCTAGTGGGAGAAACTTGAGGAAACCAGTGTGCTTGGACAGAAGTCAACTGATGGACACTTGTGTAATAGAGACTTTGAGTTAGGCTGCTTTTTTTCCCCAAAAAAATCCACATAGTAGGCTTATAATTGCAGCAACACCAAGCCTTGCTGGCTTCTCCAACCCTGCTGACTTGGGGCACGCTCTTACCCTCCTCCCAGCATGTCTGTGCGGGGCTGTGGTTGCCCCACCATGGCACAGGCTCATCTGTTCGGGCACAAACATCCTGGGAAGCCAAAACTGCCTTCAGAAAAATGAGCAGCTGGCGCCGCGTAATTCATGGCCCTCCACGGCTCTTATGCTGTGAGTCATGAGCTTCCCAGCAGATTTACAGCCAGAGGCACTGATCTGCCTTGAAGACAAATGGAGCGGATATTTTCAGCCCAAGCCAAGCTCCCAGGTGAGTAGGGGCGAGGCGAACATGAGCAGTCATTGTGTAGCATTGCATCTGCTGCAGAAGGGTTTACTCACAAAGGGGGTGTCTTTCCTCTCTTCCCATCCTGTGCTGAGGACAGGGGATGGTGCTGGGTATCACCAGCCTCCTGTCCTTTCTCCAGCCACATCATCTGAGCTCTGCGCTCCCGTGCCCATTTAAAAACTCCCATCCCTCACACCTTGTCCTGTTCACCAGTTCTTCTGAATTGGTGGGGGAAAAGTCTTCGCAGTGGGGCCTGTCTTCTGCTACACATCTGCCCAGATGCAAACACTGCACCCCCCCAAAAGAATGGAGCAAATGGAGACAGATGATCACACCAGGATGAGAGAGGCCATCCCACTGTTGTTGGCAATTTCTGTCTGAAAACAGACATGTTTTCCTAGGAAACCCTTTCTGGGCTTCACCTCACAGGGCAGCTCAGGGATGAGGCTGGCTGGGAGATTGTCCATATCCTGAACACTGGTGGGCTCCTGCACTGTTGCTTCTCAAGTAGCAGCAGAGTGTCATGGCTGAGGGCTGGTTTGTCCCCTGTCCCCATCCCAGAACACACCATGAGTATAATGTTATTTCATTCAGAATCACTGCTGGGTTAGCTTTGCCAAGACAGGAAGAAGAGGGAAGAATGACTGGTGGTAAGAAGGAGATAAGTCCAAGGCCAGTCACAGGCAGCAGGGAGTCTCAGCTTACTTGTGGGGCCGGCAGAGACGGCAGCACTTGGGTTACTCAGTGGTGGGAGTCAGGGAGTTCTATCTCCTCGATACCCTGACAGACACCACAGCCATAATCACTGGAATTTTCTCCCTGGTGAAGGACAGGGCAGGCTGAGGAGACTTCTTTACTCCAAAACCCAAGTACATCCTTCAATGCAATTGAGGCTCAGGCAGGATCTCTGCTGGCAGGTGGGAAACACCTAAACTTTTTGTTTAAGCTTAAGTATTTTTCAGACGACTGAGTTAGATATAAAGTGTTTACAGCTCTCTTCAGAGAAAGCTGCTTTTGGGAATACCATTCTGTGCTAAACAAAATCAGAGCTCTGAAAGGAAATATACAGAGGGAAAGGGAATCCAGCCAGCCTCTGAAAGAACTGCTTCCCCAGGGTCACACAAGAGCAGAAAAGGGGCTGGTAAGGTCACGGTGATATTGGTGATTACAGAAGGAATTAATGGCAAAACCAGACCTCAGTGGCCTTTATAAAGGATGGTTTCTCCTTCCTTCCTTATCGGACTTCTTATAGGGATTATGGCATCCCACACCTGGTCCTGCTCCTAATTTTTCCTCACTCAGTTCAGGGCTGATCTAGCACCTCTTCTTTCTGCAGCTTACCCATGCGTAGCCCTGATCTTCCCCAGCCCCATATTTCTTCATGTAAGACAAGCCCATGCTCACTTCCAGCTCATCCAGCACCTGGTATACCTGTCCTGAGCTGCAGGAGCCCAGCGCTGGGCACTCCAATGCCAGCTCTGCCAGTGAAAGATGCTGGCTCTCAGGAGGTTCTGCTGTGGGGGCCCTGGGTCCCAGCCAACACCCTGGCTGGCCTCATGTGGGACACACACGCAGATGTTCCCTGATGGTTTCACATAGGTGGGAGAGGGAAGATCAAGTTTTGTTTTGGTAGGTTGGAATGTTTATGAAACAGACCAAATGGGACCTGAGATAACAGTAAGCTGCAACCTTGCTCGGGTCTACCACATAAACTTTAATGTGAAAGTCCTGCTGTGGTGGTGGGAAGAAGAGACAATCTCTTTTGTCTCCTTACACCCAAGAGCCTAGTGCTGATTTGTGATGGTGTGATCTCTGCCTCTGAGGTCAGTTATGGCACAGACACCTAACGTCTTCTACTGAGGTCACAGAAATGCAATCGCCAGCTACTTTCTCCTGATTTCCTCCTGGTTGCCTGCCGTTCCCTGCAAACTGTGCAGTGGGATGCTGTGGTCACCTCCCACCCCACATCCTCTGCAGGTCCATCCTCTATGTGCAGCAGGGCCTGGATGCATCCAGGGCTCAGCCCTACCTGATTCAGGGTCCCCTCTGCCCACTGGCACAGGTGAGTCAGGGCTGCTCACTGAGCATGAGGATGGCACAATTATAACTCCCAGCATTAATTACATTGAGCAAGGTTTGAGCCACCAGTCTGAGATACAGAGTGGTGGAGGGTGAGTTCCTGTCACCAAGCCCCTGCCTCATTCTATTTGGTTCTCATAAAAAAACTAGAGAAGACCTTGATTTTGTGCCACATCAGAACAAACCCTAAAGCTGAAACTTCTAAATATCTCACAAAAGAGAAATGCCATTTTCCAGTCAGGTCTACTAGCTGCTTAAGGAAAAAAGCCTGTTACCACCAGAAAAATATCAGCATTGCAGTGGCATTTGTTCCAGCTGTCATCTCCTCTCCCTTCACATTACCACTTGAGTGTTTGTTAGACTTGCATTTTGTAGCAATAAGGGGTTTTTGATTTGTGCATATTATTTAAACTCTCAGCAAGGAACCAAAGTAACAATTAACCACCTCATGGTCTGGTGATTCACTAGAGACTCTGATGAACACACTGATGACATGTATGAGCTACCGGTGAGAAACAACCATAAAAATCGTCTGCTTAGGCAAATTATGGAAGAACAATGTCTAACAGGATGTGTCCAGCTGCATCCTGGAGACTGAGACACCAGGTGACTTAATCATCCCTTGAGGTAGTATTACTTTCACGAGCACATTACTGAAAAATTCACCAGCAATCTGACATTGGTGGTAGCACTTCTCAAATGGAAACAGCTTCAGGTGTGGGGCAAAGAGAGACTTTGTAAGGTCCATGATGTTCTCCTTGTTGACTTCAAGAGATGATGGACCAGACCCCCCAGTTTCAAAAAAAGTGAGTGGATGGGAATAGCTCTTTCTTTTTACTTTATGGTACACAATAACTGCCCTACACTTCTTAGTAGCCAAGAAGACACTTCCATGAATATTGACATGTTTGTGATGTTGCCAATAAACTAAGAAACCTTCCTTTGGCTTTATCAGGCACTTCACTGTAACAGTCAGTCCTACCTATGCTGGTCACTATGATTCTCTAATCAGAAATATCATAGAGATGAACTCTTTCCAGGGGTTGTCTAGGGTGGTGGGAGTTTGTTTTGTTTGTGTTTTGGGGTTTTTTGGGTGTTTGGTTTGTGGTTTGTTTGTTTTTTTTTTTTGGTTGGTTGGTTGTAGTTTTTTGCTACCACTTGTAAATGAAGAATAAACTTTAAATTCTATCAAATACATTATTTTTTGACTGACTTCCTCTCCCCCAAAGAAAGCAATTGCTCTCAAGCCTTTTTCTGTTCTTTCTGCAATCCATATGCTGGAAGCATTCTTGGTAAGTCTGAGCAAACTGAAGGCGCCTTCTTCTAGGGTATAGAGCAATTACATAGCTCTTCTCCAAAAAATTCTGTGACAGACTGCCCTTCCCCTTTTCATTCCTTTCAGCAGCCACTTAAGCCAGGCTACCTCCCCAAGAAATTATGTCAGTCCTTGTTTCCCTCCATATCTCAGCCTCATCTCTCCCCAACAAGTTGACAGGGTCCCTGCATGCCCATCTTCTCCTCCTCTATGGGGATACTAAACCATATTGAATGTACAATCCCAAGATTGAGGCTTTTCCTTAAGATTTTTTCATGAAAGATGAAACTTTACATATGTTCTGTGGATGGGTACTGAAGGAAACCAAATCTACCTGTTTTCCCCCATGAATAAGCTGTAACAGCTCGTTCTTGGCTGTCTGTGGCTTGGGCTGTGCCAGTGGGGTTTCTCCTGCTGTTTTTTTGCCAGGCACTGGAGCCTGCCCACCAGTCTCTGAATTTTTCTAAAGGGTTTTCATTCGTGTCTGCAGGGGTCAGGAAACACATAGGCCCCAGGGATGCTCAGTGCCCTTGGAAGAGCCTTGTCCACCCAACACTTGCACACACAAGGGTCAGCAGCAGCTCCTGCAGTCCCTGTGCCCACCCCACTGCCTCCCAGTTGCTGGAGGAATCAATATTTCCCTGGAAAATATCAACTAATCTTTTTATTTTTTTCACCTTCCTCATTTCAGGAATGTACTACTTTCAGCAAAACTTCTGCCAGGAAAAGTTTCTTAGGTTGGAATTTTTAGTCCATGTGTGGAAAAATCACATGGGAGGCAGCAGCAATCAGCAGTTAGAGCAGGGCAATGGTGGGACCTCAGCTGGCCTATTTCAAATGTATATCTCAGACCTGAGCTTCCTCCATCCTTAACCCTTTGGTTGTGATCTTGGAATCTAAGTCTCTTTCCAGCAAAATTAATAAATCAAAAAATATAAAGATGAGATTTGGTCCTTCTCTGAAGCTGGGGAGTGGGGGAAAAGGGGCGGGGAGAGGAGCAGGAAACTACATAAAGCTAGAAAAGTGTTTTTTCCCAGCTGTAGCTCTGACTCTTTTACTTCTGGTGGAAGCTCTCCACACATTTTCCATGGTGCTGCAGGTCCTGAGCCAAGATCACACCATCCAAGTGTTGCCTTAGGATTTCATATATTTGTAGATTTTTATATAGCTATATAGTTTCTTACATTTAAAGTAGTAACTTACAGCTTCTAATCTCTGTGACACATTCCTGGATTTCTGTATCATGAGGAAAATAATAGCTAGAACATCTTGCCTGAAACTCATGTACCAAAACTAGGATAAGAAGATACCATTTTAGTCAAAACAAGAAAGAAAGCCCAGAAACCTTGGAGAAGCTCCAGAAAGAAGGCATTATGTGAAGATGATGAAGTACAAGGGGTCCTGAGACCTCCAACTCTCTTTCAGAGAAGGGATTTTGCGGGGCAGATCTGTGTAGTTTCTGGGGATGGACAGTTATTAGATTGGATGCAACCTTTAGATAGAATAATTAAGTAGTGTTATAAAATTGGTAAGATCCCTATGCTAAGGAGCTCCACTCAGCTCAGTTCAGCTGGTCTGGTGCTCGTCAGCTCATTTCCAGTGTTCGTCCATGCACTAAGGGGGGGGTCTCCCTCCCTTGCCCCCTTGGCGAGCCATAAAGAATCTCAAGTCCTGCTTGAAAACATGAGGATGGTATTGGGGGAAAGGCACACGTCTTTCTGTATGCTTTCTATACTTTGTACCCCTAAAACCCTGTAAGTAAAGAACTCCTCTTCACCCTACCCAGACAATGTTGTCTTGGAAAGTTTTTCCCGAGAATTTCAGGCAACACAAGCTCTCTGCTGTTCAGCTCTGGGAGACAAGAAGGGCCACAGGCTCCCAAGGGGTGCTAAATAGCCTGTGGCCAGACTGAAATGCAGAAGTGATGGATGTTCTGTGCTAACTTAGCTCAGCCCTTCTGCCCACCCACGTCCTTCTCAAGCAGCACACCACCACTCATGACTGTGACTGCTTTTCCTTAGTGGCACCAAATGAGTCCATCTTCACAAATGCAAATGCCCCACTGATACACCTTCGTGACAAAACTCCTGTTCCTCACAGCTCATCCTGCTCACCAGTTATTCTGAACTGGTGGGGGAAAAGTCTTCTGCTAAACATCTGCCCTGCTGCAAGCACTGAACTCCCCCAAAAAGGCTAACAAATGGAGAAAGAGTTGCACCAAGCAATGGGATGAAAAAGGCCAGCCCACTGGCTGCCAAATTCTGTCTGAATACAAGCACTTTTTCCTAGCAAAGCCTTTCTGGCACTTCATGGGGCAGCTCAGGGGGGAGATGGGTGAAATTTAGTCCTTATCCTGAACGCTAGTGGGGTGCTGGACCTCTGCCTCTTTAGGACAGGAAGAGAAGGAGAGGAGAGGATGGCACACTGCAGGGGATTGGGGGGCTGCCACTCTTCCAGTATTTTTTTGAAATGAACACTTTATTTTCCTTGTTTTCCTTTACCTGGCACCCAAAACAAAAGTCACCTCCAGGCCAATACAACATTTTGTTTTGAACAGAACTTTCTGTTCTTTACTTTGTCATTTTAGTGACAAACCCACCACCAACTAAAGGTAACATCAATTTGATGCCTTAGGATTTTTATATAGCTGTATAGTTTCTCACACTCAAGGTAGCAGCTAACAGTTTCTCACAGTTTCTCACAGTTTGTGCCACATTCCTGAATTTTGTTTAACCCCCTTTTCAATGGACAAGATAGCAGCAAGGACATTGTGTTTGGGACACATGCACCTGGACCAGAATAACAAGGCAAAACAAGATAGAAGGCCCAGAATCCTTGGAGAGGCTCCAACAGGGCAGTTCTGAGGGTGATACCAGGGGCAAACGGTTCTTGGGTTGGATGTACCCACTAGATATGATAATTAAGTAGTGTTATTAATTTGTAAGAACCCTATACTGTGTGTGCACCTATATACTTTGTGCACCTGAAAGCTTTCATTAAAGAATTGCTCTCTACTGATACTAATATTGTCTTGAAAGTTTTTTTTTCCTCAATTTTAGGCAATAGATTTAGATACACACCAGAGTTTGCTTTCCTCCTCTAATTTATCAGTTCAGCAGCCAAACCAAACACAGCCATCCCCATTCCTGCTCTCTGGCCACCATTGGATCAATAAATAACAGCACTCCACTTCCAGCTTACCTTGAGAAGTCTCTCCTTGCACTGTCAGGTCTATGCAGCTCTCCCACTGTGAGTTTTCCCAGCCCCAGCACGTGCTTCCCCCCAGCTGTGGGGCTGATCTACCTGCACAGCAAAGGTTCAGGGGTCTCTGTTACAAAACTGGGCATTGGGTGCCATCACCTGGGACAGGATTCAAATCTACATACTGGTGGAGTTATTCCTGGCTCATGTCGGCGTGTGTGGGCACAGGACTCCATACAGGGAGCTAACACGAGCCTTTGACATCACTGGTTAAATTTAGGGAATTAGCACAGTCATAAAATGGCCTGGAGGGAAGCTACTGTCAGGCTGACAGGAGAGAGACAACACCCTGCAGCCACCTCCGACTCAAGGACAGGGCAGGGGATGGAGCCAGAAGTTTCTGCACCAGCCCCACTGCCATGCTGCATCCCCCCTTCAAAAACAACCCCCATCAAGGTGCACTGTGCTTTGCTGCAGCACAGAAGCAGGCATCCTCCCTGGGCCTGCCCATGACATGGCCAAAGGGACCTGTCCTGAAATCCCACAGCCCCATGGAGCTGCTGCTCCTTGCTCTGCTGGTTCTGGTAGAAGGTTGTGGGGTGACAGAGGTGCCCTCTATATGGTGATAGTGTGGGAGGGGAGGTATCTCTGAGCAAGTTCCAGCTCACAGACTCCCTCAGCAGCCTTGTGCATCTGCCACGTTCCTCCCCAGGGAGTGCTGCAACTCCCACTGACCAGACCAGCACTGACAGGAAAGCACCTCCAAAGAAAAGGAATGGGAAGTGACAAAAGTGGCAGCTCCCCCCAAGAAGATGAAGAGAAAATTCTAAAATCCAAGAGGAGTCTCTGAACCCCAAGTCCATCTGAAGTTTGTGGAGGTGAGTGGACGATGTAGCTATGTAATTGCAATACAGGTTGGTTTTGGCAAACTCAGTCCTTATAGGAGATGGCTTCTGCAGTTTATGGTGTATTTTGTGGACACCCTATTTTTCTTTTGATTCTTTGCTGATTCTGGCAAAGCCCTCTCTAATGTTTGTGTAAGGAATATCCCAGAAAAGCTGTTGCAATACTACCTGTGAATTTTCACACGCCTTCTGTATGGACATCATGAGACTCAAGTTTGCCATAATCAGATGCAGCAGCTCTCTGTTTCTGAGCATACCACCTTGCAGGAACAGCTGCCTTGTTTTGCTGCAGTCCTGTGGCACCTGAATAATGGACACTGGAGTATTTTGGGCATGAGGAAAGAACTATCTGTTTGCTTTGCTGAAGGAGTAGCTCTGCAGGCACCAAACAGCTAGTGGAACAACAGTCACAGTAAGCACCTCATTCCAGGCCAGACTGTGAGAAACAAGAGAACACTTAATTGCTTTTTCAGTACTTGGCCCTAGCTAATAGCAAAAGGTAGTGGAGCCAAGCAGGCTGATGGCCCTCAAATACAGCCTCTTGTTTCTGGCATTAATGATGCCTAAGACTACGTTAATATAATCTATAGACTTTACCATTAGTATAATGAAATTTTCTTCAGCAGGGGCTGCTGACGGTGTTTCCAAATATCTCTGTCTTGAGGAAAATAATCACCATAGCTTCAGCCTGTGAAGCTGCTCCATGCCCATGGGATGTGGAAGGTTCAAGTCCAGGGTGTTCCCTCCTCAGCAAATCCCACACAAGCCCTTATTAGCACTAAACAGGGGAATACTGTGCTCACTGCATTGAGGGGTGATGTGCTTCTTATAATTCTGGAATAATTGTCATTGCAAACTTCAAATATTTTTCAAATTAAATATTTACTGTTGGCTTACAAACAGCTGACATCATCAAGGATCATGTACAGTCACTTTCATTTTCTGTCCAATGTTGCCACTTGTGCATCTAGACATTAATTTCCCTGTTTCGCAACCACCTTTCACTGTGTGTCATCCCCCAGGCTTCCCAAGTCTGTGACTGCGGAGGACATTTGCTACAATTTAACTCTCCAGCGAACAAGAAAGACATGGTGGTGTTCTCAGATCAGTCATTCTTCTGCCCTCTTTTGTTCCCCCTTTGATTAATGTGTCCTCTTTGATGCTGCTCGGAGACACATTACAAGCACCTTCGTCTTCCCACCTCCCACCACAGTCACTGGAGGTCATCAGCAATTTCCACCAGCCCAATTACCTCTGCTGAAGGGCATCTGATTCAACCTCACTGCTTTCATGTCAAAGTGTTTGAACATAATGAGCTCGATGGTGATTACTGTGGACCCAAGCACACCTTGTGAAGAACCGTAGTGGTTATTTACATAAGAAGTACTCATTATGTTATACTAGAACCAGAAGATGCTGGAGCAGAGCTCCTGGATCATCATACTCCATTGCTGTCTGCCACAAGGAATCACATCATGAGGTTGTGCTAGCCCAACCAAGGTACATCTCACAGCCAGTTTCATCTTCTATATTCGTTTTCACTCTTTGAAGGATGTTTTCACCTTCTGATGGTTAAGGACATTCTTCTAATTGCCGTTCTAAATACATTCATGGGCAGTTTATGTTCATTTGTTCTTAAGCCTATGTTCTCTTTCAGTTTAAATAGTTTCATTCCGTCCCCTTTTCTAACACAGGAATATATTTTTAAAAGAGAAATTGTAACCAGTATATACAGCACTCAGCTGCTTTTTACATCTTGGCTGCTATATACAGGCCCCCTAAGGCTCCAACATGCAAACATTCATCTGCTTAATTTTATTTTAGCATGTTGGCCTATTAAAATTAAAGAGACTACTCAAATAAGTGACACATAACTGCAAGAAAGTTGTATAATTAGCTATATCTATGTGTGTTCTCCATCTAAAAATATATTCTTCTTTTCAAAAGTATCATAATATGTATTTTCTGTCAGTAGAAATGAGTATCCTTTAGTTTGTCTTCTTGCCTTATGAAATTACAGAGCGCTATGACAAATAAATGCAATTACATAGGTTTAAAAGATATCACAACCATATCTGAAGCTGTAGTACTGTCTCACTAATATTGTGTTAAGAGTAAATCAAAAGCAAACCCAGAACACTTCATCCAGCTGAATTCTTAATCCAGCAAGATGCCAAAGACAACAAAGGATCTGCAACCTTTGTTCTGTTTGCTATTTATGGATTTTGCATGCTATTTATGGATTTTGCATGCAATTTAAAAATGGAAAGCTAGGAAAACTTGTGCCAAATTAACACCACATCATCCATAAAAGTAGAGCATACACCATTTTTACCTGCACACGGGTTATCATGTAGCTAACAAAAATGCATTTATGGAGCGATAGAGCAACCAACACCTCCCACCAGCCTCACCTACACAGTACCTGGGCACAAAACCAAATTATTATGCCCCATTCCAATGAACCTCTGATATAGAAATACCTATTTCAGATAAAACTGCTTTGATGGTTTTGCCACTATCAATTCCTGAACCTGGAGTGCACAAGCACAGACTCAACCTGTAGTAAAAGGAAATATGAGGTACACATGGTGCTGCATAGCAGCTTCTCCTGCCATCCACCAGCCCAGAGGTTTCAGTGGGGAAGTTTAGTTTGTCTTGTGCAACCATACTGAGCTCTTTGCTTTTCTAACCTGTATGCTGGAGCATAAAGTCAGCTTTAGCAGCTCCTTCCCCACTGATCCATTTGAATTCTCTCTGTGTATATGTATACACAAAAATGCCTCTCTTTCTCTCTCTTTCTCCCCCCTCCAAGAGCTAGACAGCCAGTTCATAGGTAGACTCCTTAGCTCAGGTATCAGCCCTGTGAAGCTGCATCCAGTGTCCTCTGCTTCACAAACACCCTGATTGAACAGTGTTTGAAGTCCCATGCCCAGGGACTACTCTGGGAGTCATGCTCATTATTTTTTCCAAGATCAAAAAACTTGTGGGATTTTATTTTCTTGGCACATGTGTAAGCCAGCTTTAGGCTCACCTCCACTTCTGTCCAGTGCTTTCAGCAGCGCAACTGCAACTAGCAAATCAGCCCCAGGCTCTCCACCCGCTAGCAAACCCCTGCATTTCTAGCTTATAAAATAGTTTCTGTATTCCCAAAAGGTCTTTTTTTTTTCTTATTTTTCAGCAGTTTTTGTTAGCAGTAACCTGCCTTATCAGAAGACATGAGCATTACCAGATGATGATTCAGCCAACCAGCCTACCAGCTCTCCAAAAACGTGACTCTCCCACCAGAGGTGCCCATTCTCCTTCACTGATTACAAAGAAACCCTGAAGCAATAACTTCGTATGTGAACATCTAATTTCTGAATATCCTAAAGTGGGGAGATGATTCCCACCTGAAATGAATTTAGAATTGCAGACTGCTTTCAAAACTTTCTAATTGGGAAGAGATACACAAGATGGGGTTGGCTTCACCTGTTTTCAGCTCTGAAATTCATCCCATGAGAATGGAGGAGCACACTCTCAACATGAGATTAATGACACCAAATTCCTGATTTAGGATGGTTTGATTCACCCTCAAAAGCTGCACCCCTCTCTCACCCCACTGACACCAGCACTCAGATGGCCAGTTGAGATGAGCCACCTGGGAGAAAGTGGTCACTCCCTGCAGTCTCTGGGTTCCAGGCAGGCTGGAGCTGCAGCACCTACAGTCAGCCTTTTTTGCATTTCTTGTGTTTAAAGGTTGTGATCTTCTAAATTCTTTCAATATCTTAAACTTTAGGTAGATTTCCATCCCAGTGCCCAGTGACATACTTGAAAAGCTAAATTAGGCATGCACACATGACTCTCCTGTGCCTGCTAGTTGAGGCGTGCTGATGAGCTATGAAAGTTTTCCCAGGAAGAGATGGTGTTTTGCAAGCTGTGATCTCTCCTGACATTTTTAGAAGCTCTGTGGTTTCCCTTCGGGTATTTCCTCAGTCTGTTTCTGCTGCTGGTGTGTTCAGGCAGACTGATGTGTCAGTGAGCATGGCACAGGGATACTCCATGCAGTAGCTGCATCTACACAAGGCAGCAGCCAGCTCCAGAGCAATGCTTCCTTACAGACTGATATGATAGAAAAATTATATTCCTCTGCCTACCATTAAACCAAAACATCACATTTCAGTTGAGCCATCCACAAACCTCCAGGGAAGCAAGTAGGAGACTATGGCTATTCTCTGGAGTACAATTAGAAGGTGATTTTAATAAACCTGAAGTCATCAAATCATAGAATCACAGAATGGTTTGAATTCAAAAGGGTCTTAAAGATCATCTAGTTCCAACCCCACTGCCATGGGCAGGGACACCTTCCTTTACGCCAGATTTCTCTGCTCCAGAGTTGATTTTTGCTTTACAGCTCCATGAGTGCAGCGACTTCACTGGTTTTTTTTCCTGAGACTTTGCTTTGGAGCTTCATAAAGAGTTTCTTCAAAAACAGGAGCTTCAGTTTTGTAGTTCATCTGCAAGACATGACCTCTTCCAGAGAAACTGTGTGGGTGAGTGCCCTGCTTTGAGCACAGCCTCCTGTATCTGCAGCCGGGACCTGCAGGCACATGTTCTCGGCTACTTGGACCAAAACAGGTCAGATTGCCAAAGCTTTACTATTTGACCCACAAATTATATGACTACCACTGTTCTCAGAGGTATGCACACCCAGGGTTGTGCTACTTTAATTAAATCACTGTGATGCTGCATGTTTAAGCAGATACATCTTTCAGTTTAGTACTGAGCATTTGACATGGCATAGCTAGGTCCATATTCAGTTTGACAGAGTCAAAACCAGACCAATCTTGCAAAATTTAGTGTAAATATCATGGGCCTCATTCTTTTCTGTTTTACTCTGGTAGTTCTATCTCAGTAGTGACTCCATTAACTTCAGTCACACTTCTAAACATGAAGGGGAAGGGAGGAGCACTCACACATGCTTTGGTTTTTTGTCTGGTTGAAGTTACAGTTGCAAAAGCAAAATTGGTTTGTGTTTGGATTTCCCAGAACTCATAAAAACAAAAGAGAACAGCTGAAATTGGTGTGATGAGTTAGAGAGGCAAATCGTTCAGGAATGGTGCTGAACATAAAGAGTAATTTTGTAGTATTGCATTTATTGCTTTCTGGAGAATCTGAGAGAGAAACCTGAAGAAATCAGCCTGAATTCTTCTTACCTTGCTGCTTGATAGAGGACACATTCACATTGACTAGAAATGGACATGAAGAAATTATTTTTTAATCTAGTGTCTGTACACTTGCTGCTTTTGAAAATAGAAAGCATTTTACCTTAAGCATTCATATGTGTAAAAAAAACATGAGCACAAAGCCAACACGCCATGTTCTAATACAAAATGAAATATGACCTTTTAAGGAACCTTAAATTTCTGAAGAATAAATGTTAAATCTATATATAATGCAAAGGATATTGGCTAAATTAGATTCTGAATTCAAACCTGTCCTGAATAAAGCCATTCTCACATTAATTTTTTGGCTCTATTTATTCTCTATAGTTAACAAAAAGGCTTTTGAAATTTTGCTGTTATTAACCAATTTGCTGCATGAGGAAACCTGCTGTCAGAAGCAGAGCTGCTGCCGTGCCTGTGCCTGCATGCAAGCTCTGACAGCCGATGTGCTCAAGGGCTCAATCCACACAGGAATGGGGATCCACAGGAGTCAGATGCTACTAGACCGAGCCATTGTCCTGAGACTGCCAGAGCAGAGTCTGGATCAGGTCATGGATAAAATGCAAGGTAAGATATTGCAAGGTGATACCCTTTCCCTGGTCCACAACCCCTCTGCGAGTGAGCTGTTTGTTCTAAAAGGAAGTTATTTCAATAAAAATCTACAGTATTGCGTCTTGATGCGTGAAGATCCCATAGCTTTCCTTGACCCGCAAATTGTTTTGCTGCAATGTTATCAGGGAATGAAGACACTGAATCAAACTCAGTTTCATGCTGTTAAAACTCCCAGTCTTATTTTGAAATTAATTTACTTATTTGAAAAGGATTTGAAAAGTGAAAGTATTGCCTTTGCAGGAAGTGTATGTGTTTAATAACCCCATCACACTGATCCAAGTGACTATGGCAAGATACTAAGAAGTGAACTAAATTTCATTATTGAGAGATCTCTTACTGATATACCAATAACAACAGGCACTCCTTGGCCTTGACAGTTCTTCCTGCCCTCAAATAAACTCATGCAATCCCTTTGCCTTCAGTCCTTCTTCTAAATAATTTCCAGAAAGTTTTCTTTCCATTTAAGAGCATATCAGATGTTCATGTGCCAGTATTTAAACTCACAGTTACATATGGCTCAGTTTTCCTATAACTGTCTTGTGGATGATAACTGGGGAAAGGTATTGGACCACCATGTGGGCAAAACACAGCAAGAATGACAAACACAGGAAACAGAAGAGATGGGCAAATACTGGATGCCAGTATCAGCCAAACCATCTGTAAATAAAGTGACCAGCTTGTTAGCTTCCTAATATTTGAAACACGAACAGGAAATGCACAAAATACTGCCACTTGAAAAGCGTGATCTTTTTCCCTCCTTGGATTCATCATCTGAATAGCAAAGCTCTTAGTACAAAAAATCCAAACCACAACAGGAGTGTTATTCAGTGCCACACTTGCATGGCCAAATGCTGTGCTTTAGTTGGGGAAACAGTTTGGCCAGACGCTCGCTGGTGTCCCTCGACACTGGACCGGAAATGTATAAACTCCCTGCAGAAAAGTCTTAGTCCTAGTTTATCATTACAAACTATGCCTTTTGGGAGCCAAATCTGCACAGCAGGCACTGCCTGAGCACAGCCCTCCTTCAAGTCCCTGTGGCAGGGGCACAGCAAGAATATTGACTCTTGAGTTGCACAGACTGAGACCAGAGCAAGACCTGGAGCACTTCCTCCATTTCCAGCCCATGTGTCAGTGCATGTTAACGTGTTCATTTGTTCCTACACTGTACTGCGTCAACAACATGGTTCACTTTCCATCTGTGCCAGTGCCTGTTTCCTTACCAAGGTTACCTCTGTATTCAGATTAACAACAGAATGAGTTTAGAAAGAGTTTCAACATAATATATTTTCATAATTCACAGTTCATATTATGTATCAAAAATAGTCCCATGATGCAGTGAAACTTTATTTCTTAAGAACTGTTTGAAATCTCTTGTAAAGAGGCAATAAATGAATTCTGTAAATAGAGATGCGACCTTGAAAAGGAACCCATAAGTCAAATGTATGTGCCTGCAGAGTAAGATGTGGTCTATTTATGCCCCAGGTTTCAGGGCATTAGTGAGAGGTTTGCGCCTGGACACCAGAATGTGTATGGAAATATCATAATTCCTGATGCTGTTCTACCCTGGGCATACAAAGTCCTTAACTGTCTTAATTTGGAGAACAGATTACTCCTCATTTTAAATATAAAACCAGATGTTTTCCCCTCATTAATGTGAGAGAGATTTGGAGGAAGAGTGTATTGGCAGCCTTGAGATTCCAGTGAGATTTCTGAAAATAGTTTTTTCAATGTGAGTTTATTCCCTTCACTGGGCAGAGAAGCCTGTCAGGCAGCTCCAGGCTTGTCTCCCCAGGGCTGCTCTGTCTCCCCATTCCTGGGTATGGGGTGCTCACAGGCTGACCAGACCATATGAAAGAAACATTTGAGAAAAGTGAGTGGTCATTTTTTATCTGCACCACTATTGCTTCTTTTCCTTTCTTTTTCCTATACACAATGCTGTCACAGAATTGCTCTCCCCATCACTGGTGGGAATAGGCCACCTAAGGTCACATTCTGCTTGTTCTGCCAGAGACTCAATTTCATAGTGAACATTGTATTTTTTCAGACATGATATATATAGTCGGTGGAAGGAAAGCCATTTTTATCATTTTTGGACTAAACATGCATAAATCTCCTTGAAAATCAGCTGAGAAGCAGGCATGACACCCTCAGAACTCTTTCCACCAACACAATTGAATGCTCTCAGAGGCTGCCTGAGCCTTTCCTCATCACACCCAGGCTAACCTGGTGGGAGATCAGTCAACTGCCCTGCCGGTGTCTGCCTATGAAACAGCCTGCCTTCCTCATCTGTCTGCTTCCACCAGGCTCAAAAGCAGGGCTGGCAGCAAAGCACCACCCTGTTGTGGTTCCTGCTGTGATACCCTGGTGAGGTGATGTGGAGTGATGCCTGGTGAGAAGCCTGCTCCCATGGCTGCTGGGATGAACTGGTGGGATGCCTGCAGTGATACCTGCTGTGCTAGTGGGATGCTGCCTGGTGGGATGGCTGCTGTGATGTGCAATGAAGCACCATGGTGGGATGGCTGCTGTGATGCCTTCTACATTTAGTCATCTTTCAAGACAAGTGAGACCAAGCATTTAAAATATTTGTAATTTTTTTCTTTCACCAGACTGCCTGAGTATTTGTGCTGTGTGCAGATATGCAAATACATTTAAATTTTTGTATTTACAGGCTCTGTCTTTTTTCTGGAAGGAACGGTTCCAGATGACCCCATGCTCCAAAGCCATGCTTCCAGCTCACATGTCACCAAGGCTTTCAGTCTCCACTGAACACTAGAAGAGAAAGAGAAGCTATTAACTTAGGTCTTCTGCAAATACCAGTGATGCTCTTCACAACCCTTCATAGGTGCACTAATAACAAGTTAAGATCACAGGCGCATTCCATATACCACAGTTTTTCAGCAGTTGCAGCCTTTCAGGGAAGATGTTGCAGTGCTTGGCATCACCCCCCTTCCCTGTGCCCACTACCAGCCTGGGCAGAGCATCCTATCCCGTGTCTTAAATGAACCCTCCAATTCACCACGAACTGCACAGATAAAGTTATTTTTTGCTCAGCTAGCCCAAGGCTCCCTTGGACCCCTTGGACATCAGCAAGGAGCTTCTGCTCAGGCAGCACTGTTCGTGCTCACTGAGCCTGCACTGCATAAGGTGGAGGAGTATTTTGTGCACTTGAGCACGAAATCACTCAGATGCAGAGGCTGCACGTGCAGTGAAGAGCCACAGTGTCACACACACACAGTTGTCTCTGTTTCTGCTGTTGGCTCCACATTCACCTCCCCTGTCTCCTGGCTCATAGCTCAGACACCTATATGAGGTGTGTGGCAACCCTCTTGTGCATATTCTGGGAAGGTCTTTCTTCCCCAGGATACCTTCATTTCTAATTCTGAGTGTTATGAAATATTTCAATGCACACTTCTTCCATGCATGATTTCACAATATATTACCTCTTGCAATACCCATTTAATACAGTTTCTTGGCCATTAAATTATTATTACGCTTCACTCTAAAATTGTACTGGCAGCAATGCAGAACTGCTCTGAGAAACTATGGAACCAGATTTATGTGAATTACTTTCAAAGAAATTCTGCAGTTATATTTTTCTGCTCCAGGAGGAACACGTATTAGAAATTGCCTTTAAAATCTAAGACTACATATGTGAAATTGTCTTATATGTAATGTCTTCTATTTTTAATGAACTGTGATCATCTTAAAGCAATAAAAAAGGTTAATATGGATTGCTACACACCCTTTGCAATGCAACTAATGGCTTTGTCAGCAAGTTCCACATTGGAATTTTAATTTATATTTATAGTTTCAAAAATATGAGAATTTTTGTAAAATAATTAGGGCAAGGCAAGTTTTATGAGATGAAGAAATCCTAAAAATAGTCATGGTCTGCTTCATTCAGTCCAGGTATATGGTCTGGTTTTGAATTTCATATTTTCTCAAAATGCTGAGTGATGGCAGATACCCACTGAACCAGGTTACTCCCCTTTAACTTGGCTGTCTGCACTGGGCTGTATGTAGATGCCAAACATTTGCTCAGTGTGGTGTAAATCACTCGTTGCCATTCAGGGTGTATGCAAGGAACCAAGGGATGCATTTCTCCCAGGCCACAGCTGTGATACTTTTGGTCTTGAAACAACAAAAAAAAACCCCAAAGGCACACATAACCAGGCATATACATATAATGTATTTCCTAAATATAAGTGAATTTAAGGTCAGGTTTATCTCACATGCACTTGAAGCAGCTAAGCCCTAGGATTCTGTCCTGCCCCAGGATCTCTATGAGGCCACCGCATATGCTAACCATCATTGATGGGGTCAGTAGTAACATAACCATAAATGCAATATGGCAGTATTCATGCTATACTTGCTACAGAGTGTTTAAATCTATTCTCCCACACATGCACACAGAACAAAGAAGTATATACAAAAATATATACCTTTGACTTGAAAAAGTCTCCTTGAGTTCAGTAAGATACTCATGTTGGACACCTTGGCATTTTTTAATGGGTGAGGGCTGAGCCTCAAAGCATGGGGGGATCAGCCCAGGTCCCACTGTCAGCTTCTGTCGATGGTCCTCCAGCTATCACAGACTTAAGAGCTGGATAGCTCAGAGAGGTGTCCCACTCAGAGGGAGATGCTGGCACAGCCACTGTGGTCCAGGAGTGCTCAAAGGGCCTCACTTGTGACCTGTCTGACACTTCTGTCAATTTCCATTGGGGCCATAGTCAGATGTCCCACCGTGATGTTCTCCATCTTTCTTCATTCTTTCTAAGACACAGTGTATGTCTTCTGTATGATTATGAGCAGTGATTAGAGTTCCATGTCCACAGTTTCAGATCATAGAATCACAGAAAGGCTTGGGTTGGAAGGACCCTTAAAAATTAGTTCTATTCCTGCAGGGAAGTGTTCAAGGCCAGGTTGGATGAGGCCCCGGTAACATTAGGTTTTTTCATAGTATGAGAGGAAAATTCAGGCTGAAAGGAACTTAAGGAGGTCATCTACAAGATCAGCCCCAGGTGTTCAGAGCTTGAAAGCCTCCAAGGAGGAAGGCTGCAGAGCCTCTCTGGAAGGCAGGGTGGGTTTCCTCAGAAGGAAAAGATTTCTTCTTAAGCCCATCCAAACCTCTCATATTTTAGCTTTTGCCCATTGCCTCTCATTCTCCTGCCTTGCACGGCTATGTAGAGCCTGGCTTGGGCTGCTCTGTGCCCTCCCCATAGGCTCTGGGGCTGCCTTTGGCTCCCCCTCAAAGCCACACACTTCTGTGCAGGACAACCAGATGAGTCACCACCTTCTTCCCTGCAGCAAGATTTTGGCCATGGCTGGAGGTAATCTGGGCATCTGCAGGTTGTTCTCCCTCTTCTTTTACCCATTTCCTGATGTTTGGGTCAGCTGGGAGTGTTGCTGTAAGGATTTTGCCATTTTCCAGTTCAGTGATGATCTGATTTTTCTGAGGCAGTCCAAGGAGAAATTAAAGCTCAGACTACCCTAATAAGGAAGGCAGACACGACAATAATAGCAGCAGTGTTAGCATAGCCTTACCTCATGATGCTGGAATTAGGGTGGGCCACCATTACCCAGCCTTCTGCACTGATGGGGTCTCTACCAGCATTAATCAACAGGAGAGATATGAAATGTGAAATAACATTTTAAAATTTGGAGTGATTTAGTGATAAAGTGGTTTTGATGGGCTGCTAATGCATTATTACATTTCCCACATTATGATTTTTATAATGCCTGATGCCACGTCCTTCACTTTGCACAATTTCTGAGTGCTGAGAGAGGCTCTGAAGGAAATAATTTGGTTTATGGCTATAACTGAAGTGGAAATCTTGCAAACACTGGAGTTGGCCTCTGACATCCCCAGGCACAGAAACCAGAACAAATGGGCAGATTTCTATAAGGCAAATGCAGAGTGATGGGTCACTTCAAATCAAAGATGTGGCCAAATTATACTGGTGTATGCACTTCTGCAGTGCTGACAAACCTTTTTGAAATAATTAATGTGGGGGAATGGAACTGTAAAGAAAGACAGGTTTCCTGTTCATGTGTCAATAACATAGGGGCAAAATTTTCCTATAACTAATACACTAATAATATGTACAATATTGTCTAAATAATTGTATAGTTGTCTAACTAAACTATCTGATATTTTTGAAAAATCAAGAAACACTTTCATGTAGGCCTAATCCACCCTTTTTCATTTATGAAAGGAGATAGAATTAACTTCTGATCTATTGGTGAAGGGAAAAAGCTAATTAGTTTTACAATATTCTCTTGTGTCAGCTACTTTGTGTGACTTGACTGAAACACCCCACACATGACTCCTTCTGACTTCAAATTCTGCAGTGCCAGCAGGACACGTGGTGACCCCACAGAACAGGCACCTCACACTGGCTTTGGTACCACCAGGGTCAAGTCTGCCTGTTAAAGCCTCCTCCATCACTTGGCAGACCACCATGCTTCTGGAACCTACTTGAAGAAAAGGCTAAAGTATTTCCAGCATTCAGTTTGCAGAGGGAGAGGTTGTCTCTGACTTGGTCTTCCTACTGGCACAGGAAGATAATGTCCCTGGTCAGGCAGTCCTGGGGGCAACACTACCTGCTCTCTGCTCTTGCCCCTGCCACATGCCCCTTCTTACCCATTACACAGTCTCAGATGCCTTTGTGTTTGTTATTCAAGCCATATTATAATTAAATCTGGATATAAATTTCACAGAACCCATGTCCTTCCCCAAGAGAAATGTAGGTGGTGGTGCAATGCTCCACTTCCACACATCTCCTTATGGTGAAGTTTTTCCACTATTTTAAACACATACACAGTTTTACTCATGAAATGGAAAGGATTTATGAATTCTGACTGATCTGGTTATCCTGCACATTTCTTTTTCATACAAGATGACAGCTGGAAAATAAGATCCATATAGCAGAGCTGAAGATATCTACCCAAATTGACTATGCTGAATAAACCGGTGACTCAGCTCCAGACCAAATCCTGTCAGGATCAAACAAGCTGAAGCAGTGACGGGAAGACCTCTGTGATGGCAGTGCTTTCAGGCCAGGAAGCTAACACAGCGTGCTCACTTTAACCCTGTTCTGGGATGAAAATAAAGCAAATATACTTCATTAGAAGTGCAGCAGGACATAGTGTCCCTGTAGCTGCTGCCCCTGCACATACTGCACTTCCATCCTGCTCCCTCCTCAGCCTCTTCACATCTACCCTAAAAAATAAAGAAATAATTGCACCATGTACAAATACACTATTCACAGCTTTCAATCAGCTTCTCCAAAACCAGTCACAGCCCAGCCATGGGAGCAAAGCTGCAGTGCAGGTTGCATGGCAGAACATAGCTCCCCTCCCTTGCAGTCCTGCTGGTACCAGCATCCAAAATAACTGCTCTAAGGTTTCCAATCTCTGCACTGTCAACACTCGCTTCCCTCTCCGTCTCTCCTCCCTAAGGGCCAGAAGTCAGGCTGCATTTTCTTCAAACCCAAAAAAACCCTGGGTGCCTGAGTAAAAAAAAGGCAGTAACCCCAGCTGTGCAGCAAATTCGAGTGCTGCTGCCTTGCCCACAGGAATGCCACCCTGTGTTCAGGCACTTGTAATCTGAACAAAACCATGTGCAGTAAACACATCCAGCCACGCATTGACTTTGGAAATGTCAGTTTGCTGCTCATCCTCCAAGATGAGGACCAGTGTGATACCACATCTACCAAGTATAATTCTCAGAAACCTCCCAGTTTTGTAGTTGCTTTGGGGTTTTTTTGTAAAATCTGAATTTTTGAGGTAATTAGTTCCATTGCTTCCAAAATGAATCTATAAAGGATGCTGCAGGAATACCTGCATGCTTTAGCATGTACAACAGCAGCTTCTTGAGGTGGCAGCAGTCACTTTGGCCACCGTGATCCTGGAAAATGACATGTATATCTGCAGATATTCTTGCCTCGTTCAAACATGTATGTGTGGGATTGAGTTCAGAGGAGGGAATACCTCTGCTGTGAGGACAGGCTGAAAGAGCTGGGGTTGTTCAGTCTGGAGAAGAGAAGGCTCTAGGGATACCTTACAGCACCTTCCAAAACTTAAAAGGGGCTTACAAGAAAGCTGGAGAGGGACTTCTCTCAAGGATATGCAGTGATAGGACAAGGGGAAATGGCTTTAAAGTGACAGAAGGTAGGTTTAGATTAGATTTTAGGAAGAAATTCTTTACTGTGAGGGTGGTGAGGCATTGTCAGAGGCTGTCTAGAGAAGTTATGGATGCCCCATTCCTGGAAGTGTTCAAGGCCAGGTTCGATGGGACTTTGGGCAACCTGATCTAGCAGAAGGTATTCCTGCCCATGGTGAGGGGGTTGGAATGAGATGACCTTTAGGGAACCTTTGAATCCAAACCATTCTGTGATTCTATGGTCAAAAGCACTTACCCCAGGTAAGCCCATCTCTAGCAGGAGCTGAACCTGAAAAATATGGTTGTAACAAGCACCAGGAAAGCAGAGACATGACAGTGCAGCAGCTGTGAGTACAAGACCTATGCAAGCCCCCATCCAGTGCCATCTTCATAGGCGGGTCCTGCAGCTGGAACAGTGATGAGTTCTGCACCCAGCCCTGCCATCTCGGCTCTCCTCTGGTCACGGCTGTAACTTCTCAAGGAAACCTAGGTGTCATGGGGCTCTGTAAAATCCATGGAGAAGTCCACAGAGACACTCACGGTCATCTTGCAGAAGGTGGCCATGCAGTCAGCACTGAACTGCCTGTCAGTATCACTGCCAAGGGACACTCACCTCTGCACCCATCTCCCGCCCAGCAGGAGTTAATGGCATGTTCAGAGAGGGGTAGGCAAGTGACTCCTGGAGCAAAGACTCACATTACAGCTCCAGCTCAAAAGACCAAGATCTTAAACATGGCAATTCAATGAAAACATGTTTCAAGAGAACTCCTGTGTTCTCTGAGGACAGGGAGCTCATAGCTGGAACAAAACCACCTCTCCAGACTTCATACTTTAATTCTGATGGCGGCATGGAAGCAGTGCCAGCTGCTGGCAGAGGCTGGAGTGGAGATCAACCAGGTTCACCACGCTCTAACAACTCTGCAGCAGAGCGCTTCATTGGAGACCATCTCCATTGCACATAAAGTCATGAACACTGGATTGGGAAACTCAAAAGCAGTGTCAGATCTTGTTTTCTTTTCTTGTTTAATTTCTTTCCCCCTTTTATTTGTTTTCCTATTTCCAAACAGGTGATAGGAGCTCAGGCTGCTGAAAAAAAATAAGTTCAGAACCAGTCACGTTTCACTTCCACTCAAGTGAGCTCCAGATGAGCTCTGAGATGAGAGTATGGGGCATAAAGACACTGTCATCTGCAGCTACTGTCACCCTTGTTTCATCATTTACAGCATGCACACAGGCCAGAGACAACCCTGACAGGCAGCAGCACTCATCGTGTGATTTGGGGCAAGGAAAGCATTTAGCCCTGTGGAATGGGGCTGTGCTGTGCAGTTTGCTCTCAGAGGCAGGGAGAACCCTGGCCCATTTTTATCCATTAGCCCTTGTGCAGCCCCACTGGCACCCTGAGAACCCAGGAGAAATTTTTTTCACAAAAATTAGCTTTTCCTATTTCGTTATCAGAAGATAAGACAGATTGAGGAAGTTGGTTTTGTCTTACTGCCTACTGATGCCACTCATTCACCTCCCCACACTTCCACAATTAGCACAGTTTCTCTTCATGCACAGCCAAGTCACCACATGGCAAAGTGTGTGACACACCATACCCCAGGGTGATCGCTTCCTTATCTACACACAGTTGAGATGTTCTGCACCTTAAAAGCTGTAGTTAACTTTGTCTTAGAATTTGTAATTCACTGCTGTTATTGCATGAGGAGTTTGGGATGCAGCAGACAATGCAGAACTGAACTACAAGCCAGGCCACCATAACTGACCCCCCCGTAGCCCATCCATTTGACATCACTGCTTGCCCACATATGTGTCATCCAGCCAGGCACCTGGAGCTGCAGGCAATGCTGATGTGAGTGCTGATGTTTGACAGCTCACAGCTCAGCCCTGAGAAGGACACACACAGACATTGCACTTCTTCAGTGGGCACACAGGCAGTCATGAAGCTGCAGCACCTACCTCTGGCTCCACAGCATCTCTAGCCCAGCAGGAACTGCCTCAAGCAGCTTGAAACCTAACACAGCTCTGGGGTCTGAAAGCAGACATCTCGGCAGTCCTGGGGAAGACAAAGGAAGAGGAAGAAATGCCCCACATCAGCTACTGGAGGCTGCTACTCATCTGTTATGGAAATGCAGTTTAATAGCTATGGTAGGAGGAAGCTCTTCAGAGATAAGATCTAAATGATGAGAAGACTGGTCCTTTTTTTTGCCTATACAGGCTGGGACTGCTGCTCACTCACTCGGGAGCACACCAAAAGCAAGCAGCATTGGAGAGTAAGAAGCAGTATGAGAGGAGAAGCTGCCTTCATTTGTTATCAAAATTTTGTTGTCATCTTTTTTACTTGAAAAGCACATGAAAGTTCTTTATATGCTTATGGATTAAATAGGAACATGAATGCTAGTCCTATTGCCTTGGCTGTGATAAAGCAGAGAGACTGGCCAACCTTGCTAAGCAAAGAGAGATACCTCAGAGAAACCTGACAGGTTGGGATATTTCATATGAAAAATCTCACTACTCTCTTGGCTCCTTTCAGATTGTCTTGAACAGGTCTGCAAGCTCTGCTTTTCTGCAGAAATGCAACAGCACCCAGCTGCCCCAAGACGCACTTCACTGCCCTTTAACATGTCACCAGCACTAACTTAGCAAAGATTCAGAAAAACCACAAAGACTACCAAGTCTTTAAAGAGAAAAAACCAACCCTCATCACAAAGAGGTCTTCATCAACAACCTCCTCCAGCAGAAAACATGAACTCTCATTCCTGACAGCTGCTGCACCTTGATCAAGAGGCAGTCCAGTGTCATTCCCTACAGACCAGCTGCTCAAGCAGCTCCTGCAGCCAAGGAATTTCTGTTCACGGGAACTTATACTGCAGGTATAAACTGTGTAACATGGAAAAGCAATCCCCCACATTTATTCAAAGGCCATCTCTTTTTTTTCTTTATGACCGAGACAAGGACATAGCTGGCCTTTCTCTAGTAGCAGGCTTTGGTCCCTGGGATTTGAAAGCCCAGATGTGTTACAATAAAGAACACTTGATGGGCAGTCCCTGACTGTGAAGGCACAAAGAAATAGACAATTTATGGGGAAAATTTGGTTTGTGAACATATTCTCTGCTCTTCTATTAAGATTTGTTATCTGCAAGAGTTTGTTCAGTCTAAGAAATTTGGCACACGAGCTGCAAGGTCAGATATAAACAAGCCTCTGTTTCTGCAGAAGCATTTTGTCTGATATAAAAGACAAGAATTTAAGGGCACACTAACATAATTGAGAAATAGCTACCAAATAAACAAACTCTAGTTTTCAAAGAATCTGGTTGTAGTTCACACTATTACTTGAGAAAAGCAGCCCCATACTGGCTGATAAGATTGGGTGGCATCTGTCAGAATGATGTGACCCCTCCGAAGACCCTCTTAGGATATTGTCTGTTTGATCAGCTGGTCCCTTCAGAGTGCAGATCAGGCAATAGGAGGTAGCTGAGAATTACAGTGCTATAACTCCACCTAGGGGACTGAGCCACGGCTCAGCTCATGGAAAGGCATGTGCAACTGGCAGCCCAGGGCTAGCCAAGGGCAATGCTTTTAAATAAAAAAGCACTGTTACAGCCCCAAACCCCCACTTTCCCTGACTTTTCCATATGGCTCATTTGTCACAAACCATGTTTTACCTTCACTACATGTGTCACACTCTTTCTTTCAGTTTTCGTTTAATTTTACCACCTATACTATTCTAGTCTTCACTTTCCCTGGTTGTTGCCCTGAATAAGTACAGATTATATATAAACCTAAGTATGTGCTTTACAAAATCAAATACTTTATGAGGGATTAGCCTGGTTAAACATGATTGAAATAAACATTATTTTTAAAAAAGACAGTAAATCCGTGAATGCAGAACAATTCGCTACAACATAAAAAGCAAAATCAAACCTGACTTTGCAAAAAAACCATTCAGCTTCTGTTTAAGATTAGCACTGAAGGGCACAGTGCATCTTCCTCTTCCTTCTGTTCATCCTAGACTTTACTGTTATTCCAAAGTCCTCAGTGTTAGATGAATGAGCACTGTGGGTCCCAGCATTTCTGAAAAAGGTAGAATTATAGAATTGTTCTGTTGGAAGGGGCACTCAGGCCCAGAAAGCGTAATATTTAAGGTGCTCACAAAGGAAATAAACAATTTTTTATTCTTGCCAAACACGCATGAAAAATTTCATGCCTCACCAGGGTTAGGAGCTTCTAGATTTGTGACTGTAAAAGGGCAGCACCACCAGATGCTCCAGCTTACCCATGAAATTCTTCAGGGCTGTAAAGCTAAGAAAGTAGCAGGCACTTCAGATTTTGAGTTTATCATTGCATGGTATTGATACAATTGCAGCCTCCTTGGTAAACCTTAACTATAGAGGCTTGTGTCTGCTTCAATTTCACTACAGAAGTCAGTTTTAAGTGAAAAAATTTGTTTTAGGCCATTGTTGGTAGAAATACATTAGTTCTTATTGATTTGTGATAACAATATCTTCTCTGGTGAAGCATAAAAAAATTTATGAAGCCTGAAGTGAGACTAAAAAAATTATTTTTTCACTATCACTTACAGAAATTATTAAGATAGCAAAAATAAGGGAAAATTAATTCTAAACCTACAATTAAATATGGTAATTGACACTGAGTTAACATTCGGGAGTCTTCTGAAGGACTATGGAAACAAGACTCAGAATCAAGAACCAACTGCACTGAAAGCAAACCCAAAGAGCCCTACAAATCTCTGTCACTGGAGGCAGATGCCTGTAAAACACTTCTTGTCACGTAGTTAAAATATAACAGAATTGAGGCTCAACTGAAATGCTCAACACAGAACCCAAATTCCCACTGGCACACAACTGTAACAAGCACACATCGTTACACTGCACTGATCTTTCATGGCTCCAAATATAATGGGCTTGCTGCAACATAATGGCATCTTTGAGTAAAAATACCACTTTGCATTTCAGCATCATCCTACAGCAAATCTCTCGCGTAGCAGCGGATTACATCAACCCATGCCCCTCAGGAAGCAAAATGCCATAATCCCCAGAGTAAGGATTAGGAGAGGCACGGAGGGGCCACCCCAGCCAAAAAAAACTCCCACTGGAAAGTCAGCAACAGAACACAGCCTGATGTGGTTCCTTACAGAATCCCATTGCACCCCACTGTGACTTTTAGCACTGTCTCCCTGCAAAGGTCCAAAACGTCCTTCAGCTAAACGCTGATGGAAACAACAGACCCTGCATTTTCCTTCTGCACGCTAAAAGTATGAAAAACAGCCTCAACCATAGTCTTTCTAAAGATTGCCAAATAATTTAAGCAAATTTAAAAGCCATTATAAGAGATAAACAAAAGGATGTTCATAGTGAACAGAAGACAGGGAGCAAACAGCAGCAAGCATCTGCTTTTAGGGAGCAAAGAGACTGATTATGGACTAAAAACGTAGGTGTTCCTGAGGAATTCGGGAGGTACTTGGTGTTTGCCAGGGAAAGGTGAGTAACACACAGGGGATCAATCACCTTGATGCTGTGTGTCTGAGTAATCCTTACATCTCATTCTCATTCTGAGCAATACTAGGAGACAGCCAAGATGACATGCAGCTGTCATTGTAAGTTTAAAAATGTTATTAAAATTTTATTTAATACATGTATTTAAAAATAAAAATATTTTCTCAAAAAAAAAAAAAAAAATAGAAACCTATCTCTACTGCTTTTTAAGCAGAATTTTGCCCTTGCTAGACTTACTAATACTTTGAATAAAAAAAATTGCAAATGTTTGGCACAACAGTCTTGTCAGGAAGGAGTTGAAGCATGGAAAAAAACTGGGTTGTTAAAAACCAGACATCTCAAAATATTCTCTTGGCAGAGGGAAACTCCTACACACATTCTGAGCACCCTCTCAGAGGTAATGACTACTTACAACCAGAGATGAGAACTTTAAACAAGGCTGCTTTTGTGTTTTCAAGTGTGGATTCAAAGCTTCAGCCTTATGAGCCACTAACAGCAAAAACAGCGAGGTCCCCTCCTTCCAGTGATCAGCCACTGTCCAAACCCCATCCCACAAATACAGGGTAATGCAATAAAAAAGTGTCTTTATTCTACCTGGTTTATGATCTCTAACATGTCTTTCTAATATTTATTTCTCAATCCTGAGCCTTCCTCCCCCTCTCTGCTGTTTTGAATCCCCTCTCTCCTGCAGCGTGGAAGAAGTGCATGGAGAGAATGGAAATATGGAGGAAAATCTAAAATTCTTCTTTTTTAGTGGGTCCAGTGGGACTGATGAAGTCTAGTTGCAGCTAGTATTACTGTCTTCTGTTTCTTCTGGCTCTGCAAAATGAATAGCAAATCCAAAGGTTCATTATAGCTAATTGGTTTTTATTTGTCCAGCAGAGTACTCAACATTGGAATGCAAAATTAATCTTACTAAACGTATCCCAATCAGCTTAATGACTAGTATGACATTAAACTCTATTTATTCTTTTTTCAAAAATACAGAAGACAAATTACTTTACAAAACAGTACAAAATTTTACAAAATAATAAATTATTTTATAAACAACAGCAAATTATTTTGCAATACAAACAGTATTTCATTTGTATGCACATTAAAATTAATTTATTTACAGCATTCTGTGCCTAAGGCTTGTAAATACCAATACCTTTGGTCAGAAAATTATATGTTTCACCAATACTGCAATAAGCTTACTAACAGCAATATTACCTCTACTGTGACAGTACAGGAAAAAAGAGAACAAGACAGAGAACAAAAGAGATGTTCCCTGCCCTAATGAGGTTATAATGTTGTTTACTGCTCATTTGTTTAGGCAGAGCAGGGCAGCTGGTTGCATAGTCCCATTCTGGTGCCAGGTTTAATGCTCCCCGGTGGGCAGCCCAGGTGAAAGCTCCTTTCTCAGGCTGCAGAGCTTGAGCAGCCACTCCTTCAGCAGAGCCACAGTGACCTTGCAAGATGCTGTTAATCCATCTGTGAAACCACAAGTAACAATCGGGCCACTTCTGTGCTGTACGATGCACAGCCTCCTGTCAGCACCATCCCAGCACACTGCACCTCGTGTTTCCCCCGTGTAAGCTCCTCCAGGACGCAGCCTGGCTGTGGACTCACCTTCCCCATCCTGCCTCTGACCTGGTCTGCAGAGGAGTGCTGGTGCTGCAGAAACCTCACCTCTGCAGTGGCCCCCAACTGCATCAAGAGCCCAGAGGGGTGGAAACAAGTGTACCAAGCAACTCCAGTTTACCTCAACACAGATGTCTAAAACAGGTCACAAGAGAGTTTGAGAAAGTTTCCTCTGCTGAGTGGAGGAAGGCTCACTGCTGGCAAGATGATGGGCACGGAGAGCCACAATACCTGCGCACCACCCACTGGAGACAAGAAATGCTGAAGCACCCACCTCAGCAAACCATGATTCTGGAGTTCTTTGGGTGGGTTACTTTATCCCCTACAACTTTTTTATACCCTCCAGATGATATTTTATTATATAAAATAATTCTGTACTTAGTTTTGGCATAACAGATCTGATGCCTGGTCTACAAACAGCTTTTTCTATCCAAACTGTGAAACTAAAATAAGAAAAAGTAAAAATGGTTACAAAAGACACCTACATCTGAGACAGTAATTTTAGGCTCCTTTTATAGTCACTGGGCAGAAACAGGCCATGGTTCATCTCATCCTAAAAATAACTGGCTGGAGAGGCATGGATAAATTATGCTAAAGGATGAGAAATATCCATTCTTTATATATATTTTTGTGCAGCATAGAAAAACTACAGTATTCATTGTATATTCAGTATAGTAATATTTTTCAAGAGTTACAAGAAAAGCAAGTCTTCCACAAATTAATACAGCTATTTTCATTTTTTTTGCAGTTAGAGGACTGTCGAGTGGACCTTTTTATAATGCCCCTGTCTAAAAAGGGAATGAATTAGGACTGTCATTTTTAAATATTTACATCATCCTAATTTGTATGGTTCTTGTCTTATCTGCCTGGATCTGGCTTTTGCTGTAGCAGGGAGAAGCAGGGGAGCAGAGCTGGCTCTGCCGTCACCTTCTGCTAATGCACATCAGTATCGATTCCATCCTCCCATCCAGACTCCCACACTCTAGATACAGAAACACTAAAGAAGTAATGCACAAGCAGATCATCAAAGCCCAGCTTTACCTTGCTCTTCACTGAAAGCTTTAATGACCCAAAGCCAAGTCAGTGTAAAAGCACTGCCATGAAAGGGGCAACAAAACAGATGTTCAATACACAACACTTCAGCTAAACCAGCAAGCTCAAAGAGGTGAAATCTATAACAAGAACAATGAGGTTAAAACTGCTTCTCCTGCCTGTCCTCAGCTGTGTACAGACAGTACAGACAGAAGTAATTACTTCTTGCTGAATGCCAAGCTGTTGGACTCTCCCTTCTGCACTTGCAAAAGCCTGTTGAACCCAATGTCCTTACACAGTCCCATCTACTTCTTGCATCCAGGACAACACAGGCTTCCCTATTAGTAGCAATCTTACCACTGCTACCTGCAGCCTGGTGACTCACCCTCCACAAGGTCTATAGATACACTTGTAGGCACACAGGACACTAGGCTGGATCGCAGGAATTTGTAGCATGATTGTGCTGAACAAAACTCCAGATCTGGTACTCTGTAATGATGGCATGCAGATTAGGGGATGGAGTTTGGGCTGTTTTCTTCTGAATTTGAAATACCTGAAATCTGAGGTCTCTGAGCCATCATAGAGCTACAGCAGGGAACATGTTCCTGTAACAGCTCTGGCAGGTACTAGCCAAGCAGATTTTGCAATCTGACATTGGAAATCAGTTCCTCACCTTCCAAAACCAAAATTACTTAAATCTTATAACATCCACGGCCTGCTGTTGTGCTCATCTCTGTTGTTGGGCTTTCAAGGACAACTGAACAAGCTGAGCTCAGTAATGAAAGGCTGATGTAATTATGATTTTTTTTTCTTATTTTAGGTTTCAGGAAGTCTGGATGGCTTCTTTTTTCACACATGCAATCCTCTGTTATTAACAGAGGTGAGACACAGGCAGGTCTAGATAATCCTTGACTCTTTTTATAACGCTTAATGCACAGATAACGCAGGAGGCTTCGAAGTGTGAGATATCAGCTTGTCCTGGTTTCAGTCGGGAGAGAGTTAATTTTCTTCTTCGTAGATGGTACCCTGCTGTGTTTTGGATTTAGGATGAGGATAGTGTTGATAATAATGTTGATAACACACTGATGTTTTAGTTGTTGCTAAGTAGTGCTTACTCTAAGTCAAGGACTTCAGCTGCTCATACTGCCCTGCCAGCAAGGAGGCTGGAGGTGCACAAGAATGTGGGAGGGGATACAACCAGGACAGCTGACCCCAACTGGCCAAAGGAATACTCTATACTGTATGGCATCATGCTGAACAATAAAATTGGGGACATTGGCCAGGAGGGGCCAACCACTGCTCAGGGACTGGCTGGGCATTGGTCAGTGAGTGGTGAGCAACAGCAGTGAGCATCACTTGTTTTGCATATTCTTTTATCATTATTGTTGTTGTTGCTGTTGTTGGGGGTTTTTTATTGTAGACAGGATTTATGGGGGAAAGGGTTTTTTTTTGTGGTCCGTCCCCCCCCTTCCTTTTCTGCCTTTATCTCAACCCACTAGTTTTACCTTCTTTCCAATTTTCTCCCCATGCCACTATGGGAGAGTGAGCAAACAGCTGGGAAGTGTTTAGCTGCCTGCCGGGTTGAACCACAGCAGAGCTACAGTGCTAGAGAACTGATAAGCAAGTGAAGTGCATTTATTGATACACACAGAGGAGAGAAGCCATATCTTTTCACTTTTATTAGAGACCATTCTGTTTTCAAGAATATGCACACTCCAGCTGTTCTCACTGGTGTGTAGCAGTGAGAGAAAAAATAATTCTACTGCTATTACATAACAAAAGTGTTTTCCAAAGAAAATCAATATTTCTGTGTATCTATCCATGGGCATATATTCTATTTAGAGTAAAACACTAATGCAGTTAACTGCAAGTATGGATGTCTCCATTTAGGAGCTTAGCACTTTAATTACGCTGAAATACTGGAGGCTAGATTTGGCAAAGAAAAGGCCTCCATTGTTAAACCTTTTGATCTCAGTCTCTTTGTGCATGCTCTGAGGAAAACAGGTTGTCAGTGAACAGCGATCTGATTATTTGCTCCTTGTAAAGGAAAGGCAGTGGAACAAAGGATTCAGTGTTCAGGTGAGTCCTGGCCTTGGGTGAAAGCTACCTGGCAATGCCTCAGCAAGGACTGACATAACATACCTCATTTCAGGAAAGGAACTAGAAGCAAAAGTGACAAGTTATATCCATGCAACTGACTGATGGGATTCAACTGCCGTTTGTAATACAAGTACACAACAAAACTGAAGTATTATGGCAGCCTGACCTGCTCCTGGAGAAGGAGGCATGCTCAGTGTACCTAGGCATTTTTCCAACCATGCCTTTTTCTATGCAGGCTTTGTCCAGTTATCTGTGCTTACCTTACCTGACCTTACTTCACCTTAGGACTGGATCGCAGCAACAGAAGGCAATATATAGCCAGGCCAGAAAAATTGCTCTCAGGCCAATGGTATGAAAACCTGGTCAACTGAAATCTAGGGTGTAACCAAACTTTTCCCAAGGTGACCCCATGGGACTGAATTTCACATCCATAAATGAATTACACCGGTGTCTTTGACTCCTCTCTCCTAGGAGACACTGAACATTTCAAATCATGGATACAATCCAAGACACTAATTTTTACTCAAAACATCCAGAATAGTCTTTGGGACCCGACATGGGCTACCAAAGAGCCTGTAACTCTTCTTGCTCAGTGCTGTTTTTTTTTAAATTGATAGTAGCTAGAAGCCCACCCTTCCTATAAAAGAAGGGCATTGTCAGCAGTGAGGTCCATTAGTTAGTACATGAACTACTCCTCGGGTCAATTTTATCTTCAAAGCTGGGCTGAGGATCAAGGCAAGTTGTTTACTTTGGAGGTCATATTTCTTCTTTTCACTTTAGCCCGTTATTTTGAATTTCTAATCTGGATACCATGCATGTGAAGGCAAATTAGTTTTCTGTTAACCTTTGAAAATAATATGGAATGCCATCTTCAAAGATGAAGAAAATCACTTCATTTTACCCAAAATATGTAGTGGCCAAGGATGGATATTAATGACTGCCACCATCATCATTACTGTTTGCTCCAAGAGGCAATGGCCACCGTTCTGATGCATCACCACCTCTTCCCTATGGCCTCCAAGACTGTACATGCTTTGCTGTGTGCAGACACAAACACATTCCCCATTGCCAGTGTGTGTCCCCAGGGTGACAGGTGAAATGTAGTAGATGATGGTAGAACATCAGGTCACTGAAAATAAAAACATGACCAACTGACACCTCTCCTTTATAGTAAAGAAGTGTATTTAAGTGGTGAAGAATAGAAACCTATCTTTTGCTTTAAGGCCGCAGATTCTCTGGCACTTTGAGCTTCTTTACTTAATTAGTTTGATGGAAAAATCCCTAAAATTTTGCTAAGAACCTATACTGGTATACAGAATTATAGAATCATAAAATGGTTTGAGGTGAAAGGGATCTTAAAAATCATCAAGTTCCAACCCCCCTGCCATGAGCAGGGACACCTTCCAGCAGACCAGGCTGCTCAAAGCACCATCCATATATTGCTCCTGTTAAGAATCAGCTGAGATATTTAAGAAAAGCTGCCATTTAAAGGCAGAAAAAAGCTTATTTTACAACACAGAATCCTGCAATATTGTACATAGGATGCTAAGTACTTTGACTACCTTTTTCATCTGATTCAAAGTTTGCCTAAAACACCTTGCCACATATCCTTTGTAGGACATTCCACTGAAAAATAGTAGACAGTGGTTTTACTGTTTTTATTCTGTGGTACCCATTTCTCAACACAGCCAAGGCTTTTATATTGAAGACCCATCTGAAATAAAGCCTGTGAGGTTGTGCTCACTGCAAACAAAGCCACAAAGCACACTATTATTTCTTGCAGATTCTGTTCTGTTTGTGCGATTGCAAATACCAAAGAGATGCAAAGCACCAGGGGTACAAAAACATACTACTACATTAATACAAAGTAAACAGTGCACGTGGAAAGAACAGTTTGACCTTATTTCACTTTCTGCTGCTTCCAGAACAAACATCACATCAATTTGGTCACTGATGGGTGATGGAGCAGTCTTGTTGCTGTATTCCCTGTGATAATTTCTGTGGCCATGTAGGCAAAGACAGCACTTACACATAGGGTGATACACAAAGAAAGTTCCTAGAGAAATTTCCCTTGTGCTTTGGTGAGACATGGGTGAATAGACAGCTTTAACTGAACCAGGTTAAGCTTACAGAGAAGCACTGGCACAGTGGAGATGTTTCCATCTCCATTGTGCTACAGCGTTCCTCTCAAACACAAAATGCAGGGGATGGGGATGGGGATGGGGATGGGGATGGGGATGGGGATGGGGATGGGGATGGGGATGGGGAGGG
>JAWWEE010000001.1:37825082-37836989 GCA_035221455.1 Xenops minutus | reverse complement strand
GATGGGGATGGAGACATGGACCAGGATAGGGATGGGGATGAGGACGGGGATGGGGATGGGGATGGGGACGGGGACGGGGACGGGGACGGGGACGGGGATGGGGATGGGGATGGGGATGGGGATGGGGATGGGAGCACTGCACTGACCTGGCAGAAGTCACAACTCCAGCGAGACCTCAGCTGAGCAAAGAAGCATGTGACTCATCCCAGCAGAGGTCACACATCCAGGCTGCCTTAATACACCAGACTTTTCATCTTATTGACTGCCATTCACTCCTTTAGTCTCTAGCATCAGCTGCTTCGTATCAGTGTGGTACCTTTTCCTTTGTAGATCTCAAAGCTCTTTATTAATGGGGGAAAATATCTCACAATGCCCCTAGGAAGTGAGGTTACTACTAGGTACGTTTACAAACAGAAGGATTTTTGTAACTTACTATGATCAAAGTGAAGAGAAAATAAAGAATGGTGTGGGCAGGTTCTGTCTTACCTGACTGTTTTGTTCCTAGGGTGAAGAATCAGGCTGTCCCAAACACACCAGCACCCCACCATCATGGATTGCTACAATCTCTGAGGTCAGATAAGAGCTGATCATGAGTTACATATAACTTTTTGGAGCACAGTTTTGTGTGAAGGACAGATGTAAGCACGCACACGGATCTGAAGTGTAAGGCTGAGTGGAGATCCTCACCACCACAACTCACACACTGGGTCACTGACTGAAGGAAGATGTAAGTGCAGGGAAGGTATCATCCTAGAAATTAGCACAGCTGTCTCCAGTAAAGTCAGACAAGAATTACTTTCAATGAATTAGGAATATGTAGGACTTCACAAAAGGATGAAATCTATCTGTGCCTCCTGGACTACCCTTACAGGAGACTATCTTTAAAAAAAGAATATAGAATCATAGAATATTTAGAATATGGTCCTAAGAGTCAAGGTCAGAAAAGATGCCATGGCTGGTCACAGGACTTGGAACCCCTCAGACACCTCTCTCTCTTTGTATATCAGACTTTGTGGAGGCTGAAGCAAAAATAAATTTCTGTGACATTTTCATTAGAGCCAGACATTCTTTTAGTTTCATTTTAATGCTGAGTTTTCATCATATAAACCAAGTAACCTGAGATATTTCTGAGATGATTCTCAGACTCAAAAGCACATGCTTCTGTTCTAAATACAAATTCCTACATATGTGCAGCAGGTTTAATTTCAGTATCAAGTAAAATGTCCAAGTCCTTCTGAGTCCAAGCCTTAATGGTACAGCAGTCTGCTTTGCCTCTGGGATCTTTGGATGCTGAAGCATCTTGCAGCAAACACAGATCTGTAAAACATAGAAATTATATCCATGTTACTCTTTTATAACAAACTTCAAACTGAAGCCTGTAATTAAGTCATAAGGAATCACTATATGCATCCATGCAACACATTAAAACTGAAAATAAATAAGCATTGGTTAGGATCTCTGGTTTCATATGAAGAGCAGCAAAAATGAATTTGCAAGCGCAAAACTTCGTAACCTCACCAGAGATGGACCTGCCTTACAGCCTAAAAAGTGATGACAAGTAATGGGCAATCACAGAATAATGATGAAATTTGATGTCCACATCTCACCTGTATTCTGTTAAGCCAGCCCTGACTTAGCATATGGGCTCTCATCCAGTTTGTCTTGAAGCTGAAAAGGTCAAATTGAGAATTCTAAGTGGAAGTGACAGCAGATTCACTTGAGCACAAGACAGCAAGTTCACAAGCCCAAAGCTGCCTTTTATTTATGTAACTTCAGATAAACCATTTGAAATTATCCTCTTAATTTGTAAGTTTTAACCTAATGAGGCAGTTTCATCTGAACTGACAAAATCTGTTCTATTTGTTTGCTCATTTGCACATATTTTTGTGGCAGCATTAAAGCTGCTAGACCATGCCATATACACAAAAGCAGCAGAGCATGATACGCCAGTGCAGTAATTGTACTCTTCCAATGTGATTTAAAATACAGATCCTGATCTAAACCAAGAGAGACGGAGATGACATAGAAAAATTTATGTTTTTAAAAGTCTTGCTCAAATTGCTGGCTTAGTAACATACATTGTGGTCTAGACTGGTAACAAGCAGGAATTTACACAAGAGTTGATAATACTTTATATACTCCAAAATCACTTGACAAATCCATGGAATACATGAATGTTGATAGAACAATGCAAAGCAGCATTTGGTTCAACAACATCGAAAGCAGCCAGAATTTTTTGGCAGCCCACACATACTCCAGCAGTTAACATCGGGGGGGGGGGGGGGGGCGAAACGCAAACTACTTACTCTTTGGACAATGTAACACTTACCCTTCTGAAATTGGCATTTGAAAAATAAATGAGGTTATTCATGACCAAGCAAATAGGAAATGGCCTAAGTGATAGAGTCTTTCTGATGTGTCTGGTGCTTTGTAAAGGGTGTACATAGAGATAGCTGTGCTAGTTTGTGGGTTTGGCTTGTGGGCTAGATTAAGGATGTGGGGCCAAGATATAATCTGATATTGTATTCACAGTTCTCACAAGTCATACTGCTCAAGTATTTAAACAAGATGCAGGGGCATAGGGAGACCTGGGAGGAGCAGATGTCTCATGGAGCTGAAAGTACAGTCAGCTCTGTGTCTGCATCCCCTAGGTAGATGTGAGTATGAGATCTGAGCCACCAGCACTCCCACACAGAGCTCACTGCCCCCTCCAGGCCCTATGCATCTGCCAGAGGAAAGCAGATGGCATCAAGAACAGGTTCAAACAGTCCAAATCCCCTTGTAGTTTAACAGTATCAAGCAGGTGAACAAGTTATGGGAAGCAGCATGAGATGAGGGAATGCTCTGAGGCAGTCAAGGATCAAACATTTGTAGAGAAGCAGGTGTTCAGAGAAAAAGAAATGGAGACTTCTCTATCCCTACTTCTGCTACTGCCATGGGCAACAGTACAGAACAAATATGAAGAGTTTCTTCAATTTGGTATTTAGGGATACTTGTCTCCTAGAAGCTCTTCTGTTCTTTGGGTGTGATCAGCTTTGGTTAAAGGAAGGAGTTCATGCAGTTCTTCATCTCACTTTCTGTCTCTTCCCAACCACTTGGTAACTTCTCATCTTGACTATCCACAATCCCAAAAGGCCACCAAAATAGAAAATCACATACATACCTATTGTTTTTTGTTAAGTACCACAACTCACCAGACCACATTAACCCGCCCAAGCAGCTGAGCTGGCCAGCCATACATCAAGAGGGAATCAAGAGCAAGATGTGGAAGCTGGCCCATAGCAGAAATGCAACAGGTAAATGCACAGGGAGGCACATCAATCACTAGAGCAAAAAGAAGAAAGCAAGCATTTAAAACTGTAAAAAGCCTATTCAAATACCTAAATAACATACCTAGCTGTCCCACAGCCAGCAGACACTGCTTAAAGAGTCCATAGCTTAGCCAGCTGGACAGGTTGGACAGTTGTTGAGAGTTTGTCAAGTTCTAAGACAATTGGCTACTTAAAAAGGTTGGTTAAAATCACTTCTTCCCTTGAGACAATGTTTGGAATAGGATTTTTTCCCCAGTATGTCACAAGTCAGTAACCAGTGCAAGGAGAGTGGCCTATACCTCTGTGCCTCATGCACCTACAGAAGGAAGAGTGAAATTCGTCTTTCTTCTGAAACACTGGAGAGGTGCCTTAACTTGTTCCCCAGTGCCCTGAAGGTCCTATTGATGATACTTAATGCAGTGGCTGAGTGAATCATATATCTTGCTTCTATGCTCAGGGTAAAATTAGTTCCAGATGTGAAATCCAAAAGCAACCCTCTCCCAGCCCCTGCCCTGGTCAGGTCACCAGAGCTGTCAGTCAGTCTCACAGGCCGCTGACAACTTTTCTAGCACATTTCTTTTACAGCCTTCGTGATGTCCTTGATTTCTTCTGCTTTCTTCCAGCTGCTGCACACAAAAAGCTTATGGGCCTTTCCAGCTTGTTTCTGCAGCTTTTAGCCATGGGAACATTCTGAGACCATGTAAAAGTCTGTGCCTGTGAGCAAAAGAGACTCCCATTGTGTTCCCGTTGTGAAGTTCCTTGCATTTCTCAAATGGTTTAGGCAATGGGGTTCAAAGTACTTTAGTAACTTCAGGCGAAAAAAAAGCCAACACTTTGGTGACATTTGTTTATTTTCTCCATCTCACACATGGAGCCAACACACATCTGCCACTCATTCATACTGCCTGCAGTGATGGTACTTTGGGGGCTGCTCCAGAATAACTTAATGAACTAGAATACTCCCATCTCGATGTCCCACCTGTCCCAGTGCTGCCACCCAGCAGAGAGCAGCCTTGGATTACACCCTCAAAGCCCTGTACAAAATTGCTGCAGGGGCTCAGTGGGATTTGCCAGCAAGATGAATGGGGTAAGAAGGCAATTTTGGGGTATGCATTGGACTTCAGACCGTTTCTGACAAACCAGATGATCACAGTATCCTACTATTGCTTCTCAGCGATCTGCAACCCAACATGAAGCAGAGCTGCAATAAGAATATAGGTCTTCTTCACTCCTTTACTCTGAGTAAGAGGTCAGATTTCCTCTCCACTGTGTCAGCAGTCCCAAAAAACATTGTTTACAAAGAATTCAATACCTCCTGTGGATTACTACTCACTTTAATAACTGCTTCATTAGTAAAACCAGAAATTACTAAACTGCACAGAGTGCAAAATACATTCCTGACCACAGATACTGTAACAAACAGGGTAGTGAACCTGGCTTTTTTCATTCATGATTGCTGTTAATATGCTTTTTCAGAGCCTGAGCTCAGGACAAATTCTGCTCTAATTAACCTAAAATGTTTTTCCACAGCACAGACATATTGAATGAGGTCTCTGTGTTCATAGTCCATGTCTATGATTCTGTGATAATATAGCAGATGGACTATTTGCTGAGATAATACAGATAATACAGCAGTAGGACTATTTGAATGAAGATAATAATCTTCACCACTAAACAGCAAACCACAACATAAAGTCTCAGCCATAAAATATAATGAGATGTTTCACTCCAGGCTGGGGTCTCCAATGAAATACTGCCATAAAACGTGCTTCTCTGTTTTGTATTCAGCCTCTTGCATTTACCCCAGGACTCTTGCAAAGTACAACCAAAATTCTCAGCAAACATCCATATATTAACTTAGCTCTTTTTAGCTCTATTTCTCCAAAGGGAGAAGCCATCAAAACCACAGGTCTATGCACATTTAAAGAGCAACATGTGAGTGAAAAAGAAGGGAAACTAGCAATAAGTTAAGCAAAATGTAGGTTTGGGACTGAAAGGAAAATAAAAATGTTCAGAGCTCTGCTGTAATTTCAGGGGGCCATTCCTATTCAGAAATAGACATAAGCATGAGCGCAAGAACGACTCTGAACCTATGTTCTCTGGTTTTAATTGAAACTAGAGTCAGCATTTCTAAGAAAATTCTCTTTGTTCCCAGTTAACAATTTAAAGTGTCTATCCATGATTTCCTGCAACTGTATGCCTTTTTATTATTTTTTTTTTTTTTAAGTACAATTTTGGTATCATTTGGTATCATTTTCCCATTTTAAATCCAACTTTGCCTTCAGGACAATTATTTCATGTAGACAATTTTGTGCTTGCTTCAAATAAATCAGTCATCTTTAATACTGCTCAAAGTTATTTGGCAGCATTATGAATGCACCAAAATATATTCACAATCCAATAATCTATGCTTTCTATTTACAATCATCTTTCTGCCTTCTGCTTAAAAACAAGACGGCCAGTTTCCAGTCATGGGCACTCATGTGATCAGGATCTCAGAGCCATGGCATGCCACAATTTGGGCATTGCTAGTGCTCTGTGTCTTCTTGGACTGAGCTTCTCATAATCCAAAATACCTACAATGCCTTCTACATCAGTGACAAATTCAAGGCTGCAAATGCAGAACTTTCTTCCATAATGCATACACACAATCCATGGGCTGATTAACTTCAGAAGATGGTTTAATAAATAGAGAAAAATTCAAGTTACAAATTTAGGACCATCTTTTCATAGTTATTAAAAAAATATTACTAAAATATTGAGTGTTACTGAAATAAAGTCCAGTTTTAACTCTGTTGCAAAACTCCATTCAACTCTAAGGACCTAAAATCACAGAAGGATTTCAGAAAAAGCATGTACTCCTTAAGAAAAATTTTTTTAATTAAAACAGGCTCTAGAATGCCTCCTGAACACACGGAGCATCTTAGCACTGGCAGTGCAAAATTCCTGCAAAAAGAAGTACTCCTAACAAACAGACTTTGACTTATTCATCTCAGATACTCTGGGGTGAGACTCTCAGGAACAGCTGCTGCTGTGTGAAATTTAGGCTTGAGTAAGTTAGCTCAAGATCATAAAGCAAGACATCTACAGAATGTAGAGGAGACATAGACATTCTGACCTCAGGTATTGTTTTTAAAATGATCATACAGAAAAAAATACAGAATTATACAAATTGTTAAACCGATTTGGTTACATAAACTGAACTGGTTACAAGCGACATCTGAATTATTCAAATAATCACTTTTTTTTTCTACTGATTAGAAACTGGCTCTTATACTTGGATCCTGATTTATTTTTAGTTAAATACCACTTAAATCCACCTTAAGTCATTGTGTTCTCATAAACAGATTTTAAAATGTCAGATCTATTCTCCTTACAAGGGGGCTATTACACTTTTAACACAAACACCATTTTATATGGCTGCTGGATAGAGAGGCATGTGAGTGAGTTTAATCAGGCATAACTCACGTAAAAGTCACCAAATGAGCTTGAACAAACCTTACCCAATGTTTGGCAGGAAAATATTTACACTCATTTCCCCAACCCGGTGTTCAGTCACACCTGGAAAATGAGCAACAAAAAATGTTTTCCCTGTCAGGCAGGAGTACCCAAACAGTTAGTTTAAGCTCTACTTACAAAAGTTAAATGTGATAGTGATGCAACATCAATCCCTTAAGGGAAAAAATTGAGGACTGTAGCATTGAGCCTATCCTGGCTGGGCAGGAAGTTTCAGAAATGTTGAAATTTCTCAATACTCTGCACCAAGCAACTCAGAAGATGTGTGAAGCAAGAGGTAAACCATCACCTGTACCATAATCAGTGTTAACAAAAGCTATGGGTCCTTGGTCTTCTGTTGCTCAGTTGAAGACAATGATGAACAACCACAAAAAAAGGCATCTGTAGCACTACATGATGAATACAAAAATAAATATAGTCTCATTTTGAAATTTAAGGGAGGAAAAAGAATCTAACCACATTCAAATTCTTTGTAGGCCGAGAAAAAAGTTTTTTGACTTTGTTAAAAAGGTTTAAAATTTTTCCAACGGACACCCAACTTCAATAAATGCTCCTTTTCATATGGAAAATAACTCAGCACAACCTCTTCTATAAAAATATTTTTCTCCTGGCACAACCAGGTTTCATGAGTAACCTCAAATGGTCTGACTACTTTGAGAACAATGAGTCAATTTTATTGATGAAAAGACATCCATTTTCTTTAAAAAGCAGTTTTCTACAGCTTTCATAACACAGCAGATAAGTGAAAAATAGGGTCATTTCACACTACTTATTTTCTTTATTTTTATTGAATGTAAATCTATATAATCAATACGAATACAAAATTACTTCATTCTGTAAAGATCAAGACACCTTACAGTATAAAATTCCCTGAGATACAATATGCAGCTTGAAGGATCACATAATTCTCTATTCCATTTACATCATAATCAAAAAGTAATGTTATTTCTTTTCCTTATAAAATCTAGAAGATAACAATCTTCCTTTCTCTCCCTTCACTCCAATATTTTAAGGCATAGAATAAAACACTTTCCCAAAATGTATTAAAAAAGACTTTTCTACTTAAAATAGAAAACAACTTTGCTTAATTTTTACAGATGGATTGTATACATCATCTGCAGTGTCCTGTAGAGTCTGGTACCTGATCTATTGTCCAGCTTGCTCAAGAAAACTTTCTATTTATTTATCATTGAACTGGAGCTCAACAAAGTGAATTACAAAAGCCAGTCCTTAGCCTGTAACAGTAGACTATTAGCCAGTGGAGTGGATGAGCCAAAAAACCAGAGATTTATAGACTTCAGCAGCCGTAGGCCTGGGCTGAGTTTCCTCCCAAATGCAAAGGGAAAAGAGTGCAACACTCATGTAAGAATGATGACATTAGAAAAGGCTTCTCTTCTTTCAACACAAGTGCTCTGCAATAATTACTAAAACCTGCAGTTTTCACTATAAAATTCTTGAAAATTCTCAATGCATATCTTGCAAATACTGTGCAATTTTGATCACCTTATTCAAACATGATGCTTTAATTGTTGCATAGCTCTTTGCCAAATTTTATAAAACTCCAAGATTTCAACTGCTTTTCTTAGAGAGCCTGAGAAAAACAATCAATGTTTGTGATCTCTGGAAATTTCCATGCTCCTGTAGCCTGATCTTCTGCTTGTGGCATTACTAATGATTACATGGAACTGTGTACCTGGAAACTTTCAGAAAATGCTAAAAAAATTAAGAGGACTGAAAAAAAAAAAATGCACTATTTTAGCAGACTGATAAAAAGTAGTACAATCTTAAATATTAGTTCACCACTTTTGAGATCGGGTTTGTGTATACATTTATATGAACCGTGATTAAAAACTGCACAGAAAAAAAGAAGAAATTATAAATTCAAAGGAAGAAACATTCTATTAGCCTGACAGCTATTAGTGTTAATGCTATAGTTACATCATCTTTTTAAAAGTATCAAAACCAATGCAATGGGAGTAGTAACCGCTGGCAGAGAAACAGATGAGCATGACATGAAGAACAGGCTTTTACTTTAAACAATCACTTTATACCTGTTGAAGTGAAAGTGCAGCACTAGGTACCATTCCTACTACACTCTACATTGTGTAGACTGTCTTCTTTCCTCTCCCAGTAGATATTCTACAGCAACTCTGGCATTAGCAATAGAAAGCTTCAGAAAGTGCTTTCAGCCATCCCTTCTTGCACAAAGGCAGAAGGGAATAAACACAGAAGCCTGCAAGATCTGATCTGAAAACCTCTGCAAATTATTAATGAACATTATTATTATTAGTTCTTTTTCCAGTAATCCTTGCTTCCATGCGTACCTAATCATGGGGAACATCTAATTTAAAATAAATTACAGGAGGCTCATCAATCTTAAAAGCACTTACCTGACATCCCATACTGCTTAAGTCAAACCTAATCCCTTTCTAACCTAAATATGACTCTCAAATGCCAGTAAGCTCGCCTGTTCTGATGCCCATCTCTTATTGTCAATCGACTTTCTTCTTTCCCCACCTGTTTTGTGCCCATGATTTCACTTCAAATGAAGTCTCTGAGGAATTCCATGGATTACCCAGCTCCTTAAAAAGGAGCTGAATTAATACCTTAATCATTTGGGCAGGACCCTTGTGGGTTACCCTGTTTTTGCCACCAATGCTTATAGTTGCGAAGGACATGCAGGGCTCAGCTTCCGAAGGATGTGTAATTGTTACTTGGAGCGTCTTTCTGGATTTCACCGAGCAAAGTTACATGTAACCAAAAAGTAACCACACATAAACTACTAGGATGACTGCAGCAAAATGTCAGTCTGGAAGAGACTACCTAATGTAAATGGTACCGACAGGCACTGAGAGAAGTGCTACCTTAAGACCCTATTAATTGATTAAAAAACTGAGCAAGAAAACAATCCACAAAACCAAAGGGAAAAAAGACTACAAATCCTTCCCTTTAGATAGTCTTCCCTCAGACAATCTGTGTTTTACCAAAAGTCCAGATCTTATTCTCTACAGTAACTCATTTTGAAAAGGAGAGATTGGGGAGTTTGGAGGTTTTTTGGTAATTATTATTTTACAAACAGCAAAACAGCATTCTGAGTAGTCCATCACCCAGAAGAATTTTTAAAAACACATGCCATAAACCTAAATAGTTTCTACACAACAGCACTGCCTATTGATTCTAGAGAAATAAGTTAGCCTTTCTGTATACATTTCAATATAGTAATAAACCCCTGCCATTCTGAGCCTTTCCCTGCATTTTCTGTATGGCAATAATTCTGCAGGGAGAAGCATGCAGATTCCTGTAAACATTTTCTAATTCCTGAATAAAGGGAGGGTGGAAATGTTCCAACTTTTTTCCCTACAGTCTGTCTTTTCCTGTAGAGTTCTACTCTATTTTCTTACAGGATAAACATGCCCACGGTTTCAGTAGGTAGTGGAAGAAATACTTTACATTATCTGAGCTATTTGTCCACTCAGCTTCAGACCCCTTCATACACTTTTTCCTAAATGGAACAACTATTTGGTTCAAAGCATTATTAACTGGCTGCTGCAGTTTCAAACACTGTTAAAAGGTGCTGCTGTATCACTACATTCTTACATTCAAAACTTGCGGCTCAGAATTTGTCTGCAAATGGCTTTCACACACATAAAAACCAGTTAAAAACATTCACTTTTGTCTTAGGAGTACGGAAAGCCAGCAGTGATCATTATCCCCTGCAAGCAGAGGAGAGTTTCACAGTCCAGGAAGTTGTCATAGCCGACAAAATTGGTTTCAGCTGTACAGCTGAAGAACTTGGCATCAGATATTTATGTTGAGCTGTGCAGAGCTTTAAAAGTTTCAGGTTTGTGTGACTTTTGGAAATTTAACTTCACTCTTTAAGAATCACCTGGCACAAAGTCTCTTTGTACTTCCATAATTTTCGCTTTAATAAAAATCTTGATTTTGTAGGCTTTTCGCAGCTTGTTTTACTGTATCTGTATGCCTCTCTCCCTGCTGACAGCCGTCGGTGCGCTACCTTGGCTGATGATCTCTGTGAGACCCATCCTTCCCTATACCTTGACGCCGGCCCAGGCAAGCCTCGCCAGCCAGGAACATCAGCTTTCAAACCAGGTGGCCAGATTTTGTACAGTCTTGATTTGATTCCCAGCTGCTCTGACGGCCTCGCAGACCTTGCAGAAATGCTCGTCCCAGAACGAGGTGACGTGGACTTCGTACTTCTTCCTCCAGGCAAAGTACCGCCTGTAGCTGGGTTTGTTTTTATCAAGGAATTTCAGGTAGGTGGCCAGCAGCCGGGGGCTGGAGAAGTCGTCAACGTGGATGAAGGAGTCGTGGGGGATGAAGCGCTCGTAGTTGGCCCTGCGGGGTCCGAGGACGACGGGCACGGCGCTGGCGCAGAAGGCGTTTCTCCAGAGCTTCTCGGTGATGTAGTCGGTGTGCTGGGAGTTCTCGAAGGCCAGGTAGAACTTGTAGGCTGAGACGGTCTCCACCACGCCGCCCTCGGCCAGCGCCATCCCCCGCGCCCCGTACACGTCGATGGGCAGGTGCTCCTTCAGCTGGCGGTAGTAGCGCACCCGGGCGTGCTCCTCGTTCCAGTTGCTGATCACCCAGGCCACCAGCCGCGTCTTGCGGGGCAGCACGAAGGGCCGGGGCGCCGGCGGGGCGTAGAGGTACCCGTAGGGCACGAACACGTCGGAGTCGCGGCGGTACGACATGGTCCAGTTGAAGAGCCCGGCCAGCCCCCGCAGCCCGGGCGAGTGCGAAGGCGACTCGAAGTTCATCCAGACCCAGCGCTGCCGCGGGGGCCGCGGCGGGGACCCTCGGGGCAGCCCCCCGGGGCCGTGCCGCGCCAGGTCGCGGTGGTGGAAGAGCACCGCCTGCGCCTCGCCGAGCCGGCCGCGGTCCGCGCTGAGCCGGCAGCCGCTGATGTTGTAGCGCCGCCGGCAGTCGGCCAGGCGCCGCGGGCGGCCGAAGGGCTCCCACCACAGCAGCACGGTCACGGGCTCGCCGCCCGCCCGGCCCGGCTCGGGCAGCGCGGCGTACAGGGCGAGCGCGGCGGCGGCGCCCAGCAGCCCTGCCGCCA
>JAWWEE010000001.1:37747663-37823387 GCA_035221455.1 Xenops minutus | reverse complement strand
GCCGCCGCCGCGCGGCCCCCACGCCCTGCCCCTGCCCCAGCCCCAGCCCCAGCCCCGGCCCCAGCCCCGGCGGGGAGGTGCCGCTGCCGCTGCCGCCCCTCCCGGCCATGCCCCCGGGCCCGTCCTGCCCCCGCCGCCGCCCGGCCCCCGGTGCCCCTCGCCTCGCCCCGCCCGCGCCCGGCACAGCGCAGCCCGGGCTCCCGGTGGCGATCCGCGGCCGCTCCGCCTCCCCCGTGCGGCAGCGGCGGGGCACTGACAGCCGCCCCCGCGCCCCGGGCCGCTCGGATGCTCACCCCCTGCCCGGGGCTTGCAGAGGGGATTCGTGTCCCCGCAGTCGGGAAGAGCCCGGACCCCGGCACGCAAAGGAAGGACCGTGGGGATGCTCACGAGGGGTCTCAGCTCAGGGCACCCGCACCCTGAGACCTGCAGTGGGTTAACCATGGCTGGATGCCGGGGGACTATCACAGCCTCTGTATCACTGCTCTCATCATCTAGGTAGGGGAGAGAAAATACAGCTAAAGGCTCGTGGGTGGAGATATGGACAGGGAGAGATCACTTGCCAATTACTGTCACGGGCAAAACAGACCCGACTTAGGGAAATTAATTTACTGCCAATCAAATCAGAGGGTATAATGAGAGATTAAACCAAAACTGAAAAACCCCTTCCCCTCTCCATCCCTCCTTTCTTCCTGGGCTCAACTTGACTCATGATTTCTCTACCTCCTCCCCAACAGCGGCACAGGGAGATGAGGAATGGGGGCTGCATCACATCAGTTCATCACGTTTCCTCTGCTGCTCCTTCCTCCTCAGGAGAAGGACTCCTTACACTCTTACCCTGCTGCAGTGTGGGTCCCCACAGTGCACATTCAGCTTGATGTTCATGTAGCCCCCAGGTCATTTCCAGCATGATTGTTTATCAGCCAGCCAGTTCCCTGCCCGTACCAGTGATGGGAGTTTTCTGCTCTACGTGCAGAACTTGTTCTTTCTACCAGCCAAACTTCTCAAGGTTTGTTGTCTCAGTCCAGCTTGATTGAGGCCTCTCTGAACTGAAGTTGTAGGAGCCCAGGTGTCAAACCTGCTTTCCAACCTAGCAATTTCTGCAAAATAGCGAGATAGCAAATATTATCAGAAACTCTCTTAGTGCCATAAACACAGTACCAGTCTTGACAAATAACACTTATTTTAGTCACAAAATGGGAATATGGGAAAGTTACTTTACCACAGTAGAAAACTGCAAACAAATACAGAAATACAATGCTAAGGGAGAGTAAAATCCTCTAAGGCCTTGAGCTGTACCTAAATTCAATACAGAGCACATCCAATACAAAGAACGTTACCTGAAAGGAACACAATTCCTAGTCTGCCTTAATTAAAGATTCAAAGTGGTCTGAAAACTCTTTTGTTAGCAATTTTATGTATTTGGACATTTTTGCAGATTATGTGAGAAATCTGGGACTCATGAAAGTGAGCGTCAAAGCTCAATTGACTTCTGTGAAATTCTGATTCACTCAATAAATTTGGATCATATCAGTTGCAATGACAGTTCTTATTTTCCTTCAGGAACTTTTAGCACTGATAAGTGGCTTTGGAGGAGTCTTTGTCTAGTCACGTTTTCACTTCACCGCTTGAAGATTTGCTGCTAAGCCATTTCAAACCCTGAGCCTAACCAGTTACACTGATGATGCAAGGCCTGAATCCTGCATGTGGTAAGTCAACAAAAATGTTAGCATTAATTTAGCATTTATGAAATGTTTCAAGACAAGTTAACATGGAAATCTTTATAAGCCAAGTAGTGACAAATTTGAAAGAAAAAAACTATGCTTTTCTTATGAGGATACATAGCAAGAGTTGCCTAGATAGTTTTGATTTTTTGCAGCCTCACAGTGAAACTTCAATGTGATGTTCAGCTGCATTGCAATGGTCTCCATATTAAGACTATCGTCATACAGAAACAAATATGAATTATTTAGCATGAAATCAAAACAAGGCTTTCTGTATTCCCCAACACAATGTCAGCTAAAGCTCTATACAGCATAAGAAGAAAGCTATTAAATTTCCATACTGCATATGAAAGAAAGCTGTTACTGAAATCCACTCTTAGTTGTGATTGTATATACACCAATAATATCCTGTATTATAATAATTCCTATTTGGTTTATTATGACAAAATAAGAATTATATCAATTCCAGAAGAGAGCACAGTAGCCTAAAATGTTTCTATGAGTAATAAAGTCACCTTAAGTTAATTTTCATATTACACCTGCTTTGTGGAAACTAAATACATATTTACCTTTATCTTTATATGTTGGATGTAATCCACTAGTTCAAAAATCTTTATGGAATTTATATGTAGAGCATGATGAAACCTGTATTTAAAGCATATTTTACAATTTTTAGAAATTACAGATCCATCTGTTTTGTTGCTGCTGTCTTTAAGCCCCTTACAATATGGGAAATAGCAGAAATATATTTTAATTAGATATTCATCACAGTCTCTACTGAAAGCAACGATAGATGTGCCTTCATCTGCAAGTCTAGAAGCCTCATAGAAATTTTGGTCTAGTAAGCTTAAAAGCCAGATGTGATGTGTTGCTGTAGACTGACCTCACTGTCAGGACTAAGGTTAGAAGTTAGGTGTCCTCAGATCTGTATGTAGGGGAGGAGTTTCTCTTGGTTTTTAAAGGCCTCATTTCTCTTCTAGAGAATAAACACCAGCCAGGCAGTAACAAATATCAGCTCCAGTTTGCCTCATTTCTGCCATAATACACAGCACGTCTGTAGCACAATCACATCAGCTACTCTGTGCTGGTAGGGTTTTGTCAAGCAGTTTTGTTCACTCTGACCCAGGAAAAACTCCACGAACATCACTGAGAAATACAACATGATGAAAGTTGAGTAGCATTGCCAGATGCCTGAAGACCTCCCACAAGGAACACATCTGGTTTTGCCTGCTTTGGAGATAAACCAGCCCAGGAGATAGCCCTGTGGACTGAGGACCACACAGACTTCTTGGTGCAGTATACACAATTTGAAGAACTGTGCTTTAACTGCTCTGTGGAAACCACAGTAAGTTCTCATGTTGCTGATAGTTAGGAATTTAAAATAAAATGCTGTCTATTAGTAATGAAGCTGTTGCAAAATAAAAAAAAAAAAACAAAAAACAAAAAACAACTTATTTGAAGGTTAAATATTTGCTGTTTCTAACAGCAGTAAATGTTTTCACCCAGAGCTTCCTAACTGGCTTTCTCTTCTACTCTGACTCACTCTGTTTTGTCAAACTTCAGAAATATTTAACATTAGAAAAGTTTTTGAAGTTATTTGTCAACTGTCTTACAAATGCAGTTTAAAAAGGTACTGCAACACATGGCTGTATTTGCAGCCACAGCTATCAATCTAGACATTCTGTCAACCAGGGAAACCTTGTGGAGTTTTTCATCCTAAGAAAATGTGATCAGCTTCAAAGAGTAGCAGGATGCTGTCTGGTACCACAATGACTCTAAGAATGACTTTGAAGTCTCTTCTTCACAAGTAGTCCCTATGGTTTCAATGCAAGTTTTTGCAAGCAAGGACCTAAATTCTGTATGAAAAACAGTGATAAAAGTTCTCTATAAACTGCACACTGTATTTCAGCATAAATTTTAAATCCCTGTAATTTGATTACTTCCTGTTTCATGTTCAGGATTATGATCTTTCTGCTTGGAAGATTAAAATTCTGAAATATGACCAGAGATAAAAGAATCAGTTGAAAGCTGATGCCTGTCTTGTTTGAATGAACAGCTTGTGGGCAGAAAAACTCACATTACTGCATATGCAGCAAATGTAATGTTAAAATATTCTGCCAGACTACAGCTCTGCTTGTGGCTGTGAGCAGGGTTGGATTAAAACTATGTGAAGCTGGCATTTTCAGGTCAAGGCACAGGCATGAACAAATGTGCTGTGCACACTGTGAATGGAGGATCTTCTCCAGCATGCTCTTCAGCCTTCCGTTGAAGCATACCACTTTGTTGTTCACCAGTGTTGACCAGAGCCAAAATCAGAGCAGAAAATTTACCTACCAAACCCACATGACCTTCAGACATTTGGACACACATGTGGGTACCAGCAAGACAGAGTTTGGCTCTGTGGATATTTGTTAGCAGTTATCATTAATTTCGATCTTCATTAGTATTTTTGAGCAGTGGACTGCATCTTACGCAGCCATAGTGGCAGGAGGAGTGATGTGCAACCAGCACTGATGCTCTCATTTTATCCAGTGAGCATCCCCCAGGCCAGAGGGCAAAAATTTGTTGTAAAGCTTCCCTTCAAACATCTTTGAACCTCGAGCATCAAAGTTATGCTTCAGTCCAGGAGACAAAACTAGCCCTAATTTGAAGTAAATCTCCTAAATCACATATAATCTCATTATGGGTGTCTCAATAGCAATTGCTTTAATAACTTGACCTCCTCCTATTGTGCTTCATTACTTAAGACTGTAGATGTAGCCTTTGAAAAATGTGTTTGAACATTGGTATCAATACATGCAATGATATAATTAATTATATAAGTAATGATAACAATTTCCTTTCAAAACAGTAGTGTTTAGTTTGACAATGAAATAATAAAAATAAGAGAAAAGATGAACAGTTAGACATTAAAAAGTCTATATGATAAAATATGAACAGTTAATTTAACCAGCACCCTGATTAATGAAATATTATAAATATTATAATAGTATTAATAACTATAATATTATGCAATATTATATTAAAACAAATTGCTTTGTTTTATTCAATTAGAATATGAGACACATAAAAAGGTCACAAACATGAATACATCAGACTAGGTATGAATTACCCAAGCCTCATAATTGAAGTAACATATTCAGTAGAAAACTTCTAACAGGCATTTCTCTGTTGTACAAGGTTGAACAAAAAGGTATAAGGAGAAAAGGAGCAAATGAGATGCAGCAAAACTGAGCTAGTGCAGGAATCTGGGATAGAACCAGAAGGTCTTTTCATTTGGAAAACTTTAAACAGGAAAAACATAAAAAAGAATGACAAAGCAAGGAGATCGAAGTAGGATAAAAATGAAACAAGGAACAGAAGCAAGATGCAACAAGCTTAATCAAAGCCTCTATCTGAAACCCCAGTGTTTTTCAAACATTTTTGTGTAATTCATGATCAAATTTGCATGTAAAAAGTGAGAATAATATTTTGAAAAGTAGCTACACCTCTAGTGCCTCAGGTACAGTTTTCAGTGCCAATTACTTTTTTCACTTAGAAGTCAAATGGAAATGCTGAAAAGAGTTGGGCTTGGAGCCAGTTGAGGGGTTGTTTTCGTTTTGTTTTTTTTTTTTTTTTCTCCCTTCTCACTGATACAAAATAAGAATGAACTTTTAATGTCAGAGCAGAATTGCAGACAATCAAAGAACAAACATCTGTTTCCACTCACAGATAATTGCAAAAAAAGCAAAGGAGAACAAAGTCTACCTTCACAAAGTTGTCACTGAGATTTCCTTTCTAACAATATTCAGTGCATTTTAGATATTCCGTGAAAAACTGAGAGCCCCAGAAACAAATATGTTCTCCACCTCTTAGGCAAGGTTTTGATAGCAGGAGGCGGAGCACAAGAGTGGCTTCTGTAAGAAGCTTCTGGAAGCTTCCCCCATGTCTAACACAGTCAGTGCCAGCAGGCTCCGAGGACCCACCGGTGGCCAAGGCTGAGCTCTTCAACAATGGCTGTAGCACCTCTGGGATGACAAATTTAAGAAGGAAAAAAAGCTAATGCACAAAAGCAACTGCAGCCAGAGAATAGAGGAGTGAGATTATTTGTTTCATAAGTGGCATGATAATACAAAACAAACTAATGATCATTTGGTGTTACCTCGTTGTACTAATGGTGTAAGAGTGAAAGTAAGTGGCAAGCTATTTCAGGTTCCATGCTGCCTCTGGTTCTTTGATACTATGATAATGCTTATATAGAGAGGCTTATTTATGTTAAACTTCCATTAAATCAGACTAGATACCAAATCACAAACTCTTGCCTTCTGAAATGCTCCGTTTAATGGATGAATTCAGTCTAAACTTTATAAGGCCTCTGTTTAATTACATTACAATCCTCCCCTGTAACTTAGAATCCCTTTGCAACAGAGAAGACAATGAAAATGTCAAGTTTCACAGTTGTACTTTTGTCAGCAAGAACATTTTGTAATCTTCAGATTGCAGCATCTTCATCACTGGCTGAAATATGGATCAGATTTGGCTACTTAAAACATCAGATTAAAAAGCATCATGAGGATATGAATAAAACAACAAAGAGGAAACAGCTCCATATTCAGGCAGTACTTTATTCAGAATCCTAGAAGTACAGATTGACATTTCCAAAGATAGCTAGTCATTCTGATCTTTGATTTGACACATCAAGCAGACTCAGGTCTTCATAGCACTAAAGTTCAGCAATCTGTAAAAAACCCAAAATCTGCTCTCAGGATGGATGAAACACTACATAGCGAGCCCCCCAAAACACTGGTCACTTTTAGGGAACAACAGTAAAAGGGAGAAACAAAAATGCATTAACTTCAGTAAAATCAGCAACCTAGATATGTGTTTTGTTCTTTTTCTCTCTTCTATTTATTTCTCCTGCATCTTTTCCTTTCATTTCTTACAGTTTGTCTCTCTGTGTTGCTCAACTCTGTTCTTCTGTTTTCAGTTCCCTTTAGGAATTCCTGACCTTCTGTTCTATATATCCCCTTTTGTTCCCCTTGTCAGTGCTTCTTCCGTTTCCTTTTGCTGGTTACCCTCCTGACACTAAACGCATTGGGCTCATCTCTAGAAACATCTGTATCTTTTTGTCCATTTCCACACCTGTACCTACTCCAGCTAGCATATTACTCCCTCATTTCTTACCCAGGTCCTTACATAGAAGAGGAGGGGTGAATGGAGATGGTTAGGTGAATATAGGAGCTGAAGCCAGATTGCTCTCAAATATTTTGTCCTGTCATGTATCTTTTCTGTCACTTCTCTCATGATACCAGCCTGTTCTGCTGCAGAACAGGCAGCATAGCTAGTGAGGAGAGCACCACTTGCCTCTAGCAGCAGTCCCTGAGAATGAAGGCACATCTAAATTCCTGAAGGAAAGCCAACAGATCCCATAAATTTCAGCACCTATGTCGATTTGAATAAACTGCTTTGTTTTAAAGCTGTTCTTTTTTCATGGATCATGCAGGAAATGAAGGAGATCCTCATCTTTGAAAACTCTGCTTGCCTCAGGCACATGAGTTTTAAAATTACACCAACATATCAAAACTGAGTCATTCTTTAGTTGTATTTTAGGCCTGCTCTCTAACCAAAATGTTACTACAAGTAGTAACTCTAAAGTAAAGGCAGTGTGTCAGAAGGCTGTTTAACAGTTCTTATACCAGTAATAACTTAATTCATGCTGCTGTTGTAACTAAGATGCCACTATGTCCAGATCTCACAAGATCGAGATTGGAAGAAAGAGGTGCTAGTCATGTAGCTATTTTTAAACCACTAGCCTCTGAGAACCTGGGAAGGAGCTTCATTTAATGGCAAAATATGCTGAATTCATATATTCTGCAAGGTCATGCATGGCACTAAATATATTCCTCGTAAAAAGCTAGCAAACTGTTTCCTTAAGGTTGGAAGCTTTCCCCTTCTAATAAATAAATAAAGCTAATAAATTTCACTGGAGAAGAGAAGGTGAGCACATTTAAAAGACTAAAATCTACCAGCTTATAAGGAGCAGATGTGCTCCAAAAAAATCACATTCCACAGATTATAAAGAAAGAAATACATTCTCCAGTGCACTAGCTGACCATTGCAGGCAAATACTGAAACGCCTGAAAGGTTACCTAGATCAAGCTCTTTTCAGGAGATGTGTTGGAGGAGGGCTTTTTCAAACAACTGAATTTGTTAAGGTTCGATGTTAAGAACACCAAGTAAAGTTCATTATGAACATGAAACCAACACTCACCACCTATCAGTAGAAAACAAGTGATTATTCCACACATTTACAAAAGGTTTCAGAGTATGAAATAAGGTGACTCAATATAGCAGTCCTAAACAGATTTCTTATGCAAAGATTCCAAGTCTGTTGGCTACTTACTAAAGGAAGAGGCAGATTAGCTCTGCAGAAAGGTGCTCTGCAACTTAAAAATTAGGTGTTATAGTGAAATTTTCTTGTTATTGACTCTTACTTTTCGTTCTTGCATGTCTTGAGTAGAATTGAGGCTGTAAAAGTAAATTGCTTCTGTTCTGTGACACTGGCTTCAGGCTTCTAATAGAGAAATGGTTTTTCACATCCCAGACTCCTTCCACAGCCACTGTTAATAATTTGGCAAAATAATAGCATTATAACTGATTACTTCAACTTGTTCTAATGTAATAATGCACCATAATATTTTTTCATTGTTAATGAAAAGAGATTGACATCTTCAGAGAGCAATTCAGATTGCTAAAGGCATACAACACTCTCTACTGTCTGTAGAAGAGCTTAGGACTAATAAGGCTCCTGTCTGAAGCAGGATATAGCTTGTCTATAACATATAAGAAACAGCAGTAATACCACTTATGCATTCAGCATCATTTTTTCGTCATACTGGAATATCAAGCAACTCCATAAAAAGATAAAGAGCAACTGCCCCCTGCCTCCACTTCCTCTTCCTGAAAAAAAAAACCAAAACGAACACCAACCAAAACCAATCAAACCAAAACTAAGCAAACACCACCAGAACAGGATAAAACTGCTAATTTATTTTGTGGAAAGGTTACAATTTACTAGCCATCTAATTTATGTAAACCAATACACTTCCATAATCTAAACTGTGTAAATCAATAATCATCCAATCTGACAACTGTTGTTTATCAGAGCCCAGGCTCTGATAAACATGCTCCCAGCCTAGGGAGCATGCCTAATTTTCCAGATGAAACAAATGAAAAAGGAACTCAGTATTTGCTAAATAATCTGTACACCACCATCTGTCTGACTGTATTTGTTATCATTATGTTATGCCTATAACATTATGCTATAATATCATTTATATAATGAGCATATAATACCATTTCTGTACTGAGCTTCTTATAGATCCATATTATACATTCCTGTAATGAACACTTTTGTAGTGTTTCTATGTTATCTTTAGTGCTTTAAACTTTTGTAACATACATTTCATTGGGAGACTCCTCAGAAATCGTGAAAACATGTAAGGTAGCATCTGTTTATACAGACTGAAATATTGCAGGATATTTTAATTCACTGGCAGATGGATGCAGCAAAATAGTTGTGTTCAGCTCTTATTAACATGAGGAACATGAGCAGATTGAGCAGACCAGTGTTAACATCTGCAATTCAGCTACATGTTCAGGACCCCTTTTCAGTCAATGGGAAAAGAACAGGCACTTTTAGAGCATGATACATGCAATGGCAGGTCTGTAGAACAAGCCCCAAGAACTGCGTTTTCAAAGTGCCTTTTTCTCTCTATTTACTATAACCAGAACCTACATAAGTCAGTCATTTGCAGGTATGTACTGTAATTGCCTAGCAAGTCTAATCAAAGTAATACAGTTGCAGAGTCAAATGGTCATTACATCTGATGGGGTACTGATGATATCACCTAATTTATGTATATTTTTGTGAATCCAGCTGTTCTAAACTCATTTCAAGTGAGTGTAGAATTGGGTCTAAATCCTACACAAGAAAAACTATTCTAATAATTATAGCACTTCTTTCAAAGAAAAAGGCAGCAAACCCTCTCCCTATCACTTGACATTTGTTTCAGCTTTATTAAACTGGTAAATCATATGGAATTATCTGTGTTCTCTGTGATTCCATAATTTTGGAGAAACAAAAAATAATAAAGAGTATATGCAAGTCTTCTGTTTCTAAATGTTCCCCAGGACATCACATAAATGTTCTGGGTTGGTTTTTGGGTATTTTTTTTAAATAATAATTTTGCCACAGTTCCTCAAAACAACCATTTATCCTGACAAACACTTGTCATTTGCTGATAAAGAGGATTACCTGCAGCTGGATTTTTAATATTGCATTCTTCCTTCTGAAAATGAAGGTGTTCTTCAAGTATTTCTTTAACTCTCCTAGGTGGCTCAACATACATACATTTTATCCCTGTCAGCAAAATATATTACAAGAGAACCAGTTATTATAAATCCCTTAAATGCTGATGTACTTTGCCAAATGCAATGTGAAATTATGCTGCTCTGCTTCAATACACATAAGACCAATTCATTACAAATACGTGCTAGTGTTCAGGCAGGCCCTGCTCCCCAGCCTCGAGCAGTTCCTCAGGATGGGAGGATGGCAGGGGACAGGTCCCTGGCGGGTGCATCCCGGTGGGCAGTGCCGGTAACCTGTGCCACCCGGGGAGGCACGGCCACTGCTCCCACAGACAGCCCCACGGGGGCCGTGCACGGGCCAGCACCCGAGGAGACGTCCCCGCTGAAGGAGGTCCCCGAGGAGCTGAAGAGGGGACTCTGCCTGACAGGGCCCTACCCGCACCCGGGCGGGGAGCGCGATGGCAGCGAGGAGCCGCCGTGGGGCTGCCCGGGGGTACCCGGGGGCGGGCCCGGGGCGGGGCCGGGGCGGCGGGGGCGCGGGGCCCGCCGTGCTCACGGGGCTGCTCTCCGCGGGCACCGCTGCCCGGCTCCTCGCCCGCCGCCGCCGCCGCCTCCCGGCCCGACGCCCTCATGGCCGCCGCCGCAGCCGGCGTGGCGCCCGCGCCGTTGCCATGGCGCCCTGCCGCGCCGTTGCCATGGCGCCCTGCCGCGCCGTTGCCATGGCGCCCCGCTGGGCCTTTGCCATGGCGCCCTGCCGCGCCGTTGCCACGGAGCCCCGCCGGGCCGTTGCCATGGCGCCCCGCCGGGCTGTTTCCCCGAGAAGGTCGCGGCCATCTGCCGTGCCCAGGGGACGGCGGGCCACCTCGTGCCCACACGGGTGACAGCTCGGGGTGCCATTAACAGCTACTCCTTTGTGTCGCTCAGCGAGACCCCACTGGGGAGCATGGCAGGCACATCACAAACTGTGAACCCGCGGGGTGTCACCACTGGCCTGCCTTACAGAAGGATGCTTTGCCATCCTCACCCCAGGCAATGGCGGATTGACGGGAATAACCACTAGAGACCAGTTTAACTGATGCAGATCTACTGATACTCAGAAGTACTAACTTGGTCATAAAATGAGGTGTCTTGAGACACTGTAGGTCTGAAGTATACTCGACTCTCCTTGTTTTGCCATAGTTAAAGTTTTGAGTAAGAAGAGCAGCTGGCAATTAGAGTAGTCAATGGATGTTGCTGCCAGCAGGCACACAGGGAAGCTGTCCTGCTCACCTGGCTGAAAGCTTTGCTCCACAGTAGCTTCCCTGAAACCAAGGCTTTGCATATGGTAGTGAGAATTTTTAAGATACAAACCAAGTCTGGTTACACAAATCCATGATGTAATCCACATATGTATTACTCTTGATGCATTTCAAGGTATATTCGTCTTCCACAGATGTCCTGAAACTTGAAAAATAGTAAGAATTAAAATCATCTTACACCATTCATAGTTCAGAGGCTGTTTTTCATTTTCTAAGAGCAGTGCTGAACATCACACACTGCTTCTAAAAAGGTGGATGATAGAGATGCCCTCCGCAGTTGCTTGATCAGAGCACCAAGTGTGGGCCTGCACATCCCAACCTGTTGCTTCTGCTGTTATAATTGTGCTTCATCTGTGTTAGTCGTGTCTGGAAGGCACTGGGATCACTCAGTAAGGAACCTGCATGGGACAATAAAGGTCTTCACTACAGTTCTCATACTGAGTGACAGTATTTCAGGTCTTACATTAAATTTTCAATTCAACTGGTTTAACAGAGAGAAGGAAGTTTCTCCACTTCTAAATTACAGATGGCAAAGTTGAAGCTGAAAATCATGCAGCATGCCATTACCAAGGGAAAATCTTTAATGTACCAACCCAAAAGCAGAAGAGAAACTAAACTACCTGTAACTGAATCAGATACGATAGTATGCCGGTTGTTTATCCTTACACAGCTGAGGCTCATTTGTTCCAACTGCCGCATCCTTGACCTTAAATCTTTACACAACTTAATTTGCAAGGGAAAAGTAAACAGGATCTTGATAGAAAGTAATTTCCTTGAAAAGTAACAGAAAAAATAAACCAGAAGTCCTTTCCCATCCTGTGAATAACACTTTTGATTTATGAACAGGCAATCCCATTGATAAATGAGCTTTGAATTAAAAATATGACAAAGTACTTCAGGTTAAATATTTTATTTTATAATAAGTCTTATACCAAGATCATTAAACATTTTGTGTATCACCCAAATAAGTTACATTCATTCTGAGCTTTCATGCAGTTTTAAAAAAGTTAAATTTTCTCAAAAAATAATTTTCAAGTGAGCTGCAATGAACTCTGCATAACCAAGCCAGAATTCTTTCACATCAAGTAAATATTCCAGTTTTCTTTCCTGCTTTGACAGTAGAGACCAATCACAAAGGCCCCTCCAAATCGGTGCTAATTACATGGACACTCACAGAAATTACTGAGTCTTTCTGAATACCTTGAGTAACAGTAGTAACACTTCAAAGTATGGGTGAGACCAAGTTGAGTTGCAATAAGTGACATTTTGGCTGGGGAGAATACTTAAGTATCTTACATTAAAACCTCGTTGCAAAGAGACAGACCACCACTGATGAGCATGCAGGACAAAAACAAGAAAGAGGCAACAAACCTCACATTCATAAGCTTAACCACAGCTTTTAAGGGGACACGGCATTTATGCAGTCTTCTACTATTTCAAAAAGGTAGTGATATATATCAGTCCTCCTAGCAATGTCAAGGGCAGTTTCATCCAAGTTGTTTTTCAGGTCTGGTTTCACATAGCGATTCATCAGCAACAGTTCAAGGGTTTCTCTGCTGTTTTTGTTTCCTGCAGCAATATGCAGTGGGGTCAGCAGACCATTTGTCTGTGCGTTGATGTCTGCGCCCTGCTGCAGCAGGAACGCGGCCACTCTTGTGTTGTTCCACTTGCAGGCGCTGTGAAGGGGTGTCCAGCCATCCACGGTCTGCGCGTGAACGTCGGCCCCCTGTGCCACCAATTCGTGTGCAACGTCCAAGTGCCCGCTGTAGGCAGCTCGGTGGAGGGGAGTGTACTGGTCTTCATCACGAGCATTCACTGGGGCCAGCTTTTCAGTCAGGAGCCTCTTCACTGTGCTCAGCTGTTTAAAGAAAACAGGTCATTTCATATGATTCTATGAAACAAGATGTGTGACTTTTATCATCTTTAATGGAAAAGCAATTTCTGTCAGCATCAAAAACACTTAAGTGCAACGAGAGATTTTAAAATTAAACCAGCTATTGTTACTAGGGTGGGGGATTTTGGGTGTTTGTTTGCTTGTTTTCCATGCATTGTTTTGTTTTTTAAAGAGCTAAAACATGAACACTAGTTGCAATGCCTTAAGAATACCTTTAGCTTACACCTTCTCCCCATTCACTCTGAAGACATAAGCACCTTCACAGAACTGTAGATGGGAGCTTTTGTGTGTAAGAAAGGCAACAAATGAAAATAAACGTACACAAGGGTATAATAAGCTACATAACAGGAATTTTGGTTGTCTCTCCCTCACCTCCAAAAACAAGGTTGGGGTTTTTTTCCATAAAAATATATAAACAACAGTTATCCATTATCTGCATATGGAGCTTCTGAAACAATAGAATTTCAGATACATCCTCTTTGCCCCAATGAAAAGGCTTATTTGCCAAGAAGAGAGAGCTTGACAGGCTTTCAGTTTATAAGAGTCAAAGAAAAGTGCTGCTGCTTGAACTCTGAACGGAAATCAAAGATTTCTTTGTGAAAGCTAATGGATCCAGAGATGTTTTAGTGTATGTGGGCGACAAAGGGAGATGTTTTACATACAGTGGCTTGCAAAACCAGATCAAAATGGCTCAGTGAAAGACATGAAAGTGTAGGTAAATTTTTGTTTGTGAAGGAGTTGTTAGATATGTGCTCAAAATAACATTCTTATACATGATACATACGCCTTACCCGATTGTTTTCAGCTGCCCAGAGTAGCAATTTCTCTGGATTTTTTTCCATTTTCTTTTCTTGCATTTCGTACCATTCCTCACTTCTTTCTTGCTCATCATCATCATCATCAGACTGCCCCGACCAACAGCTCTGGGTTCCCACAGGAATCAAATGCCTGTGTGTCTCCAGTAGTTCAAGTTGGTTAAAATTCTCTGTGAAGTCTTCAAACAGCTCACTGTCATCATCGTCCTCATCGACTTGCTTGTCTTTATTCATTTTCAGCCAACATCTGTGAGCAGCAGACGTACAACTTTTGTAGTAACTGTTATTGTTATCCGGGCACTAATTGTTCATAAAAACATCCGATGGATGATGTGGACTTCAACAAACATGAAAACCAAAGGGTGAACTCAAAGCTACACCGCTAGCCCAGGCTTTGCTCACGGATAATATATATATATATATATGAGATATATATTATATGATATATAAAAAAATATAAATTATATAACACGGCTGGAAAAGCACCGTGTTGTCCCGGCGCCCAAACGGCACCACCTTCGGGCGGGCAGCGAGGGGGGTTTCGCAGCGCGCCCTACAAACACTGCCCCGTTTATTAACCACGGCTCTGGAGACCAGCCCGGACATTTGGGCAGAGTCTGAGCGAGGCCCCGGCCCGGCCTCCACCAGGACACCGCGCTGGGCCGGGCCCGGCACTGCCCGCGTCCCCCACCCCGGCTGTGCCCACTGCTGCCGGCGGCCACACCACACGCCACCCCATCCTCAGAGCCTCCCCTCCGCCCCCCGGCCCCCGGTCCGGTCCGGTACCTGCGGCCCCAGCTCCGCCGGGCGCTCCGGGCCGGGTCGGGCCGGGGCCCCAGCAGCACTTCCGGGCCGCGGGGCCGCCGAACGTGACGTGACGTAACGTAACGTAGCGTGACGTGACGTGCGTGCGGGGGCGGTGGGACCGACCTGGCGGCGGGAGGAGCGGACACAGCTCTGTGCTCAGTCGCGGCTCTCCATTCTCGCCCGGCCCTGTCCCCGGCCTTGTCCCGCGGCCCATGAGGAGGGCAGCTGCCCGCTGAGCTGAGCAGCCCCGGCGCCGAGATGAGCACCTCCAGCTCGCAGTAAGCTCCCGCCGCCCGCCCGCTCTGTGCGGCCCTGTCGCGGCTGTCAGGCAGCAGAAGTGTTTTGTGTGTGTTTGGGGGGAGTTAAGGAGAGCTCGCGTCGTCATTTGTGTTTTCCCCTTACGGTCATCGTGCTCGCCATATTCACGTAGATTACTAGTGCAAACAGAGAAGTTCGAAGTCTGCTCAACGAGCACTTTTAAAGGCAGAAAACACAAAGGGTTCTTTAGCTTTTCATTAGATACTGCAGAGGGGTGGGTTTAGCCCATTATACTAGAGTAGAATGACTGAGATAAAACCTATCAACTGGTTGGTTTGGTGATATGCTGTTTGCAATAAAAGCAGTGAAATGAAATACTTTGAGGACACTACAGGAATGACATTTGGTAGAGTTTTGTGGGAAATCTCCTGTGTATTTCCTTACTTTGGACAGATCAGCTCCCCTTAATAAAGACTTGAAATTCCCTATGTGTGTTGCTTTCTGGCTCAAGTTGTCCTGTCTTATGCAGGGATGATGAAGATACCTTTAAAATACTCATTGCTACTGATATTCATCTTGGCTATTTGGAGAAGGATCCAGTGCGTGGAAATGACACGTTTGTGACTTTTAATGAAATTCTGGAACATGCTCAAAAAAACGAAGTAAGTGCTATGTTTTGTAAAGAAAAAGAGTGATGCTGCTGAAAATATGTTCCAGTCTGCCAGAAGCGGTAAAGCTTCGTCCCTGGCACATTCTGTCGTAATATGAAATCAAGTGACTAAGCTATTTATTGTAACCAGTTTTGTTTCCCTTTTAGTAAAAGGAATGCCTGTTCTTTTGAGAGAGCATTCAATCTATTTATTGCAACCATTTTCGTTTCCCTTTTAGTAAAAGGAATGCCTGTTCTTTTGAGAGAGCATTGTGTTAAAGTATGACCCTGGTTGCATTAACAGCGTTTTTGAATTGCCTGCACCATTTTCACTGGTATTTACAGAGGGTTTGTGAAGGCAAGGATGGAAAATAATAGGGGAGAGTGGGGGTAATGATACACAGTCTTCAGATAAATAAGAAAGCAGACAAAATGTTAGAAGCTTTTGAAAGTGTTTGTTAGAGTGCTGAGTTGCCAAGGTGACCAGCTCTGGTGCTGGCACAGTTAACAGCAGAATCCTCTAGTGTGGTGCACAGGGGAGTTTCCTGAACTGGGGCAACCTCAGGGGGAGCCGAAGTCTGCCAGGAGCCTGCAACTTGCACAGCAGCAGCTGATGGGATCCAGGCAGGGCCAGGAGCAATGGCAGCCAAGTACCTCCCCACCTATAAAAGAAGCCCATGGGGAGTGGCAGCAAAGAGGAGCACCTCCAACATGGCAGGGAGATGTGCTGTGGCACAACATTTCATGCAGGAAGGGTGCTGAGGCTCTGCCAGCACCACCAGGAAGCCGTGGTATCCATCCAGCAGAAAGCCGTGGCCTCTCTGAGCTCTGCATTCACCACAACTGACACAGCTGCCCAGACAGAGCTTCAGTGGAAACATGCTGCCACTGGTGTCAGCTGCAGTGTGGGTCCTGCTCTTCTACCAGTACTGGCTGACAGCAGAGGGCACAGCTGTGGGAGGTGTGCCCAGGTGGAGGAACTTCACTTAGGGACAGAGTGCTGGGAGAAGGTGAGGAGGTGGAAGAGTATCAGGGAGTATGTATATGTGCATGAGAGAAAGACTGCTGGAATCACACCCTGCCTTCCCTGGAATGAGCCTGAGAGGAAGACAGGATGCATGATATAGAGGATTTCCTGTCCTCTCTCCCACTGGATGAATTCACTGAATTAAGGGACAGGAGGCAATGGTAGCAAGTTCCTGCCTGGTACAGCAGGCTCATCTCCTCCATGACTGCCCCACCTTCCCAGGTATGCTGGCATTATAGGTGTGAGGCTCTGCAGGTGGAACTGAACAGTAAAAAGTCATCCATCTAGCACAGAGGTGTTGCTGGGCTTAAGTTGGCCTGTGCCCAATATCAAAACCACTTCTGTAAAGAAAAAAGATGGGTTGTTGTCATAGGAGGCTTCCTTTTGATGGGAACAGAAGGTCCAATAAGCAGACCAGATCCACTTCATAGGGAAGCTTGCTGCATCCCTGGAGCCCAGGTTGGTTAACAGAGGCTGAACACGAGCCAGCAGTGTGTACAGGTAGCCAGTGGCATCCTGGCCTGTATCAGCAATAGTATGGCCAGCAGGACAGGGCAGTGATTGTGCCCCTGTATGTGGCACTTGTGAGGCCGCACCTCAAATCCTGTGTTCAGTTTTGGGCCCCTCACTGCAGGAAAGACATTGAGGTGCTGGAGTGTCCAGAAATGGGCAGTGGAGTTGGGGAAGGGTCTGTAGCACAGGTCTTAGAAGGAGCGACTGAGGGAGCTGGGGGTGTTTAGTCCAGAGAAAAGGAGGCTCAAGGGGAGTCCTTATTGCTCAGAACAAATACCTGAAAGGAGGTCATAGCCAGGTGGTGATAGCTGCTGATTTCTTCACACTAGGTACCTCAGCAATGAAAAAATAATGGATCTCTTTATGCCTGTCAAAAAAGTGTTCAGGAGACAATTTGGTGACCCTTACTAAAATACCTCACTGATGCTTTTTTTTTAACACTAAGTTTTTTTCTCTTATGACTCTCGGTAAATGAGTTGTCTTGGTTTTTGTTTTGTTTTAATTAGCAATTTAATTACTTTTTTTTTTCATGAGGAAGTTAAATTTTGTGTCTGCTACTACTGCCTCCTTTTACCTAGGAGTATACTTCCTCAGATATTAGGAAATATGTGGAACTCCCTAGAAGAAATACTCTAAACAATTTGCTTAGAAGTCTTTCAAGGTAATACAAAGTGTTGTATTAAAATAATAAAGCTTTTTGTTACATACAGGTGGACTTTGTTTTATTAGGTGGGGACCTCTTTCATGACAACAAACCTTCCAGAAAATCAGTACACACTTGTTTGGAGTTGCTAAGAAAATACTGCATGGGTGATCGTCCTGTTCAGTTTGAAATTTTGAGTGATCAGGCAGTCAATTTTCGTTACAGCAAGTAAGTATGTTCCTACAAATTATCCTGTAAGGCTTGGTTTGCATATTGGGTCAATGTGTTGTGATTTTTAATTTATATCCTCCGTGACTGGAACCTTGAAATTTTAATCCTGTCTGTGTGGGACAGTTTACAGGGTAACTTCACTTATCTAAGAGAATGTGTACAGTATTTTGAGAAACTTTTGAATGTGCTGTGACACTTGATAAATTTATGTAATCTATAGTTTCTATCTTGCAAGTACAATACAAGTAAACCAATTTAGATGAATTGTTGTGGTAAAAGCAAAGGTTGTGTGTAAGCAAAGGTTGTACAGGTTAGTCATTGCTACTACACAATATGTTGGACAATTCTTTTCATAGGCTTGTTTTAAAATAATAGGTCATTTTTGCTACCCTTTTCCAAGTGGGAAGTGCCATGCCAGTCCATGAGTAAGAATCTTCTTATGCTGTGCATCTTAAGCTAATTCATAGCCACTTTGTACTCATTTGTGCTGCTGCCATGATCTCTTTGTGATGGTGTTAATTTGAAGAGAATATTGAGAATCATCCACAAATTTGCAGATACAGTTTACCTTCCTCTCCTCTTCTTGTTCAGGTTTCCATGGGTGAATTATCAGGATGAAAATCTCAACATTTCTATTCCAGTTTTTAGTATTCATGGCAATCATGATGATCCCACGGGGGTAATTATTACCATAATTGTACTATACTGTTTCATTACAAAGATACAGAAACAGAGATTTGTATAGAAATACAGTTCTTGGAGATCACCTAGTTTTAGTCAGTTGCTCTGCTATTTGGGTAAATATTTTGTGTACCTTTCAAAATGTTAGTAAATGACAAGTTGAGCGTGTGACATTAAAAAAGCAAATGGAAAGAACTTAAGAGATCCTGTGAAGTATGTTTAATTTCTTAATTCATGTAGGTTTCTGTCATTGAGAACAGAATTGCTTCCCATGCCAAAAGTGGCAGTCTTTCAGAAAGTTTCTAAAACATTCTGTCTGTAGAGACTGAAAGCTTTTTTTCTTAAGGAAGGAGAATTTTGATATTTTGACTTGTGCATATGCAATTGATATGCATCTTGCATTATCAAAAAAGATAATGGTGAAATGCTGTCTTAAAAATAAGTTACTAAAAGTAAGCAGGAAATGGACATTTAGAAAACATTAAAGCGTGTGTATTGAATTGATAATTCTGTGTTTTATATCAAATAGCAGTTTTCCATGTAGATGAGCATTTTATGAGAAGAAGTTTAGCTTTGGACTTACGATGAGGTAGTTTCCCTAACCAGAGAATTTTTTTAGTAGTTTAGAGACTGTTTGGGGGTGTTTTTTATGTTTTTGTTTTTCTGAATGATTTAATGTTTAATTTCACATTGTTAAAATAAACTAGGACATGTAAGGAAAAGGAATTTGCTTCTGTAGCCATGAGTACTTTAAAAAAAAGCTAATATATATGGTGGAGTGCTTCAATTGCAGAAGTTACTTTAGGAAAGATATTCTCTCTCCCTTTTGAGACTTTCACTTAGTCATTAAAGACTAAATGTTCTGCTCAAAGTTTTTATATTTGTTTCTCAATATTTTTTGCAGTCAGATGCACTGTGTGCATTGGATATCTTAAGCTGTGCAGGATTGCTGAATCACTTTGGACGTTCAACTTCCGTGGAGAAAATAGACATTAGTCCCATTTTACTGCGTAAGGGTAGAACAAAAATTGCTCTGTATGGCTTGGGTGAGTATTAGTCTGCCAGACTGTGACTAGACTGTTCATGTATTACTGAAGCTCAATAGGTGTAAATAAAGTTGGAACAAACTTACAAGGCTGCAACAAACATGAAGGTCTAACTAATTCTAAATTAAAGCATATCAATTCTGTGACAGTGTCAGTTTTCTCCTCCTGCTTCATTGTCATTGGCTGATGGGTTTTTTTGCTTTTTTTCATTTAGAATAAATCCATCAATAACTTGATTTTTGTACTTTTATTGGTCTTAATGAATCCTGCTTAAGTTAGCCATAAATAGTGCCTGTATATCGAGGCAGACCAATCATGCTCTTAAATTCTCTTGGTTGTGTACTAAGCTAACTTCATCCTGCATAGGTAAAACTTAAGTACTGTATATTCGTATGCCATTTTGGTTATATACACAAACTGTATAAGCAGAAACCTAATGTCTTACATGCCTGTCTGAAGTGGCTCATAAGTAACATCTGTCACAAGTAACCTCAGTTTCATTAAAGAAACTTATGAAGAATTTCATACTTTAAAGGTATTCTGTGGTAGATTTTCAATTTCAGCTTTGTCCCTTTCTATTTTATCCACCAGATTGCCCTCTACCTTCACTTCTAACTTCAAATGGTATTTTTAACTGCTTTCTTGTCTAGGGAATCTAACTATTAATATCTTAATGTTTCCCCTTATTTTATGTCCAGTCACAAGTGCTTAAGCACATACTTCCAAGCAACTTTTATAGCTCTAAGTTAAGTCCTAGTTGGCCATGATTTCATGTGTTTAATGATAGATACTTTAAAAACTTGTTAGATGTTGTAAGGGTTAGTAGTGAAGGTTCTAATACCACAATTTCAATACCCAAAATGGTTACTGGGAAATGCAACAACTTTCTAAAGTACAGATGTTTCTGCATGAAAATGTTATGAGATGCTTCTTTGAGGTTGTTCCAAGATTATATATACCTTCTTGACTTTTTCTAATTTACAGAGCATTTGTTCCTAAATAAAATATTTAATCTTCGTATGGGATTTTACTGAAACACATCATGAGCCCTAGATATGGATGGTTTGGGGTTTTTTGCTTGTTAAAAATATCAAGGAAATAATCAGTGACAAATAGTTCAGAAGTTCAGCAGACTCTTCCCTTCTGTGTGGGAAACCATAGACTTTGCAGAATTCATGGCTTATTTCTTGTTTTGTATAGAGTTTTGAAGTATGTTTAAGAGGTCCATCTCTACTCAGTATCTGTTTTTAAACTCCATATTACAACAAAATACACTTCTTAGTCTGTCAACAAGAAACAGAAAACTTCTTCTGTTATTTTTAATTCTACTCATAGTCAATTGTTTGGCACAGAAAATTAGCAAGAGGTCTTAAACCAGATGTACTTTGAGAAGCTACTTTTAGCAGTGGTTTTACAGCAGATTTCATGTTAAAATGTCTTACTTTCATAAGTCTATCTAGTAAAATAACCTTTTTATACTTTGATCTGTTCGTAATCATGCCTCTGACTTCCCACGTCATGAAAATCATAGAATGGTTTAGGTTGGAAGGGACCTTAAAGATGTAGGTTCAATCCCCTGCCATGGGCAGAGACACCTGCTTGACCAGGTTGATCAAAGCCCCATCCAACCTGGCCTTGAACACTCCCAGGCATGGGGCAACCACAGCATCTCTGGACAGCCTGTTTCAGTGCCTCACCACCCTTACAGTAAAGAACTTCTTCCTAAAATGTAGTCTAAATTTACCCTCTTACAGTTTAAAGCCAATCCATTTGTACTGTCACAGCTTTCTCTTGTGAAAAGTCCCTCTCTAACTCTCTTGTAAGCCCCCTTTAGGTACTGGAAGACTGCTTTTTTTTTAAATAGAGTTACTAACAAAAATACTGTAAAATACAGAGTTGGTTTACCGCACAAAAATTATTTCATTTTTTTGGTTTGTCCACTCCAGGAGCTATTCCAGATGAGAGGTTGTATCGTATGTTTGTCAATAAACAAGTAACCATGCTGAGACCAAAGGAAGACGAAGATAGTTGGTTTAACTTGTTTGTGATTCATCAAAATAGGTAACAGTATTGAATGAATTCCAGTGACTTTTAAACTTACTGTATTGCTTCATTAAACTGTCTCGCAAAGGATAGGTGAGAAAGCCAGATTCATTAGTTGGTGCTTCATGTGAGTAGCTGGTTTCTTCAGATTTTTGTGAAAGAAAACATTGTTTTACAGCTCTTTTTTTGCAGAGGAGTCATAAAGGAAAAGGGTTGAAATAAATGAGTTAGTAATATTGGGAAATCTCTTCCCAAACATTTAGTTAGGGGAGTGGAGGGTTTGTAGTGTAATATGCATGTAATTATCTTGTCTGCTTGTTAGAACTGGAAGAACATTAAACTTCATTTTGTATTTTCTATACTTGTTTGAATTATAATTCAACAAGTACCCTATATTCCCTTGCACTGCTATACTTTACAGGTAGGTAATGTATTCTGTCTGCCTACACGTTTCTCCTAGTGGTAATAGGAGCAAGCAGAGTTCTTTTCTAAATCCTGTGTTCTAATTTTTCCTGAAGAATCCTCATAGTAATGCTGTGGCAGATATAAACAGATACAGCTCAGATAACCCTGTGTCCTGATCTCTGTCCAGTAGGCTGAAGGAACTCACTTCATTCTTCCTTCATTTCTTCTGGAAAGGGATTGGAGATGGCGTGTGTCCCATGTCTGTTTAATTTAGTGGGTTGTACCCCACAGTTTAAAAAAACAAAACAAAAACACAACAAACAAACAACAACAACAAAAACAAAAACAAAAAAAAAAAACCAAAAAAAAACAAAAAAAACAACAACAAAAAAAAAACCCCAACCAAGAACAGTGGCCATGAGGTGCTATAAAACTTTCATATAGAAAAAAAATTAAGTCTTGAAAGCCATGTAAGAAGAAAAGGGAGATCAGATAAAAGGATTGGAGCAGATAACAGTGAACTGTGTAAAACAGTGAGCTATATAAGTTGCCTTTTTGTTTAACCAAACACTAAACAATTATTTAAGGAATAAATGTGAAGAAGACCTGACATACATGTCAGTTATTGTTGCTGGAGTTTCTGTATTGCTTTAAATCATACTGGTGCTTTTCTCCTCCTTCACTCCCCCTTGCCCATCTATTATTTTTCTCTTCTCTTGAACAGGAGCAAACACAGAGCTACCAACTACATTCCAGAGCAGTTTTTAGATGACTTTATTAATCTTGTTGTGTGGGGTCATGAACATGAGTGCAAAATAGCTCCATTCAAAAATGAACAGCAGGGCTTCTATGTTTCTCAGCCAGGAAGTTCAGTGGTGACATCTCTGTCCCCTGGAGAAGCCGTGAAGAAGTGCGTGAGCTTTTCTTTTTGTTCTTGTTTATCCCTTGTCTTATGTCTCTCAGGTGTTGTGTTGAGAACAGAAAAATACTTGTATAAAGTGTGAAAGGACTTGTATTATGGTGTGGATTGACTTCAGCGGGTGACATAATAAAGTAGATTGAATCAGTGCCTAATAGAACTTTTGCTTTGCTTACTATTTAACATTTGAAGCAAATGGAAATTATCTAAGAAGAGTTACACCCTGATAAATTGGAATACAAGGAATTGAGTACATTTGCTTGTGTGTGAAACAACCACAATCTAAATACAATAAAACTGAAGTTTGGCAGGTCCAACTCTGAGATTCAGATCCAAGAATTTCCTATAGCTTTTCAAATTTTGTCCCTGAAAAGTAAACATGAATTTAAACCAAGTCTTTATACCATAGTTCTCTTAAGTTTATCTTTTAGTAAGTTACCTTTCTCCTTCTAGACACATTGGTTTGCTGCATGTTAAAGGGAAAAAAATGAAAATGCAGAAGATTGCTCTAGAGACAGTACGAACTTTCCACATAGAGGATATTGTTCTAGCTGATCATCCAGATCTTTTTAATCCTGACAATCCTAATGTTACTCAGGCAATACAAGCATTCTGCATGGAAAAGGTAACTTATAATGCTAATAGCTTGTAGATAACAGTGTATGGCCAGGTAATGGAGTCTGTGTCTTGTTTTGAGACTGGAAGATGAGAAATCTTGTATCTTGCCTTATATTATTTAAGATGGATTTAGCTTCCTGTGGAAACACTGTCTAAGTCCATGCCATACACTCTGCAGCCTTGGCTTCCAGATTCCTTGTCTGGAATAACCTATTAAAGTAGGCTGGAGCTGCTTAATGGGTGTCCATATCATCCTAGTACAAAAACTGATGCCCAAGAGTGGGCCACTGTTGGATGCGTGCTTTGAAACCTGCATAAGTATGTCAACGTAAACCCTGAGAGCTCGACTATGCAGTGGAAGAAGTAACTAAGCAGGTTTATTAATTGCTCTTAATTCTTAGGTTTATATAAATCTCTTCCTGCTTTTCCTTAGAACTAGAAATTTAGCAAAGCAAAATGGCTATAAAAGTAAAGTAGTATGAGCAATCAGTGGTGTAGATACTGCTGGACTACACTGTACCTGAAGGATGAGCCTTTCATTGGGACGTTTTTCTCAGTCATTCTTATGGCTTCTGGCTGGATACTGGTATATATGTGTTTAGGAATGAGAGCAGATCTTATAGTTATTTATTTTTATAGCTCCCCTTGCAACTGGATGTATTTTGAGTTAAACTTGAAACGCTCAGGCATCTGTAGGAGAACACAATGGAACTGAATTTCTGATTCTGCTTCACAGGTTGAGATGATGCTGGACAATGCAGAAAGAGAACGCTTGGGAAATCCACACCAGCCAGAGAAGCCTCTCATAAGATTACGTGTGAGAAATTGTTCAGTTTGGATTGCTTTGTTTTGAAAGGTCACTGTGAAAAGTTTCAAAACAGAGTCTTGCTTTTTGTGTAAATACATAATATATAGAATTTCTTGCTGTGTACAGGCAGATATAAATTACCTTCACATCATAATTCTGTTTACATATGGTGTAACTTGTACTCTACAGGAAAGGATGAGATTGGTCATAAATGTACTTCACTGCTGGTCTGAGTAAGGACATCAGAAGTGGCTATTTATTGAGAAGTCTTTCTTAAGTCATATTATCCTGAATGTGTTCCTAACCTAATTTATGGAAACATCCCTGAAGGCTAGTAAATGAAACAAGTTAGGATCAAGTTATGAATCTGAACTGTTGTTAGCTATTCTGTTAATACTGTTATTAGCTGTTAATAGCCATTTAGGTTCACTTATTTTTTACTTTAATTTTTCATTTGATGGGTAACAAGCTCAGCTTGATTCACGTGGCTTCTCCATTTCTGTTTGTTTCATATTTAAATTTTTCCTTTCCTCTCTTAGGTTGATTATTCAGGTGGCTTTGAACCATTCAGTATCCATCGTTTCAGCCAGAAGTACATGCATAGGGTGGCTAACCCAAAAGACATCATACACTTCTTCAGGCATCGTGAACAAAAAGAGAAAAATGGTAATTGTGAAGAAAGGAATCATTGGCTTGTCTTGGTTTTCATTTTTCTTAATTTGTTGTCCAGCACTTGCAAAAGTGTGGTGTCTATCATCTAATGTGTTACAGGAGGAGTAAAAATGCATTGTTTCATTTAGATGTATATATGTATATATTGCACAAGTCTTTCTTTTCTATTTCTGGGTTTGTCTAAAATTCTGATATTGAGCACAGCATCTGCTGACAGTTATTCATAACATTCTTTGGCCTCAAATCTTATTCAGTTGCTTATAGTAATACATAGAGTCCATACCAGACTGAGTTACTCTGATTCTTTGAAAATTACCATGAAAGCTCATTCTTGAGACTTACTAGAATGAGATGGCTGTTTTGGGGCACTCTGCAGGAAAACACATAAGTATAGTGCTTTCCCTTTCTCTTTTATTTCTTTAGTAGTTCACTTGTGTATACATAAAATAGTAATGGAGGGAATGGGCTTGAGAGATGTTTGTATATATTTAAAAAAAGGTCCAAATTTTGCTTGCCCTAATTAATTGTGTGTATGAGGTGATCTTACCTTTTCTCTACTAACCATTTTTATAAATGGTTAGTAGATGTTGCCCAAATACTGGATTTGTCATAGTCACTAATGAAGATGCAGCTTGCACAAGAACACAACGTGCTAAAGCACTGTTAATACTTCACATTAGTACATTGTAAGTACTCCACTTCCACTGACAGTTTTTATGAACAGTCAGTTCTATAAAGTTCAAAACATCATTTACTGAATAAAAACTACTTTTAGTGAGGTTTTTTTTTTTTAATTATGCTGTATCAGTCTTGGTTTATTTTGCTTTGGATTTTTTTTCATAGTTGTGTAAAGTCATTAACCTTTTTGGAATGCACAATAGCTACCACATCTGCCACCATGTTTTGTCCATACATTTTACTTTTCCTACTTAATGTGCATCTCAGCTTCAGGAAGGGAATGTAAAAAGAATACCATGCTTCTTTGCATTGCTTTATTAGATAGCCTCTAATATAATGGAAGTGGCTAATAAAGCACTCAACATTTTCAGTGCGTGTGCATATAATGTTGTGGTTAAGTCTTCAGGTGATATTAAGGCTTCACTAATTCAGAAGTTGTTAATATTTCTTCTGTCATAGCTGCTTATATAACCAGGCTAACAAAACGATGTTTTGTGCTTTCATGTGGCAGACGTCTTAAAGCAGTCTGTAGTCACTTTATATTACTTTGTGTGGTATGTGCTAACCTGAGGTGATTGTCCCTTTCATTCTTCTACCACTCCTACCTTGCTGCCTGAGAATGGGGGGCAGTCTTAATGAGCTATCGCATTTTCTACTGAAAATCAGTCAGTGTGCTTTGGAGGAAATTCCTTCTCTAGTAAATGAGTTACTTATAAAAAGCCTTCATGCTTTGATGGCTTCTTTGATTTTCTTCCATTTGTGATCTTCTAGAGTTCAATTATAATAACCTTCGGGGTACAGTATTCAGTATATAATTTCAGATATGGTAGTTAGAAGAACTCTTTATATCTGCTAGAGATGGAGTTGTCTGTACATTCTTGCATCCATTATGTTTGACTGTGTTTCCAGACAATAGACTGTACAGTTAGAACAAAAAGCTTTACATATAAAAGGGACCATAATTCTTAAGAAGCCTGCATTAACCTTTTTTCCTATTACTGACAGTGGGATGATAATAATTAAGAGCTGTAAATGTGGATGATGGTGGCACTGGGCTTTTCTATTCTAGACATTGATCTTAACTTTGGAAAATTGGTTAGCGGACCTGCTGAGGGGATAACACTGAGGGTGGAAGACCTTGTAAAGCAGTATTTCCAGACAGCAGAGAAGGTATTTTTCTACCTTTTATGATTTTTCTTTTTAATGTTATATAATACTTTTGTTGTTGTTGTTGTTGTTGTTGCCTTCTTAATGGAAGTAGTGGGCCCTGAACAGACTCTGATATTGACCAAGACTTGAATTTATTTCCCATGTAACTGTGTGTGAATTACCACATGAAGTATGTGTCTTAAATTAACAAGTAACTGTTGTGTATAGGTACGTGAGCACATGCTGGTTTGAGAACATTATGATAATTCTTCATGGGTACCTGCAGTGTCTGCCATGTTCTAAATGATGTGTCACTTACTAAGGTACAGGAGGCAAATGTGAGGCAGCATGCTCTGTGGGAATAGCTACCTTAATTTACTATAGGGCCAATGTGAGACTGTAGCATTTACTATTACCAGTTGACTTGGAGTAACTTTTTACTTTGCAGTATATTTGTGTCCTCAGATGTACTGCAATTCCACATTATATTTAAAGCAGAGCAGGGAGAAGAAAGAGAGACCCTCAGTAGTTTGCTTTCTTCTCACACTCTGTCATTAAATCTGATATATTTTCCTTTCCCAACACCAAGGCAGTAACATCTCGGAGGTAAAAAAATAAATCAGTGAATCAGGTGCCCAAATGCTTGATCTAGATGATTAAGCATATCTTGCAGAAGCTACTTCAGAACTGCTTTACAGAAAGGCTTTAGAGCAAGGATTCTTGAGGTAAATATCCCCCAAATTATATCATCTGGCCTAACCTTAGACACATGTTCAGTGTCAGGACAGCATAGATCATACTCTTCGGACATGCTTATCTTATTTTTTTGTAAACATCTGATTTTATAATAATGGTAAAGTTTATTCTGCTGGGCAGCATTATTCCATAGAAGTTTTTATTTTAGATATGACTAGCATTGTAGTTCCTTTACTGTTTGTGAAGCTTTTTTCTTTGACAAGTCTGGAATATACTGTTAAGCCGGTGTGACATGATAGTAGCAAGAGAGTTCTCACTGTATTAGGATGAGTACCGTGTTTGCTTTTTGCTGTGCTTTCCTCCGATTGAAATATTCAATGCACATTACTGTTTTTGCAACAGACAATGTAATATTTATCTGAAACTGCAGGAATATGATTTGCTTTCTTCAATGGCAGATGCTTCTTAACAAAATATTTTCCCCAATTCTAAAGAAAATACAGCTTTCACTTCTGACTGAAAGAGGAATGGGAGAAGCAGTGCAGGAGTTTGTGGACAAAGAGGAAAAAGATGCCATAGAAGAGCTGGTGAAATTTCAACTAGAAAAAACACAGAAGTTTCTTAAGGAGCGTTGCACTGATGCAGTGGAAGAAAAAATAGATGAGGAGGTAATATTCTGTTAATGTTAATTCCTCAAGAAAGGTCAAGACAGAAAAATCAGTGTTCAAACCTGGGTTTGGAGCACGTGCAACATTTGCCTCTGGTCATGTTCTGCAATTAGTAAATATAGTGATGAAGTTTCAAGTACGTGGTTTTAAAGCTTGTATTGAAAATGGGTTTGGGTTGCATACGCATGCGTAGAAAAGATCTATCTAACATACGTAGAACTAGATATGTACCACTACTGTGAGAAAGGTGGTAAATATAGTCTCTTCTTAGCTTTTTAATATTGGCTTAAGGAAAATTACAAGGACAGGGTAAGCATAAAGGAAATTTATCCTTCAGGTGCTCTACTGGCTTCTAACTGCTTGCAGTTCAGGGTATCTGAGAAATAAGCCTAGTTTATGTGTATCGAGTGACCCTTAGATATTTCTGGCAACTTGTTGAGCTTCCATGTGAGCCCATGTATTCAGCTATAATATTCAAGCATTGCATGACAAGTTGTTTTGCAGCTTATCTGTGCACTGTGTATAGACTAACTTGGTGGGGAAAGGAAGGTTACATCTATCTGTTTTCCTTCTGACTGCTTTAATTCATGAGGGCTTGAAAGAGACCATAAATAATCAATGCCTGTAGGCTTTCTGTGCCACTTCAGGGGGATTTTGTTGTTGCTGTTGTTTGTCTTTAGAACTAATATTTTCTTTCCCTTTTGCCTCATATCTTTTTCCATACTTGACAAGTTGGGCTTCCTTAGTTGTATGTGTATTGCAAAATTTGTCTCTTCTCAATATAGTTGTTTTCTATCTTGCTTCTTCACCTCTACCCCGTTATTCCAGTTATTCATATTTCAGTGTCTCTTACTGTCAAAATTATGTATACTCTCCTTCTCTTGTAGATAGTATCTCCTACTTTTCATCATGTTCCAAGCTTTTTTCTCCCCAGTGATGTAGCTTCAGTTCTTAATAGAACGTGAGGTTCCTAAACCATAAGACAGCTTGAAAGGGCTCTAAACAAACTGTTCAGTTATTCTTGAACACTTCTCACATGAGCCAGACTTAATAATTCAGTGGACAAAAATCCTCACTGTGTTTTGATTATTGTATGACATGAACTGTTATTTTGATGGGAACTCTTTTTTTATTCAGGTGCGAAAATTTAGGGAGAGTAGAAAAAAGAATACTGAAGAAGAGGATAAGGAAGTCCATGAGGTAATTCGTTTGGATTTTGAACATAGGCTGAAAAAAGGAAGGTGGCTTCTGCATGCAAATGAAGTCACTTAGCAATCCTTCAGCAATACTTCAAGATAGTCCTTGCCAAAAAGTGCCTGTCTGCCTTGGAAGCTTAGTAACTTCTGGTATAATATGTGCCTTAGGTACTGCTCAATTTAGCTTCTGAGATCTCTTTTCTGGTACAAATTTGTGAACTTGAATGTTCATTTGTTCTTGCTTTTAACTGAGGTTAGACCAGGCATGTGATCTTCAGAGATCTGCCATCTTAAGCTGTTTGTGATCCCATCACCAGTGGACAGGTGGATGGGCTGTATTGAGTGATATTACTGGAACAAATTGGTAGAGTTGGTAAATCTTTAAGTACTGTGTCCTTATCAGCAATCTTAAATTTTAGAGTCTTAGAACTCCCACAGACTCATATCTAGATTGCTTATGTTTTTCCAAAGAGAATAGCCAACTAGTGACAGCATTGGTGCTCCTTCGTCTTTGCAAGCTGTGTGGGACTGGAATGAAATTTTGAGAAAAAGGACACCTAGGGTGAGACTCAATTCTTCTGATCTGGGATATCTTCACAGGAACTAGTTGTCTTAAGCACCCACTGTCATCAGTAGAGTTCAAGTCAGTGGAGCCCAGAGGGTGCTTTCTCTGGGATGTTTGTAGCTGTCACAGGATGACCTGAACTGTTCACCAAACTCCAACGATAATGTATCATATTTAGTAGCTCCATTCTGTTATCAGAGCTTAGCTAACTACTCTGTATGTATACATCTAATTAAATAGACTAAATATTGTCCCTGCTTTTTCACAGACATTCTTGTCTTCCATAACACTGTGCATTTGGGTCTTCTAAACCTCGGTGGTTTAGAACTGCATATCACAACTAGGATTTAACAATCGTGCATTTCATCATTTAAGATTCTTTTCCTGTAATACTTACTGTTCCATTTCAGGCAATGACCAGGGCTAGAGCCCACAGATCTGAGGATGCAGTTCTTGTCGGAGCCTCCAGTGATGAAGATTCCATGGATATGGACATGATAGGCACTGGTGATAAAAGTGAAGGCCTTTCTGCAACAGTGAGCCGAGGAAGGGGTCGGGCAAGAGGTAGGGCAAGAGGTGCAAGAGGACAAAATTCAACAGCAAGAGGTTCGTCTCGAAGGGGCAGAGGTAAGAAAAACTTCACACTTCATACTGCAGTTATTGACTTCTTTTTCTTTGCAAGGTGACTCTCTTCTGATGCTTCCATCAAGTGGAAATTTGCTGCCTAAGGACTCCCACTGGAAAAAAATTTCTTCTGAAATACTTGTGGTATCCTATCACATACAGTTGACTGCCTTACAAGGCTTAAGTTGTGACTTTCTCACACTGTGATTAAAAGAAAAATATCTTGCTTCCCAGCTGTGCAAACATAACAGACTCTTAAAAGATGCATTATTGGGAAAGTCTGTACAATGAAGTGCATGGACAAACCTTTCTTACTGCTAACAGTAATGCATTTGATTAGTATAGGGGGAGGTACAGCTTGTCTCTATTCTAATGTAATTTACAAGAGACTTCAATGTTTCTAGTGACTGAGAAAATGGAGAGTGTTTCCTAAGGAAAATGAGCTAACATCACACCTTGGCTATGCGTGGTGGTACATTTACAGTGGTAGTGGTACTTCCTTTATAGATGTACTTCCATTATATATAAATACACATATAAATAAACTGGAGAAGATGGAGTCCTGCATCAATATACTCTTTGAGTTATCTCAATAATGTGCCCAAAGGTCTCAGAGCAGGATGAGCTTAAATGAAGGCTGTCATCTGGAGCCTGATTTGGTTAGTGCTTTAAAACCGGTTGTGTGAGCTCCAACACAGTTGTGATCCCATGAGAGCAGGGCCCTGTGTGTTAGAGACTGTGGAGTTTTGAACATTTGACCCAGAGCAGTTCTGCATGTAAAGGAGGGCTTTGATCCCAGGAAGAAAGAGAGGAGCAAAGAGAATATAGATTTTGTTTTAAGTGAGTTCTCACTCAGTAGTGAGAGACTAAAGGGAAAAAAAGGTAAATACTGAACAGATTGTTTGTTATCTCTACAGGAAGCACTAGCCAAGAGTCAGCTTCTAGCAGCAGAACCTACAAGTCTGTATCTGTGCCTGCCAAGAGTATGTCTATCATTGATGGTTGGCCTTTGATTTATCTATTACTCTAATCTGCTCTCTCAAATTGTAAGGAAGGTGTTTGTGTAATGATTAAGTGGCTTAATTGCTTTTATTTCTATTAGTCCAATTCAGCTGTGAGAGTTTATTTCAGCTCTAATGAAATAGAATAATTAACAGGGATGAGAGAAATAGAAAGGGAGAAAAAGAACAGTGCTATTCTTCTGTCATGGGGTAAAATTAAATGCATCAGGAACTTAGGGATAGAACTGGAAATAGGGAACATATTACTGTATGCAGTTTCTTAAGTAATAAGCATACAAAGAATGTGAATTAATAACGTTATTTTATGCAGAATATGCCTCGGGATAAAAGGTTTTTAAACTTGGCTGATGATTACGAGTTAGTAAGCTTTAATGCAAACCCATTTAGTCTTACATTGTAGCGAGCTTTAGAAATTCCAGTTTCTACTAGGGAGATAAAACTTATCTGCAATATAAGCCACCTGTGTATATGAGAGTAGCTCTCCTCTGCTGTGGAGGACAGGCTCTGGGGAAACACCATAGGTAATCTGAGTATTAAAGAAAAAAGTACTGCTCACAAATCTATACACGAATCCCACACAAAATACCAAAGGTAGAGCAAGTTTTAAATCAATCATCAAATTACCCTAATTTTGAATTGGTCAGCAAATGACCTAAAATACTGCAGAGAAATAAATTTTAGCAGATGTGTTGATGTCTAAACTGTTAGACATACAGGAATATCAATTATAGTAATATTTTTCTCTTCTTCTTAACCAGAGTTACTGATGGTTTTTCAGCCAGAGTGGGAAGCACCTGCAGCTGCACAGAGGGTTATATCACTATGTTGTCAGGCTCCAGCAAAGGCTTAATTTATGTTTTGGTTTTGCTTGTTTGTTTTACAGGGTATTTTGCAGAGGAAATGCATGCTAAGCAGGTTTTAAAAAGAACAGTATAATGTTGTTTGCACTTAATTGTTTGAGCATTTTAAAAATATTACATATATTTTATTCTAGTCTTTAAGGCTGTGAAACCAAATGCTTCCTTGAATTCATCTCAGGCTTACTCTGAGGTAAGCAGCTTCTTGTATGAGTGAAGTTGTGCTGCTTTTTGCCATTGATTTGAGTAATTAATAGATGTTTAAAACGTTAGCCTAAAGCAGCAGATGTTCCCAAGCTATCCGATCCAGCAGTAAGTTTCTGCATGTTATTTCACAGACCTTTCGTATCACCTGTATGGTGTTTGTCTGTGAAAAACCTTGTGTTTGTGACAATAGTCTAAGGTACATAGTGTATATACATGAGCATTTCGGAGGTTCTGAAAGATCAAAGATCTGAAGAGCAAACTTGTGCTGTGTTTGCATGTTTGTCCAGTTCTAGCCCAGAGCCCTCTCAAGTGTATATTGTAGCTAAGTAGATGTATAGTTGGAAAAAACGCCAATGGTTCTGTGCTGTAGTACTGAAGCATTATGCACTCTGTCTTAAGAATACCTTCTGTGGAAAAGCTTTATAAATTTTTTTTTTCAGGATATTATAGATATTGACTCTGACCCAGAAGACACTTCTTTTGTTCCTTCTTCCAAAGTAAATCAAAGGTCAGTATGTTTGCTTCATGAATGCTACCATGAGTGCCTTATTTCTGACTGGAAATCAGCAGAGTCCAGGGATTTGATCCACTAACCGATAAAACAGATTTTTGAGGAGGTCATAATACTACTTAGAGAATCTGTATAAATTTTTGCTTGTTAAAGAGGGTTATCTTTCTATATTAAAAGAATTAATCTACTGATTCAGGTAAACTAGATTAGAACTTCAGAATTAATGTTAGTTTGAGAATTTGTATTGTTCTACTTACTGTTATTTCTATTTATTCTTAGTCTGTGTATTGGTAGTCCAGCTCTAAGTTGAAGGGAAAGTTATTGGAATGTCTGGTAATTGAGAACATGTCAATGCCATTTTTTTTTTCTCCTTCTATGTTTCAAGGTTGTCAACTACACCTTCATTTAGTAAAAGAGGTTCTCAAAGCCAAACATCTAGAGGAGTTGATTTTGAGTCAGATGAGGTATGGTACATAGTAGTATTTTTATTTCATGTAAGTTTCTATAGCTTGCGGTTTTACAGCTATTTGAATAAAGCATTTCAGAGTAAAAATTGAATTTACTGGTTTTTTCACTAACAGGTCTAGATTATTGCAACCAACTTTAATTAGACTGTACTCATAATTGTCAAAAATACGGCTAGAAGAGACCTCAGGAAAACAATCCAGTCCTTTTTCCCTTCAATTCTTAAACAGTGAATTGTCATTTCTGAAATGTGGGCCTGGAATTGTTTGGGAGATAAAGTATTCATAATCTCTTTTAGTGCTTAGCTGTATTCTTTCATTTGTTTATATATTTTATTCTTGTAAAAATCAAGTTTGGTTTTTGGGTTTTTTTGCATTCAAGATGGCTATTTTCCAGGGCACTTTATTGTTTTATTGTTGCAAATTATGTAAACACACTTTTTAAAAAAAATTAAAATGCTGTCTTTACATCTAAGATGTCTGTTTTTGCAGTATATCTTTGAACCGGTAGGAAGTGGTTTCTTCCATAATTAAACAAGTAGAACCTTACACACAGTTTTACACTGAACAGAATGCACATTATACTGTCAAGCACTGTGCAGTTTGTTTTCACAGACTGTCGTGCATGGTCAGAGGTTGGCCCCTTCAGAGAAAATGTTACGTTCTTGTCCCTTCTCCCCATTGTGCTATCTCTTCTTGCACCTGAAATACAAAACTACATGTTTGCCTGAACATGCAAAAAGAAACAGTATTTTTGATTGATGCAAATCTCAGTAAATATTGAGGTATGTGCTGCTCATAATGATAACTGAAATTTGTTTCTCATTCCAAAGTAGCTGTTCTGATAATTTTGACAAAAACTTGGTTTCTGTTCTCTGCGCATTTGTGACCTGGACTTTTAAATCAGTAGATAACCTCTTTCACATCCAAACCAACAAAAACAGGTCTGTCAGGAAATATGAAATATTGTGGCCAGGCTCTTTAGTTTAGTCTAAAGGTGACTTTGCTTTTTATGACTTGGGATGCATGCTAGTCTTAGTAATGTGTTTCTGTTTGTCAATTGCAGGATGATCCATTCATGACCCCTGCAACAGCGAGAAGAACTAAGTGATTTCTGGCTGACTATGCAAGAGAGACTGCGGAAGTTGATGAAGAAAATGGAAAGCAGTTTGCAGGACATTCTCTATATGATATTTCTCTGTAAATGACGGCTTGCCTTCAATTTTCACTTCTGGAAATGGTTTGGGTTTTTTTTCCCAGCACACCAAATTTGGTATAATTTGTGTGTGAAGTTGCTTGATGCATTAGACTAGAGGGTCTGATATTTTGAAGTCCTGCTTCAAACTGCAGGTTTTTTCTAAAGCATATAAAACCCTGTTTTCTTTCTGGGATGATAATAAAAATATCAGTTATATCTTTTGTAGAAAACTCCATCTCTTTGGTTTGAATTTTGCAGAGAAGTAAATTTTTAGTTGTTTGCAAGTATGAATATGGATACAGACTCAGTCAGCACAACAGAACTTGTACTTATTTGCAATTTGCTACAGATACCGTTGAAAACTCTGAAGAGGAGTAGTTGGACACAAAAATACAGTTTTCAGTATTGAAACTGGAAAATGTCCTAATGCTTTCAACTCTGCTGGGAGAACTAAACCTGTTATTAAATGTCATAGTGTGTGGGAATGAGTTCTACTCTGTAATTCAAGAAGTGCGAAAGAAGACTCCATATTTTAATGTTACATGCACTTCCTAGGCAAAGATTTTAGCAAAGTATAGAAGACTAATAGGAATCATATCAAAGGTTCTTTCTCCTTTTTCACGATTATTTTTTCAGTCAGCTGTCAAATTCCCAGTGGCTTTGTGTTAAACTGCAGCAGTTCACAAATTGCCTTGTATGGAAGATAAACATGGCAGTCTTCACCTCAGGGGAAAACATCTAAGCATGTAAAAGACATGTAGAAAGACTGTACTGTAAACAGATGCTTCTCCTAATCGTTAATATGATTTGTTATACCAGAAGGTGAGATGTTCAGAAAATCAGCATTATTTTTCAGACATTACACTAGATAGTTTTTGAAAACTCACCTATCACCCATGTAACTTCTAATCCACCTGCCCCAGGCAAAGTCAAAAAATCAGTAAAGCTCAAAAATTCATTAAAACCATGGTAGTGAAAGGTTGTTACAGGGGGCAGGGGGCAAAGCACACTCTGCTGTGTATTTAAAAAGCAAAAAGTATTATTCCTCTTTTTAAAGGCTTCCAAATTTTTTAGTGTGTCTAGGTGACCTTTTTGTATTATAATCTTTTTTTTTCCCTCCAGGCCTGTTTTCTAATTTATTACAATTTTATTAACAGTGCTGTTGCACAAATGTTTTTGATGACCTTTTTTTTAATGACCTGAGTTCATGATCCATGGCTTTATTTCAAACATTACTTTCGACTTTAGAACTTGCTTCACTTCACAGATACCTTTTACAAAAAACAGATGCAACATACCAAACCATGACATTCCTGTGCAGCTGCTTCCTTTGCTGTCAGGGGGACTGTGGGGCAAGGGTGAAGTTGGCAGAAGCAGGTACCAAGCTCCAGACCTACTACAGCTCTAGTAACAGCCACCCATAGGTGAGCTGTTTAGGCAGCTCATACTGGAGTATGTTTAAATACAAACAAAATCAGAAGGATCTTGTGAAGCAGAGAAGGGCACACCAGCAATATGAGAGAGACCTGACCCAGGGAGCTTCCATTGGGCTTTTTCCATGACCCTTGGTGGGTATTTCTGGTTGGCTTGCCCTGTGTGCAGTGGGACCACCTCCTCTGGATCACAAGATGCTGAATCTAGCTCAGAGGAGGGTGGGCTTGAGCTGAATAGGAGGAGATTCCCATCCTTCTGCCAGGTGAGAAGACCTGCTCTCCTGGCTGTACCTGGTCTTCAAAGGCAATGGCAGCTCTGGTTGCACATGCAAGTGTACCTGGTAGAAATTAAGAACATGGTCAAGGAAAGTAAGTAGACAAACCTAAACATTTTTGCTGGAATATGGATTATAGTACATGGGAGCATGATCTGATAGATGTGGAAACAGCTGCAGTTTGATAATCAGAATGCCCTTATGCACTGGCCAGCAGTAAGGAAAAGAACGGAAACTTGGATGCTGCTGGAGTAGCCCAGCAAGAAGGAGCATATATGCTATCAACCCCTCTTTTTTCTTCCCAAATCCATACTAGATTGCTACTCTCTCCCACTCTTCCATTTTTGAGGGCCTTTATGTGAGACTTTGGTTCCTATCAGCACTTCTGGGTGGGACACATTTCTTTCTTTTCTCTGAATGGTCAGAGGAGGTCACTGCCACCTTAGCAGCTCCAGCAGGTTCACTGGAAAGCTTCCTCTAACACAGACAAGCTGCCAAAAGAGCTCAAATTGGACAGTTTTGTGGAAGAAATAGGCACTGGCAGCAGTCTGTAGAGGAGCACTGTGGGCTGGCCATTCCACCTGTCCTGCTGCATTCAACTCCTGAGGAGTGATGAAGGGGAAGCACCCCTAGCTGTTCACTTGGGGGAGTGACAAACATCTTCTGGAAGTGTTATTTTCATCAGTGAGTGACCAGCTTATAATACAAGCTTTTCAGATAATGGTCTTTTAAGTAATGATTAAAGAAAGCTTTTTATGTACAAAACCTGCTCTGGGCAGAGTTGACACCACCAAGCAGAGCTGTCCCCAGCAACGGGGCAGCACCACACATGTGCACTTGGGAAGTGACACCTCTCTCTGTGCTGTGTAAGATTTGTGGCTCTTGGTCTCCTGGTACTGATTTTTATTTCCTTCTATGTTTTGGGAGGAAGGCAGAGGGAACACACATGCTGCCATCTCGGCAGTGCTTGTGTGTAGTGTACAGGTGCCTGTTGCTTTGGATAGTGAACTCCCTGGGCTAGGACATCCATTCCTGTCCTCTGTCACATCTAATCATATCTTTGTAACTATTTCTACAAGCCCTAGAGAGCAGTTTGCCATCAAACTTTTATTCCCTTGGCGAAGAGGAAATATGTGCCAAGGGAAAACTTCAGTATTTCTCTCTCTGAGGGAGAAAAGATCTTTGGAAAAATACTGCAGGTAAAATAAGCCAGTTTTTTATTCACAGTTCATCTCTTACCCCCTATTCCATGCTTTTCAATTCCATGTAAGTGTCATGCTGTGAAATAGACTGAAAACTTCCTGCCAGACCTTTTAAAACTGCTCCGATTTGACGTCTCCTGGAAGAGAGGAGAGCTGGCACACACACAGCTGGTGTATAATATAAACAGCACAGAATTTGCATGAGCTGGGCTGCTGTTAAAGAAGCATCCTGACAGCTGAAGATACTGATTTTGCCTTTCCCACAGATGTACTTACCTTGGAGTAGCACCCGGGGGAGTGCAACTGCATGGAAAAGCAGCGCGTCAGAGCGCACATAATGTCATGCAGCCCAATGAGTGCAGAAGATCGCGGCTCGGAGCTCGTCCTGGGGTATAAAGGCGGCTGAAGGAGCGAAAGCAGTGGCGTGCAGAGCCGGAGAGAAGCAGGCTGCGGGAGGCAGGAGCATCCACAGGCTCCCGCTGCCCGTGTGCCGTGCCCGCAGCCCCGGGGCTGTCCCGGCACACGGCGGCAGCTCCGCTCTCTCGCAAAGGAGCTGTTTCCGAACCGCAGGAGCACAGCAGCCTTTCGGACATGCTCTCCTGTTTGGTCTGCCTCACCCTCCCCGACTTGCTCAACGCCTTTGTGACCCCAGGAAAGTTGCCCCTCAACGGGAGCCTGGGGAGGACTTTTGTAATCCCGAACATCTCGGGTTTCTTTTCCTGGGATAATGACAGCCTGGCCGACTGGCAGAGCTTCGTGGGCAGGAGCCGCTACGGCGCGGAGTCCCAGAGCATCACCGTGAAAGCGCTGCTCGTCGTGGCTTACTCGGTCATCATCGTCTGCTCCCTCTTCGGCAATGTCCTGGTCTGTCACGTTGTCATCAAGACGAAGCGTATGCACTCTGCCACCAGCTTGTTCATTGTGAACCTGGCTGTAGCCGATATCATGATCACCCTCCTCAACACGCCTTTTACATTGGTAAGACGGGCAGAGGTGCCAGGAGGGCACTTCGGTGGCCTTTTCTTCTTCTTTACACTGCAGTAAAGCAGTGAGCGGATGTTCTGCAGATACCTGTCCATGCCAAGTTACAGTCACTGGAGTTGTCTTTGGAAAACTCCACATGGTTTGGTTTTTTTCTCTAATTCCTGTGACCTAGTTGAAGATCTGAAATTACCCATTTGTTATAAGTGGCCCTGAGAGCACCTGAACAATAACCTTGCAGCGATTACTTAGTACTTCGTAGTATCTGGTCTTTTCTTTTCTGAAGTATTTGCAAGGTAAAATTATCTTTTTTCTTTTGGAAAAATAGATAAATGCTCACCATCATTTTACAAGCTGTGTTGAAAAGTTGTAATTTGCATTGAAGTGCTATAAGATGTACAGGTCAGCCCTACCCTGTAAAGAGGGCTTAAAATGTATTGACTCATTAGTAAGGCTGCAGAAGGACACACTGTGAACAAAACAGAAAAAACATCTTTGGTACCACACTGCTGTATTGTCCTGGAGGATATTGCCAGGCCACGGAGCAGCACTAACTACTTTTTCAGGGTTCAGAAGCCAGAAAATTATACAATTATACAAAGAACCTGCCATCTTAAAGGTATCTTTTACATAGCACAAGAGCAGTTGTGGGGGTGCACAGAACTAATGGTCTTCTGGTTTCAGGCTCGTTTTGTGAACAGTACCTGGATATTCGGGAAGGGGATGTGCCATGTAAGTAGATTTGCACAGTACTGCTCCCTCCACGTCTCTGCCTTGACCCTCACAGCCATTGCTGTGGACAGGCACCAGGTGAGAGCTCTCAGAAGCAGAGATGGAAGGCTTGGGAGGGCATAAGTAAACCTAGAAAGAATGATCCCATATCCTTCCCTTCTCAGCTCCCAGAGTAACATAAGATGCATGAGGATCTGACAGGGTAGGGGGGCAGTTCTTGCTATCAGATGGAGAGAATAGTTTCAAGCCTGCAGCAAGGTGGGAGGTATCCCTTGCAATTGCTTCCAGCTGAGTAAAGGGAGCTTTTACACGGTAGATAATCCAGTAGCTCTCAAACAAGGAGAAAGTCCGAGATCCTGATAGGAATTCACACGGACAGCTCTCCTCTGGGGTGGTTTATCCAGCACCATGATTCTAGGGGCATCCCAGTTAGCTTTCTCAGCTCGGTCTCCCGGTGTGCTGGGATGTCTCACCCCTTGTTTCTTTGAATCCTGGAGAGCTGACCGTAGTACACTGGTGTTTGTCACAAGCAGAGCTGTGGTTTGCTGTTGATAATGGGCTCAAAACTGGGGACAGTTGGGCATTATCAGTTTGGAGTCACCCAACAACCACACAAAACAGTCGACAGTTGGCATCTTCTGCTAGAAAGATTGTTTCCAGAAAATGCACTGACTGTCAGAAACATTCCCAGGAGATGTGGTTGAATTAAAGCCTTTGGTTCTTTGGGTCACTGATACTGAAGAGTCTGACACTTTTGTCTCCTCTTTTTTTCCTTTTTTTTGGGTTATAAAATAAATTGAACCTGGAAATGAACATGTGCCAACACATCCTGGTATCCAGTTTTTCCCATCTAGATGCTAACATTGAAATTTGAGGGTCAGACTGGGTTCTCACTTGACCCATATAGGTGGAGAAAAATTCAGGTTTTCATACAGTCCATGGGAACTGGGTTAAGACTGTACTGCTTGCATGCTGAGGTGCAATATTAAGTAATAGATTTAAGGCTGGAAGATTGTATGAAAAAATTATATATTTCTTTCCTGAAATGTCATAAACCTGAATTTTGGTTTATTTTGCACAGGTTATAATGCACCCTCTGAAACCTCGTATATCTACTGGAAAAGGTGTTATCTACATCTCTGTGATCTGGATCATGGCAACTTGTTTTTCCCTACCACATGCTATCTACCAAAAGCTCTTTACCTTTGAATACAGGTAAGGTTGTGCTTTGCTTTCCTTCACAATCTCCCTGGAGGCCAAACTCTCAGCAGTCATGCCTTGGGATCTTCTACTGAAAGCCTTGAGTGTATATCAAGGTCAGACATATGAAGGTCAGAAATATGAATCTAGTCTAAAATTTTCATCCAATTCCTTTTGCAGTGTCTGATATCCTGTCCTTTCCATTTTAATTATTTTATCTTTATTCTGTCACACTAACCACATCAAATAGACTAAGAAGTTAAAGGATCTGGCCTGAACCCATTATCTTTCTACATTGGCATTTTACACCATATATAATTTTGATCTCTTTGGACATACTAGAAATGGGGGAGATGGAGGGGGAAGGAAACTAAAACCCAACAGGTTTTAGTCTATGCTTTAGATCTGGGAAAGCAGAAAAATTTGCCTCAGTTACTTGTTCCATAAAATGCTGTTAAGAACCTTAATATTTGTAAAGTGCTTTAGTGAGGGAAGGGTCCTTCATATGTGCAGAGACTGTGTTCCTGTTTGCCAAAGGACAGCAAATAAAAACCCACTTATGTGCAGCTGGAAATTTTGTAATTGATGAAATTCATAAAATTATCATAAGGTCATGAATGCCCGTGAGAAATTATCACCACATTGCTCACTGGCTGCTCCACAGCTCAGATGCACGGACAGCAGAGCTCTTCCTCGCTGTCACAGAATATCACAGATAAACAAAGGGTTTGCTGTCAGGCTTCCTGGCAGGAGTCCTGTCCCACCTGCCTTCTTATTTCTGATGTACTCACCCCGCCGTGCCCAGCCATATGCGCTCTCATCCCCTGTCCCATATCTCCATTTGCAGTGAGGAGGTTACCCGGTGCCTGTGTCTGCCAGATTTCCCTGAGCCTGCTGACCTCTTTTGGAAGTACCTGGACTTAGCGACCTTTGTTTTGCTCTATGTCCTGCCCCTTCTCATCATCTCTGCTGCCTACATGACAGTGGCAAAGAAACTCTGGCTGCGCAATGTCATCGGGGATGTCACCACTGAACAGTACTTTGTCCTTCGCAAAAAGAATAAGAAGACCATCAAGATGCTGATGCTTGTTGTCATCCTCTTCGCAGTTTGCTGGTTCCCCTTGAATTGCTACGTTGTCCTCCTCTCCAGCCAGACCATCCACACCAACAATGCCCTGTACTTCGCCTTCCACTGGTTTGCAATGAGCAGCACCTGCTACAACCCCTTCATCTACTGCTGGCTCAATGACAGCTTCCGATCAGAACTGAAGGCTTTGCTCAACATGTGCAGAAAACCTCCCAGGCCCACAGAACACAAGCTTGCCTCCACAGTCCCATCCTGCCGACTGGCTTGGCCAGAAAATGGCAACTTCAAGAGGTTTCAGGCCTCCCATATCCTTCCATCATCCTCCAACATCCAGTCAGGAAAGACAGACATCTCTGCAGTTGAGCCAATAGTAGCTGTGAGCTAAACAGTGGCCCTGGGAAATCTGTAAGGACTTCACGTAGATTTGGCAAGATCTAAAGTGGTGGGAAGATGTGGAGCCCTGTCCTACTTAGGGAATGTGCAACCACATGTGATAAAACCAAAAAGGAGGTTCAGGTTCTGCAGGAGGCAGTGTGAAAGAGCTGCATGTTTGATGCAGGCTGATGACCATGGCATCTAGCCCTTAAAGGGAAGAAAGCAAACTCTTCCCAGGAAGGAATTCTCATTGTCAAAGTGACTTTGGACTGGCTTTCAGTATCAAATTCTCTGCATGTATATTGCTGTTATCTGCATGACTAAGCCTTTTTATCACTAGAGCTGTGTGTGTGTTTTGCTGGTACTTAAACACTAAAGCAACAGTCTAATCACATCAGGCCTCCCTTGCCGTTTTCTAAGTCTCCTCATAGCAAAATGGAAATGATTGAGGTGTAGACCTTTAGGTTCCTGGCTTAGATCAAGTGCAACTGGGTAGGAAAGCATCCTTTCTGAACTAGGGTCTGAAAAGTCAAGATCTGTTCAGAATGAGTGAACAGATGTATTTCACAAGTTCTTTTTTTTTGATGGAAATACCCTTAGAGAAGTGGAGGATAAGATGGACATTGATAAACAGAGGAATCTCTTCTATCAGAGGCCCTTTTTCTAAGGTAGATTTGAAGAAAAATTGATGCCTATTCTTTGCGTAAGTAGATGGCTTTTCTTTAAATAGATAACCCAAAAAAGCTACTCGGAGAAAGTTGGGCGCACTATCCACAGTTGGAGAATGGATAATTAAATGCTACTCTGAGTTTGGACTAGGACCTTTCATTATTGTCAAGGGGCAGCTAAAGGATCCCAGAGCTTGACTTTTCAGTATGCCTTTGCCTTTGAATGTTGCTCTCTTACCCTGCAAGACACCTGTATGTACACCTGTCAGTTCAGACATTTGGGACATTTCATCCCAACTAAGACGTTAACTCTCTGGAATCAGTTCATAAATGAACAGCTTTGAGAGAAGGGACAATATCTCTGATAGCAAGTAATGAAAGTGGAACATTTCTCTGTAAGTTATCCTCTGGTGATTGCACAATTTTGGTGCATTTAAAGATAACTGAGATGTGTCTTTCCTGGGGTGGCTAAGAAAATTAACATGACTGCATCCATCTGAAGTAGTTTGCAGAACTTAATGTTCTTAGCAGAAGAAAATATGGGTTTGAATAACAAAAAAAAATGGTGTTCCAAAAACTGTACCTTATATTGCACAGAAAACCAATCTCCCTGTGCTGTGGAAATTAGCTTGAACATCACAGCAGGGTGCTCCATTCAGCTTACAGCAGTCAGCAATGAAGTGACAAAAGTCTTCTTGTATAAATGGGGAAAAAAAAAAAAAAAAAAAAAGAAACTGGTTTTTCCCAATGCCTCGTAAGTAACTCATATTTCTGAAGTAATTTTCAGCCTTGTGGAGGACTTTCACACCTAAGAATTTAAAGAGACTGAAATACCTACCACTCCTTGCAGCTAACCTGTTCTTTCACAAAGTGTTATCAGTCTGTCACTGTGAATCCAGTGCAATTTTACTACCCTTTATCAAGGCCCCTGGAGTCAGAGTACTTTGTTATCACTGATCTGCAGAATCAAACCTCTCCTCCTGCCTTCTTTGAATCCTTACAGCCAAGTCCCATTCCCTCTCTTAACATTTGCAACATGTGAATTAGTCAGGCAGTTGGACTTGATGATTATTGTAGGTCCCTTCCAACTGAGCTATTCTAGTGTAGTCTAGTCTAGTCTAGTCTATATCCCAAGTGTGCAGAGCCTGTGAACAATGCTCCCCATTCCAGTGACAGAAGATCCCAGCTCTCTACTAGCAAATAAATCTTTGGGAGTTCTGTGTACCTCAGTAAGAGGTTCTTTCTGTAAGTGAAGGAAACATCTTAAGGTTCATCATTTTTGAATGCAGTTATCATCCTTCAAACTGCTACATGTGTAGAATCTTACTGTAACTCCAGCAGAGAAAATCCTCGAATGCCCACTGAAACAGCCCAGGTGGGTCTGAGTGGGACTCCTGCAGTTGCAGCTCTGGATCCTGCCGTCCTGCACTGGCAAATCTGCTCTGCTCAGTCCTGAATCTGGGCACAGAGAGGGTGCAAGAACTGTTGAAGCTGTTTGATTTAGCTAAAAAGAACAGGAGGGATGGACCAGGTAAATAGAAAAGAAGAGGCAGATTGGACAGTGACCCTTAACAGCCTGTCCAGGAATGAACTGGTGGCTGGTGGCCAGCAGAGGTACAAGTTTGGGAGAGAACTGGACAGAAGCATGCAAGAGGGGGACTTGGTTAAAGCACTAGAAATGGTGTCCTTGAAAACTGTACATCATACACTGTGCTGCAATGTGCTTAATGTGGTACTGGCCCATTTCTGATAATTAGCTATTTTTTGTTTTCTTTGTATCTGATTTGAGATTCTGGAGAAACATTTTGCATTCACTGGTGCTGCCGAAATCAGTAGTGGGTTGTTCTCAGTGCACACCAAGTGCAGTATGATGCAAACTGTTCTAAAAACATCAAGTCCTGGGCAATTTAACTTGGGCATCCAGACTTCATGGGTATTTTTTCATTCTATCCCAGCTCTCTTGCGGACCAGAGGGTTCCTTTAAAGTGCTAATACAGCCATTAGTCTGTAAACAGCATTCAGGTGTCCTCTTGGTGAGTGTGAATCGAGAATCTGAGTGATGATAAAATGAGATACATGTACAGGGTGGAGATTATCCTTTTTAATTTTCCATTTTGCATCTGTTTGCCTTCTGCAGCTGGGCTATTTGCTATCTTCTGAATTTTGAAAGTGTACAGTGCTCTGAAACAGGTATCCCAAGAAAAACAGATCTGCAAAAACAAGCCTGTGGGGCATATTGGTGTGAGAAGAGACTTTGCTCAGGAGCATGATAGGGATCATGGTGTTGGGAGGCTTTTCTGTTCCCTCTGGGAATATAATGAATCAGAGTGAAACATGAGGCATTATGGAAACAGGAGGTTATTTTGCGTTAGCTGACTTCCTAAGCAAGTTCACTCTCCCCACTCCCACCCTCATACTCACATTCTCAGAAATATGAACTGTCCTCCTGTTGGGGTGAGGGAGAGCAAAGGTACAGGTCATGTGCTTTGACCTTGTGGCCATCCTCCTGTTATCACACTACAACTTTGACCCTGAGTTCACCAGTCTGACTACTCTCAGGCATGTCTTTGGTTAACAGTGTAGATCGTTCTTTTAAACCTGGCTTGGTTGTTCCCATTGGAGCTTTCACACTCGTGCTTCTGGAGCAGACTGTGAACATGGCAGAGGGGTGTCTACTGCATAACAAAGAGTTGCTATAAGGCACTGAACTGTTCGTTGCAGGAGATCCACATGTCCTGAGAACAGGAGTTTTATGGGAAGATGAACTGCATTTAGAGAATGCATAATGTGGCATGTTGTATTTGACTGACCCTGGCTACATGCCAGGCAAAGCTGCTCTATCACTCCCCTCCACAAGCAGACAGAGGAGAGAAAATAAAACAAAAGTTCATGGATAGACATAAAGACAGGGAGAGATCACTCACCAAATATTGTCATGGGCAAAACAGACCCAATTTGGGGATAATGTATTTTTTACTAAGAAAATCAGAGCAGGATAATGAGAAGTAAAATAAATCTTAAAACCACCTTTCTCCCAACCCTGCCTCCTTCCCAGCTCTGCCTCCTCCACCCAGTGGCTCAGGGAGATGGGGAAAAGGGGTTACAGTCGGTTCATCACATGTTGTTTCTGCTGCTGCTCAGAGAGCAGTCCTTTCCCCACTCCAGCATGGGGTCCCTCCCACAAGAGACAGTCTTCCGTGAACTTCTCCAACGTGAGTCCATCCCACTGGCAACAGTTCTCCATGAACTGCTGCAACGTGGGTTAGTCTTCCACAGGGTGCAGTCCTTCAGGCACAGCCTTCTTCAGCATGGGCCCCCCATAGGGTCACAAGTCCTGCCAGGAAACCTGCTCCAGTGTGGGCTCCTCTCTCCACGGGCCCACAGGTCCCTTCTGGGAGCCTGCTCCAGCACAGGCTTCCCAAGGTTTCACAACCCTCTTTTGGGCATCCACTTGCTCCAGCATGGGTCCCCTCCACAGGCTATCTCTGCCTCCCCATTGACCTCCCTGGGCTGTAGGGGCACCGCTGCCTCACCATGGTCTGCACCACGGGCTGCAGGGGAACCTGTGCTCTGGAGCACCTCCTCCTCCTCCTTCTGCACTGACATGGGTGTCTGCAGGGCTGTTTCTGTCACATATTCTCACTTTGCTCTTCTCTGTCCACAATTATATCTGTGCAATAACTGGTTTTTATTCTTCTTCTTAAATACATTATCACAGAGGTGTTATGACCATTTCTGATTGGCCCAGCCTTGGTCAGCAGCACATAAGTATTGGAGCCACCTGGCATTGGCTCTGCCAGACATGAGAGAAGCTTCCAGTAGCTTCTCATAGAAGGCAGCCCTTTAGTCCCCCTGATACCAAAACCTGGCCATGCAAACCCAATACACATATGAATGAAAGAACTCAACTAGAGTCACATAGGTAAAGTAAACACTGGCATCTCCCAAACCTAGAGTGGTTGTCCCTGCAACTTCCATGATTTAAAGACTGCTGTGTTTATTTCTACTCAAAAGTGAAATTATTTGTATGGACAATACTGTTTCCGTATTTTTCTATTTCCTTGAAAAATATCATAACAGGCCTATGATAATTAACTCGCAAGTTCCAGGAGTTGGTGAATGTTAATTCTAAGTTTCTAACAATATTCCTAGTGTTTTATTCATTTTCTCTGTGTAGAATTATGCAGAGACCTTGAAAGGGAACAAAGATAATGCCAGGCTGTAGTTTGCAGCTCATGCTATTCTGAATAGCACTCACAGGAAAACAAATCCTTGAAACCTTGCACTTCCTGATCAGTTTTTCACCTTCCACCTTTCATTCATTCCCTCTTTCATAGAATCATGGAACGGTTTGGGTTGGAAGAAACCTAAGAGATCATCTCCACAGTCCAATCCTTCCTGCCATGGGCAGGGACATCTCCCACTAGACCAGATTGCTCAGAGCTTCATCCAACCGGACCTTGCATGATTTCAGGGATGGGACATCCACAGCTTCTCAGGGCAACCTGTGCCAGTGCCTCAATGCCCTCACAGTCAAGAGTTTCCTCCTAATATCTAATTTAAACTTGCCCTCTTTCAGTTTAAAGCTATTGCCCCTTATCCTGTCACTACATGCCCTTGTCAAAAGTCTATCTCAATGTTTCTTACAAGCCCCCTCTTAATACTACAAGGTCTCTTTCAAGCCTTCTCCTCTTCAGGTTGAACAACCCTCATTCAGCCTGTCTTCACAGCAGAGACATTCCAGCCCTCTGATCACCTTCGTGGCCTCCTCTGGATTTGTTCCAACATACCAATGTCCCTCTCATGTTGGGGACCTCAGAGCTGGATGCAGCACTCAGGGGGTGGGGGGAGGGTGTCTCACAAGAGCAAAGCAGAGGGGCAGAATCACCCTCATTATCAGTCTCACTATCTCTCCCTCAGTATCAATCTGAAAGTCTTTAGCAGTAGAGCACAAGCTGCTGCTGCCATCAGACATTGTGGTGCTGAGCAAGAAAAATCTACTACTTTATTCCACTACATGGGGGGGGGGTTGTGACAGAGAAGTTTCTGTTGTAGCCAAAAAATGGCAAGGACCACCTCCTTAGCTGAGATAAATGGAGGATGTTTTCTTCACAAATTTGCTTTCCCTGCCAGAATTAGCAACAAGCCAAGTCAGAGGCTGTCTCAACCAAAGGAAAGCAATAAACAGCTCAAGCATTGTACCTGCATCCATCAGAGGAAATTTCATAGAATACAGGCCAAACCAACAGCACATAGCAGAGTCAAAGCTCTTGCTCTTACATATAGAAGGAAGACAAGACTCTTGAAACATGCTGAGACCATGCAAGGAAAAGATGACAAATTTCTCCAGCACAGAAGAAAGGAACTTTGGCTTTGGTTGATATTGTTTCTGACTGCATGGTAGCTCACCTCTTTTCCTGTCAGTGTGGGATGAGTACCTTCTCCTCTCATTGATTCAGAGATGAGAAAGCAGCTACTCAAAATATAACAATGTCCTGTAACTTCAGGAACATTAATGCCTCTCTCCAGCATTTTCAAAGATTATCTCCAAGCTATCTTTGTTTACTTCCACTCCTCTTACAAGAAAAATGCTGGGAGGCTCAAAAGATTTCAAAGTAACACTTTTCTGATAACCATAAACCTCTTTGAAATTTCCTGAATGAATGTATTAGCTAGCAACTACTAGCTGATACAAACATGATTTTTATCTCTGGAGCTGAAAGCCCTTAACAAAGATTGATACCATTGTCTACATTTTGGTACTATAAAGAGAGAACAGTTACTGATCCCCATTATTCTGAGGTCAATTGGTTTCTTCAGCCTAGAGAAAGGGAGACCTCATTGTGGCCTACAGCATCCTCACAAGGGGAAGTGGAGGGGCAGGCACCGATCTCTTCTTTCCAGGGACACGACCTGAGAGAATGGCATGAAGCTGTGTCAGGGGAGGTTTAGGCTGGATATTAGGGAAAGGTTTTTCACCCAGAAAGTGATTGGGCACTAGAACAGGCACCCCAGGGAAGTGGTCACAGCACCAAGCCTGACAGAGTTCAAGAAGTATTTGGACAACACTCTTAGGCACCTGGTGTGAGTCTTGGGGTTGTCCTTGTGCAGGGCCAGACCTGGCCAGATCCTTGTGGGTCTCTTCCAATTCAGGATACTCTATGACTATTCTGTTACTGAGAGTCTTAAACATTTGCATATTGAATGTGAAACCTCAAGATGTTTTTGATGCATTTTGGGTAGACCACAATTAAAACAGTCTGGCTATGAACTGCATAGAAGGCGTTAATGGATTGCAGTGTGAGCCCCTGACATCACTGCCAGCCACAGACTTGTCTGCTTGTTCCAAGTTGCAGGCTACATTTGTGCAGTGAAGCTACTGAGTAGGGAGCCTGTGCAGGGCTCAGCAAGTTGGATGAAGCTGTACAGCTCTTGGATGAGAATAAATACATCTTCACAGTGCTGAGTCATGATCCATGTGTGGACCTAGTTGTCTCAAGAGCTTCAGGGATGTCTTAGTCCTCTAAACAAACTGACCTAAAAACTGTATGTGGACACACAGAGCAAGCTTTAAAATAGCAGTTTCCCAGGAGACTGCGACTAACTATTATTCACATCTGCCTTATTCATAAATCTCTTGAGTGCTCCTGAGACAGCGTAGCCAGGTCTGCTGCTGATGCAGTATGCCAGTCTTGCGTCAAAACCATGGGGCTGTGGACAGTCTGCACCTGTGAAGGCACCTACATGATCTAACAGCTCTTGGAGGCTTGGCTGAGAGTGGTCATACCTTTCTACAGCCTCTGTGTCCAGCACATCACGTCCGGTAGCTTTCTTTCTTATTTCCTGATCTTCCCTGTGCCACCGAAGGGGGATGAGGATGGATCTTCCCCTGCTCTCCCCATCCTGCAGAGCCCAGTGGAAGGGCAGCTCCTGCTCCTTCCTGGCACTGACACAGTGGGCTGAGGAGAAGGTTTGGGCTGGCATTAAAGAAACAGAAACAGGGAAATTCTTTGGCCCATACTTTCTTCTACTGGGAATCATGTCCCACACCCCACTCACTCTGCAGCCTCTTTGTCGCTTTGCGGGCTTGAAGGGATTTCTCTGAGTCATGGTGGGGTGAAACCTTCTACCCCGTGCCTTATGCTCAAAGCCATTAATTATACCTAGAGAGGTAGAGGCCAGTCCAGTCATCGTTACATCTCTGACCAGAAGAAAAATTGCCTTCATCTAATTAACAAATCAGCACCTCCTGGTCAACTGCCCACAGTTCATAAACTAGGCATGGCATTCTCTTGTATCAAATATCACTTTGGCTAGTTTGGGTCAGCAGTCCAAAGTCATGCTTCCTCCCAGCTTCTTCTACACCTGCTCACTGGCAGAGCATGGGAAACTATAAGTCCTTGGCTTAGGGTCAGCACTGCTCAGCAACAACCAAAACATCAGTGTGTTATCAGCATTATTCTCATACTGAGTCCAAAACACAGCACTGTGCCAGCTGCTAAGAAAAAAGTAACTGTATCCCAGATGAAACCAGGACTAACTAAAGGTCTGCAGATGATTTCTGGCTCTAAGGTGTCAGGTCACTTATTCCCACAGTGTGCAGGGCTACTTCCATCTAGAGCACACCAAATATGTGGTGTCACACAGTCCTTGACTCTGAGCCCCTAAGGTCACAGAGATATGGGGATTTTAAGATACCATAATTACATTTTTTGTATGCTTTTTCAGTTGAAACCACTATAATGTGACAGGTTTGTCAGAGGTCACCAGTTCTTAATAATATGAAGCTAAGGATATGTATCAGATGTCATAAAAGCATGTCACCAGAATCTCTGAAGGTACAAAACTTAGTGGGGTATGTTGGAGGGACATCTAGGGTGGTGGGAACCAGTTTGTTACAGTCACATCTCTACTGCTGCCTCTTGGGAACTGCTCTGGAAGTGAACTGTTCCCAGTGGCTTGCCCAGAATTTGTCTTGAAGGAGGCCCAAGACAGGGCTCAGGAATGATCTGACACTTGAACAATGATGACAGCAGGGACCAAGCCCTTCAGCTGTGTCCCTGGTATTCCTGTTTGGCACTGCAAACACATTCTGAGATGTCAAACAGACAAGTAGCCCGAGGCTCCGTTTCTCATCCTCCCAGCACAGAGGCATTGTTCTGAAATGTGCAGCAGCACGTATTTCTCTCATCCCAATTTTAGCACAAATAAGGGGGGAAAAGCAAACAAAACCCCAATTCTTTTGTTGCTGGTGGAGACATTTAATTTCTGTTGGTTTAGGTACATGAAGTTTGTAAGTGTGCAAGAACTAAAGCAATTCAAAATGCAGGACAGAGTGAGTCCAGGCTATTTTCATCCCTGGACTGGTTATCCATTCAAATGCCTTCAAAGGCACCTACCACTATCCCTGCACTGTGTGAGGAAGTGAGAATCTGACTTCAGAGGACTAATTCAGCAGGTCCCTAAGCTGAGTGGGAGTTCATTCACTGGTGAGGAATTTCCTTTGCATTAAGGTGTTTGGTTAATTTCAATGATTATAGAAAGTTTGAGGTGGCTCACATCAAAAGAACTGAAGAAATAAAAGAGACAATGTAAATTTTACAACCTAAAAAGATTAAATACTGTTATAGTGGGAATTTTGTGTTACAGTCCTTCATGGAAGAGGTGGTAACATGAAAATGTTTTGAAGCAAATAAATGTCTGAATATTTAATGATATAAAGCCATAATAGATTTTTTCATTATTGTCACTTCAGAAATATTTTTACTAAGGCAATTACTTTTTATCATTATACTAGTAATTTAGTATGCTAAGTCAAATATTCCATTACGAGGAAAACACTCTTCCAGAGCTTCCAGTCATGCAGTCTGTAGGACAGAAATTCAAAAATTGTCCCTAACATACAGCTGGATTTTGATTTGTGCCACTCTCATGATCTGTGCAAAGTGGTGCTAAAAGATTTCTGAAAAAGATTACTCTGATGAGACAGCTCTGATTCTTCCCCCCTTCTGTTGACAGACTCATCTCTGTCTTTACTGAATTAGCCCGCTGACTTGGCCACTGGGACACAATCTGTTATTTGTCTTTCATCAGTGTTTTATTCATCCAGCAGATCCACTTTTTCCTGTGAATCAGGGTTTATTTTGCAAACATAGGTGTGCAGGAAGCCCGCATGCCAGGCTGTGTGCAGTGCTGCTCCATGAGCTGTTGGATGCCATATGGACATGTTGCAAAAGGGTGATAAAGCACAGAGCAGTCAGACTGGTGATCCAACTCAGAATCCCTCCATGTTCACATGACACAGTATTCCTCTATTCCCACATACACCTCCATGCTCCTGCAGGAGCTCCCAGCTCATGGGCAAGGTGGTGGGGTTGAGCTGTCCCACTCCGGGCTTTACAGATGTCCCTTCTAGAGCAGGTGGCTGTGCATGGCTTCAGTGGCATTTTGCCTTCAGGCAGTCTAAAATTCCAACCAATATCCAGCATCATAAAACCAGCTTACATTTCTTAAGGGATCTCAGAGAATAATGAATCACAAGCTTCCTGTGGGCTGTGTACACTATGGAGGAAGTCCAGCCGATCAGTCCGTAAGGCACAATTGTTTAATTTTGGTTTTTCACATCAGCAACATGACACTCATTATTGAAAAATAAAGTTTTACACAAGTGGCTTCCTTCTTCCAAAGCTTTAACTCAGACAGACAGAAGCCACCAGAAACAGCAGGCAGTAGTAGTGGTGGAGGTGGGGGTTAAATCCCTCTTAACTACCTCCATCTTCAGAAAACCACTCGACCCGATTTCTATCTTCCTGTTTCACAAAGTGCAGCTGGGGCATCCTTTGTTTGTAGGCTCATTTAATGAGGCTCTAGGTTTGGGCACTAAACTAGTCATCAAAGCTCCTTACTAAAACAACACCCACGGCTCCCAGTAAGAGAAAAAAAGCGCCCATGGACCTAAAATATACTCTTTATTCCAAAAGTGACTGACAACATCCAAGGGAGGAAAAACACTGGGGTGCAGCTGCTTTTAGAAGCACACCATCTGCTACTGGAATAAATATTTTTACTGTCTCTCTGCAGTTTAAATCACAAGTTTTAAATATCACAAGGTAGCTGAGATACATTGTAAGGCAGAGTGTGCAGAGGGGCTAGTTGGAACTCTCCTGCATTTGGAGGGCTATTAATAACCAAGTGATGGAGAGAGAAGGGTCAAGAAAGGACCACATGGACCAAACTTGAATCTTAACATTGCATTTTTCCCTTCTGGGGTATTTAAAAAAGGGCAGATGGATGTAGCTGTTTCTAAAAGGAGTGCAGTGATGAAGAGACTGAAGATGGACTCTTTTCCTTAAAACCTAACCTGGAATTAAGCCCAGCTTTTGAAAATGGCAAAACACATCAGGAGCAGTGCCACTAAAATGTAAGTAGAAGTGAGCTGGGCAGTTCAGAAAAACATCTTCAAACAGAAAGATACAGCTGAAAAGCTCAAACATGCTGAGAGTGTGGCAAATTTCTAGATAGTAACTCACATGATGGATAGGCTATTTATCATGTGCTGACATTTTCTCAACAGGTTTTAAAGGTAAAATAGATTTTGAACCCATTCATGCTGCTCTGACAATTTTAAGAGAACAAAAATGAACAGAACAGAATTTTAACTACTGTTTGCTCAGGGTTTAGCATCAGACCACGTTTTGCACTACAGATTTTTAGATGGTGATATGTGACTGTTTCTGGAACCTTCAGTCACTTATGCTGCTGAATGATTTTATTTAAATAACCAAGGAGAATTGATATGTATTTTATTGAGTACTTTGGAAAACAACAAGAGATTCACTGCAGCAAGTCATATTTTTAAATACAAAATGGGAATTAGTAAAAAGTTAGGTACATATCCAACAGTAAACATGAACATGTGGCTTTCAGGAGCTTTAAATTTTAAACACTGAGAACACTACTTATATCACACATTTCAAACACACCCACATCATAAAATCTTATTATTGCACTACAGCTCCTTGTCCAAGACACACAATGCACAATGTGCACCTGCATTGCCTACATAAAGACCATCAGCAACACAGAATCTAGAAAAGGTCAGAGGGGTTGTTTGCTGGCAGAAGTATGGCAGCAAAATTCAGCAGTTTGGACCACCACTACCCAACACAAGCCCTGCTTCTTGCTGATAATGCAACAGACACTAGGATTGCAGCTGTCCTGTGCAGAGGTAGCACAATACTATGGCTTTAAAGACTTCTTTTCAAATAAGGCTTGTCGTACTGGAAAGCCATATAGTAACTGAAGAGCTGTTGTAATACCAGCCCCATATATAGTATGGTAGTACTTTTGGATGCACTTGTTCAACAGCTGCTGAACTCAAGTAGGTGCATTCTCTCCTTGAAATCTAATGCAGCACACAAAGAGTTCTGTGCAAAAATGGTAACACTTCTGTTTCCCCCTCATCCACAGCCATATGGAGAATGCTAGCAGACAAGATCACAACAGTGGGTGACACAGAGGAACTGGAAAAGGGAAGTCCTACCTAGCTATAAAAGAAGTCCTACTTTGTTTAAAAAGACAGCTTGGAAGAGGTGACAGGCAAATCATTTCAGTTACATAAACAATACAGAAAAACAAATCAGCATATAACATTTGTGAAACATACACACTGCTACTGTGGTGCTTCACCCCCCCACCCACCTTACCCTGTATTTAAAATTTCAAGACCATGGTCATTTTAATACTCATTGAAGGTTGAGGTCCTGGGCCAGGGGGACAACACTAAAGCTGAATACTGCTCTCTCCAAAGACTCCAATGACAAAGCAGGAGAATTTTCCAATGTAAAAACACTCCCCCTTGTCTGTTCTAATCCACTTCAGCATCTTATCTTTAATTAAAATACAGTCACAGGGTGTGTAGGGAGAACAACCTTTCATCGTATTTACATCTACCTCACCTTGGTTATTGGTTGCTTTGCTCGGCTGAGGCATTCAGGTGCTACTCTAATACAAGTAAGACTGTCTTCTCAAGTGTGGTTTGGAAAACAGCACAACTAGTATTGTGTTTGATACTACAAACATGTTAAAAAAACTTCCATGTAAAAACATTACAAAACAACTTCAACAAAGCATTGCAAAAACGGAACAAACTTCACTGATCTTCAGTCCAAAAATCCAAGGCAAATTTGCTAGACACTAAGACCAAAACAATGGAGAGAAATTAAACTAACATTTAGCTTACATATCATTTGTAAAAAAAAAGTGTTAAGACATTATTAATTTATTAATACATAGAAAATTCAAAATCCCTAATATTTACAGTACCCCCTTATACTAAGCCTGTTTGTAGTTTCTTTTCCACCAGTGCCAAGTACTTAATGCCCAGACATGAATGTTGGTATGACAAGATATCTCAGGCTGAACAGAGCAACCTCTCTTTTTCCCATGAAGACACAACCAATACCAGTGGCCAGCCACGATCTGGTATAGATTAACCAGACTCATTAAAAAACCTCCTCTCCCAACCCCCTTTTCCAGAGGCAGAGAGCCCAAAGTTACCTTACTGGAACTCCAGAACTAAGATGGCCACTCGCAGCAGAGCAACACTTCAGGATGCAGTGTGGCTATCTCTTTGTTATCTGCAGGGTTGTTTCCCATCCCTGTACCATATGGTGTGAGCTCTTTCCAGCTGCCAACTTTGACTGCATTCAATGCATGTCACTTATTACTCATGATAGAAATTTTTTATTCTTACTGCTCCTTGTGTGTGATTTGTTTGGGGATTTTTAATAAATAAAGTCTACAACATGCTATTTCAGGCACATGACTCCTGATTATTATATATCAAGTAGTCTGTAAACCAGTTTGGCCTCTGGGGAACTGTCAGGCGATTGAGACGGTTGCATTCAGAGAGCAGCACCTTGCGCTGAGCGCAGTGGAGGCAGAGGAGGAGCAGAACAGAGCTCCTGCCTCCTGCAGCAGGGAAGTGTCAGCATGAAGAATCTATCAGTCTTTGCCGAAGTCTTTTGTCTTCTCTTGGATTCACGCTGCCACTTGCATCACGGTCTGTCAAAACTAAAGAGAAAGTAAAACTTTAGAAGTGAATGAGCCATAAACCCACCCAACATCTCGGGTACGAAAGAACTGCCAGTAAGCCCACACTGCATTGCTGGCTGTCCAGTGCTGCCTCCAGCTGCTGCCAGCTGTCCGGATGCGGCACCCAGCCACAGGATGCCACACACACCTCTTGCCAAGAGACAGCATCTACCACTGGTTTGTTAACATGGTTACTAACTAAAACGTGCTGATGTCACTAGGGACAGAAGAAAAGATGGTGAGCCATGGGTGAAGCATTGCTGATGGGTGGTGAAGCCCTCAGATGCCCCGAGGAAGAAGGAGAGGGCTGCATCAGATAGAGCTGGTCATGACATGGCAGCTTCTTTCTACAATGCATTTTAACAGAGCTTCAATCATGAGTTTGTTCTGTTCTGGACAAAAATAAGTCTTTTAAGTGTTCTTGTGAGATGAAAACAGTCTCAAAAGTTCTGCTTTCAGCTAAAAATGAGTCAGATTTTATATTAACTTTCTCAGCTCCTTGAGCAGAGACCATCACCTTGGGCTCTTACGTTCTCCTACTAAAACCCACTCACCTGTCATTTCATACGGGGACACATCTACAAGGAAAACTATACTGCGTTAGAATTACTCCCAATTGCTGTACTAGAGCTGGCTGCCAGAAATGCTTCTTCTGGTTCTAAAGTAATTTTGCTTATAGAAATTGACTTCTCCTCCAAATCTCAGGCTACCAGAACTGCTTGACATAAGTACAGAGGAACAGTTAGCCCTTGGATACTGCTGCTTCTTTTTTATTAAGTGTAGGGCATAGCTTTCTCAAGACAAAGTAGTGGGGTTTTTCCTGCCTTTGAAACAGCTCTTTAACGTGCCCCCAGCATTGTACTCACCTACTCAGGTCAGCTGCTAAATGTTTTAAAGCATCATCACTTCAATGAGTAAAGGACTTTGTAAAGCCTTTTGTTTTATGCCTCTCCCTGGATATCTGGCTTCTCTAATTCTGCACTTGAGGATGGAACTGAAATCACAATTAAGATATGCCACACTTTTTAGGACAGGATCCTAGAGTATATCTTATATAGGAGTGATTGCTCAGAGCCTATCATGTCTGTGAACTAATGGGATATGCAGAGAACTTTTGCACCATTCCAAGTTGACTCAGACCATTTTGGCAAAAATCACTTCACATGCAATATTCCTTCCTTTCTCTGTAAGATCAAACAGAAGCGTGTTCACTGGCCCCAGTCTCACTTCCCTTCTTTTGTCATCTCCTCTTCCTCTGCAGCAGCATTTCTGAGCATCAGACTGATTTTGATATTCACTTAAGACTTCTGCCAAAGCCAGAATGAGAAGCAGAAGCAGCAGTTACCACACTTTGCTGGCTAATTTCAGAAAAAAAAAGGTCCTGAAACCACCAGCTTTCTCACTGGAGCTTCTTCAAGCACAATGTACTGTAGACCAAACTAGTGCTCTTCTACTGTGCAGGGGGTCTTAAGGAGTTCAAGTTCAGACAGCTGAAGCCCTTTAGTGCTAGAGCAGAGATGTCAGCAAGGACCAAGAACTTAACAGACACTTCAGGGTGTAGCCTGTGTCACTGACTTGCAAGACCACAATCCTCTGGCAGAGATGTGACATTGTAGCAGACAACATAACAAGGACTAAGCAGGTCCATTGTCTTACAGAATAGATTAAAATGGTTTTGGTAGGAATACATATCTAGATCAGCTTACCTCGTAGCTCTGTTGCATCTTTTTCCATCTCTTCTGCAGTTGCTTCTTCAGGCTTCTCCAACTCAGCTGACCCTGGTTTCCCATCTATGGTATCAGTCTTAATAGTACCAAGGTTTACCAAAAGCTGCATGACATCAAACTTCTCAGAAACTGCAATGTTCTCCAGCACTTTGAGGCATTTAAATGACTTAAGTTCACTCACATTTTCCTCAAGAAAGAGGAGGTAAAGGCTTAAGTCATCAAAACACTTTGACTTAAGCTTCAGAACATCAAAAGTTGGCAGGATTTCATACACTTTGAGAATACCTGAATTCCATCTCCATGGAACAAACATTGCATACACTACCAGTGGCATCACTAGCAGATAGACTATCAGGTTAATATAGCTTAGTACCTTGAAGACACCAACAGCAATAAGCTTGCACTGTACCACTTCTGGAACAGTTGTGTCATTTTTTAAGATCCCAGTTTTGATAGTACAGAGAAACTCATCACTCAAAGAGGAGAGACTAATGTAGTAGCCGAGGTAGAGGCATGCAATGAAAATAATTACTAGTGTGAGTAAACGGCAGGTAATGTATTTAATTATTAAACATTTGGAATTCTTCTTCGTCTTCAGGTACTGCTCCACAATTGGGTATTTAAAGTAGCTTTCAGATATTTCCCACAAACTGGAAAAGAGACAAAAAAACACCAAATCATATAGGGCAGATGCTGCAGCATTCACCTATCTCAAAATCAATGAAATCTAGTACTCTAAAATAGAAACAAGATTGGAATCCCTCTTAAAATCATAGAATCACAGAACAGTTTGGGCTGGAAGAGTTCTTTAAAGATCATATACTTCCAACCAAGTCACTCCCCTGTGCCACGGGGAGGGACACTTTCCATTAGACCAGGTTATTTGAACATCCAGCCTGGCTTTGAACACTTCAGAGATGGGGCACCCACAACTTCTCTGGACAACATGCACCAGCCTCACCACTCTCACAGGGAAGAATTTTCCCCCAATATTTAATCTAAATCCGCCTTCTTTCCCTTCTTTCAGTTTAAGGCCATTCCACCTTGTCCTGTCACTGCATGCGCCTCTAAAAAATCCCTCTCCAGCTTTTTTGTAGGTTCCTTCTGGGTACTGGAATGCTGCAATGTGGTCTCTCCAGGCCCTTCTCTTCTCCAAGCAGAACAACCCCAGCTTTCTCAGCTTGTCTTTATAGAAGTGTTCCAGCCCCCTAGTCATCTTGGTGACCCTCTCTGGACCTGCTCCAACAGGTCCACATCCTCTTTTGGGTAAATCAAGGGTAGTTTTATTGAAGTCAGTAGAAGACCAACAGAATAGCACATAAATGAAGAATATTGACACTCTAATACAGAAAAGTCACTTAAGAGACAAAAAAGAATAAAAAAAAACTGAAAAAGAGTATAGCCCTCGAAGCAAAAAATATTTTTGTTCTTTCCCAACACAAAACAGGTCTAGGAAAAAAATCCATGAGGAAAAGCAGACTCCCCAAGCACTTATTCAATAATAGAACACTGGAAGACTTTTTACTTGTCAAGACCTATGAGAAGTAGAAAAACTGGTTTTATTACAAGCAAATAAACTGAACGAGAGTTGCTAACCTAAGGTTTATTTTTGTTTTTGACTGTTACTAACCTATAGGCATTTCGCAGAAGTTGTAAGGCATCCAGTCCAGTTTTGGAATGTGTGCCAGGGATTAAGCGTTCGGGAAAAGGGCAATTACATATTAATTAAGAATATAGCTGACGCAACTTCATGTCATGTCGTTAACCATGCAGCCAGATGGAGGCTGACATATTGCCTGAAACTCCACCCCTGGCATGAGGGGGGGCACAGAAGAGCCAATCTGAGAAGAAGAAACGCCACTCATGTTGTAAAACGGGGTTGGATCTTAAGAAAGTTTAAAAGCGCGGTTTTTGAATTGGAAGGTGTATTCCTAGGGATCCTGTGTGGTCTGGACACCCAACACATGTTGTAACCAAATTTTCTTTTTGTTATATTCCTTTCATTTCACAGACTTTTGCCGTTTTTTTCCTAAATTTAATAAAAGAGATTTTTCTAACAGACCTAACTCCACATTTTAAAGAATAGACCTAGGTCCCTACTGTACCCCCACATGCAGAGAGAAACAGGTACCCTAACACAGAAGGAAGCAGAAACTGGATTTGATCAGAACAGAACACCAATCTGAGCAGAGAGGGAGGAGTTGTTTTTGGTGTTTTGTTTTTTTATTGCTTTTTTCTTTGATCAGCAGCTTTGCAGACCTAGATCTTAAAGGACAGGAGATGACAAATAACTGATTCACAGTGTGCAAGAACACTGATAATTGCAGCATCTCTGTTTTCTTATGCTGTGGTGAGTAAAAGTACTTAAAACCTACTACAACCAGAGAAATCAGAACATCTCAGGTAGTTAGTAATCTGAAGAGCTCATTAAATGTTTTCTTTGAAAAAAAATGTAAGTTCCAGCTCCAAGTGCCTCCAGTAATAATTTCAGTTGTTTTGGGTTTTTTTAACCAAATTTAAATGTGTAAGGTCACCATTCAAACCTTCATAATAAATTTCTAAGAAAGCACAGACGTCACATCTGTTAAGAACTTGAGGAAAAGAGCAAAGAAAGCCAAGCCCTAAAATCTTACCTCTGTGTCACGTTCTCATTAACAGCTGGAACCAAATCCGAAGGGTCTCTGGGGTCTCCGCTGCGAATGCTATTAGCAGCTTTGATTGCCCTGTTATAGGCTTTGTCAAGTTCTTCCATAATAAATTTCAGGTCTGAGGAAAGGTGAGGTGCTGCAGTGAAGCGCCAGAACAAACATGGTAGATACAGCAGGATAGCAACGAGCAGAAGGATGTATGGGAAGAACTGAAGGGAGAAAAAAGAAGTCCTCATTAAGCTTCACCTGTATATAAAATAAGTCAGCCAATCATTCCATGTAAGTAATAGGTTACTTATAAGCCTACTAAACTCCTTATAATTTTATTTAAATGCTTTTCGTAAAACCCACTTTTGTGGGGTTTGGGCTATGCAGGGAAGCAGAATCTCTTTCCAGACAGCTCCAGTAACCTTACTGCTGCTTAGAGCTTCCCCCTACAAAAAAACAGACGAAAACCCACAACAAACAAACAAAAGCAGAATACAGTTACTATGATCCTGGTAACATTTACATTGCACATTCAGAACGGCACTGCACAAGGTGACATTGAGAAAGACAGCATCAACCTGGGCAACAACAAATAGCTATCAGAAAGGATGACTGGAAGAAGAGGATAGTGTCACACTCCTTCCCAGATGTGTCATTACTGTCCATAGCAATCAGAATGCTCCAAACACCAGCTAAATCTCTCCTGCTTTCCATTAGCTGTCAGGAGGTCAAGGAATAAGCCCATTATCGCTCTGCATCTGCCTGCAAACACGTCTGTTCAGAGTGCCTGACGTACAGTAACTGTAAAGGATGTAAGCTGGTTGTAATATTTCAGAGTATTTATTTTCAGATAACTTCTAAGTGGAAACCAACACACAGCACCAGAATGGTCTGGTATTAATGCAGCACTGAGAAGTCAGCCTTTACACAGTCCCCACTGGTTAGGAAAAGGGCTGAAGCAGGTATAAACTCCAACAGTTTGAAGTCTTTCCATCTTCCTTCTACGCATAAGCAAGCAGGAGTTTTTCATCACGAGATTTTAACTCTACTTCTCCAGATGCTGGAAAGATGGCATTTTCTATCTACTGTGACATTGTATTCAAGGTATACAATCATATGTAACATTACCCTCACAGAGACATGATGTAAGATCTGGTTAGACAATGAAACGCACTGCAAATTCAGCCAAACTCTAATTCATTACATTCAACTTTTGATAGCAAGCACACTTAACTCAGATCTAGCATCAGTTCCTAAGGAATTTTAAATCAGTTGTGGTGAACAAGTGTGAAACAGATGTAAGGCATCTTAAGTGTTACAGCCATGTGCACATGCACAGCCACTGAAAGAGCCAGTGGAGAATTTTAGAGGAAATTTGGACTGAATTCACTAATCAGTGCAAGTGGAAAAGCTCCATTTACATTTGTAGGTATTTAACAAGATGAGAATCTGGACCCAATATTACTATGTTAACTTGTGTTTGCATTAATCAAGAGACATTAAAGTTTTGAATGCACAAAATATGTAATTTTATGTTATTGAACATTTTATTCAGGAAAGTTACTTCTAATATCATCGGCCATTAAAGAAAAATTCTGTGCTATTATTGATAGTAGGAATGTATGTATTAGATCAAAAATAAAAACTCACTTCTCCTAGCCAAAGTAGGCCATAAAAACTGTCTAGAGCTCTGCCCTACCACCTCTCTTTCCTCTATGCACAGAGTAGATAACCTCAGATCATCTTCTTTTTTCCAGGTCTAGCCTTTCCAATTGAGATGTAAAGCTCTGGCATGTCCAACACGTTTTTGTAGACATCCCATCAACTCAAGCCCAACAATACAAGAATCTGCTCTCTGTATTTATGCCACCAGGTCTCACAGGTCTGATTCCTGAAAGCCTTTGCCTACCCAAAGCTTTATGGTTTCATGTCCAGGCTCTGCCAGTTCTCTGAATTCTGTATTATTTATAAATTGCTGCAAAGCCTGTTTGACTTCACTCACTTCTGTGTCATACACCTCTGAGCTCCCTTCCACTGGTTCCAGGCGGGGAAAGAACCAACAAAGAAACACCTGATTTAGGAAGGAGCAACCAAAGCCCCTGACATTGGTTTATACCACCTGGCTTTACTACTCACTCATTTGAAATTTTACAGGCATCAGGAGATCTATGAATTCCTTTTCTGCTCCTCAAAACTGGAAATACCACCAACAGTATCCAATTAATCCTTGAGATTTCTTTACCTCAAGTCCTAACAAGACATGTGGCGAGAGGCAAGATAGTTGGCATTAACCTTCTTGCTCTGTCTCCAGTGCTCCCATCTGCCCTGCCTCGTTAGGCTGTTGCCTTAAGAAAACCAGTCTCTGCCATCTCTTGCACCTCCTCCTTTCCCCAGCTCTTTCACCACTGCCTCCTCACCTGGAAGCATCACCCTGCTGGGGCAAAGGCACAGTTGCCATGCACTTGCTGGGCTTCCCCTCGCCAGGCTCTCAGCTCTCCCAAGGCTGTACCTTAGGGCAGCATGAGAAAACACTATGCAGCTCTTTTCTGAATGGTTTCAAAACCAAAGTAGCAGTGTGACCATTAGTCCAGCTCTTTTTGTTTGGAAACAAAAGCGTGTATTTGTCAACCCTTCCACAGCACTTGATGCACGACTCCATCCTTCTCGGATTCTGGCTTTTTTGAAAATGAAAGACACGTTTGTTCTATTTGTTAACAGTAGGCCTGGATAACCAGCAAATTGTTTAGAATCATTAAAATTTAAGGCCTTAAACCAGAAGGCAGAAGTGAAAATGCAAAGTCATCTGGCATGAGTCCTAGGTTTCAGAGAAATAGATTTGAATTATCCATCTGATCTGACTACACTTTACAGTCACACATAACGACTTCCCATTTTAAGAAGAGAACTCCATGGTATTGATGCACAGCTTACCATGTGCCATCCGCCTTTCTTTTGTGGTTTATGGTTTATTTGCTTCCAAGGTGCCAAATACACAACGAGGAAATGCTACTTCAATCTTGGGTAGTTTGAAGGATTGAAGTTAAATGGGAAGTGTCATCGACCTCAAGTATCATATGGTCAAAGATATGCCAGAGAGGGTATTAGCCTAGAAGTAAAACTCAGTTTTTCATTTGCTATATAGTTATCAGGTTCCTTTTCAACAGCAAGTGCATAATGTTGGATGTAAGATGGAATAAGACTGCATAACTGAAGAAAGGCCCTCTGAAAGCAGATTACAACAGATACATTAGAATAGATAAAACATCCTATGGCTCAAAATGTTCCTTTCTGAACTTCATTAGTGAAAGTGCCTTGAGGGCTACGTTGCTTCAACTTGGGTGCTCAGTCTTCACTGCTACCCAGGTGCAAAGAGAAAAGGACAGGCAAAAGCCCTTTGAGTTTGGCACTCAAAAACAGAGTATCAGAGCTTCAGCTAGGCTAATTTGATATTCTGGAACATACTAGCACAGGTACTGTGTGACTAATATTCAGGATGAGACAGACAAAACGAGAGGTGCATGCACCAGGGACTTGAACGGCAGTCCTCTGTATGTTTGCTGATAAGTATTGCTGAGCTCCTGAAAGCTAAAGACAATGGAAGCAGGTTCTTCTGCCTTGCTTGACCCTTAGTCTGACAGCATGCTGAGTGGGACCGCAGGCTCCCAGGGAAGGAGAACACTAGGAAGCCAAGAGGTCACTGCCCCTTGTTCTGTGCTGCTGCAGTTCATTTCACTTGACGAGCCTTTGAGCTCTGTGTACATTTCAGACTGTTTAAGTAAATTTGTCAGTAATCAGCTCACTGTTCAGCCAGAACTTATGCATGGGTATAGAAAAAGAAGTGTTCCAGTAACCTGTTTGCATAAGCACATTAGATGCTGGAATCACAATACTGTCTTTTAAAGATGTGTTAGCACCGCATTCTCTTGAAGGTGAAAGATAAAATCAGACTAAAACAAAATACTGTCATATAACATTGCCAGTTTCAACTGTGCTAAAATACAGTAAATATAAAGCAAGTAAGTTAAAAGGGCATTGCTTTTACATTCCAAAGAAAATATAGCTGGTGTTGGAGTAATGCAAAAGGCATTTTCAAGGACCTAGTCTACAGAAAGCTTGCCAAGGTCTGAATAAAGATAATTGGCAGAAGGTGGAAAGCGCTTCAATGGCATTTAGAAAACTACAGTTTTCTAAATTTACTATATCTTCAGCCCTTATTTCCTCTAGGCAAACACTATACAAGTGACTGCAAACATTTTGACTTCTACCATACCTGACCATGGCCATAAAGTAACTTTAAGTACAACAGCACAAAGCTTTAAGCTGCACAGGTCGGGATAACAGCTTTGAGAAAATTAATTGGCAGACAGTATTCAACAAACGAACCAGTGAAGTCTCTTCACTCACTTGACATTAAAATATTTCTCATTAAAATATATGAACGTGATGAAGTCTCTGCCTCTTCAGTTCCAGATTTATATTTGTCACTGGGAAAAGCCTAAGCAAAGGCACTATCCCTCAAACAGGTTACTGACATGTTTCTAGAAGTTAAGGTATCATCTGGGTACAACCCTATTCCTGTTTGCAACAATGGGAGATTTCTCATTGGTGTTCAGCAAAAAAACCAGCTATAAATGACTCCTCATTCTGACTGAGATCCTATCCTGTCTCCAAACCTACAAGTGAATCTCCAAACACACCATATCCCACCTGTTACATACTTTCTGTTTTGATGTAGCTTAAAATATGTTTCTCTTCAGTTTCAATTAGCTCTAGCCATACTCACCAGTGGAGGCTGTGATGGCTCCATCTCACTTTTTCTGGACTTTGGGGAACAGATGGCAACTAGGTAGTCAAGGGCTGTCTGGAATGGTGACCCAGACCTCTTGCTGGTATACAAATGTGACTCTAAGTCCAGCATCATACTCTGCAAAGAGTGGGCAGCCCAGGGCCTGCTGAGCTCTCCTGCATAGCTGCAGGCTGCATGCCAGGTTCTCCCTTTGAGAGGTTACTCCTCAAGGTTCAGATTCCTTGCAGTAACACACAGGCAGTAAGTGATTAATAGCATGCTAAACCTTGAAATCTTAGCTAAGTGATATAAAGGATTGACTGTGCACACATAGCCCTTTAGATATAAACTGCTGCCCAAGTCTGGGACTAAATTTGAATCCGGTCACTAAGTCTGAACTCCCCTCTGAGGAGGAGTTTAGAACATGAGGGGGTCCTTTCTGGACCTCATGACTCAACAGGAGTGTCTCCCTAACAGTTCTGTTTGATTCTATCCTCCATGCACTAAATAACAAAGCTTATCTTCCCATTGAATCTTGTTAAACCACTGTCTCATTTACTACTGAACTATGTTAACTCACTCTTTTATATCAATAGATTGTTGCTTCTCTCTTATGAGTGAAGTGCCTGACTCCATCTGCAACAGATTGGAGTAACTCTAACACTACACTCTCGAAGAACTGTTTATAAATGCATCTGCATTCAGGTTTCCTTGTTCTGACAGCCCTTAATCCCTCTGAGTAGGGTTGATAGGTGAAACCTGGGGAGTCCTCAGTGAACTAAGAAGTTTCACAAACACTGAGTAACTAGAACCAGGTAACAATCATGATTGTAACTACACCATCGAGATAACTAATAATCTCAAGGGGTTTTTTTTGTGTATTCACAGACAAGTAATTCAAAGAACTCGTGGGTCCACGGTAAATCCAACTTCTGTTACAAAAACTGAAGTGTTTTGGCAACGTAAGTTTCACTTCATGCACACAGACTGCAGGCCCACTCTATGTATGCAATGCTTTCAGCGGGTCCCACAGCACTTGCCCAGCACTCCGACAGAGATCTGAGCCAGATGACTGACTTCTCCTGGCTGTGCCATGTGTGAAGACCTCTCCTCTCTGCTGTCAGTCAGAGGAACTGTTTGCCTGCACCGCACACCAGTAGTGAGTGCCTTCTTCTGAACAACCATCTACTCCCTTGACCTCTACTTTGCTAACCCTTATCGTCCTCTTTGTTTCTCCCCATTTAATAACAGACTAAAAAATATAGTACTTAAAAAAAATCCCTGGCAGATTCTTGATCATAAGCAGCATCATGCTAGTAATCCAGATTTCAGGGCTATAAAGAGATCATTGCTCAATTCTCAAATACCCCCTCAACTTGCTTGGTTGCTATCATGTCTGGTAGCTATAAAGAGCCAGTAAGATGATGCTCACTGTTCTTCTGCACAAGTTTTTATAAATTTCTCTGTGCACTATGGATTAAAAAGGTTTCACAGTGCAGTTTCCTCATCCACTAGACTGCAAGGACTTCCCACACACAATGGCCAAAAGCTTCTCTCTATTCCAGTTAAGGATCAAGAAATGTTTTAGCAAAATAAGTTGTCAGGTGGAGCACTCATCTTTTAGAGACAATAAGCAAACTATTGGCACAGAAGGAGCAAACAGCTAACTCCTCCATCCCCCACAGCCACTGTCTGTCTCTATTTACCACTCATCTTTAGAAAACTAATAACTCTATTCTCAACTTCTGACAGACACCAGAAACCATTTAAGGGAAACAAACCTTAATGAAAGATCCCAGAAGAAAAGAGAGACAACAGAAGAGTGAAGCCCAACCAGAATAAGTTTCAACAATAACAGGCCCTGGAAAGGAGTCTTGTCAGAGAACTCAACCACATAATCATTTTGACAGCTCTTTCACTGACAAAGAAGAGGAATCTTAGCATTAAACTAAGAATACCAGGCAGGACCTACCAGTCTCTTCTTTACATTTATCTGTCTGCAGATATTTTGGTTATTGAATTGTGCACTTGAGTACAGACCTCATTTTGCTTTCTGGGTTATCCAGTGTAAAGAGTTATTCCAGGATCACTGGAAATTTCAGAACTTCTGTTTTCCACAGAGAGAGGTTCTGGGCACACTCTAGAAGCATACAGACCACTAGAGAGTCAAGGAACCCAGAAAGTTGCAGTGCACTCTTCCTCTCCATTCCAAAACAAGTTTCCAAACTGATAAGTTCAACCATTGGGAGAGATCTCCCAGAGCAGAAAGAACAACATGTAAAGGTGCCAAGCTCTGGGGATTTCCCAGAACAGAAACAGACATTTTACTATTCAAAAAACCAAAAATCCCAGCAAAAACTTGTGCTCTGAAATAGGAGGAAAATGGGAAGTTTTCAGTTTTTCTGTAATTCAACCTGGGTTTGATAATGCTTCAGGGCAACCAGATGCTCAGAACAAAAGCACAACAGATTGGTACAATTTGGCTTCTTCACTAAAGAACTATCTGGTCCTACTTCCTCTCTATATCACACTGAGCACTGCCCTAGGAGGCAAACCTTTGACAGCACTTCTGAGAGAGCACAGAGACCACGCCATAAGGAAATCCATCCATTTTAATCAGGAATTAGGGCCTACAACCTCATTCTCCCAAAACTGTAATATCATGACTCCTTAAGCACCTTTTATGGAGGCTTTCCAGCATGCCAATACAGTGAGATACTGGGTTAGAGTATTGGAAAGATGCTGAGATACTCTGCAAATAAAAGCTCTGCTGTACAGAAATCAGAAAAAAAGACTTTTAAGTGTTGTCTTAAGAACTGGGCCTAACAATCCCTGCTGTCCCTCTGTGTGCATCGTTGTCCTTGTACTGCAGAGACAGGTCTCCACTGACCTGAACACAGGAAGGCTCCCTTCTCTCAAACGTCGCTGTGCTCCCAAAAGGCTCTGCTCTGCCCATTATTAAAATGATTATCTAGCCAAAATCTGCAGAGCATGGAGCTTGTATGGACCTTGCAGAAATAACACAAGCAACCTCTATCTTCACGCAGAAGTGATCCCAAGCCATGCAGTAGCAGTAGGCCCTGGTTTCAAAGAATAATCAGATACTTTTAGATACCACACTGGGAACCAAAGTTCACTGTTAATAGCTGTAACCACTCCTTCCCTGCAAACTTGCAAAGCCGGGAAGCTGATGAAGAACTGCTAGAAGGATACTAATTAATAATGCCCTCCAAACAGCATCTGCAGCTCTCAATGCCCAGAACAGAAGAATGGATGGCTAATCATGGATCTAGGAGGTTAAGACAGGTGCCCAGCCTCTGCTACAGCCTCTGACTCAGCTGTTCAAGCATACTTCCTGCAGCGGGTAGTCTGCAGGGTATTTACAAGGAAACATCATATACCATTAAGCTGTCAAGGAGGAACTGCAACAATTCCTGAGAGAGCACTGGTCAGCAAATTAACATGGGTTGCATCATAAAAGTATGACTCCTGAAGCTATTTGTCATGGCTGCAGACTTACAGCTGTCAGCAGGTGTCACATCAAATTCAACATAAAAAATTTGGGTAACAAGAACTCATTTCCTCAAGAGAAAAGGGCAGCAAATGTTTCCAGGTTTGCAGGTGGAGTTTCCAGCCATGAAAGCCACCTGCATTGCAAAATGTCCCATTAGCTTCAATTGGCCTCTGCAGAAGGTCTGGCTGAAGTGAATTGGAGCCCTACCTGAGCAAGAAAGAAGAGCTAGAAACCAGCAAGTCTGGTTCTAATATTTTTGAAGCACACAACTGTTGGGTCAAGGTTTTGAATGGAGATAACTGGGGAAGGCAGTAGTAAATCCTTACTAAGTGACTTGAGTCAGCAAACAAATCAGAGACAGCCTTGAGTCTCTTGGAGAAGATACCATCAGATGACTGGATAATAAAACTTAAGGTTCAGGATACAGCAGCAAAACCCAGAAATACAGGTGCTGCAGGTCCCATACCTGAGCCCTCTAATACCAGGTTTTCCTCAACTCCCAGATGCCTGGGGTTTATTTGCTGGGACAAGTAATAAAAGGGCTGCTGAGGAAGGCAGCATACCAATTTGCAGAGCCCCACCAGCATTTCTTACTTTGGTATCAGCACTGCCCGAGCATGCTGATGCTGCCTCTCGAGCTGAGTCAGCTCCAGGCATTGGTACAGCATTGACTCAGTTTGTAGCTCCTGCCAAAACTCAGCTAATTGCTTTGAGCCAGCTCAAGTGTCTTAGTACCTACTGCACTTTTTACCCATAAAATAACTCTTTTTCTGTGCATTCAGTATGATGCAGTGAAAGCTGGGTCATGGTTTGCAAGGAAACAACCTGTGGACAGGCAGACGAGCACACTGAAGACAGGAATTAAACCTAACTTCATCTCTCCCAAAACGCCCAGTTGCCATAATTCTCTCTCCATACACATCTGGCCAAGTGCAACTCAATAAAATTATAAAATGCTTTTACTACTCTGTTTTCCTAAAATCAGCTTTTGATACAAGCATTAATACAGTTGTGTCCTGTTCCTGTATTCCAGTTGTAAAATAGTTCCTGGCTAAAGCCAGGTAAAGCATTCAGCTCCAGGGCAACACAGCAACATTGACATTACTCTTGTGTCACATAACTGGTGACACTTTGCTTAAAAGCAGAAAATACCTTCTCTAGTACTACCATCTTTGGAAGTAAGGGAAAAAAGAGTTCTAAAAATAGAGAGTCAAGCCAGAGCCAAGGACTACAGCAGAGCAGAGGAGCAAGAAAAATGAGGCAAAGGTAGATTTCTATGTGGGAATAACTTTTCTAGGAGATGGAGACCTGTACATACTTTATGCAGCCACAGGGGTATGTTTTCTAAGTTGTTCTGGGATGGTTGCTTTTGCTGCACAGCTGCCCAGCAGTAGGAGTCCACGTAAGCAGCTTGTCGCCAGGAGAAGGAGCTGGGTGCAAAACAGCTTATCTGAGCACCTGCAAAAACAAAGCAAAGGTTATCACATCCTCAAAAGACTTAAAAAAAAAAAAAAGAAAACAAGTTTAGGAAGAAGAGTGAGAAGAGTGTACACTTAAGATTTTATGGTATCCAAAGATTAAGTGATTGGACAAAATACAGCAGCTGTGCAGGGAAGAGGGTCACGGAGTTCCCACTGCATCCAAAGGGTATAACTCCCACGGGACTCTCTGCTGTGTCCTAACAGTTGAGACAGCATATTAGAAGCACCTATCTTTCAGGCCTATTTCCATAGGTTTTGTGAGGAATGTGGCCTCGAAGACCTGTCTCACTGGCACTTAACTCAGCCTGGCCAAAGGGGAACAAGGAGATACAAAGTGTAATCACATGAGGCTGGTGTCCTAAGGCAACAGCTGCCATCATATACCATCATGCCCAAAAGCACATGCTACAGTTCACACATCTATTGAAACAAGACCTCAAACACCATTCTTGCCACCCGGCAGTCTTTGCAATGATGGAAGGACAAGTTTGGCCCAGGGTGCTGCCATTTCTTCTGTCCTTGAGACTGCAAATTATTTTGAGGTGTTAAAATTGTATCTGTGAAAATGAGCATTTCTTCCTGTAGCTTCTGGCAGAGAAATTGTAGCCCCAGACACCTCCAAAGGATACAAGACCCCTCCTCACAGCAGTGACATGCTGTGCCCAAGATCATGCAAACACTGTCATCCCTGTTCATTTCCAGGACCTCTCCAACTGCTCAGGAAGCTTCAAATTACCATCAGGGCATTGACAGCAAGACCATCTATTTAGCCAGCCTCAGGCTTAGGGTCAAATTCTGCTCTGACCAGCTACAGGCATCAGGTGACTCATTGCACAGTAAATCTCAGTGAGGAAAAGCTGTTACTGGACATGGAGTATCAGTGACTTCCTCAGATAAAGCCAGGAAAACAGGATGAGGGGGCTCAATCAAAGCAAACCCCCACACATACATTTCCTGCAGACTTTCATAGATGTTGAAATAGGACAGCCATTTCATCAAATGAAAACGCGGAGATGGCTCTTCCATGAACAACCCTTCCAAGAACAACTTTCAACACTTTTGGGGAAAATATTGCTATCTGGTTTTCCCCTTAATATATTCATCAAAGTTAGTGCCAATGGCATTGCTTTCTGTGCTTTATGAGATAGGTACTTAATACGATTGTATCATTTGTCATGTCTTTTTGCTCGTTTAGCTTTCAGAGAATAAGAACTTCTTTTGGAAAAGGAACCAACCACACTCGCCTAGTAACTTGTACAGCCTCTTTACAATGTAGCATAGTCAAAGAGCTTTATGAATAAAAGCCTTTCCATATGAGACACTATTATAATTCTAAGGCTGTAGTAGCATAAGGACATGGTTTGATCATCATGGCCTGACCTGTCACAAGCCTCCCTTATGCAAAACAAGTTACTGTTTATGAGAGCAGAGCTCATGTGATTTAGCAAAGTTGGCACCAGACAAACACTTGCTCTCTCACAAAGCTTTGGGAGTTTCTGCTTTGCAACAGATTTCCATTAGTTCTGGAAGTTCAAGAAATAATACACTGCAGATTTAAAAAACAAAAACCAAACAACAAAAAAGCCAAAAAAACCCAAAAAACCCCCCACCAAACAATTTAAAAAAGGGAAAATACAAAAAGCAGGCAGTTAGAGTGTCTGCACTCCACTGGATAGGGACCATTTATGCCCTGCTCTCATCATTTAACAAACCTCCAGCTGCTGGCTGTGCCCAGTGTGAAGCAGCAAACAACTGATCCTTTCAAAGGGAGAGCAGTGGAGTGTTGCTTTGTCTTATTCACGTCTGTGTATCCACAACAAGAAACACATTCCATGTGTTCATTCTCATTAATGGGTGGGACATCACTGAAAGTGATGGAGTGTTTAAATGGCAGGAGTGAGGAAAATAGCAAAGCCCCCTGCTCCAAAATTAGTGATGAGAAAGGCAGCCAGCTTCCTTCTCCAAAATGTCACATGCAGAACTTCATACCAGAATAGCCACAGTGATGCCAGTGCTGCAGCAGAGCAGTGAACATCACTCCTGTTGTTTCAGCATAGAGGTTGGAAAATTTTGGCAACTTGACTTGGGAGCTCAGCAGATAGAGCCCAACATCAAGCATAAGCTGGGGACACTCCAGCTGTTGTAATGGTTTTAAATTAACTAGCTGCAGTCTTGTTTGTAAACACTTGTTAATGTAAGTTATAACTTTGCCGTAATAGTGGTAATGTTAAGACTTTAAAATGGAGAACATGTTTTTGTGCATAATCTACACAGAACACAGATCATTAAACGTCTCTGAGAGCAGTCACAAGTTTCCAGCTTTTTTTCCTTCCTTCTCCCCTCCAAAGGAATAATAGCAATTTACTTTACGTTTGGCAATTCCGGAAGAAGTGAAAATAAAATCTGTAGTTTTTATTAGAGGATAAATTAGGCAAATGGCCAAATGCCTTTGACAGACACTGCACACAACCATGCATGGGGCTAGTTTATGAAAGGGCATTAGTCCTCTGCTATTAAAGGAACAACCTCTTAGGTTGGTGACATAAAGCTATTCCCCATCCTTTGCTCCCACAAGGAATAGACAAGGAAAGAGAAAACAGTCCATAATAACAACATGGAGATAAAATATACAGCAAGATGAATGAGGAATAACAAATGACTGCATTTGTTAAGCAGTTGTCACAAGTCTTTGGCTGACTTACCATTATACTTGGCAATCCATCTTTTTTTCAATTATTCCCTGGTACTAAATCAGCTTTGGAGAGGGAGCAATGGGGATTTGATTTACACTTGTGCAAAAAAATGAGGATTAAAAAAATGCCACTTACTATGGTTATCCTAAAGAGAGACCACCCAAAAGAGCTGCAGAAACCTAAGGCAGCAGGAGGTGTGCAGCCACGTATGATAAAATGTCACCTTTATAAGTCTGGTGAGATTACCAGATGGAGCTGGTCGCTGATAGCAGGAACTACTTGCAGGCATGCAACCAAGTGCAGAGTACAAGCCTGAGTCACTGCAGCCAGAGCAGAGCGAGGACGAGCTGTCACCCCACCCAGCTTTGGCACGTCTTCGTGGGTACTCTGCCAACAAATCTGCAGTTATTTCCCTCATGTCTGTACCAGGACAACCCTTTTCTTCTGCAACAGGCTCCTCTGCAGCTCCTGTACAGTATGGTAAAAGGCTACAGGTGGAGGTCCTCTGCCCTGGGGTACCACCTTTGCAATTGCTTTGCCTAACTCTTGCAAGTTCATTTGGGAAGAATCTTCCATCAGGTGTTGAAAAGAAAATGTCCCAACCCCATCTAGGACTTCTCAGAATTGAGATGCACACGGTGGACCTACTCTGGCTCCTTTTGCTCACTGAAGGTGGAAATCTTGCTATCAATGCTAAACTAGCAGGATACAAGCCACTTCTGTCATTCCCACTCTACTGTCCCTGTAGATGTTTTCCAAAAATAGGAAAACTACCTACAAAAATAAACTCTTAGAATCCCAAGGAAAATCTCAAATCTGAAGGACAGTCCCAGTTCAATATCTGACTGCTTTGCTGGGGTGCAAGGCAGGATGAGCCAAGGGCTCAGCATCCTCTGGATGCATCCTTTACCAAAGAGAATGCAAAATCAGCAAGCCAAACAGGTTTCTTCTCCAGTGGCTCATCACCTCTCTGCTGACTTACGTATCTAATTAACAGAGAGTTAACTCTCTGCAATAGAGTACTTCCAAGAATCCATGTTAAACATATGCTGAATTAGGATCAGATGGTTGTAGTTGACAGGACTAAACTTTCAGTAAGTAATTATTTGTTTCCTAATACACTGTAATCACTGCAAAAAAGATTTACATAAGCTTGGAGGAAAACCCAGACATTAATTATTGCTGTAATTTTCCACAAGTTAAAATGAACTAGCCATGATACCCAAACACCTGATTTTATCTAGCAAGAATAATGCATTTTAGTAGCCACTGAAGAAAAACACAAACAAGAAAATCCAGGCACACACGTACACAATGTACAGACTGCCAGGGTACATCAAAGGCACATCCTCCACCCCAACATTAAAAAGTATTTTAAAATATGAAAAAAGAGATCTCAATGCATGCCAGAGAAGAATCAAATTTACATGTGCGTGGACACACATCCATTAAGAGCAAACCAGAAGGAATTACTTTATTAGATTTAGAGATTCTTCTCATAGACCAAAGTGGCAGGTTGGGTGAAACACAATAGACACAATGTGGAAGTAGCAAGTGGAATGGGTCAGAGGAGCTGGCAAGTATCTTTCCCTCTCCATAGTGCTGCCAGTTATCTCTCAGAGAAGTCTCAAAATCACGCAGTGGTGAAAGAGCTGGGTGTTTATCAAGCATGGCCTTCAGAGCAATAGGTTTTCTGATTCGTGGGGGAAAAAAAATCTTGTGAAATAAATTCACACCAATGAGACTTAAGGAAAAAAGTTTTCCTTCATCTGAAGAAGAAACATCTCAAGAAGGTGGTGATGACCATCTAGCTTCACTTCAACACTGGTGGTACTCCAAATCTCAAGCAACACCAGAGGTACTGATGCTTTTTAAACTTACTCTGGCACCAAAAGTAGCTTACCATCATTCCCATAGGAAACGTAAAGCTGGCTCTGTTGGAGTTAAACAAAAAGAAGTCTTACCAACAGTTTAGACTTGACATTAAAGTAAATGTTTTTACAAGTTTGGCCTGGCTCCCCAGGCAGGCCTGTACCTGATGCTGGAACTTCTGCTCCTTCCTGAGCACTCCTTATATGCTAAAGAGCAGCACAGCATCCACTTCTGGGATGTGCACATCAGACGACAGAAGCTCACAGCCTGTCTGGCTGCTCCCGACTGAGGCTACTGCAAAACTTGTTGTCTCAGTTCTGTCATTAATGCCCTGGGTTTCAGAGGATCCTGCTGAATTAAATGCAAGGTGTGCAAACATCAACTATTAGCATGGAGCCTGCTTCAGCAGCGCTGGGAGCTGTTTTTCAAGCTCTGCGCCAGCAGCTACCACAGTAATAAACCTAACCCAACCTTAACCCACAGTTCTCACAGAAGTCACAAGACAGGACTATTTCCCAAAAGCTTCCCTAGCAATTTGTGAACATGAGGGAAAATAGCATCAGTAGGAAGGGCCAGTGAGGGGGTAGCAGGAGAGGAAAGAAGCCTAATTTAAAAGACTGTTTTTTCTGTGTATTTGTTGTGATTTAGTGTCACACTTGCGTGGGGGGGGGGGGGGGGGGGGGGGGGGGGGGGGGGGGGGGGGGGGGGGGGGGGGGGGGGGGGGGGGGGGGGGGG
>JAWWEE010000001.1:37687962-37747563 GCA_035221455.1 Xenops minutus | reverse complement strand
CCCCCTCCCCCCTCCCTCCCCCCCCCCCCACTTTATACATTTTATTCTTATGACTGTTTGAGAAACATGATTAACCTGTGTAGAGAGATACAGACTCAGCTGGAAATGCAATAAGGAATACTGGAGATGGGCACTGCTGCCATCGTGGCACCTACAGAAGCTGTTGGGATGCAGCACACAGAGTTCTCCACTGACACCCTTCACCCTGTGTTTTCTGCCTGCCAAAGCATCTCAAATCCCACAGGCAGAAAACTGCAGGGATGGGAACTAAAAAAACAAACTGGGGGAAAAAATTGCCCAGGAATTAGGTGGAAATCGAGCAGGGCAAGCAAGGATTGTCACCAGTGGGAAAGCCCAAAGCGGTCAATAGGGACATTAACGCTGTGGTATAAAGATCTTAGGGCAAAACTCCACCTTCTCACCTCTGCACATACTTCAGCATGATAAGATGGGCCAGAGAGCATCAATGGGAAATAAGATGCTTTTAGTGCAGCAAATCTTCATTTTGACAGATTCATGCAGACACTGTTGGTTGGTTCATGGCCAGGCACTTCCTAATCCAGCATTCTGCCACAACTGATAAACCAGTAGCACTACCTGAACTTATTACAGCCAACTTTCTTAGATGTCTCTACTCAACACGATGGGTTTTGTGTCCTGAAAATTGTTTCCAACATGTTTTCTTATATAATAAAACAAACAGAGATGCTAAAACATGAAGATTACTCCAAACCAGCTACATGTGAGCCATGCACAACCAACACCCAAACCAAACATACAGTAAGGGCTGCTGGTAGCCACCACAAAATTCCTTTTCTCTCCCCTTTCCATTTCTCTCCCTCCCTCCTGGCATCCCTTCCCAGTCATCACCTCCCAAGCAAAGCTGCAGTGAAGGAATCCAGCACACCCTGCCCACTGTACAGCAGTGCCTGAAAGCTGTTGTATACAAAAGCTCCAACAACATCATTTGGTGACAAGCACAGATGAGCAATTCACAGTTGCCTTCCTATGGGAAAAGATGCAAATATTTGATGTCAAGTGGACAGCTCTCATATCTGCTTTTCTTTCAGGTTCAACCCAAGCCAGCCACTGATACTTTTCCCAGAACTAAGTCAGAAACATCTGCCAAAATTAAGTAGCTTGTTTTGATTTCTTCTCTGCTCATCTGACTGTAAGTGCTTAGGGCTGTAGTATTGTGCTCCAAACAGTGTCTTGGGAATAAATATCTATGTTTTCAGCCAACTTGTTTACAGTAAGAAAGCACATCTCACAACATATACACAAAGAATTCAAAAACTGGAATCTCAATCCTAACTCAGAGCTATTATTAAAAACGTGGTCATGGAATGGATGACTTAGCTATCTTTAGATGGTTTCTGTTACCATAACACCTGATAATCTGTAGAATATTTACCCAAGAACTGCTAAATAATACAAGGAAATAATATCAAGTCAAAATATAAGGAATAAAAGCATGAGCAACACAATCCTCACAATCCTATTATTAATTCCATTTTCACATTCCCAGTATATATAAAATTATATAATTTATAAAAATTATATAAAATTGCATAAAACAAGGTCTAGGTGCAAAGATGTAACAGCTGCAGGATTTCAAGCAGCAAAGACTCCCATGGCTAGAAGAGAACAGCTCAATCACAGCTAAGCCCTACCAGAACCAGCTTAAAATCCTCACAAAACTGCAGCTGAATTCTAAAATACAGCCAAAAGTAAACCCACGTTAGTTCTCTTCCTGCCTCTGAAGGGTGCAAAGTGGGGTGTGGGCACTAACCCCAGAAGTTCCTGCAGTGCTTGCTGGCTGGACACAGCAGCTGGGTTTTCCATGCCTCTGGCAGAGAAATCCTCTGCAACTCAGCTGCAATCTCATTTATTTCTTGCAACTTTTATCAAAACTAAAAGTTACTTGGTGGCTTCAGAAAACCTCCATGGCCTTTGTAAACACTTTAATTACTTTTCACAATTAAGAGCAACTGTGTGTGGGAGGAAAATTGCAGGTATCTGATACTACACTGCAATGAAACAGGAAAGCAGAGAGGGAGGAGAACCTGACAGAATGAGGTGCCCAGAGAACCTGAGGTGGGAAGAATACAATTATCCCAACTGAAATAGGAGTTGAGCATTCATTTTTGGAAAGGGTGTTCCTTTTTTGTAGCCAGAGGCAGGTATTTTCACATCCACCTCCTAGTTGCTCTTTTTTTAGACCTAGAAAGGGACCTTGACGTTTTCTCTCAGTTTAGCAATCCTGAGTTTTTTTCAAAGCCTGATTACATCAGGAAGTGTTTGAAACCGATTCTTGTTCTCTATTTTATCACTGGGTGAACACCAGAACTCACAGAATTGGGCATATCCAGCCCTCAAGACTCTGTTCCCCCCGAAGCCTTAATGGAAACAGCTTTGGGAAGTCCTCTAAGCAGCCAGCCTGCTAAGCTGCGAGCACTGGGTGGGAAATAGGCAACAGCTGCAACAGCAGCATGGCTGATATACTATCACTTTCTGTATGGGAACCACGTGGTGCAGTTTCACCCACTCCAGGAGCCGGACGTATTTCTCATACTCATTTTCATATTTATTTTTCAACTAAAAAAGCTCAGGCTTTATCCTCACGTCTTCTTCTAATGGGTTCTCAGGCTTATAAGCAAAATAAAGCACAAGCAGGATGCAGCACACATTTCAGTTCTTGCTTTATGAATCTACTGCAGTGACAGACTCAATTTGAAATAGTTTAATACTGAAATAACTGAAAGATGAGAACTTAACTCATCTGAAAGAAAGGCACATTTTACCGAACTCTGCAGTTCAACTGTGTGTTCAAGCTTTATGTAAGGAAGGAAAATGGAAGAAATAAACGAAACCTTGATACACAGGCACTGTTTCAAACTGGATCCAGAACTTTCAGAGTAAAAGCAAAAAGAAGAACTAAGGGGCCCATATAAAAGCTACTATATGGAAATGCAAACCCCTCTTTTTCATTGCTTTAAGAGGAAGAAATGTGCACATATCAGTAGCAGCTATCAAATTAAAAGCAGCAGCTTAGAGTACAGAATATAGCTGTATACATCCAGTTTCTGAATGACCAGAGCTGCCAGAGGGCCAAGATCTGGCCTTAGCATTCCCAGCCTGGTTGTCCTTCACTCCCCTGTGCAGTTATTGTAGGCTTGAACGCCACAGTGCTCTGGGACAAGCCCCCATCTGCTGCAATAGGGGTGGACTAGATGTAAATACAGCAGTGTGGGGCATCTTAACCCTTAAGCAGCCTGATATCTGATTAATGCTATTCATGATGGCTTTGCACAGATTCACCATTAATTCACAGTCCTATTCCAGTTTCCACTCTCCTGAAATTCGCTTGACTTAATCCTGTAGTCAGATGTAGATCAGGTATACAACACTGAATGCCAATAAACAGGTCCACGCAGCAAATCAAACTATTTCTGAAAGGACGAAAGTCCTGCGATTCACCCCTGTCTCAAAATGGACAGTACTGCTTATTCACTTTTGAAATCTTCATTCATATAGTGCTATTTAAATGCAGAACAATTCTTAGAGAATCACAGAAAGGCTTGGGTTGGAAGGGACCTTCAAGATCATCCAGTTCCACTCCCAACGCCAAGGGCTGCTGCTCAAGCACTTCTGTCACTTGGGGATGGGAGTAAAAAGAAAAGATAGCAAAATAATTAGAAAACTTGGCCCTTCTGTACAGCATAGCTTCATCTACCGAGTCACATCAGTTGCAGGAGCGCAGCGGGGCGGGGGAAAGCTTTGGAGAGCTCCGGCACTGCCCGTCGTGCGGGTGACCATCCTCAGCGCCGCTGAGCCGCCCGCAGTGCCAGCGCAGGGTCCGACAGCCCCTCTTCTCCGCGACACCTGTCCCTGACGGCTGCCGAGCGACACCGCGATCCGGCCGCAGCACGCCCGCAGTGCCGGGCACGGGCAGCTCCCGGGGCACATCCCGGCCGGCCGCTCCCGCTCCGGGATGAACTGCGCTCGGAAACAAAGGGCAGCGGCTCCGCCGCTCCCCATCCCTGCCACGGGAGAAGATGCGGCGGCCGGGCTGACAGGGCTCCTGCTCGGGAGGTGCTGGAGAACCGCAGCGGCCGGGCAATGTCCCAGGGAGGAGGAGGAGGAGGAGGGCACCGGGAAGCGCGGGGAGCGAGGGCTGGCCGGGAAGCCCAAGCGCACCTGGGTGAGCCGCACGGAGGCACCGCCTGCTGCCGGGGATGCTCCGCGGGACGGCTGTGTTCCGGGAAGGCGGCCCAAAGGCACCCTGTCCCCGGCCCCGAGCGGCAATGCCGCGGGCAGCCGAGCCCCACGGAGCGATCCCCCAGCCCGAGCCCCACGGAGCGATCCCCCTGCCCTGAGCCCCACGGAGCGATCCCCCAGCCCCGCCGAGCCCCACGGAGCGATCCCCCCGCCCCGCCGAGCCCTTTGTCCGGGAGAGGGGCTGCGGGGCTCACCGATGGAGACCTCCTGAGCGAAGGCGAGGGAGATGAGGAGCAGCGGCAGCCCCACGGCGATGCAGGTGACGATCTTGTCCAGCGCCAGCTCCAGCCGCAGCCCTTTGTAGCGCGTCTCCGGCGGCTCCTTCAGCAGGAAGTCGGAGAACACGTACTCGGTGGCGATGTGCGCGATGGCCATGGCGGGCACGGCTCGGCACGGCTGTGCGGAGCTGTGCGGGGCTCCTCCCGGCCCGGCCCGGCTCGGCAGCGCCCCCGCAGCCCGCCCCGCCCCGCCCCGGCCCGGGGAGCAGCGCTGAGCCCCACCCGGGCCGGCGGGGACCGGGGATGGGCAGCCCCTCGGGATGCTGCGCCGCGCCGGGCGCCCTGGGGTGTCCCCTCGGGACCACAGAATAGCCGAGGAGTTTGGGGTGGAAGGGACCTTAAAGATCATCCAGCTCCAAGCCCCTGCCGTGCGCAGGGACACATCCCGCCAGACAAGGTTGCCCGGAGCTCAGTCAATCCTGGCCTTGAACACTTAGAGGGATGGGGCATCCACAGCTTCTCTGGGCACCCCGTGTCAGTGCCTCACCACCCTCACAGAAAAGAATTTTTTCCTAATAGCTCATCTAAGCCTATCCGTGTTCACTTTAAAGGCATTACCCCCTTGTCCTATCTCTGCATATCCTTGTAAAAAATTGCTTTCCTTCTTTTTTATAAGCCCCATTTAGGTATTGAAAGGCCATAGTGAGGTCCCTGGAGCCTTCTCTGGGCTGAACAAGTCCAACTCTCTCAGTCTGTCTTCTAGGAGAGGTGCTCCAACCCTCTCTTCGATCATCTTTGTGGCCTCTTCTGGATGTGCTCTAACATGTCTATGTCATTCTTATGTTGAGGACCCCAGAGCTGGATGCAGTACTCCAGTCGGGGTCTCATGGGGGCAGAGCAGCGGGGTAGTGTCACCTGCCTTGCCCTGCTGGCCACACTGGAGCTCAGGATGCAGTTGACTTTCCTGGGCTGCAAGTATACAATGTGGGGTCATATCCAGCTTTTCGTCCATGCCAACCTCCAGAGAGGGCACTCACAATGAGGGCTGCTCTCAACAAGCTCTTCTCTCAGTCTGTTCTCATGTTTGTGATTTCCTCAGCTCAGGTGCAGCATTTGAATGGAGGTTTCCATTCACAGTTTGTGTCCATCAGCTCAGGTGGTCTTACGAGGCACCATCAAGAAGAACCCAGCTCCCATGCCAGGAGCATGCTATGCTCCCATCAACTATTTGCACACACTGTGAAGATCCACTGAGCCAGGTTCTGTAGGCTGGTAAGCCCTAGCTGTCTCAGCACACATCTCCCCACTCCAGTTTGACAGATGCTCCAAGTGCGTAACCTACCACCATGTGCTGTGGTGTTTTCCCCACCCAAACTGTTTGATCACGACTTCTCAGGTCCCTTTTTGGGGGAGTCATGATGTGCCTTCACCTTTAATAACCCTTAGTTATTTTTCCACTAGTATTTTTCCTGTTGGTTTCTGAACCTCTCTAAACTTGGAGCATCCTCCGCCCAGGAGTCACAGAGGTGGCTGTCTGCCCCATGAAAAGCTGTCTCCAGTGCTGTGCTTTCATGCAATACTCCCCCAGCTCATTGCTTCTGCCAGAAAGGACAAACTGTTCCCTTCTCAACTCAACTCTCCCTTTATAAAACCGCTATCCTATCTGCTTTCAGTTTTCCTTTCTATTTTTTCCAAGTCATAATCCAAGAAAATCATTCCTCGTATGGAAACTGTTCTACAACACTGATTCCTTTTCTTGCTCTTTCTCTGCTGGCCTTTTGTTGCTGTGTCCTCTGCTGGATGGGGCCGCGGGATTTGACTCATGCTGCATTCAAGATGCATGTGCCTCAGGCATTTATATTTATATAATGATACTAAGTGATTTTCCGGTTTGCTCTGTTCTTAATTCCTACTGATTCCTAGTGTTGAATTGCCCCTCTGTCCACTAAAAAGCACTGGAGTTAATGTTACCATTAAACTATTACAAATAAAATCCCATTTCTGAGATGCTTAGAGAGTATGATGCACATAAGGCTAGGACTCCTTTTTTTCAGAAGTACTACTGTAAATGTATCAGTACTAAATTTTGTCCTTTTTTCACTCATTTTTTCATACTAGATATACTTAAGACTATTCCCCAACCTGGCTACTCTTTTCACAGCAATTACAGAAAATAGTGAAGAGCAAGGGCCCTTGTAGCATCCCATGAGTGACTTTCAACATGAAATCTGAAAACTTTTTAACCCGTTAATTAGCCTTCATGGATTCTTCATTTCATCTCATGCTGATTTCATTTCCTTACGAAACTTTAACTAAAGACCTTCTCAAACATCTTATGGAAATGTAAGAAGGCTATATTCATCCAAGTTTCTTATCTATGCACTGAGTTCTTCAAAAACCTTCCCAAGGCATTATTTTCTTGGGGGGGGGGGAAGAAAAAAGTGCTTCCATGTTCTGTTTTGTTCCTTTGCCCTCTAAAAAGTTTTTGAAGGTTGATCTTGCATTTTTCACCTTCCAAGCTTTCCATTCTAGGACAGTTCCCAACTGCTACCCCAGTTCACAATCCAGATTTTTCATACTTGAGGGCCTGTAGCAATCTGTGGAGAACCTGGTCTGGTGACTTGATCTTTTGTTGATTTTGTTGCTTAACTCTGTTCTTGCTGGTGCTTCAGACCAACAGATATGCTGTTCTTTGACACAGGTGTCAGGGCACAGCTGGCACAGGACTGCCTGCACCAGGCAGGCAATGGTAAACTCAGTGCTTTATGCTTTCTGTAATGCTTCATGATCTCTGTCAGGCTATGTCCCCTGGTCCAGCAGCAGTGATGTCCTGGGGCCCTTTGGAGGCTTCATTCTGGTTCCACGGCCACCATCCAGCTGAGAAACTGAGAACTGTGCCAGAAGGTTCATACAAATAACTGGATTTTTTATTATTGTAATCATTTTGGTTGGCTAGTTTCTACAGTCAAAAGATATCTGTGACTCTGTTTCCAAAACATCAGGCACATTAGCTACCCTAGAAGGGAAGTACCAAATAATTTCCTTTCTTAACAGTTCATGTTTAAGTGAAAGGCTTTAATTTTATATGTAAACAGAGCAAATGTTCTGCACAGACAGACAGTCTTTTTGTACAGAACAGGAGACCCCAATTTTAATGCTTACAAAACAGGAAGATGAAAGGGCTTAGAGTATCTGGTTTTGCCAGCTCAAATGGAAGACTTTGAGAAGGAGTTTTAAGTGTTTGTTACTATGATATAAATTCTATTACGGCTCAGTCCTGCAGTTCTACCTCACATATGTGCTATTAAGTGACTGAGGAAAACAAAGAATCAAGAAATATCTGAGAAACATCGAAGAAACTTCAACATATTGGTTGACTGGACTTCAGTGCAGAACACTATTAAGCTACAGTAAGAGTGAAGTGCAGTAAAGTTTTCTACATTTGGACATACTTCAAAATACAGAAGTGAAAAAAAAAATTTAAAAAAAACCCAACCCAGCAACTTGAATTTACATTCAAATCAAATTTGGATGAGCAGTTTCACCAAGGTGTTTGTTCTGGAGTTCCTTTGCAAGACCTATAGCTGACATGAGCAGGCAAAAATAAGCACTATCTAACTAAAAATGAGCTATAAACATTCAAGTATCGCTAAACATGGCCTGATTCTGCCTGTCTTCGTTGCAGAGCACAGAGATCAGCCTCCTGATGGCTTCTTTACAGGTAGGGTAGGGAGTGAGGTGCTGCTCAGTGCGAAGAAGAGGTACAGAATCAGAATCACAACAAGCAACAATTACAAAGTCAACTTCCTTTCTTGGAGGTTGCTCAGGGCTAGATATTTAAAGAGATTAATGAAAGCTTTTAGAAACTAACAGCAGGGGTACTGCTGAACCCATCAGGTACTAAAATATATTTCTGGGTCCCTAAATGCCTTCAAAAATCTGTCCCTGTGCAGAGTTTCCTCATTTAACAGGGGAAAAAAAGAAGGAAGGATCACCTAAATGTTGATGAATTCATTGAGGCAAACTTTGGGAAACTGCATGGACTTGAATATTAATACTTGCTCCTTCAGAAGCCAACAACTTAAAACAGTCCCTGGTGGTGTTTTTTGCTCGTGTGAACCCCATGTTTCTGCACAGAGCACATGGATGCCATGCCACTTGCTCCTTACTCCCGTGGAAATCCTGTGCAGCTGATGTGAATGCCAAGAGGTGTGCTGCAAAGCTCAACTGAACTCCAGAGGAATGGAAGTGGTGGTGGGTGGTGTGTGACTCTTGGAGCTCAGCCCTACAGCTCATGTTTGCTCTTGTGAGTGCTGGATATGGGGTAGGACTACCAGCAAATGCCTTCCTCTGGGTTTATTAGCAGCATGTCACCTGGAAGTATTAGGTTAATGGTTGGACTCAGTGATGTTAGAGGTATTTTCCAACCCTAATGGTTTTAAGATTTTATGTTGTGAAATCCAGTGCGGCCCTGTGAATGATATTAAAAGCGAGGATTTACAAGGAATCTGTCAGAAGTGCACTTTTGTCGTGCAGAGCTGTGTAATGGATCTTGTTTCCTTGGTGGGTGATGAGGCAGAAGAAGATTAATGCTGTTGACAGCAGAACAAGTCCAATGAAAAGAAAAGCTCCAAGTATCAAGCTGGTTTCTCCAGTACTCAAAGTTTTTCCAAAAAAATTGTCCCCTTTGCTGTCATAATCTGTTAAAAGAGAAGTTGATAATGAGAAATTAATGCATGAATCTGAAGAGTTTTAAAAATCACATTTTAAAAAATCCTTACTCTCTGCAGTAGTTCTATTTGTTGAAGTAGTTGTATTGTATGTTCCAGTTGTGAGTCCTCCTTTTGAAGGAGCTTCCCACTCTGCAGAGAAAGAAAAAAGCATAGTTAAGTTGAAAGTCTTAATAAATAATTTTTTCTCTTTTGAAAAAAAGTAGTGCTGACTTTATGTAATTATTTCTACATTGTTGATCTGAATAGAAATCATGATTAGATCAGCACAGCTGTTGCTCTGGGCAGCCCTATGGGCAACATCCCCCTTCCCTGTAGGCATGTTACTTCACTGTTTGCTGTAGTGATAGGACAAGGGCTTACTGTTTTAAACTGAAATAGGGTAGATTTAGATTTGACATGAGAAATAAATCTTTTTATGATGCAGTGGTGAGTGTGCTGAGGTCACAGGTTGCCCAGAGAAGCTGTGGATGCCCCAACCCTGGCAGTGTTCAAGGCCTAGTGAAAGGTGTCCCTGCCCATGGCAGAGGGATTGGAACTAGATGATTTTTAAGGCTCCTTCCAACCCAAACCATTCCATGACTCAGTTCCGCATTTGCTCATTCATTTGAAATTTCATGGCCCACATGAATACGTGGTGTAAAATAAATTCACTTCATCCAAGGAAGGAGTATTTTGGCTACATTTGGCCATTACATTTTTTATCCTGCTGCTACATGGTTACAGGTATGAGGTGTCCTGGCTGGCACTGTTGCAACCCCTGCAGAGGAGTGTAGATAGCACAGTGGGGACCCAGGCAGGACATGCTGGATCCAGATGTTTAGTGAAGTTGTGCAATGTAAAGAGGCTCACAAAGTCCCTTTGGCTTCATTCCCTTGTGGTGGAAGGGACCAGCACCCCTCCAAAGGTTTGCCAACTTTTTTAGTCAAGGGATTGCCTGTTTCTTGGGCAAGATGAAAAATCGTTTTCTAGAGTAACTTTCACCTCATCTGGTCTCTGCCTTTGCAGGGAGGAGCTCAGATACCTCTGCAAGTCGGCCATGGCCACAGAGAAGAGCCAGCAATATGCCACACCATGTGACAAAAGGACTGAAAACCAGCTTTGCAGATGTTTTCTGCACCACCTGCAGATGACTAATGGTCCTTAGATTGCCACAGACTGTCTCAGAAGACCACTTGAGAAGAACCAACTGTTTTTAAGTTGCAGAGTGCAGCAAAGATTAGGGTCTTTGCCACATCATGGGAGTGTTTGTCCTGTCTCTAGATGATGCTGACTGGCCATGGCAGTAACATACAGGTGCTTCCCACCAACGTGCAGGGTGCAGTGGTGATGTTAGCTCTCTGCCTTTGCTCCCCACCTTCCATCCAATTGTGCTGCAATACCATCTCTGAGTCCTAGGATGTTTCTGATACTGCACCTGATTTGTTGATGGTGTAGGTTGTCTCCATGCCAGCATGGATGTGATCGGCTACGTGGCAGTGCAGAAGCCATGTTCCAGGGTTTTCTGCTACGAGTTCAATTGTCTGAAAAGTCCCAGGGAAAAGGTCATACACATCTCCTCTGTGGTCCTTATCTGTCTGTGGCAAGACAAAACCAGAGAGTTGCCTCAAATACCCCACAGGTACTGAAATATTTCAGGTAAACTTCGAGCTCCTCAAGACAGATCAAATACTTCTTCTTGTGCATTTCTAATGAGCCTCATCCAGGAAAACTGTGGTCTGTGGACGCCCCTCATTTAATCCATTAAGTAACAACAGGAGAATCCTCCTGATGACTACAAGTACTGGATGACCACAGGAATTTCTTTGAAAGACAAATTTTTTAAGTAGTCCTGCCAGTGGCAAGCTGTCACAACATACAAGCACACTCTAAGCAGGCATAACTCTTTCTAATTTCATCCCTGTATTTACCCTTATACCCATGGGTAAACATGTATTTTAACCCACCTAAACAATGTCCTTTAATAGTGCCCTGTATTCATGTTTCGTATCAGGCTCAGAGTTATAGAAGCTTTGTAAGGATCTGATAAATTTTCTATTTTCTTCACATGCAAAACTCCCACCAACCTCAGCATCAGCCCAGAGCTCTGTGCCTAAGGTACAAAACCAGGCTGGAACTTGTTTTCTTTTGTTTTCAGAATTTTCTCATCAGACTATAAAGGTTTTACTTTATTTTACCAACCTTGAAGATGAAGGTCTGTGCATGGAAGTGAACTGTATGGATATCCACTTCATTGCCCATTCCTATCAAATACCAGTTTGTCCTATCACCTTCATTCATTGTTAGACCCAAGAGACTGTTATAAATCTTCCCATTGATTGCTGGAAGAATGACAAAATAGGGATGATTAATGACTGGGTGTGGTATGGGTCATGATAACTTACACTTCAGGCACTCTGACTTTCAGGAAAGAAGGGCTGCTGAGGCAGAGAGGGGACAGGCATGTGTGATCAGGGTAAGGGCTCTCCAAAGTGACCCACTGCCATTGCAAGAAGACAGTCATGCTTTTGTTTCCATTTCCAAATCATGTAAGTATACATCAGCAAACATTTTTCTGTCTTGAAAAGCATCAAATTTTTTTTGGTTGGTTTGTTTGTTTGTTTGTTTGTTTGTTTTTTCACTGGTTGAGATTGAACTCCTGAACAAATAGGTTTTATGCTGAGTAGCTACAGGGGAAAAGAGGAAATAGAACTGTTGCTCAAAATGGGTACCACCTGTAGAAAGAGAAGTTTGCTTTGCCAGGGCTGTTCATGTCCCCATCCAGTCTGTTCTGTCTGACTCCTGGGCTTCTTGTTACTACAGCTGCAGTTTTAAAATATCATCCTTACACTCCTACAGGACAAACCTGCAAGGAACAAGACTCCCAAATGGCAAGAAAAGTCTGGCAGGCCAGCCTCTTCCTAGATATATAGGACTAAACTGTCTTGTTAGAAACATATCTTGGCTGGGCCTCGTGAAATCTTTTTGTTTCCAGCATCGAAGTTTATGAAGTTGTCACGTGGTTAGGTAACTGCAGGCTAAGTCCAAAGCTTTCCTAAAAGGGCTGTGAAAAATAAACCTCTGTCCTCTTGGCTGCAGCCACTGAGTCCTACATACCATGCTTGCTGTTGCCTTCTTCAAAGTTCTGAGTGGAATTAAAATCATCAGGATTCTTATGAAGATATGTTTCAATATTTTCTTTCAAATACCAGGATTCATTTTCATCAAACACCATAAACAGAAGAGTAAATTCACGATCAATGTCTTTCCTTAGACCTCTTTCATCTAGAGTTCCTTTTCTGCAAACTACGAGGGGCCCGATCAGACCACTGTATGTGTCCTGAAATAAAATAAATATATGTATTACAGATTCTCAGTTCATCCAGTTATGAAATAAATACAGATTAATTAAAGATTAAATTCCTTTTTATAACAGATGAGAAAAAAAAAAATCAGTACGCTGATGAAAATTTTCTTTCTCTGCATGTCTCCGTGTTAGTTTACCAAAGCAACACCCTCCAGTAGTCCCTTCCAGCCTTACCCATTCTGTGATTCTGTGATCTTGTGTAATGTTTTGCCTTCTCCCAGAATCCCTTCAACTATTCTTTAAGGAGGAAATCATATTACCATGGTGCATCCCTCGGAATTTTGGTAGATGAAATTACCCAGGCATGTGCAACTGTTATCAAAGAGGACAAAGCATCTAGCTCTGTAAATGGCTCTTCTAGCCTGTGGTCCTTTCCCAAATGAGAAGTAGACTCCTTTCAGAAACATTATGCAAGGCGGGATGCTTCAGCCAAAGCAATGTAAGCTTTAATGGCCCTTTCTTTGTTACCTTTACAAAATTTGCTGTTGAATAATAAACCCAAGTGATACAGTTTGGATCTGTTTTGCCAGGACCGGATCGTTCTGGGACATTCCACCTGTAGGTGTTTATTTCTCCTGAAACAGACAGAACAATTTTACCGTGAGCAGCTGGGTATTAGAGGCTTTGAATAGCATGTAACTCAGATCTGCCACCCTCCTCATCAAAAAATGATCTGCATCACAACTATCTGTGGAAGTGTGCAGCAATGGGACAGGAATATGATTCTGCCTTCCCGAAGGTCAGTGAGGTTCCAGCGGTGTAAATGAAGGCAGATTGCCCTGGAAAAGATCTGCAAGCAATACCAACAACAGTGGCATCTAACTCATCCCAAGCCTGCTCCCATGTGGACACAGGAGACATGACAGTAGTGTTCCCAGTGTGACATCTCAACTATCAGCACCGACAACAGGGAGCAAATAACAGAAAAAAGGAATCATATAAATCAACTTTATTTTTTTTGTCCCCATGTATTAACCAAAATCTAGCAAGACAGGTGCTGGCTTATATTTGGCCATGAGTTTCTGTGTGGTTGTAGTGTACTGACACAGCTGCTTAAAGGGAAGAAATTTCAGCTTGCAAAGAGGTTTATTACATTAGAATTTCTTTTCATTCAGTTTCACACAAATTGCTCACAAACACTGTGAAAAAAATTGCATGGGTGCTGGAAAGCAAAGGTATGCACATTTTGGATTGACTATAATACTTGGGCTTGAGTTTCAGTTCCTACTAGAATGTAAAACCCAACATAAAAGTTGAAGTTCAAAAAGTTCAATGGGAATTTTTCTATATAAAAAATATCAATGCTGTGAGAACTATTTTTCACGATTTTCCTCACTAGCAACTGAAGCATATTTGGTACACTTTTCCAAGGACTGTTAATTCATATGACAGCTACATTTTGCATTTTATGCATGAGCTCTGAATGCAAATGCCAATTCTGTGTAGCTTAATAGAGAGGCAGAGTTAATATTGCCATCTGCAACTCTACCACTGAGTTTGAAAGTTTTTAAAACATTGTTAGAGTCTGGAGCCAAATGCAGCACTGTCTTACACTTCTCTTGCCTTGATTATGGTCCAGTGATATTACATTCATGTTTCTATCCCTGATAGGAATGAAGGTTCAATCTCTGTCCAAACATGCTCACTTGATCAAGAGCCTACAAGTATAACAACTCAGAATAATAGTTGAGTAAACTCTGAGAGTATTATGCCTGGGTCAACATATAGGTATGTGCAAGCTTGAAAAAGGGATTATCACTCGTGTTAAAATGCTTTTATATACAGCCTTTGTAGCTCAAAGTAAAGAGATTAAAAAAAAAAAAAAAAGGCACCTTACCAGGTAGGGTAATTGGTGTCTCAACCTGTTCTTCACAACCCACTTCTTCTATACCATGTGCACTTATTGAGTAAGGCCTGCTGGCTTTGTTCTTAAACACGATCAGCACAGAGTCACCAACCTCAGCATGGAGTAATGGCCCTAAATTCAAACAGAAAATGTTTGTGATTAATTCTCCTTTTCTGATTTCAGTAAACTTTCAATTGGTTGGACTAGGAGTGGAGCCATGGTTTTTCTCAAAACCGTTGGGCTTTTCTATTCTTTCAGCAAAGCCATCAGAACTGGTTTGTTATTTCAGTTGATGGAAAGTTCTATATATACAAATAATTTCTTTTCTTTTTGGTCAATGAAGAGTATTGTTCACTCTTGAGGCAGGTTTTTGGGTAGCTTGTTTTTAAGGAAAATTTTTGTGGATGGTTTTTATATTTTTTAAAATTTTATTTCTTAAGCTAGTAACTGCCTTTTTTTTAAACTATGTTTTTTATTTTTGTACTGAAAAAGAAAAAGGAAACATCAAATATGTTCCTAGAGAGTGTTTTCCCCAGGGAATGGCATGAAGCTGTGTCAGGGGAGCTTTAGGTTCAATATTAGGAAAAGGTTCTTCACCCAGAGGCTGGTTGGGCACTGGAAGAGGCTCTGCAATAAAGTTGTCACAGCACTAGGCCTAACAAGTACATTGTTTGGACAATGCTCACAGGCTCATGGCATGATTATTGGGGCTCTCCTGTGCAGGACCAGGACTTGAACTTCAATGATCTTTCAACTCAGGATATTCTGATTCTGTGACTGCTTTGTAACTAGTTATTGTCCACTTCGCACTCCATAAAAAACATAGCTGATGGTTATTTTATGACGTGTAAAATTATGTCCTTCCCAATTGCAGACAAAAATCCAGCCCCTTTATGTTGTCTTAATCTGCTTACAAGAGTCTCCTCCATGTTCGAAGCTCTGAAGCTAAAATGAATCCTGGAACTGCCATTTTAGCATCCTTCCTGTTAGTACTCCTTAGGAAACTCCTTATTCCTGTTCAAGAACGAATTATTTAATTTTGAAAGAATCTTTACACTCAGCAATTGTATAAATTGTCTATAAAATCACTGATAACCTGGAACAGACATCAGTGTTCCTTGTTTCCCATCTTAATAAAGCTGGGAAAACTAGTTTTTGGAAAGCAATCCACTCACTAGTCAGGTTTGGTCTGTGAGATGTCAGGAGACCTACTTACCCAGGATTTCCAAGTGTTCCTCCTCTTCTGTCCTCACTTTGTGATGTGTGAAGTTGCCATTTGTGTACTCTCTGTAAACCACCTTCTTGTATTTTGAACCAATCAGATCTTCTGCTTGGCTCAGAAAAATACGTCCATAGCTGCAAAATAAAAAGACAATAAAAGCACTGAACCTTACATACCTAAAAGCTAGTAAGTGTTGTGTTATTCGCAATAGATTTGCTAAGAATATACAGCTTGATCCAACATGATCGATGTGAAGCCTTGAGGGATTTTAAACAGCAAATAATGAGTGATAATCCTCACTAAATGCACACCTCCAAACAGGTAAAGCTGAGGACAAGTTACACTCATCATAAACTTTTGGAAGTTCCTTCACCAGAGCTGTCAGAGCAGAGGTGAAGTTCAAGACAAGAGTGAGTTCAGCTGCTCTTTCCAGCTGCTCTCCAATGAAAGATACTGCCTCTCCCTGAAAACCTGCATCACCTTATCACAAGGGCTGCTTTCGCTACCTTGGCTATTAGTCAGCCACAGGAAAATGATAATCAAACTTGATCTTCAAAAGCAAATGCCATCATCTGAGATAAGAGAGAGCTGCTTTACTCTGCCCTCTTGCTGCTGTGTACTGTGCAGGGTTGGATGCTTTCCCAGCATGACAGTAAAGTGAGAAATGTATTTTCCCTTCTCCACCTGGAAGAGGATGCTTTTTTGTGCCTTCCAGGTTTATGCAGACACCCACAATTTGTTTCTGCTCCCATGGGATCCCAGAGGGCTTACTCACCAGCAGGGGACACTCGCCATCTGCTGCATGGCAGAGCATTCACCGCCTTCTGAGAGCAGTTCTGTCTCCTGGCAGCTCATCTCCAAGGTGCCCCCGGCAGGGGAGTTGCAAAATTGGCTCACAACATACTAAATAAAAGCTAAAAAATGCCCCAGGGATATTGCTTACTGTAGTAATGGACTGTATTTGCAACGGCAGCCTTTGAGAGTACTGGTGTTAATATTTTCTTTAAACTCACTTTATCTCCTGTGACTCTTTGGGTATATTTTTAACAGATTCCTCTTCCTCTTTACAGGGATCAGTTTCCCAGATTTTTTTTTTTTTTAAGTTTATTTTTGAAATATGTTTCTTGTTACTTTTTGCTTTCACTAAAATGTCCTCAGGCCCTCAATCTATGCAATATGATCTGGAACGTGTATTTACTGCACATGTTTTTGATTCCTTAGCACAGTGCAGTGTAGACGTGATTCACTTGCAGGGGTTACTATGTTCTGACCTTTTCAGAGAAGACAGGGACTACCACACTGCAGAGAAGAAGGCTCAGCACCTCCCTCATGCATCGACACTGCCTACAGGGACTCACGTCTGGGACAGGTACCCGGGTTTCTCCTATATGAAAACCAGAGCATGGGAATGGGGAGGCTGGGAAGAGTGAGGAAGAGGATAGTGTTGGGGAGCATCACTGTAAGGCTGAGCCAGGGCTGAAACACACACATGGATTTAGAGACTTGGAAGCTTTCTTGAGTTCAACAGCAGTACTAGACACACTGAGATGAAAACATTTGAACCTGGTGCCTGTGAACTAGTCCAGTCTGAAAGGATGTGACTTATTTTTGTGAGCAAAGAGTTCCTCCTAAAAAGTACAAGACTGGCTTCATGAAATGATGCTTCAAAGTTACCCCTCCACTATGAGTGTGAGCCATGCCCACAAGTGTTTTTTCCTTTGGGTACCTTTCCTCATTGCTGCTGATGTTGTAAATTTTCGGTGCCGAGCTCTTGTTTGAGGCATAGTCCCACTCAACTTCCTCTGCAGCAATGTAGTAGAGCCTCATGGCTCTGTACTGCTGCTGGGCTCGGGTGGTATTGCGGCAGCTGCTGACCTCGTAGAGATGTTTCATCCCACCAACAAAGTGGTCAAAAGTCCTGCAAACCACTTTGAATGTGCCTGGAAAGAAAAGCAAGTGAGATTTAAGCAGTTTAAAAAAAAACCGAAAAGCAGCTTGGCAAATTAGGCCCTATATACATCTCTGATCTGTCCTTGGAACTACTTAATCTGTGATACTGTATGGAAAGTCAAGCAAGGGGATGTTTATATAGTATCACAGAATGTTTTATGTTGGAAAAGACATCCAAGATCATCTAGCCAACCATGAACCCAGCACTTTGTCCACTACTATACCATGTCCCTAACCACCACATCTACAGTCTCCAAGTACCTCCAGGGATGGTGACTCCACCACTTGCCTGGGCACCAAGTTTCAGTGTTTCAATGTTTCAGAGTGTTCCTCTGTTTCAGTGCTTGACAACCCCTTCTGTTAAGAAATTTTTCCTAATATCTAATGTAAACCTTCCCTGACACAACTTGAGGCTGTTTCCTCTTATATTATTGCTTGTTCCTTGGCAAAGAGAACTACTCCCACTTGGTTTCTCCTTCAGGTCGTTATAGAGAGTAATAAGGTCCCCCCTGAGCCTCCTTTTCTCCAGGCTAAACACTCCCAGCTCCCTCAGTCCTTCCTCATCAGATCTGTGCTCCAGACCTTCCACCAGCTCTGTTGACCTTCTCTGGACACGTTCCAGCCCCTCAATGTCTTTCTTGGAGTCAGGGGCCCAAAAGTGAACACAGGTTTCAAGATGTGGCCTCGCCAGTGCCAAGTACAGGGGGACAATCACTGCCCTGGTCCTGCTGGCCACACTATTGCTGATGCAGGCCAGGGTGCCACTGGTCTTCTTGGCCACCTGGACACACTGCTGGCTCACGTTCAGTCACTGTTCACCATCACCCACAGGTTTTCTGCTAAGTTTTCCTATTGCTCTTCCCCCAGACCTGGCAGGACCTGGCCTTGTTTTGCTCCATACAAACCACTAGTCTGCTCCATTTTTGCTCAAAACCCACCAAAAATTACTTCTAACAATTTGAGTTTGATTGGATTTGACAGCAGGAACAAGATTGCTAGTGAGCCTTCACCAATGCTGCCCATGCTGCAGACATGCCCATGAGGAACACAAGAAGACGTGGAAGGAAGCACTCATTGCACTACTCTCTAAAGGCATGGAGAGACATGAGCTCTGTTTCAGAGATGTTGTTTCCTTGTTCTTGATCACAGAGCCACTGTACCAGCCTTTGCTGCAAGGAACTCTCCACTCAGACCCTGAAATTGTTCAGTGTAATTAGGCTAATGGAGGCCTCTTTGCAGCACAGACACAGACTCACTGTACAAGAATGCCTGCTTATAATAATTTCTTGATATGCACCTTTATGATGTAAAAAAAATTGAGTTAACCTGCAGCTTTCTAACCCTTCGTACTCCCTCCACCAAAGGCCAAGCCACTATGGGTTTCATTTTTTTTTAGCTCTGATGGTCAAAGGCTGCAATGCTAGTGGGAGCGTCTTTTGACATGTCCATGGGCAGATTTTAATACTCTCTCTCCTTCCCATTTACTCAAGCAGAAGCTGACCACTATGTTATCCTACACAACTCCACCTGCTAGCACTCTGTGAAGGAGGAAAGCACTTTCACAGCTGGTCTGCCTGGGAGTCAGTGATGGAACCAAAATTAGAACCATAGCTCTGTCCAGACCAGATCTCAGTCCATTCCTTATGCTTCTAGGGCAAAAGTGATCAAAAAGGTAAAATAATATGCAGCTAAGAAAAAGTCACATACATTGGTAATTGTAAAGAACTGATAAATCATTCAATTTCCCTTATTGCCAGTAGCAGGTTAGCTGGCAAAAATTAATAATTTCTGAGATTAGTTGTTTTGTGTGAGTTCTGCAGTGCAGTTTCATGGCAGATTGTGGAAATGTTTGGGATATGAATAAGAAAAGTACCTTTTGTCTTATTTTGACACTTGCACGAGAGGTCTAACCCAGCATGTATGTGACACCAACATCTATTTATATCAGGTGCTTCAGCCAAGGATGGCCCTTGGCATAGCCTTGCACAACTATGATGACTCTGTTTATTTAAAGGGAGTTGCACCAATGTAAAGCAAAGAACCATTGCGGTCTTTATTATGAAACTTATTTGCTAAGTCTCCTGCAAACAATTCACCCCCTCTTAGTTTGAAGTATGAATCACTGGATTATCCATGAGAATTGAAAGTATCTTTAATGTGTATACTTCTGAAGAAACTCCTTAAGACTGACTATTATTGATAAGCTACTGTTGAAGTCCTAAGATACATTAAATGATGCTGACTGTCCACATAGCAGTGAATTTGCTCTTCTAAAAATGCCTGTTTTGAGAATTACAGAAATTCTGTGAGCATCCTCTTAGCTATCTCTCTGCCTGCTGCTCTGCCCATTCTAAGGTCATTAAAGCCTCCACTCTTGGGTGCACATGAAGGTTTGATTCATAGAACCTTCCCAGAAAAGTAACCCATCCTGAATTCTCAGGTGCATCAAGTCCCCACAGTCTTCATGTGTTCGGGGTCCTTGTTCAGAGCAGAGCATCTCACCGACTATTATTTTGACTGACTGGTCTCTGTAAGTGCCACACCACCAAAATCAGTTCATGAACATACCCACACGGTCTGGCTGCATCAGTGCTGTCCCTGATAAATGAGGAAACAAGGCCAGCCCGTCCCTTGTTGTCCCTCTCAGGTCGATGGTGTTTCCTTGAAAATGAACCCCATGCATGTCGTAGTGACTGCCCAGCCCGATGAGGTGCCAGGAGACTTTGTCATTCTGGCACATGGTCAGGCCTGGCAGATTACCATACAAGTAGCCGTTGACAGCTGGAGGAGAAGGAAAGATCCTGGTTAGCAGCAGGTCCACAAAAACTCATCTCAGAGCCTCTTACCACCTTCCCAGCAAGAGACTCATAGCTCAGCAAGTCACAGCATTAATTAAAGGGGCATTTTGTGAAGCAAAGGTAGCATTGCAGTACACCAAATTAATATCTAAATGTTATTCCTATAAACTCTGAGCTTCTACATTTTTGCTTTTAGCCTGTAAAATCTTGTAAAGCCTTTTGCAGTAAGACAGCACTTCTCTTCTGTGCTTGTCAGTGTACTCCCCAGACATCAGATAAATGTATAAATTAGGTACCTCCTGTCAGCCTAGAGAATGTATAACAAGGTAATTAAGGCTATGGAGAGAGACACAAAGAGTCTTGGTTATAAATTTAGTTCTGATGTAGCTTTTTTATATGATTTCAACCTTTGACTTCCACTTTTACTTCTTGTATGTATCTGTTTCTTTTACAAGGGTGTTATGAGGCTAAACCCACTAATCCTCAAATGCTGTCTGTGATCAATGTGTGAAAGATACTGTAACAGAACAAAACTTTAGTATGCAATCCATCTCCTAATGGAAGAATAAAATAGATGGGTCCAGAAAGCACTAGGGTTCTCTGACAGTATATAGTCTCAGTGCTCTTCTGAAAACTAAAGCAAAGACAGGTTATGTGATCTGCTCAAGTCTGTCATGTCAGGGTTGCCTTGGAGGAGATGTGTGCTGAAGTCAGATACTCATCTCCAGAAGTGATATTTTCAAATATTATTGGCCATTCTCCTAGTCTTTGCCTCTCCTCTCCCAGAGGTGTTCATTGCCCAAGTGGGAGACGACAGAGCACAGCAGGTGGACTTTTATTGTCTGAGTCAGTGCCAGGGCCAGTGATGAAATTTAAAAGTAGTGCACATTGGCTTCTTCTGCAGTTGATGCCTGTCTCTGGCATTATGTCTCTTTATAGACCTAAGTATTGTATCTAAAAGCTACTCTCTATTCCCTTTCTCCAGGTACGGTAGGTGGATGCATTCATTGCTGTTATGGCTGGGGTTTCAACATGTGCTCCAAGGGCATCAGGAGCTGGCCATAAGCTGACTGACATCTTTCCACTTCATTCTCCAGTGCACTGCAGTCGACTAGGAATGATGATAAAACCTGCCAACACATCTTCCTAATGTGACTGAAGAAAAGGTATAATTAACAGATATTAGGTATTTCATACCATGCATTTTGTTGGATTCCTTGAAATCAGCATCATTTTCATCTACTTTTGAAGGATCCCCAGTAAATGCTTCAATATTCTTGTTCAGATACCAGCTGTCATTCTCATCAAAGATTGAAAAGAGGAGGTAAAATTCTCTATCTATTCCTTTCTGTAGCCAAGAGAGAAGTCAAGACATTAAAAAAGTCTGTTCAATAAGAATGAATATTTTTTTTTAAAAAAAAGCTTCCTTTCTCCAAAAATCTGAAGCTGCCTTTTTATTAAGTCTTTGTAAAGACAGGGATTGGGACTCTTCCATCAGCCAGAAGGATAAATATATTGTCCATTACTTGGAGTGAAAAAAGGCACTCATGGCATGAAAAAGAGAAAAACTAGGGATGAGCCAGGATACTAGGGAATGACAGTTTCGCCTTCTTAATATTCCCCTTAGGTCAACTTTTACCCTGAGGACTGACCTTTGTTTAATCTCTGCAAACCGAACTGGGAACTGGGCAGATTGCCCATATGGAAACCCACCACTGCACCACCCTGCTGTTAGGGTCAAGCAGATGTTCCCATTTGGCACCTGTGTCCCATCGTGATTCAGTGTGTTCTTCTGACAGACCAGCAAAGGCCCCACGAGACCGGAGTTGGTGTCCTTGACGGCATCAGTGGCTGAGTAGTACAGATAGGTCAGGCATGGGGGGTCATTCTCTGCTGGACCTCCATTTTCAGGCACCCTCCACTTGTATGTGAAAGTTTCACCTGGCGTAACGTGGGCTCCTGGCTTCAGATAGCCTGCAGAGAGAAAATTGAGATGCACCAAGATTACAGGGAGGTTTTGTCTTCCTGACTACAAGAAGTCAGACAGAGTTGCTCATTTCTGTGGAGAAGCTCCTCCCTTCAACCACTGCTCCAACACTATCCTATTGTCTGGGCAGTTATGCCATGGGGACATCTCACCCAAGTCCTGTGCCATGGGGACAACCAAGCCCATTCCACGCAGAACAAGTTTAGCTGCTTCACCCAGACACCTTCCGACGCTGCCTTGGATTATCTGGATTCAATCAGACAAGACATACAGACCTCTTCCTGGTGCTTAAATGGCTTCCTCTGATATTTGTAGCTTACCTGCCCTATCATGAGATTTATCTGTGGCACAAATTCAGACTCTGGCTTTTCATTAAGCTCCAACAGAGCAATTACATTAGTGAACAGAGCTGTAGCTGTGGCTCTATAGAAATTCTAAACAAATCAGATCTTGGTAATTGCTTCTTTTTGATTTTGAAGCAATGCACAGGAGCTTTTGTCAGCATGACCAGAGAGTGGCAAATATTACTGTTTTTAGAGGCTACTTTTAAAGGATTTGGGCCATTTGCTGCCATACGAAGGCTGGATGTAGTACCCCTCATGTAATTTACTCACTGTAAAAGAGTGCTCACATTCACTCAGAGAGAACTTACAAAAGGGACTTGAAATTCAAAAAAGGGGTCAGCCCTGCACCCTTTGTAGAAAAAAAGCGCTACACAACCTTTCTGGTCTTTGCAATGAGGAAGGTCAAATCAGAGATTTTGTTTAATGCTTAAACAGCCATTGTCTGGATTTTCCAAGCAGTCAGATGAGTCAGGCAAGAGCAGGCTGCACTGATCTCTAATACTCCTCTCTAATACTGCAAGAGAATCCTCTCAAAAACTTAGACACAAGTGAAAATAGCAGTATTATGTTTGAAGACGTACTATTTGCTGCAAATTGCACTAGAGAGTACTGCTTCAACAGTATCTTATACTACTGGGCTTATTCTGCAGCAGTGTTTAATAAGGAAAACATTGATTTGCAGTCAAAACCTCTCTGAAACTGGACAAGTGTTAAATGCAACACAGAAGGCACAATTGAAAGAAACATATGTCTGCAAATATCTGTAGATGTCTGCAGGTATGTTTATGCACAACATTTTCATGTGAATAAGCTCCACTCAGACAATGCACAGCCTTTGATAAATCGTTTAGCTTCAGTGTCAACCTACAGCGCCTGTGGGACTTTTGCATGTATACACTTGTACATGTAATGGAAATCAAAGGTACAACAGTCAAAAGGAGGGAAGAAAGGACAGAAAGATTAATGATGAATCTGGAGTCAGGTTCCTCTCCAAAGACCCAGAGGTGTGCAGATCACATGGCTGCTGAATTGTAGGTTTTGGTTTGATTTTGCTCCGCACCAAAGTGTGAAATACTGATGGACACTCTTACCAGGGAGTGTTAAATGAAAGCACAACAGAACTGTGAGCAGAGGGAAGCTGCATTTCCATCAGGGAACTGCCTCAAACATGGGTGGCATTGGGATCTGTGCAGATAACTTCAAGGCTGAATTCAAGCCAGGGGTTTTTTTGTGCTTTGCCTGCTGGCAAATTTGTTGAGTTGCAAGGTCAGCAACTGGAGAAACAATTTAATAAAGCCTTTTGCATTGATTTTATTGTATGATGAGTTTTACATGTTGACCTAGTTCTCTTAGCACAGTTTTCAAAGGAGGGATTACGTCCCATGAGTTTCTTTTTGATGTGTTGTAGTGGAAACAAAGCAACTTACGCAACAAGAAAACTATGTCTCTTTTCAGTGCTTTAAATGCAGCAATAACTTTTCGCAGACCATGATATCTCAATATTATGGATGGGATTCAGTTCACCTTAACTGAGCCATCCAGACTTATTCCATAACACAAACTCCAGGCTTCTGTAGTGATGGAGACAGAATTACATCTCCAGAGGATGAACTACTGTCTCCTAAAACGAGTGTTCAAAGAGAATGGCACTTCTCACCCTCGGCAGAATTTGTTTCTTATCACTGAGTGTAAAAAGTACCTATCAATTAAACATGACATTAAACACTTCATAGTTAAGCTTACGGGATAAACATTCTCTCCTTACAAAAAATGAGAAGAAGACTTTTGCAAAAGCTTCATTTCAGTGTTTATGTATTTATGAGAATTAATAAGGATTATCACTGCTTCACATTCCAGGGCGATTGGATAAAAATTGCCTTTGATACTGACTATCCTGACAGTAAAGCAAGGGCAATGCCTGGCCTGGATCAGAGAATTGGGAGTGAAGCAGCCCAGACCACGTGGATAGCTATATCTAAAGACTCAGCAGGGCTGTCATGCCAGATCCTAAGATTCATAATCCTGGTGTATGTCCAGAGGAGCTCCACTGATTGCAGTGGAGCAGTATTAGATTAGAACTAGTATAACTTGGATTGTGCTTGTGACTTTTTTTCAACATGGACTTCAGCTACTTTTACACATTGTGTCTGACACATATCCAAGGGAACAAACACATTTGCAGGCTGTGGAGTCCCAGGGTTTGTCCCATGTGTGGTAGACACAAACTAATCATATCATCCCTTCTATGCCTTAGCACCCACAAAAAGGGCAAACCTGCAGAGCAGCAGCAGATTTTTAGATTCAGGTATTCTGAGCGTGATGATACAGTAGCACAGTCAAAACTTACCATCTGAATAGGGAGCACCTTCCGACAGCTTGCTGAAACTTACGCCATGGGCCATAATGCTGTAGCTTCTTCTGGCTTTGTTGGCAAAAGTAACCAGCACTGTATCTCCCACCTCAGCTTTTATGACAGGGCCTTAAAAAAGAGTGAGGAAAGCTATTGGAAGGACTACTCTCTAATGTATTTCCACCAAAACAAGAGGGGACTGCATGCACTAAATTCCCCTCTGGATCCAAGTGGTTCTGCGTTCAGATCTGAGGTAATGACAGGACGGGAAAGTATTCACTGTACCAAGTATTCCCAGGTGCTTCATGTCCTCTGACCAAGTCTTCTTACTGAATGTTGCATCAGTGTATTCCACATAGCGAACTTTCCAGTATTGCCCTCCTATTCTGTCAGTCCCTTGTGTGAAATATGTTGCAGATTCACTGTGGAATTAGTAAATCAGACTGGTTAAAAAATTGGAAGTTCAGTTGGCACCCTTCATTTCAGATAAAGTTATTAATCCAGACATGGGAGAGATGACCCACCAAGTTACTAGTTTGCATATGCTTTTCTAGCAGGCAAAGAGAGATACTACTTGCTTGATTAGTTAACAAATGAGCATTCAATGTGCATTAGACTTTTATGTTTAACCCCGATTTACTTAGGGAGACATCTGTATCAACTTGCCTTAGTGCAAAACTATGCTCAGTGTGTCTCTAATTCTTGTTGGCTTTCCTGGGAGATGCTCAATGCAGTTTGTCTTCATCAGTAATAACAGTGGGGAAAATCCTACCATTATGGCACCTCTGAAATGCACTGATTAGAAGTGTGAAACCTGCCAGAGGAGTCTTGGCAAAGGGTCATTAACTCTGTTAAACATGGTGTGCCTTGCTGGGGCTCACTTTCTCCATGGACTTAATAGAGCAAGATAAGTGCTTCCAGAAGGCAACTCCAAGCATCGCAGTTATGAATCTAACTTCCTGACAAGGTTGTGTAAATCCATTCTTCCCTGCCCCTTTCAATTAAAATTAATAACAGTGCAGGACCTAGCCCTGGTGAATCACTGGGGAAGTCTCACACAGACTGCTGAAATTAAAGCACAACATGAGAGGACAGGAAAGCTCACCTGCCAGTGGCATTCAAACCCTGCCCAGTGAATTTATCATAACCGTCAGGTCCATAATTCCAGAGCACTTCTTCAGCAGCAATATAGTATCTTCTCAAGTGTCTGATTGGTGAAGGCTGAGACAGGTTTTTTTGGCAGATCTGAACATCATATAGCGCCTCCATGCCACCTGGGAGGAGAAAGAGTCTGGAGATAGTCCCTGACCTGCTGCAGAGTCAGCAATCTCATGGATACAAATGCACATTCAAAACTCTCTGAGAGCTACATGGCTTAGAAATAATTACTAGAGCAAATTTCTGTTTTGAAAGACTTTTTCTGCCTACACTGGGTCAGATGTCAGCATCCTTCTTTTGCAAGGTGGTGCTTTATGCCATAGGTGAAATCCACTGACATCAATGATGCTCTTTTGGCTTATTTACTCAATTGCTTAATTTTCACAAGGATGGTAGAATGATTTTGGGCATCAGAGTGCCTCCAGAAGTCTGAAAAATGGCATCATCTCCCCTTGAATTTCCTTGAAATAAAGGCTGGTTATTTCCACTAAAGGTATTTGTTGCTTGCAAGAATCAAGTCTATTTTGCCTGATGCAAATCCCACTGAAATCACCGTGCAAACTCTCAGAAGTAAAAATTCTCCCAACTTGTCTCTACTGTGATAATAACACATTGCCCACTGCAATGAGACCTAGTTTATGATATGTGCTTTTGTGGTCTCGCACCACACAAGTATCACAACATCACCATCCAATTCCTTCAACTGGCATGATTTTTTTATGTGTAAGTAGTTACCTACAACAAAAAGTGGTGATGAAGGCCCTCTCACTGCTCATCAAAATCTCAAGTTTACATAGAAAGCGTGGTGACAGTGCTGGGTCTAGCAAGCCTTCCTCATATGAATTACACAGTCGAGTCATTAGTACTAGCTAAAGATTTGGCCCAACATGTTATAATTTCCACTGGTGACTAAACTCATATTCATGATGTTTGTCTGATGAAATAGTTTCAAACTGTTTCAAGGTCACCAAAAAAAAAGGTGTCAAATCCTGCTTTCCCTAGAAACATCTCCCAGTTTTCTTTTCCAAACACAACAGAGGCTGGAACTTCTGAAAAGATGAGGGAGATCTATAGCAGCGTACCTCGTAAGTGCTCATTAACCTGGCACGTTATCAGCCACCTCCCAGGGCTCCCAGGAGTCATCTCCGCTGTGATGAATGTTGCTGGGAACAGACCGATGACATCTGCTCTTTGGTCTCTACTAGTGAACGTGTGGCCGTAGAAATAAGCAGCATGGATATCTATCTCGCTTCCCATGCCAAACAAGTGCCAGGACATGGAAGTGTCAGCACACATCTCCAAGCCGGGAAGATTGCCATAAATATAACCATTAATAGCTAAAAACAAAAGTATGAGACTTTATGAGAGGTGAAAAAAAAGTGTCAAATGCTTTTGATCCCATTTCTAAGGATGATCCTTTCCTAGCCCAGAAAAGAAACTGCTTGAATGTCCGCACCAAATAAGGTTCTCAAAGGCTCCTTGATGAAGAGTAACAATTTGAACATACAGCTTACAGCACTGGATGTTCAAGTGCCCCAAATTCTCTGTCTGTGTCTGTGAAAAACTTCCTGGGCAAAGGCCAAGTCATCACCCAAAAGGCCTGGTAATGAAGTTAATTTGTTCTGCAGCTATTTAGCATGGCTGAAATCTATTTGCTTTTTTCTGAGTCATAAAAATACCATTATATGCCAGGCTTAAGCAATTCAGATTAGAAAAGTATGATATCAGTCAAATCAGTCTAGTCAGGTCTCTCTTCCTCAACTTCTATGTCTGCAAATGTATCAAGATGCTAGGAGAATGAGGCTCATATTTTGCAAAATATTTTAGCTCCTGGGCTCCCTGGAACAACCAAAATACATAGAAATATCTGGAATTAACTTCTTACACCAAATGTCTAAATGGCACAAAATACTATTGGCCAATGGATCTCTGAAGGGCAGAAGTGGTTGTACCAGCCAGCCCACCATCCATAAGCCCTTTGAGAACCCTTCCAATACACACATCTCTAAGTGCTCTGCAGCTTTCTTTTCTCTTTTCACAGATGGACAAACAAATAGTTTAAATCTGTTGCCTAAGATAAAATGTTAAACAAATGGCAGAGCTGGGCACAAAAGCCAAATCTCCTTTCTGCAAACCAGTGTGTCATGCTTTATTTAGGGAGAGATTTTTATCAACACAGTGCTTCAACATTCTGACTCATTCCTTGCTGACACAGATAAAGGAGAGACATGACAGGGGACAGAAAGTCCTACTGCAGTGAAAAGAGCCTGGTCAGTGCTGTAGGTGACTATTTGCTCAAGAGTTCTTCTCACCATGCATTCGGTTGCTGGTCTGGAAACCTTCATCCTCTTTATCAACTGTGTCTGGTTCTAAGCAGAAGGTGTTTATATTCTCATCGAGGTACCAGCTGAAGTTTTCATCTACAATGCTAAACATCAGGGCAAAAGCATTAGCAGCACCAGTCCCTTCTATTGTGGTCTCATCTGCAGTTCCTAAATTGCAAACGAAAAGGAAAGTGATAAAAAAAGCCTTGGAGAGGATTGAATTTAAAAGTGACAATAACCTTGGAGCACTCAAGGAAATACAGTGTTCTGCCCATGATCTGCAGGGCAGGATGAATCTCAGCTAATTTTGCTTCTGTAAGACAGTTTGACCCCCCCTTCAACAGACTTTGAAAAGATGAGCAACTCCAGAAGGCAAGTCATCTTGTCTAAGTCAAACTGATATTTCAGTATTGCTTTGATTTGACATGAGCACAAGTACCTGCCAATATCTGTTGTCCTATTTTCCCCCTCTTTGGTCTGCTGCACAAAACCCTGCTCTTTAGTCACTGTTAGTATCTGTGTGCCTGAACAGTGAGCCAGGTTGTGGGCCTGACCTAGGCAGAAACCAGTGACTTTTTTTTTGACCAGGAATTAAGGAGTGGTGAGTTTCTGTTGCATTGAAGCAGCTGCTGAATCCTACCCCCAGAATGGCCAACTAAATGTGGCTTGCTCTCCATGGACAAACAAGGAATCCTCGACGATTATCTAGGACTAGATACTTCAGTTTTAAAAGGCTGAAGGCAGGATGAACAGAATTTATTCCAGCTAAGTTCAAGATCATTATCCAAGTGACCACTTGGGGAACAACCCGAGATTATGGGAGTGGTGATACCAAGGAGTCTGATATTATCTATTGGCAGGTGTAGACTTCATGTAATCATTCAGTCTGTCTCTGAACCTGTGAAAACCTTTGCTTCCCCTGCATTCTGTGAGGTGAGCTCAGAGCCTTGCTGTCAGTCTTGTGCCCATCACAATGGACGACCTTGATGAATTCAAGACCAAACATGCATTTAACCTTTGCCTTTCAGGCTAGGATTGTTTTGAATTTGCTTCATGTATTGTTGCATAGTTATCAGCTCAGTTTCACATATTCAGGCAGTTCTGCAGATTTCAGAGGCTCTCCAAGAGAATAGAAGTCTGAGAACTTTTAATTGTGTGAGTTAGGCTGGAGACCAGGCCTGTCCTTTCCACATGTAAAACCTGCTTCACTTAGATGTTCTGTACATAAACCCAGGGCTGATTTGGTGCTGTGGAAGTTGCTGAAAAGAGGTGGCAGAGTTACCCATGTGCAGGGGCAGAGGTGGCAATAGCTCAGCTGATCAAGAGGAGAGAGGTGGTACGTGATGGCTCCAGCACAACATTAGCAGGCTATAATGTACAGAGGACAGGATGTTCAGTGCACATCTCCATATGGTTGTGTTATACAACTTGTGATCAAAAATAAATATATGATATGAATAATCATGTATTACTTTATGGGAAATAATAACTAACATTGGGCTTTCCAGCATGTAAACACCATTGCCAAAGTCGCCTGCCCAGCCCTAATTTCATTTCCTGAGTAATGAGTTCTTTGTTCTTCCTGAAATGACCCCAGTTTGGGAACATTTCTATTTGGTCTCAGCCACGACAGGATGGTCACAGAGCATGCTGCAGCCCCTCCACCAGCTGAGGCAAATCTCTTGTGAAGCCAAAGGGGAGTAGGAAGGGGGTTGTCCCAGAGCTACAATACCTACCCTGGGATGCTGCTGGAATGGCCCATCTATTCCTTGCCCCTTTTTATGGGCTAGGTAGGGATAGACTCTAGACCATCATGTTTATACCTGTAAGCAAAAATGACTGTTAAGATGCCAAGCTTGGCAGAGGGGCTTGCTCTATCAGTGTTTCTAGCTTAGTACCTTTTTTACACACCAGCAGAGGCCCAATTAAACCAGATGCAATATCTCTTGGTGTGTCAATGTGAGAATGGTAAATCCAAGTCAAGCAGTTTGAGTCTGCCAAAGTTGGGGAATAATCTTTCCTTACTGGCCATGTGTATGTGTAATTTCCACCGGGAACAACAAAGTCGTCCTCTTTGCTTTTACCACCGGTTCCATCAGGGTAAAGCGCTCCTAATACAGAAAAAGGAAAAAGGAAGGTTTTAGACCCCCCTTAACTGTTTTTGTTAAATAAATGTGTAATTTATTCTATTTTAACACATATTTATAAAATAATAACAGCACTCAAGCACAGAATCTCTGAGAAATTGTGAAAAAACTCAACAGTTCTGGCAATCTTGTCACAAAAGTACTGAAAGTTAAAACCTGGGTTTTATCATTAGGAAAAGCTTTAAAAATTCATTAACAGGCTCTATTTTTTCCTTGTTTCTTTATTTTCATCAGTCATCTATGCATTTTGTCAGCTAACATTGTATATCTTCTCACAGAAAACTGATAAGGGAAAAGAACATAGGCAAATCCACACAATCCTCTAAATAGAAATACACATGCATAGATCTGGTACTTGGAAAACTACATAATGCTTGTTATAGCCCAAAAGAGTGGAAAACATTTAGTTGAAAGAACTCCATCCATTCAAATAGACTAGAGGTAGAAGGAAGGAGGGGAGATGTTTTGGTTACCTATAATTCAGTAAAATAATTCAAGAACAAAGACCCATCTAACCTGTTTCATACTGGATTTATCCCAGATGTTGAAAGTTTGTGGCAAAGAGTTTTAAGAGATGAGTCCCTGGTTTTAGTCACCAGCTGCAATTACTAATGAGTTTATGAGAGGGTGACCTAAAGTACTTTGATGTCCATGTCCATAACAATAAATATATAGAAAAACTTTTAGCCATGATATTAGTTACTCCAGGGGAAAAAGAGAGGAAAAGGCAAACCAGCTTTTACCTTCAGAGTCCTTGTCATAGAAGACCCCATGTGGATGAACAGAGTATGGTCGGGAAGCAAAGTTTTTTAGATGGATGATAAAGACATCCTCTTCTTCTGCCTTCAGAACTGGCCCAAGGAATCCTAGCCATGCTGCTTTGGGGATCTCCTGGGAGTAAGTATCATCTGTGAATTGCCTAAAAATAGCCTTTTTGTACACACGTCCTATCCGGTTGGCTCCTCTTGTTGCATACACACTTGCAAACCTAGTGTGGGGAAGGGAAAGTCATTTAAAGACAATAAATTTCCCCTAGGAAATAATCAAATAACTGGTGCTTGCAGTGAAGATAGTTTCCTGGCACAGATCACACAGCTGGTGGAATTAAAGCTAAGGAGTAAATCTGGACAGGACTAGCAGGGTCCAAGCCCTTTTCTGTACAGGAGCAACCATCTACTTGCAGGTTTGGTCTTTAGCACAGTTGCTACAAGTCTTCATTGAGGACTGGCCACTCAGGCCCTTCTGCACAGTTTTAGCAGTTTCTCCCTCTTTGAAGGTTTGAAACCTCACCTCTAAAAGCATGACTGTTCAGAAGGAAAAGAAAACCAAATTAAGTTTTTTCAAAAGCCAATAAGAGCAATTCTAATCAACCAGTTTGACTCCCTGGAAGAGTAACATTAAATATGCTTTGCATGAAATACATAATTTCTACATTCCACAGTCTATGCTTATAGCAACTTCAAGTGATGGAGTACGCACCATATGGTCAGTGGTTAACATATTATAGCGTTTAAATACCTGCTCCCTTCGAAGCCTGACTTGCCTTTGCAGTCTAATATCATCCAGCTCCACACTCCAACCACTGGTTCCCATCAAGCCCTCTCTCAGATCAAAGGAGCCACATGCCATCAAGAACTTCTTTTCTATGCAGACACTTGCGTAAGTTTTAATTAATTGACTAAATTGCCTCCTACCCTTTTTCTGGACAGACCAAGCACACTGACATTCTCAACGCCACAAATGTTTCCCAAAGCTTTTTTGAAAGCCAGTATTTCTCTATCTCTTTTGAAGTCTGAACACAAGAACTCACACAATAGACATGTAATACTCCAGCTAGGGCCAGATGTGCTCCCAGTCAATATTTCTTACACAACTGGGAAATAGTTTTTCCCTTTTAATTATAACCTCATACTGGCAACCCATGTTCATCTCCACTGTGATGATAAAAAATACATTTTTTACTTCTCTCCAGGCTACAGCTGATAAGTATGACACATGTTCTTAATCCCTAATCGTACCACACAATGAGGCCAGAAGTGAAACACTTTGCTACGCAGCCAGCAGTGGATTCTATGAACAACTTCATTATAGTTGCCTGGTCCATGAGCTTTTTCATGCCTTGTGGATTTTTTGAACTTTCGTGCTTCCTAACAGACTCATAAAAAAGTCGAACTAAACTTTCCTGAAGTATCACTGGCAGAAATACAGCAATATCATATTCATTGTGAGTTTTTGTGACTGGTCAGGTCACCTGCTTAACCAATTTTGTTTAGATGCTTTTGTGAAGTGCAAGAAACCTAAGCAGTGAATGTCACATGAGTTGACAGCTATGATTTGCTTTAAGTTCTTCACCATAAGATACACTACTCCCTCTACCCAAACCATTCTATGATTCTATGATTTCTAGCACACTGTAACTTACAACATCCCCCATGTGGTCATTACATCTCCATGGTCACTGTCTAAAACAGCCCCCTGAAGTGATCCAGAAATAAAAGCCTCCAAAAAGAATACTTTTTCATTTGAAAAATGTGCTTTATAACAAGCCGCAAGCTTTGGCACAAACTAAAACATCACCAGTGATACTGCTGGGGCAAAAACAGTCAGCTGTCATGGAGGGGAAGGGACAGAAGCTTCTCAGTCTGCTTCTTCACAGAAAAATGTGTCAGATAAATACACCCCAGAAGCATAGTTAAGGAATGAGTTGCCAAGAAATATGGATTTTCAGTGAATTGGCAGGTCTGCGGTAACTGTCTGTGTGCATAGCAAGACCTGGCAAGTCACACTGCATTCACCAAGGAGAAGATACCTTCTACTGCCTGGGGGGAAGAGCTGCTACAAGAGTCTTTATCACAGAGTGATAGGTGGTGTCAGTAGGAGTTCAATGTAAATGCACGTGCTTCCTTACCACATGGCAATGTACTGATGTGGCCATACCCTAATTCGAATTATGGATTGATTTTTTAAAATGGTTTATTAGAACTTTTCTCTAGAAAATTATTCAACTGATTTTTTCAAAACTCCCTATTTTCAGAAGATACTTTTCATCAGATTTTTTTTTTCAATTTCATCAGCCACCAAAGATTTTAAATGAGGCACCATACTTTCCCCATAATGACAGTGTCTTCACACCCTTGGCTTTCTGGCCAGAAAACGTTGCACACTCTCCCATAACACACCTAGGACACAGAGTCCCTCCTGAAGAAGAACTGTAGCCCAGAAAAATGCACTTCTTGATCAGGCTTTGTCCAGTGCTTGACATGAACCTAGCTCCCTTAAATGCAGAGATCAGGGATCCCAACATCCAGTCAATTATTGAAGTTCAAGAAATCACTCTGAGAAAACCCTCTAGACTTAGGCACTGGAGACTTTCTCAGTGCCTAAAGCCATACTATAATATCTGGATCAGTGCTTGTCTCCTACTAAAAGTCATCTAGAGTCAGGAAAAGAAGACTTTCCAGTGACAGCTTTCCGAAAGGAGGCCTATTTGAATGATCCCCTTGTTCAGAGCTGCAGAGCCCACTTTCAGTGCAATGGGTATCAGCTGCAGCGGTCATAGCATAGGTGATGAACAGAGACATGTTTTCAGCACATCGTTTTGGTTACTCTCACAACCTGAGGACAGAGCACACTGGTTGTTGTGAGTCCCAGTCTATGTGCCCAGGCTGCTCCATTTCATCCAGGTGGATTTTGGGTGTTCACTTCAGCCTTGCAAGTAGCTGGTAGCTCTGTGTTTCTTTACTGGTGCTGTGCTGCACATTACAGTGCTCAAAGTCCTTCACAGAATCACAGAATATTCTGGGTTGGAAGGGGCCCACAAGGATCATCAGAATACCCACAGTGGAGATAATGCCAAAATGTTTCTTATCTGCCATTCCTCTCTTGTCGCAAGAAGACAAACCTTCTCCCTGTCTCTTTATAGTCCCCTGCTCACTTCAAATGTCTTCATCCTCCTGGTGGCTTGTGATATTGCTGCCTGAACCTCTTCCATCTTTCTCGTATTGTGCTGGTGTAAGAACTGTTTCTCTAAATCTTAACTATCTCCTTCCAACTCAGTTGTCAGCCAGCACTTCATGCGCGTAAAGTCACAATGCTCAGTCAGCCCCACTTCTGATAGAAAAGGGGAATACTCCATTTGCTGGGGCTGTACCCATGAAAGTTTCCTGAATTCCCTCCTTCATCTCCTCCAGTCAGGGCAGTCTTGAGATTACATACAGAGATAAGAAGGCTTTCAAATCAGGTCATAAAAAAATCTTATTCAGACTAAGAAAGCCATGCAGTCCTGCCTTTATTTTTGTGCCCGATTTCATTTTGCTGCTTGACCACTCTCCACATTTCCTAAACTCCAAGAAAAGCTGACAGTGCAAATGAATGGAATGGGCAGTCATTAATGGGGAATTAACTCTAATTCCTTAAAATAAGTATTAACATGTTTACAGGCATCCATCTCCCTGCAATGATGAGCAGTACGACTTTTCCAAATGAAAGACTAAAACAAGAGTGTCACAAGAGTGTCTACTTCAAGTTAACACTGGAAATCTGATAATCAGCTGTTTCCAGGCAGGACCATAGGATAGGACTATGAGTGAAGTGTAATTTCTACACCTATTTCTTTTATCACATAGAATAAGTGTTTTGCCATAATTTTTACCGTGTTTATGTTACTTTTGATCTTAAGGTTACATCCTAACAGAGGTTATGTTTTCCAAGAGGTGCTTACATGAGTACTGTGTTACATTGTGCATGGCCAAGAAAGCAGCTCTCCAGCCTGGACACAGATCCTCGCTGATGCTATTTCGAAGCCCCCTGAATTTGTTTGCTGATGTAGTCACCAAAATCCACACTCAGAATAATACCAGGTATGGAGTCCCAAATTTTCTCCTGTGGTTAACATTCCCAATAGCTGCTGTATGCCACTGGGTGCAACTGTAGGCAGATAAAAACTTTCTTTTGTCTCACTAAGATCCCATAGATTTTACACTGTCTAACATTGAAAAAGAATTTTTATGTGTTTATTCCCTAAAATCTGTTGGTGGTGAAATCTTCCTTACTCTTCTACCTTCTTCATACACTCTATGGCTGAGTTTATAACAGGCCCTTTTTTTTTTTTTTTACCTCAGAGTTTCAAAATTTTGCTGTGGCTGAAGTAAGCTGGGAGAGTGCCCATGGCTCCAGGCTCCCCAGTCGTTTTAACCCCTGGGTCATGTAACCTGTTTAGGGTAACCCTCTGCCAAACCATGACTCCCAATGCAATGTCTGTGCTTGAGGGATGGTCAGTGGAGGGGGACCAGTGGTACCAACTCACCTCTGTAGATGGTGCCCTGACCACAAAGCATCAAAAACCAAAATAGGTTGTGTGTCCTCAAAAGAGAGAGAAACAAAGTCCTCAAAGAATGTTTTAGGCTTTTTCTGACCCACACAAGCCATGGAAAAAGTCAAATTCATAAAATCTTAGATGAAGTTCTGAGGTGTCACTGGTGTGGTATGATGGCTTCCCTCCTACAATAAACTTGTGCTCCCCCTGGAGTCAATAACAAAACCCCTCTCAGGCTTCATTAGTGCCCAGAGTTCACCTCGAAAGCCCTTTTTATGTTGACCCTTCCCACAATGATCATCTCTGCTGATGCAATTGGGTTATTTGGCCACATAATGACTCAGCCATTAGTTTAGCATCTGTGACGACAGTTTCACCATCATTTGTCTGGGTGGGATCTCCTCGTAGGCAAATTACACAAACCATTTTGATGCTGTGGTAACAAAAAACACCCTTTCGTGTTGGTGAGTGCAAGACTTGGCCCAGATAAATGTAGAATTGGTGGCCTAAAGAAAAGGAATGAGCTGTTACATCAGGCGAAACTTACTAATTTCTACGACAAGCAGAGCAAGATTTAAGTGTCCATAATATGAACTAGAATCAAATTAATTTAAAGGGATTATCAACTAAACTTTAATCCTGAGGGCTGAGCTACAGTAGGGAGAGAAATACTGATGCATGTCAAGCCACAACACCTAAGTGTGTTTTCCTCTTGAAAGACCATTTCCCATGTGATCATTAAAGGGAACAGGCAACATCAAAGGTCATCATACAACTGCAGCAATATCCATGCCCTAACTCACAAAATCTGCTGCACATCCAGCAGCACTGACAACACCTTGCACCCTGTGTGTCCAGTCCAGCATGATTTAATGATGTAACTCTTTCACCAGTTATATCAGGTGGGAAGGGATGCTGAACACCTTCTCAGCTGCCCAGTGCCCATAATTTGGATCTGAGATTTCCAAAGGCCTGTGTGCTTCAGAAAATGTAAGTTTAATTTTTAAAAGGACAACAGAGAATGAAATTTGTTTCATTCATAACACTCCAAATTTTGAGAATTAGTGGAATAGCTTGAGGCCTCAATGTGATGAGACAGAGGGAAAATGTGAACAGATTCATTACTCTCTTTATATAAAAAGTACCGATTCACAGCAAAATACTTGTTCTGTGCAAGCAGCACAGGCTGGCCCTTGAGCACTGCAGGAAGACAAGGCATAATAAAAATTATCATCCAAGCAGAATAGTTATACTAACACAGGGCTGCATTTGGGCTAATCAGCTCTGAGGAGAGGCAGCCTTTTCAGCTCACACCCAGCACTAGGATTGCTGGCTCCTCAGGCAGCTCACTCAGCACCAACACAGCAGGAACTGAGCAGCATAGCCATGGCTCATGCCAGAATCAGCTCACCTGATTTCCAGCCTCACACCTCAGCTACTGAAGCCTCCTTTATTCTCTTTATTTCTAAAAACTCAAAGCTGAGGGAGGTATTATTGACTTTGGCATACCAACATTGAAGATCATCTCTTAAGTTTCACTATCTGATCCAGGTAATGTAACACTTTCCATTGCAGACTTGCTAATTCAGGATTTTCATTAAATACTGAAGAATAAGTGGATTTGATTATATCTCTGTGGGCTAGCTGGAATCAAAGGCAGCATTCCTTTATGTGTATGCACCAACTCTTTTCAAGATAATCAGTGTGTCTGCAACCTCCTTATCTTCACTTCCCTCTCCATACAGCTGGGACAGTGCCCCATCAAGATGGGTGCTATGAGGATGCATCACAAGGTGAGAAGTGCTAGGCTCAGCGAGCATGGGTGCTGCTGCTTGCAGAACATAGCTGGCTCAAAATGCATTCCTGTCGTTACCCAGGAACTGATCTTTAAACTTTGATTATGGAACTATATTTTTTTATAATATACATAAGAACCAATTAATTAGCTGAAAAGTAGCCCATTAGTATGCTGCATTAAGTTTACATTAGAGGCTGTCTTAAAGAACTGAATAGTCAAGATAGTTATTACCAGTTCACTATTTAACCCACATGCTTATGCAGACACACTATTATTCCAGAATATAGCACTTTATCCTGGCTCAACTCAATACAATTTGAAAATGGAGCAAAATAGTAACAAGAATCACTTCATTATTCTGCATGTAGGGAGTTCATGGCAAACAGCTCCTCAGCTTTGAAAGTATAGTCTACATTAAAGTCCTCTGTGGGTAAATCCTTTGGAATTAGCATTCTGTTATTATTACAGTGATGACTGAAGACACAAGCTATCTTCCCTCCCTGTCTTGCCATTTTGTGAAAGGCATCATATTTGTGTCACAGACTTAAAAGTAAATGTGTCGCTTGATGTTCACGGAACACAAAGTGCATACAACCTCAAAAGTACAATTTACAAACCAGGTTCCAATCTCTTTATGGTATTGGAGTGGATTTAAAAGTTAAAGCAGAACTATTTTATAGTGAGTTTTCTAGTTTAGTGAGTGGAGAAAGTTATCCTCTGCTATAAAGAGTAGAAAAGTTAGAAATTCAAGTATTTAACAGAAATGAGGAATAACTTTGCCAGAAAAGCTTGTTTTCACAGGCTGGGAACAAACTGAATTATCCTGAATTCTACCTATAAAGTTTAACACTTATTGACTTAGATGGCAGCTAGGACCTTTATCTATTAAAAGTATAAGCATAAATTTGTGTTTAAAAATAACTCCTTCTTACCTCCTGTTTGTGGCAAAATAATTTTCTTTATGAAATGCAACTGAGAGTGATTCTAGAATTATTGGTCGCTAGAGAAAAATCTAGCATTGCTTGGAATTTCCTGAAAAGTCAGAAAGGACACTTCTATTTCTAACTATTGGGATGCAGCATCCAGCTCCCAGTGTGCCTCCAGACCTGGTATGGACACCAGGACCTACTCACTCACTCACTCACTCACTCACTCATAGCTCTCACCCCAATCCCAATCCTAGAGTCAGAAGAAGGACCCCCAAACTATTTCTAGCATGTCAAAGATATCAATGGATTATTAAAAATATTTCCACACATATTTGAAGCCCATGCTGTAAGAAGTAATGTTTTTAAACTAAAAGACAGTCACTTTAGGTTAGATATAAGGAAAACATTTTTCACAATGAAGGTGGTAAAACACTGGCACACACTGCCCAGAGACATGGTGGATGTCCCATCCCTGGAAATATTTAAGGTCAGGTTGGACGTGGCTCTGAGCAACCCGATCTAGATGAAGATGTACCTGATCATGGCAGGGGACATGGACTAAATGACCTTTAAAGGTCTCTTCCAGCCCAAGTTATTCTTTAGAGAGGCACCAAGGATCAGTGCCACCTCCTCCGATGTCAGAGGAACACACAGCCAACCCCAGCAGTGCGGACATGAGAACAGACACGTTTTCCACTAGCCAAGGCACTATTCATCACAGTTCTTACCCACATGCTCCATTTTCAGCACAGGTGATCACCAGGATTTCTATCTGACCATTAACTGTTGTGTATCTAGATGTTTATCAAAGAGATTTCCTAAATCAACGTCCCCACAGCTGTACACTTTCCAGGCATGTAGGGATTTGTATCTCATTTGTAGGTACCATACACACCTGAATTTCACAATTTCATACCAAGTCCCCCAGTTTTTATCATCTCACACAGAGAAAACTTAAAGTCTTTTGCCAGTTAAACAGACTTTTGTGTCTTATCGCAAAATGCTGTGCTGAATTATAGCAAAGTTGCAGTTTGCTTTTGAATACCAGGTCCCAGAAATAACTGCATCTTTATGAAACACACACAAGAGTTTTTGAGCCCACTGCCTGATGCTTTCTTCACAAATATCAGTTCCTTAACATCCCCTTCAAATACATGCTATCGCCTTACTTTATCAGCCATGATGGAAGAGAAGTCAATCAAAGTCTACTCTTGTCTTGAAGCTGAAATCCCACCTATGACAACAATCATCAGAATAAAACCAAGAAAAAGGCCATCTTAAGATATTTGCAGCAATATTAACCATGTTAACCAATTCTGTTTGGAGCTGTTGACAGATCTTCAGCTTATCAAAACCCCCAGTCACTCACTTGTCCTCTAAGAGGCTTTGTCCAGTGATCAGATTTTTCCCAGATGGTGCATAGTCCCAGTTCTCTTCCACAATCCCAAGGTAGTATGTTCTGGTCTTTGCTTCCACCACTGCAAACAGCCAGAGGAACCCCAGGGCACGGAGGCAGCCACTACGCTGCGCAGGAGGCATTTGTGGTGGTGACTGCGAGGTTGGCAGCGGGCAGGCAGCGGCAGGGCGCACCACAGGGAGCTCACCCCTCCCTCCCTCCCAGCTCTCAACAAGTTATAAATAAGGAAGGGACAGAGAAAAGCTCCTCCTTTTCAGCAGGTTAGGACTGGGATAGGTAGATAGCTTGACTATGCAGAGCAGGGCTAGGGAGGAGGTTGCTGTCATGGCAGGACCTTTGCCAATGCTTTAGTGAGTGCGTAAATTGCTCACTTACCTGTCCAGGCTAGAGTCAGTCAGTGCTTTTTAGAAGTTTGTATGCTTATTTGCCCTCTTTTGTCCAGACTAGGGGATATAGCATATTGAGGCAGAGGGGGGATTGGTGATTTTGACATCCCTGTTAGAAGTCCTTTTTCAAAAAATTTATTTTAACTATTTTAGTATGGCAGAGATTTCTAAAGCTAGCATCTTGCTGCCTTCATTGTTTAGGTTTTGGGGTTTTTTTTCAATGACATAACACTGAGTTATAATCCAGCATTACCAGAGAGAGCAAAAGAATTGGCCAGTACCTCTCCAATTTCTAGGATTTTCTGATCCATTTATTAAGATTGCAAGTTATCTGAATATATTCAGTTTTAGAGTCCCCAAAATGAGGCCCCTTTTTACAAACATTCCTACAAATTAGACCCCTTATAAAGTCTTTTCATTTGGACACCTAAGAACTGAGGCACACAAAGATCACCCTTTTATTAACCTTGGTAATTAACATGCACATGTAGCTCTCTAGAAAATCAGTCCCTCCCTTTATGGTTTAACTTCCTCTAAGAGGATATCTGTATTACCGTCTTGGCAAAGCCCAGTGTAAACCTATACTTGATAGGATAGAATATTCTAAACCACTTGCAGAACATCCCCAAAAATATCACCTAGGTGGCAAGACATTTTGCGAAGTCATATTACTCTCTTCCTAATTTTTAATGGACTGAAGACATAAAAAAACTTGCAGTTCTGGAATACGGTTCTTAAGACTCATTGCAAGCTTTGACAACTGTGAAATTCCCCTTTCAGCTCCAGAACTATCTGACCTCTTCCTGTTAAAGCCAATGGTTACTCATGGCTAGGGGTTCAAGAGACTTAACAAGTGGACTTGGGGTAGTCACAGGTTTAATCTGTCAGCCAAAACATAGCTCAATGATGTGAATAAGGTTTTATGTGGCACTTGTGTGAGGTTCACCCTCTGGCATGCAATAGCAATGGCTACACGTGCAGTCAGCTGTGCTGGACACCTCTCTCCATCCCTGGTGTGCAGGTGTCTCTGAAATCACAGAGAATAACTCAAAAAACAAGTAAGGTTCACAGCAGCCCAGTCTGGACCATGGTAGGTCTTATCTGCATTAAGAGACAAGGCACACAAACATATAGAATATTTTGCTAAAGAAACTTTTGGTGGTTTTAGGCTACGTTTTGCATCTCTTTAGCTATGAGGACTGAAAGCCCAGTATATGTATGTAACAATGCAGTCAGACAAGTGCAAATGGTCAGCTTGACAGAGCTGTATCACAGTGGTCCCTCAGCTGTAAGCTTCTCTCTGATGCATGCTGAAGTTCGTTTTCTCATGTCAGTTAAATGATGAACAATGAGCAGGAGGAGAGGCGATAGGACAAACAGAATTCCTGATACTCAGCACCCACAGTCTTCCTGATAACCTTGGAGACCTTGCTCATCTCTTCACTCTTCTACTGCAAACCACACATGCTGCCCAGCTTCTTGGCTTCTCATGTCAGTCTACGTCCTCACTTCTAAAACAGTGATATTTAAAAATCATCTTTCATCTCCACTGCTTTGTTGTGTTTCCCTGTTGTGTTACTCAAATGATGACAACTTAAAAGTACTGTGATTCCAAAAGGCATAATTAGAAAGCAAAAGAAAAGACAATGACTGCAGGACAGTCAGAGCTTTGCCAGCTGGTGGCATAGCCATCAAACATGCCACCAGGGTGGGACACACAAGCCAGCTGGTGGGCTATGAAACTGAAAAATCAAGGTGACACTTGGAGGTTAGCAGGATCCCACTTTGCACAGGGCCTGGGACCCTCCTGCAGAGAATACTTCCACTGCCAGAGTAGTTGTCCTGAGCCCAGGGAAGCTACAGACTTCATCTCCTGTCACTCAAGCACCTGAGTTTAGAGAGCTCAGAACAGGGTGCCTGTGTTATGCAAATATTCACTGTCATAAAGTAGTAAGCGCTTTGCATTTGAATAGGAATTATGTTTATTTATAAAGTGCACTTTGAACGATATTGTGTGGATTTCGGTTGCTTAAGTCAGTCATTTGCATGGCATTAGAGATATTTAAGGACTGGGTACAGGGCCAATTTCATCTAGACGGTTTTTCTATGACCTCCTGTCTCTTTGCTTTCATGCAACTAAAGAATTCTGTAATATGTTTAACTAAATCTCTGTATATGTGGACTCATGCAACTCAAGAAGATCAAACTATAGGGGAATAGGAAGGGGGAGTGTCCAATTCTGAGCTGGCACTTGACTGCACTATAGTAATTTAAATAATAATAGTGCTATGTCCTAGTTTTTATATTGCTTCTCATGCACCCAAGATTGGGTCCTGGCAGCTTTCTTCTTAGAATAACAATTTATATTCAAATATGAAGTTAATTTATTTGTCTATTACTGTAAAATTTATTTATGTAACCGAAACAATGTGTGGACAATGCCACCTTATATCAGTAATATGTTGTAAGTCTGGTAAACGCCTTAGCTTGGCTTTGGCACTTACTAGATCTGGCAACTTGCAATCCTTTTACATCCACACATTAACACTTAATTACCTTGTCACATCATTAAACTCAGGTACATTTACATTCTGGAGAAGTGCTGTGGGCGTGACTCAGAAAAAGATGAAAGAACAGCTGTTTTGCCCTTGCATCATGAAAATTTCTGGGAAGCTCCCCTCCAGCGATGAGGTAATGGGATTAAGTTTGTCACTTTGTTCAGGATTCTTTCAGCAATGGGCTTGGGTACTGGTTCCTCTGAAACTTTCTGTCCCTCTGAATGCTAAAATTAGAGCATGGCCGGGTTTCAAAATTTTGTAATGAGCAGCAATGTTCATAGGTCTGAAGGGTGAACATCCTGAGTACCAGTTTGTGAACGAGCCCTGAAACATCACCAATAGAGCTTTCTTTTCAAGTGCATTAGGAATGATTGCAATAATTAGCTTAAGTTAGTGCACTAAAGCCCAGACTTGTGCCAACTAATGTGAGTGATTTAACTACAACACTTAAGTTAACCTTGTGATTGCTGTATAATCAATTAAGAGAGATGCTGGATGTGCTGGTCTTCATCAGTTCCTTGAAATTAGGCGGCTCACAAACAAGGACTTTATTCAGACTGCCTACTACTGAAACCCAGCTTGCATTCTCTATTGAGCAAAGGCTGAGTTGATGTTCATGTGTATTGTTTACTCTGTTCCCTCTGCTTCTTCCTGATAGCAGTAGAATTCCCAGTCATAGGTGCCCCTTCTCAGTCCCTTTGCTGTGTTGGTTTGTCTCCATTGCAGTCCAGGTTGGGGAATTTTTGTTTCAAGCATAAAATTACCCTCAGCTGGTATTGCCACTAGCCCTGGAGCTGTGCCTGTAGTGACCATCTCAAGGTGACAAAGAGTGTGTGTGGTACATCTGGGAACTGAATTATACCCTCCTAAATTTCATATCACTCTTTTAACCAAGACATCCTTTCCCTTCATCAGTTTTCCCATGCTCTCCAGCCACGAACACATAATAAATACAAAAGTCTCATAGTGTGTTGCTGAAAACTAATTTCTATTGCACTTTCTAATATTTTTCCTGAGTTGCAAGAGCAGTGAGCAGAATGTATAAACCTCATGTTACCTTGGGTAGTCACACAAGGTGTGTCTAAATTACTTCAATCTTTTGAGTTCACAGTGGTAGGTTGGAAATCTCAAAAACCACCTGCCCTCCAAGACATCCACAACTTCTATTTGTAATTCTGGATAGGATTTTGATGAGAAAGGCTTCCTTGGCATATACATCACTTCCCAGGAGCACTCCAAGTCTGAGCACTTGTTGGAGACAGAAAGACAAAAATGCTGCTGGAACTCCAAGAATAACAAGGACCTGCCATCAATGAGGATATTAGAAGGGCAGCTGTAACACATATTACATGCGACACAGTGAACCTGACTCACATATCCCCAGAAATCTTTGTGGCAGGACAGAGACAAACCCATCTCTCCAGATTCCCATGTCAGAGTCCACATGGCTCCATGGTATTGCCTTCCAGCCATTTGGGCTCAGTCCATGTACCCAGCTCAGGGTCACAATTGGACATTTACCACAATGGTTGCCTGGAGATCATTAGGGCAACATAATTTTCTCTGTACATCTCTGTGCAGATGTTCTCCTTGCAGAAGGCCTACTTTGGTATGTTACCAGTTGTGGACAAATTTTGAGTCAAGGTGTGAAATTGAAAAAAAGGGCTTCTGTTATATCAGAAGCAGCACACAGGTTCTTTGTTTGCCGTCAGGGTTTTGAACCAAACCCAGTATCTGCCACAATGACAACAAAAGACAATATTGTAGCTGAATTTAGACTTTAGAGATACCAATTAAACATTGGGGAAAAACCCCAAACATATTTAAATTTGAGAAATGTAAAGGAATGCAATAATGAGAAGGAAGGCATTGACCAGCATACTGAAAGAAGCTGCAAGTTTGAAGAGATTACAATAAATTACCAAATAAGCTGGACAAGTGAAATGTGCTCATCCTCAAAAGCCACTAAAACAAAGCTAAAAAGAAAGCACGTTTTGATCCTAATTAAGAGAAGCTTCTTGCATGTGGTAACTCATGTAATATCTGCACTGTTAAAACAAGGCTAAGACCTCAACAGAACTTCAAGGTACATTATTTATGGGTTTCTATGGTGCTGCCCATTGTTGCACTTAACAAACATGAAAGAGCTCAATGTTACGTCAGCACTGTGGGACAGAGCGTGTTTATTAACCCTATTATACAAATGAGGAAAGACAAAGGGTAGGTAATGTCCAGACGCTCAAGCAGCAAGGCAGCCTGGTGTCTTGAACTCCCTGTCCAGAGCTGGGAGCAAGGCAACAGCCCCCCTGCCCCACAGCCTTTGCCTTGAGCATCAGCGTGGTGGAGACCAGGGTCCTGTTGGACTTTCACTGTTTGTGAAAGGCATGCTGTGACTGCTTGCTTGGTGAAACCCTTTCACACCCAGCTTTGCTGCCTGCCAGGAGGAGGGCCAGTGCCAAGGTCCACTTGGGCTCTCCCTTGAGTAGCTCCACTGCCTGCCCAGCCTCCTACAGATGCCTCATGGGCATCACGGGATCTTCTTCCATCACGTCTCCCAGCACTGACCTACTTGCTTACCCTAGAGGTAACAAGCCCTTTTGTTTTCCACCTATGAGATCATTGCCTCATTTTCTCTATGGATAAATAGGGGAGTTGTGGTAATAAACCCCAGCACTGGAGACCTAGCCGGAGCTATTTAAAGCAGGTAGCAGAAAAGAAAGTATCAAGTGCTGTGAACAGAAAAGAAAGAAATTATGTCATTTTGTCTGTACAAGTGGCCTCCTAACTGTGACAAACTCAGCTCTGCCAGGCAAGACACCCCCAGGAGTGCTACTAACCTGCGCACTCCCAGAAGGCTTGTGACATTTTGCTTGGGGTCTGCTGATTAAATGGGAGGGTGTTGTGTGCAGTGGAGGAGCTCACAGGAGTTACCTGTTGTCCAGACAACGCTCCAGTTTCTCTGTCCGAAAAGGAGCAAATGGGGAAAATGTCACAACCTTGTGGAAACCTGGATAATTGCCCACAGTGGAATAATGTGATTTATGGGATATGCTGCCAGCACTTTTAGTGTCTTTCATCTGTGTCTACAAAGCTTTGCAATATGGAGCATTTCTACCACTCTTCAGTGACTTTGGTACTTCCTATTTGAACAAGCCTATGTTGCAACCAGAGAGCCATTCTTGGAATGGAATCTTTCAGATCTGAAATTAAAAAGGGAAATAATTATAAATTTTGTAGTCTATGGAAAAAAACTCTCTCTCCTCCACCAGCTCAGTTATCACTTTGAAGAGTGGTCTTCCAAAACATCATTTGCCTTTGTTTTATTATTCTGTGTGAGTACCAAATCTTGTATAGTTGCTACTGACAATTTCTCCTACTCTCTGCCCAACTCTTGCCTAGTCTTTCCTTTCACCTGTGCTCACCTCCCAGTTCTGGGAGCTGCAGAGCACCCTCAGTTTAAGAGAGACATGCAGCAGACAAGATAACTGTGGTTTAAAACTCCAGAGGTGGGTCACGACTCTTGGCATCTTTCTTTGCAAGTAAGGGCTTGTGAACATGGCAAGGATGAGGCCTGGGAAGCCCACACTAAGTATACAAGAGTGATGAAATTTGCCAACTCTGTTGCAGATTCCTCTCCAAAAGGATTATGAAGTGAAAGGGAGTATGATGCTAATATGGCTGCAATGCCCCTGGGTCCAAGCTGAAGTATTTCTGTCCTGTAGTGTGCTTACATTTCTGAAATCAGGACTAACTCAGACAGCATCACACTAGCTTTGCCAACATGGTGTCAACAGAACTTCCTCCTTTTCCAGGCCAGGTTAGTAGCTCGAATGGGAAGCTTCAGAAACAACAGTGCCTGAAATGCTTCCTCCTGCTCTTGCAGGACTTGGGGCAGATCACAGTCTGTATGATTTGGAAGTAGAAAGTGGACACCAAACACCACATCTGGGCACCTCAGAAAACAGCCAGAGCCTCGTAAGTGCTGAGCAAGCTCCCCAATGGAGGAAACATGGTTTCAGCTGACTAACTGTAAGCCCTCAGTTAGCCTTAGCTTCTCCTTCTGTGTGCTCATCCACAAAGTGGGGATGATTATATCTGACTCCCTCTCCAAGCATTTGGAAGCTAATTTACTTAATGCTTGTCAAGCACTTTCAGGTCTTCAGATGAAAGGAGCCGCAGATAGGCAAAGCATTGCTATTACTATTAATTATTTCTATTGTGCAAGGAGAACATGAAAGCAGCAAGAGTGATGATTACTTGCTTCCTTTACAAGTGTCAAGACACAGTGCAAATACACAGACAGGGTTCCTCCCTGCCCTGCAGTGCTCCTAATCTTACCAGCCAGATCAACCAGACAAGGAGAGGGAAAAGGAGAGCAAACTCAGACAAAGGCAATGCATGTAGTGACTTACCGCACACGGGTTGGATTTGCAACAGCTGCTTTTTAAAAGTCTCCTGTTAGCCACAAAAAGCACAATATCACTGTTTAGAGGTATTTAAAAACCACAAGTCAGGCTTTGAAAAAAGGAAAAGTTTTTTACAAAAGCTAGTAAATGCTAATTCTTCTATTTGGCCTCTGATTTTTCAGCAAATCAAGTTTGGAAGTCTTTCCCTGCAGCCACAAATACTGAAAATATTGCACTCATTAAAAAAGTAAAAATTCTCCAAAACCAATATAAAGTATTTGGATATGTAAGACAAATTCCTGGCAGTAACAGGTTGCTGTCAATCAGTTGCTCAGTAGGAAGAAAATGAGCATGGACTTGGTGGCAGCTCATCCCTCTTCCCTCCCAGGCACCCAGTGAGTCTCTCACAATTAGTTTTCCAGGTTTTCCAAGGTGCCAGGGGCTGAGTGCAGAGCAGAGAGGAGTCTACATGCAGTGATGAGATGCTCCACAGTAATTTGTTCCTTTGTCTAATGCTTGACTAGAGAGGCAGACAGACAGAGATGTGAAAAACCAGGTGGATTCCTGCCAGATGCTGAAAACTCTCGCATGTTGCTGTGGAAGGGCTGGTGTGGGTCAGCTAAGGGGGTAGGAAGCATGACCAAGGCCAGTAGTGTAGCAGGACTGGGATGCTCTGTGGGGAGATGTGCCAATCAGAGCCATCCCACCTTTCCTACAGAGTGTGAAGGGTGGCAGAGGCAGATCCCGGGCCAGGCTAGCCCAGCAGTCAGGCATCTGCATCCCTCACCTCCTTCAGGGTCCATTTCAGCCCATCAGTGGAAAGAATGGAACTGCAATGTCCTGGGTGAATCTGACTGCTGTATGACTCCAAATTATTTTCTTGTTAGCTTTTTTCCAAGAGGAAGTATTTGGTTAATTTAATAATAGCTAGCAAATATGCTTCGGACAGTATCAACTGCATTTTTTTTTTGTGAACTATCCATGGGATAAGGATGCCTGATGGAAACTACCACTAGCTGTGTGCTGTAATTAAACTATTGAACTACTCCTAAGAGAATCCCAGCCTCTTTCAGAAAGCAATTTTTTCAAGGAAGAGGCAGCAGTGTTTCTGGAAGGTCATAGAGAAGTGCATTCTTATCTCATTAAGCATCTCAAGGATATTAAAATAGATTTAAAATGCTGAACCAGCTGTCCTCTATGCACTGCTTCTGCTTTCCAGGGCTGCGTTTCATCCTTGAGCTTTCACCAAGCTCCCTCTAATGGCCAGAGACATTGTGGGTCATTGTCTCTCTGTGCCACTGCAGGGGCAAGACACAGGCACGAATCCCCAGCATTGCACAGGGTGAGATGTGTTTCATAAGGACGCCCTCCAGGTTTTTGTTTTAATAGTATGTTTGGGTTCATCTCTCACCTAACTCTTTTATGATCTTGTCTCCACCCAGTATCTTCCCTCTAAACACTTCCCCAGGTTCTTGCCTTTCTCCCCAGCCACTGGAGATGTTCCATCATTGCAGAGTTAATGCATGCCTTGCCCTTAGCCCACACCTAATATAAAGAATGGATTACACCACCAAGAGCATGCACTGGACAGTTTGTTCATCTTTTTAAGTCTAGCTTTTTGATGTCTTCCTCGTGCCAGCTCAAGCAGGGCCACCTGGAACTGGCTGCCCAGGCCCATGCCCAGATAGCTTTCGAATATTTCCAAGTATGGAGATGCTTTATCTCAAGAATGGAGACAGACAGTTCACACCTTTTCAGAAAGAACCTTTAAATATGTCTCCCTAATTTTAGACACAAACAAAAATCCCTGCAGTAGACCTTCCTTAACATCCCCCCACTCTCCAAAAATTAGAGTTTATCTGCCTTCTAGTGGACATAGAAGCAGGTAAGAATAAATAATTTGATCATGGAGACTGCTTCATTTCTGAGGAAAAAATTTGTAATGTGATTGTCTGTGCAAGCAGAGAATTTCTTTCAGAAACCCGTGCAGTGTTAAGAAATTCCCTAAGGCACTTTCCACTTTGGGAAATATTACCTCAGACCCTTCTGCTACATAAGTGGAGATCTGAAATACTATCCCGTCCCACACTGTGCCCAAACTAATGACTTCAGAGTCAGCAAGGGAATGCATTGTCTTTTATTCAATCATCCAGCACCAACAGGAAAAAAACAGACAAACCTCAGGATCTGAAGGCCAGCTGTATTTCATAAGGCTTATCCAATTTTCCCACATATATCTGTTTCTCTGATACAATCAAAGTAAGTAGTGAGTACTTCTACTAGCAAGCAGTAATTCTGACTACAAACCTGACCTCATGTACGTGTTCAAAACATCAGAGCCATGCACACAGAGCTAGTATCGATTTCGCTTTTTTTCCTTCTGGCACAAAACCAGATGGAGATTGTGAACGAGCGGACAGTCCCCCTTGCAATAACAAAACACCTAATGATCACTTCTGACCTCCTGGCTGTTTCCCTCCTCTTTCATTCTGGTGGGAGTCTCTGCTCCAGTGCCTCAGCCTTGCACAGAAATTTTTAATCTCTTTCAATTGACCTGGACAAGCTCCAAGTCTCAGTCTGACGAAACCCCCACTCTAGACTACAGAAACTTTTCCTCCTGACAGTGTCAAATAGCTCTTAAAAATACAGTGAGAGTTTTTTGACAAACCCCATGTTTCTTCAGTATATTCCCAGTATTTGCTCTTCATTACTGAAGGCTTCCTGAAAGACCCAGAGCAGCTCAGGGCAAGAGAGGAAGGGAGAAGGAGCACCAGACGTAGTAACATTTCTCCCATTTGCTCAGGTAAAAGAGCATTTTCCAGTGGGTACTGCTTTAGCTCCTAATTCACCTGCACAAACTTGGACAAAGCCCAGTGTCAAAACACAGGGATGACAAATTACTTTCAGCCAAAACCAGAAAGAAGTGTTGCACGAAACTGGAAAAATGAAAGCACAAACCTCTAATTATTTTAATATTGTATGGTGACTGTGTTGTTCTGTGTTGAGAGCACAAACAACCCTTGGCCAGAGGTCATGGTTCATTGCTCTTTTAGCAAACATTGGGGTTGGCACAGTGCCATCCCTGGACAAAACCACTCAGGTAATTAAATAGAATGAGCTTTGCGATAAATCAGGTGAACATATATGCACACAAATAAGCAGTGGGTAATACTTTGCTGTGTGGGCAGAGCTCACTGGCTGTTGTTTCAGGACCATTCCCCCTCACTGCAGATGGTGCAGAGAGTTGTCTATGCAATCCTAGGGTGCCCTGGGCCCACAGACTCACTGATAACCATGGGGTTTGTTCCCAAAGAGCTGTCTCTTGACAGTGACTCCAGTGTCCCCAGGGGCAATGACGTGTATGCTACCATTGAAGGTGGAAACCTGTGCTTAGCAGGATGTCATCTAGGGATGAGAGAGAGTAGTCTAAGCATGTAGGAAGGGGGTTATGCATAAGAGGAGAGACAAGTAAAAATAAAGAAAGAAAAAGAAAAGGAAAAATAAGTAAAACAGGAGAGAAGGAAAGATCCATCCACGTGACATTTAAACTCTTGTTGCTGTGAAGTGCATGTCCAGCATATGCTGTGTGTTAGGACCACCAGTTCATGATGGTACCGTGCAGCAAACATACTCCCAAAGAGTGAGGAGAGCCTATTTCAAATTTTGTCCAGAATAACATCCATTCCACCTCTTCAGACTCATATATATTCTTAGTATAAGCACCATAACTTGCACAACTCAATTATTGTTATTTTTTTTCTGGCTATCTCTGATCTGATTCAAGTCATGAGACTTTTTGCATTGAACTGCTCCTCAGCTTCCTTGATGCTCTTGCCCTGCAATCAGCTCTTTGTTGCCTGGGTCATGTGGGTCTGGGATACTGGGATATAGATAGAAGAAAATCTGAATGACACTGGTGGTGCCATTTCCATCTAGCTGTTTCTACCTTAGCAGAGCATCTGCATGCCCCTAGACACAGGCAGACATCTCAGCCTGGGTACCTGCAGGAAGAGCAGCAGGGGCAGCTGGGGGTCTGGGTCAGATGATCTGCAGTGCCCAAACTTATGAACTTCTCAAAGCCAGCTCATCTCGGAAAAAGCTTTTTAAGAGCAGTTTGTTTCCTAATTCTTCCTCAGGAAAATCAACCTCCCTTTGCCGCAGATGAAGGGAACATCAGCAGCAGCAAGGGATAATTTGTGTCATGGTGTCAAAATATAATAAGCTAAATTGAGTGCAGTGTCACTGTGTACTTGGAATAAAGCTTTGATTTCAGAGGAGCCACATAAGACCTGAAGGAGAATAGATGTGAGCAGAGCTGCCTGCCTCCTTTTTCCGCAGTGGATCAACAGCAAAAGGGGCATTTTTGCCTTAGTGCACAGCAGCTGCACTCCAAATGGGGCAGATCTATTAATAGAGTAAGTGGGCAGCCAGATATGCCCTTCAAAAACTTGCACACGGCTATAATTCTTCAGTTTCTAGCTCTGACATTGTACCACCCAGGGAAATTGTGCGCTTGGAATGGTTTTCATTGCTAGCACAATGAACAGGATTTTTCGCATGTTTGCATTTCCTCTCTCAGTACCCATGCTACTACATGTAATTGGAAAATTAATAAAGAGTTTCTGACTAAAAGGGTACAAATAAAAGAAGGACCAGAGCTGCTGTACACTAAATCAATATAATCAGGAGGCATTGATCAGTGGAACACAAAATGCTTTCATTGCCTTAAAAGTCAATATTGCAGGGGGAAAAATAGATGTACACAATCACATACACTCAGCTCGGCCACTAAACACTTCACAGACAAAGTTCAGTGTTTCCAAGTGTTTTAGAGCTTGCTTTCTTTCATTTCTGTTGGATGAGTGTATCACTTCAGAAAAACAGATAGGAGTCAGGCTGTCTGGTGTTAATACAGATTTTTATTGTGTTCTTCTTTCTGGCATTCCTTCTGTACTTCACAATGAGCAGTATTTAGTTCAGATCTCTTCATAGGCTGAATACAGATACTACACAATAATGAGAGAATCTAAATATATTCTTGAAGCAGTACGAGAATTGTGTTTAATTTATCTTATCAGTATTTCATTTTTTCTGTAATAGCTAGAAGCACTAGTCTTTGGTTAAGCCCCTGAGTGCAAAATGTTGAACAAACATAGATGAAAAGACTGAACTTGCCCCAAATAGTTTAATATCTATGTAATAGATATTAGGCTTTGGAAAGTGCAGAGAAGAAAATTGAAAAGGTCAGTAAAAAATGTGTAGTGATGGGGACACAGTATAGGTGAGAAACTGTAGAGGTGCACATCACCCTGGAGGGCTATGAACCAGGCAAAACCAGGCACAATCAGAATCAAGGATGTTGAGGCCAACTGAGTGTGTTAGATATATGAGGATGAAAAAGGTGCTGCCTTAGAGATACTGTAGAGTAAGAGTCTATAAAAACTCCAAGCAACCAGGATATGAGGTTTAGGGGGAGGATTCATCTTAAGTATCATTATGAAATTTCCTTATTTGCTTTTTAACTCTCTACATATGCTGGCAAATCCCCCCAGGTACTTCAGCTGTCAGTGCAAATTGCTAGTGGTCTTCAGGTTGTTCTAAATTTAATTTTTTAACTGCTTTAAATGCCATTAGGCCTTGTGCCTTTGTCCTGTCTGAAGATTGTCTGAGACTTGGCCCATCCCTAGAGACTCTTTTATCTTTTTTCCTCTGTCAAAACAAAGTTTGGTTTCCCTTCCATAGTCCCACTCTCTCCTCCTTGGAATAGTGTGCTTTTTTTTTTCACTTGGTTTACCTCCCTTGGTCACACTTCTCCCTTCTCTCCAGCCTTTCTGTCCTTTTTCCTATTTTTTCTCCTGGCTTACTGTGAATTTTGTTTCCCTCCCTTCCCACCTCCACTCTCCTCATCTAGCTCTCCCAGCAGCACCTTTTGGAGCACAGGCAGTACTGAATTATAACACCCACAACCTGTTGTGCAGAAGACAATCACACACCAATGGTCAGACTTTGCTGTGCCACCACCTCATGCTTCAACCACATTTTCTGCCACACACCCATTGTTCCTCTGCCATCTCCTGCCTTTCCTCTTCTGCCAAACTACACATGGTTGAAATGGTTGCAGCTGTAAAAAGGTCTCCACTGCTCCAATCTGCATGTCCTGGGGGCCAAGTCATTGACCACTGGAACACTGCCTTAAAATAATCAATAACCCTGAGTGACATGCCAGCCTTATGCTGGCCAACCAGGGATAACTTGGGGTATTTCCTCATTCTCCAAAGAGAAACAGCTATTTGTTTAATAGTGGCTGTCACCCAAAAACATCGCTGAGCCTCCCTTAGACCGCCACGCTCCAGGAGAGAGGAGCAGGAAAGCCTGAAGCTCGCTGTGGGGAACTCTGGAGCCTGGAGGCCATCTTAGCCCTGTCTAGAAGGTAAGCAAAAGTACTTGCACACTTTCCTTAGCATTCGAAAGCAAAACTTTCTAAAACCCTCATTAAAAATTAGAAGCTTGCTCTCGCTGCCTTGCTTAACGAAGCTGTAGAATGTGCTTTTGTTTGGTGAATTAATAAAGTGTTTTAAGTGCTTCTGGCAATCCGGAGTGTTTTCCTAAGCTGTAATAACCCAGTCAGAGCCTCTGATGTACGCAGGTAGCGAAGCGGCGTTGATTTTGGTGGTAGAGGCTCTCGCTAGGTCTGGTGATTGTTGTTTAGGTAAGTTCTCCCTGCAGTTTGAAGTGGTATTGAGATAGGTCAGAGAGAATCCCCTGTTCTTCCAGTCAAAGTAACATCATGTTGCTTTGCACTGAACAAGAATCGGGCCCTCCAGCAATGTACAAAAGGTGCAGAAGAGGATTTATAAGTCAACTACAAGACTCATCTTTTGTAGAAGGAGGCCAGGCTGTGCCTGTGCTTGTCTGCTTCTTTCTGGTGTGGGGAAGTAGTTGAGGCTGGGCAAAGACATGGAAAAGCTAAAACTGGAATGAGATGAGAAAGCAGACAGGCAAAAGTCAGTGTAAGAAATAGCCTACGCACTGGTTATTTGAAAGACAGGTCAAATATCCAATATTCTGTCCATTTCCCTTCGCTCCCTCCCCATTTCATCTTTCACTTGCACACTGTTGGTGTGTTTAGATTTTTCTCAGCTTGAGCTGGGGCTTTTTCCAGAGGCTAGCACAATGCCTTGCCAAATTTTGAGCACTATATAAACAATAGGTAATGACCATAAACAATCTGTTAAAAATCTTCCCACCTGCAGTAGTTAAATTCCAGTTAACTTGTTTTAAACCTGGATTGAAAGGCACAACATGATTGCAAAGTGCGCAGAAGAAAAGGCGTATAAGCACAGTGCTCTTACTGAACTCATAGCAGCAGACAATAATGCAAATAGTTTTGCTATAGAAATGCAAACCAGAAGAAGTCTCTGGCAATCACAAGTACCTCACAGCAATATATGGCACCCCATAAAGTCTTTCTGTTTTCCCTCTCAATTACAGAGGTCTGTCCTCATGCCTTACCTTCCCTCTTCGCTGTCTTCATTCTGTTGGCAAAGTTTGTTTTAGCCTGTCTCTGGCTTTCTGAAACGTCTTCATATTGCCTTTTACTTGGGCCTTTTTTTGCTTAGAAACCCAACCTTGACTGATTTCTGTCTGATTTCCTAGCCTGCTTAATACCTTCTCAACACTAACCTGTGTCACAAAACTCTCAGGATTAGCCAATGCATATGACCAAATTGAGGGCCATTTCACTGTTTACTGCCTTGGTTATTATAAGAGCTATTTGCACATAGCAAGCATAGGCATCTGTGCATGCATGGCTATGGGTGTGTGTACTGAAATGGACTGTGGTCAGATCCTTATCCTTCTCTTGCATTTGGTGACTAGCAGGAGACCAAAGCCCTCTTTGTCATAAACTATCAGTTCTCTCTGAGGACAGAAACCTACAAATTGATATTTTGTATTTTCATGATATTTTATGTCTTTATGCATTTGAAAGCCTAGAGCTGGAGTGAAGCTTTGATAAAACATCATGAAGAAATTGTGGTCCGTTTGTACCATAAAGTTAAGGGCCGTCTGAAAGTTCAATAATCTCTGCCTCAGTGGTCTGAAATTTCCAAGCTGACATGGAGAAATATCTTTAGATCCATTTTTTACAATGATCAGTCTTTTTTCTTCGGCTAGAGATCACAGCTTGGGTGCAGTATGAGCTGAGATTGTAGACTTTGATGAAGAGGGATCGAATAGCAGCCTACAACACACTTGTGAGTGATAGAGGGGGCGGAGGGGTGGGAGAGGAGTGACAGCCCTGTTTACAGCTTGGGAGATTCAGGCTGAACATGAGAAAAGACTTTTTCACCAAGAGATTGAGTCAGTCTGGCAACAGGTCACCCAGAGAGGTGATGATGTCTCCATCTTTGGTGGTGTTCAGAGCTCAGCTACATAAAGCCATGGCTGACACAGTGACCTAGAGCTGCTGGTAGTCCTGCTTTCAGCAGGAGGCTGGACTGGAGACCTGCAGACATCCCTTTCAACAAGAACCTGAATGCTGTGAAATACTAAGCTGCTGTCTTATGTGCTGTGGCAGATCTCTGAAAATGAGGTGGGTTGGCTTTTTGACCCATCCTTAGCAAATAGCCACAGGATTAGACAGGTTTACAGTTTTTCATGTATTTTAAGGTGGGTGCCAATAAAGCCCATAACTCACAGTCTTATCTACCCTTATCTGCAGAATAAGCATGTCACAGAAAATAGTAATGAACTGTTCTTGCTGACAGGGCATTTTTGACTGAAATAGAGGAAATGCAGCTGGTAGAGGCCCAGGTGAGACTTCCCCATTTGCCACAGCACCAAGGGAGGGTTGAACATTCCTATGGCATTCTTGGTAACCATTTCCTGCTCTTCTAGACCTTCAGCACAAGAGATTTCAAATCAGCTTCCCAAGACAATGTGATACATCCACCTCCCCTTCTGCTCAAGGCCTTAGCCCCATCGTGAAGATTGCCAGCCAGGGTGTCTTTCTGTGTGGTCATGGTTTTGTTACTTAGGCTTCCAATGGACAGACAATTGTCCAGTAACAACTAAAATGAAACTCTCTCTTAATTTCATAACAACACAGGTTTATTCCTATAATTTTAAATAAATCCAAACATTCTAGTTTTGAATAATTCAATTTTAAATAGTCTCTGAAGAGAACAGGGTCTGTAAAGCAATATTATCAGTGTAAGTCTTATCTGGAATATTTTTTTCTTCAAAACTGATTCTTCTTTCATTAAAGAAGAAAACTGCTGCAATCCCTGCACTGCAGTAACCCAGAACTCCCTGTGTCTTTCCTGAGCAGAGAGCTGCCATGTGCACAGGGAAGTGTTCGAGGTGCATTGGGATCACCCTATTCCCACTGGCGGCATGTGCCATAGTCTCCAACATTCTGCTGTACTTCCCCAATGGACAAGTTCTGCAGCCCAGTGAGATAACCGATCTGGTCTGGTATTTCCATGGCATTCTGGGAGCTGGGATACTGGTAAGTGAGGTGCCTTTAATGTTTCTTATGGGGTCTGTTCTGTTTCCTTTTGAATTCAGGGCCAAGAAAACCTCCGTTAACAAAAAAAAATCATAGAAATGTGTTTTGCATAAACATGTGAACAGTTTAACTGGGAAGTTGGGCACATGACTGAGAAAATGGATTTAGAACAAAGAAGTGCCTAATCAAGGTATTCCTGAAATACATAAAAGGACTCAAAGACAGAAGGAAGCACTAGTGCAGACTGCTCACTGTGGAGGAGGGTTACATGGGTGTTCATCCTTCAGGAGCCAAAGCAAAGCTGAGATCCTAAGCTCAGCTGGAGGTCACAACTGTCTGCAGCCCCTCGTTACTCCTCTAACTGATTTTATGCACACATAATTCACAAAAACATGAAGGGCAAAACTGAAACATGTTTCAGTAGGTTTTAGTTCAAAATCCAGCCAACAATCCACAAATGTGGAGTTGCAAATTACTTAAACCACGAATGCTTCATGTTCCCACACTCCCACCTACATCCTTTTGGGTTTGATCTGGTTGGAATGCGCCTTCTGTAACTAGTTCTCCATTCCAGGTCTCAGGAAAGACCATCTTTATGTGAATATCCATGGCTGGAAGGGAACATGTTGAAGAATACTTATCTTTCTAGTTCATCAGAAAACCTGCTCCCTTTGTGCTCTTCCAATTATCTACCCAAGTGCAGTTAAAACGCTGAGCAAGTAGCATGCATATGACCAGTACTGATTGCTATGCAGCCTAGGCAGATGGCAAACTGGCACAGAGCTACCTGCATGCAAAAAAAAAAAAAAAATAAAAAAAAGCAAATCTCATTCATGGTCAGGCTATGATGCAGCTGCCACTTAAGTCGATGGAAAACCTGAAGTGAATGTGGTTCAGAGTCATATATCCCAAAGCAGAAACATGGTATAAGATCATTCAATAAGCTGTTCTCCACTAGCAGCTTGCCTGCATCTTCTTCCAGGTACCGCTTGGGCCTATTACTCATGCTGAACTTGAACGTAAGCATGAGTCTGTAACAGGAAGAAGTGGAACTACATGAGAGACCTGTGGAAAATTCATATCACTGCAAGCCTAGGAGTCATTGGCATTCAATGAAAGGAAAGGCAGATATTATACATGAGAGCATCACTGGCTCATTGAAAATGAGCCCTCTTTTAAGGCTTCCACACAGAGTTGCCTGTGGTCAGCACCACATACATCAAAAATGAGAACAGCAAGTGAGAGGAGAGGAAAAATTTGCATTAACTTTGAAAACACAGCATTAGGAGTAATTATTGATCCACAAGCAATGCTGTTGAGCGTACAGGTTTTCCACAAAACAGCATGAGAAATGCCCACAGGTGAAGAGAAGGGAAAAGAAAGCATTATCGTCAGCTCTGTTTTCCAGGTGCTGGAAGCATGGAAAAATGAGAATTGGCCTCTGGGCCTCCTAGTCAGTTAAACAAGGAGAAGAATGTCCCATGACTGGAGTCTGGTCCATATCGTAACTCTACAGTGAGGAACGACAAGGTTGCAATACCCCATGCACATGGTTTCCCCTCAAAGCAAACTCAGGAGAGTCATGCCAAGGGGTTGCCTGATCTTGGAGAATCTCCCTACAATCAGGACACAGCCTCCAGAGCAGGAACTGTGGGGGAAACTTCAGAACAGACTGGCCTAGCTCTGTGAGTCAAAAAACCTACCTCCACCTGGCAACTTCATCTATAGAATGATATCTAGATCATCAGCACACTCTTCAGCTGAACAGCCAGCTCCACCCTTTACTCCTCCTCTGCTGATTCTCTAATGGAAATTATATGACGTGAAAACTCTCAGTTTCCTTATTTCAAATGTTTAGGGTGTAAAGAGAGGCTCTATGTGTCATTGTAATGTCTTTCCTCATGGAAAGCCTGTGTGCAACACTGAAATGCCTGACTGAGCCATGGCTCATGCACAGCTCTTGTTTTACTGACAACAGCCAAATCGAGCAAATTCTCACTCCCATGTCAAATGGCCAGTGTTTATAATCTAGTTCTGCATAAAAAGAAAGCTGCCAAGCAAACCCTTCATCCTGAGCCAGGCTTATAGATGACACAAAGTTGTTTGCAGCTTAGATGGGAAACCTCAAAAGGAAAAAGACAGCCCTGGAGGAAAGGGAGTGTTGGTTTGATGGGCAGAGGTATTAACTTTTCTTCTGAGTGCCAGACAGTAGCACGTTGGGGCTGAGGCTGCCTTGGGGACCACTTGTGATTATTTAAGAGCTGACTTCTTTCCAGGAACAGGAACAGCTTTTTAACCTCAATGCTCTGCTTCTTCAAGCTTCCAGCTGTGGTCCAGCCACCACTGCAGGTGCTATAGGTTGCCTCTGGGGTGTGCATAAAAGGCAACAGAGAATAAATCCTTTGAAAAATATTTAGGGGCCTCCAAATCTGAGCATGTTTCATAACACTGTTGTATGAAGTCCATTAAGGTTTAAACTGGCATAATTCTTAGTCCAGTTATGCATCTTGTCTGGGAAGAAATTCCATTTTCTCAGAACTGAAACTTTTTTTTTTCAAAAAAAAAAAACAAACAAAAAAAA
>JAWWEE010000001.1:37617201-37687403 GCA_035221455.1 Xenops minutus | reverse complement strand
AGAACTGAAACTTTTTTAAAAAAAAAAAAAAAAAAAAAAACACAAACAAACAAACACACAAAAAAACAATACCCTGCTGAAAAGAAGCAGTATAGCTTCAGCAATCAGAATTCATGTACCAACAACTTGCCAGACTGCTCTAGCTGTAATCCCACACTTATTTCTGTGTAACTCTTCAGCAGCACCAACATCTAAGCAGCTGTAACTCACAGAGAAGAGGCAGAAGGTGGTTTGCATTTGAGGAACATGATGCCCCAGCTCCCAGAATTTAAAAACCATCCCAGCAGAAGTGCTGCACACCAATTCCATTTGTGCTTTTCTCACAGGTTATTTTGCCGGCATTCATGATGCTGGGAGCAGGAGGAGCAGGATGTTGCGCTAACAGATGTGGGGTAAGTGAATATTTATGTGTTGAAATGGTACTATAGAGTTTGCACAAGAGCTCCTAAATGGCTGCTCAGCAGGTGGAAATGTGCGGTGACAAACCATCACACCACCTTCAAGAGCCATGTCAGGGAAATGTAGAAGAGGAGCTTGATCTACAGCGTCCCTGGGCTGGGGCCGAGAGCTCAGTTAGCCAACAAGAATGCTATGATATTGCAGCTGCTGATATGAGGGAAATCAGCCAGGGCCAATGCCGGAGCATTTAGGCACAATGCTGATGGCAGAGGGCACTACCTCACAAAGAGTAAAATATAGCTCCAGCTTCCCCTGCTCAAGGAGATCCTAAAGGCTTAGACAGCTGCCTGTTCCTTCTGCTTCCACCAGGTCCTGTTTCCTCCATACCCTTCCATGGTAATTTGTTTTTCCATAAGTTCATCCCTACTTTCCACTGTAGGGGTAGATATATCCCCTGTTTGCAGGTCTGTGGTGAAAGCCTGAGCTGCTGCATCTGGCACTAAGGAGCCAGTGCTGTTTCCCACAGCTTTCACCAGTAGCCTGCATTTGCCCAAATGTTATACACAGGAAACATCCAAATGCAATTTAAACTGTCATCTAAAGAAAGGTCAGAGAGACTTTTTCCCTTGATAATTAAGAATATTATAAACTAACATGTTATACAGGCATCTCCATTAATGTTCAAGCCCTGGGCACAGGCTTCTGTTGGCTATCATGATTGGCAAGAATAAACTGACTTAGAATTTTTTTTTTAGTCTGCATCCTTCGTAGAAGCAGCCTGGAATGAGAGATTCCATGCAATAAAGCATGTCTATTCTGTACTCTTCAATTAATATCTAGTGTGATCCATGAGAAGACCTTTACCTCTTCAAGATGCTTTATTTAAGCTAATTCATTATTCATAATACCAAAATAGCACTCTTATTAGGATATAAACAGATACACCCCAAGGGACATGCCATTACATTGATTTTACCGAATGTCACAAGCACAGACAGGATGCTAATGATGGCCAAGCAGGCCAGTTACAGAGGTAGGGTGAGAGCCAAAGTACCCTGAACCCAGTGTCTGAGCCAGCTACTTCACATGATTTTGAGAAAAAGCAGTAGAAAGCAGTGGTGAAAGACAACTGTACTATGGTGGTTCTTCCACTCCACTGAATGTGGTAACTCACTAAGGGAAATCCAGCTGAACTGGGCTGAGTTCCACGTTTCAGGTGTCCCATCTCCATCCTTCATCCCAGCACTAAATATTACAGAGCCAAGAGTCAAACTTCCCCAGACTGGCTGGGTTCACCCCCAGTCCAACACTAAAAGGCGGTAGCACAGTCTCATCCAGCAGCCCACATGCGCAGATGTCCCACGATGCTCCATTCCCCTCCACCGCCCTTTCATGGTCAGCCATTCCCAGCAGCAGTCCAGGAATGCCAGATACACCGTCTGAACCTTCCCATCACTGATCAGTTACCTATAAGCTGCTCCTCCTCGTCTTTGTTTGCTCTTATGGAGGAATACCATAGATGTTGAGAAAGTAGTTTGATTATGCATGATGATTATTTCATAGAGTCAGGAGACTCATAGAATCATTGAGGTTGAAAAAGACGTCCAAAATCATTCAGTCCAACCTTCAAATGAATACCACCATACCCACTAACCTGTATCTCAAAGTGGTAAATATTTATATAAAGAGAGCTAGCTGTTGGAATAGACTTGATGAGGAGAGTATGTCAAGTAAAATGCCATTTTCTGGGACTATAGAAATCACACACCTCTGTGAGGTGGGAAGGGTGAAGGTCTACACCCTGTTTTAAACAGAATGTGGCTCTACAAAACTCAACAAAAACCACCAACAAAACCAAACAAAACCCAAACAACAACAAAACCCATCAAACAAAACAAAAAATAAGAAATGTGCATGAAACAAGAACCAGGGCAATGAAGAGCAGCACAGACTGAGACTGAAGGAACTTTGTAACTTCACCAAAGCTGCTGATACAAATTCTCAAAGAATGAATGCTATAAGTCTTCATCAGCTTACCAGGGACAATCCAATTGTGAGAAGGATAAAGCAGGGAAAACATTAAAAGAAAATCAGAAAAATGAGCAGCAAAACTTTGCAAGAGGTAGAGAACAGGCCAATGCCATGGGAAACTAATTTCAACAGACTTCAGCATCCCAGCTTACACCTCATGTTGCAACCAAGGAAACAAACAAGGAAATAAAAATGTCAAGGAAAAGTACAACTAGGGAAAATTATGAAAGTTTGAGATGATGAAATAGTTAATAAAATTCACATATTTCCACAGGTTATGAGGCAAGGCTCCAGAAAAGTGTCCAGCACAGTAGATATAATAGGGAAATGCCAGTGTGTGTCTAGAAAATGCCAAGGAGAGCCAATCTAACAGCTCTAGCAACTTCAGACTCCCCTTTCAGTGACAAGTAAAGACCTTGCCTCTATGATCTTGTACACGGTAAGAGAAATAGTTGGGATAAGGCCAGTCATACAGTCAAGAGATTTCAAATGAGAAAACTGTGTGAAAGAGATACCACTGACAAGTACTACTAGGAGTAACTGCTATCATAAAACACAGTATAGCAAAAGACCATTTGACATTTTCTGTTGTAATCATGTTTAGGATGCCTTGTACTGCTACACTGTGCTAAAATAAATTGTTAACCTTAAGATCCTTCAACCAGAAAGCACAGCTGAAGTAAATGAGAAAACAAGTAGGGAAAAGTGATTCAACATAGGCAGGAGTTTCAAATAGAGTATCAGTCACTCAGCTTCACCACGAGACATGGTCGGTGATCCTTTTATGAGAGACAGTGCATCAGGTACAACCCAGACACTCTTTGGTCTGAGACAATACACCAAATTACCTACATTTTGCTGACAGCGAAGCTCTGCTAGGAGCCAACTCAGCCAACATACAGATAAAGACAAAAAAAGAGGATCCAGCTTTGTAAAAAAATGAAAAAGACTCAGTTATTAATCAGTTATGATGAAATAAATCCCATGAGAAATTCCAGCAACTTCTAATTCAAAGATTGCTTTAGAGGCATAACAACACACAAAATGAGTCAATTCATACACCAGCATCATGCAAGGTTCTACAGAAAGTACTAGTGTCATCAGCTGGCAAGTTGAAAACTGCATTCACCAGCATGTTTAGACAGTGAAGAGTTTCTTCAAGACTATGCCACAAATCTCCAGTGTGGATGGTGGGTATTTTCATTTGACTCTGTAATGCAGAGGTCTGTGGAGCAACTGGCTCTAGGAAAAGGTTTCTACCTGCTTTGTGGACTGTTAGGTGTCACTGGTATTTGCTGGCAACAGGGAAATAAGACCTGAGGTATTTTTGGCTTCAAACCCAAGTCATGGATGAAAGTATTTCCTATGTGCTTCCTCAGCCATGTCTCTGCCATGACTCCAAGGCAGACCTGCTGCCTTGTCCATACTTCAGGTCTTCTCCTGGCTTTATCAGTCTCCTCTAGAGTTTTTTCTCCTTCTTGGCAGTGTTGTGAACAACCACAAGCAGTGACTCTTAGCTAGACTATTGGGAACCTTGTCCCACATACAACACCAGTAGCACCCTCCTGATATTCTTGTTTCTATAAACAAGCAGCAACCAGATACATGCAATCCATCAATAGAAAACTACCCCAAAATGGACTAAAGGTAAGGTTTCTGTGGGAGTGGCTGCTGTAAAACATACAGGTGCATTACATACATTTGAAAGTCACTGGTGGTTTGTTGCCACACACAGCACAAATAGATTTCTCAACATGAGCACTGGTAACCATGCGTCATGGTGGTGCAAAATGAAGGAAAGCAGCAACCAGAAGGGCTTTTATTGCATTCCATCAATTAGCAAAACCAAAAGCATCTTCTGTTACCTTAATACCTGGTTTGGTAGTTGCTTGCTAGTTTCTGTTGGTGCAAGGGCCAAGAAAGGTGAAGAGTGGGAAATGGCAAGGCACATGATATGGAACATATCAAACCAGGACTGGCTTCTTATTGGTATTTGAAAGAAACTTACCAGATTTTTCATAATTGATAATTCAAGTATAAAACTCTGAATAAGTAAAGCTCTGGACTTGCCCACTTTAAAAAGTAAAACAAGTAAAATCTGAAGTCCTTTAACATCTAGGGTAGTAGTAACAGTCAGGAAAAGTCAACTACTTTTTATTCCCACAAATTTTTTGTTAGTAATAGCAGAAGTAGTAGTAGTAGTAGTAGTTTCAACATATAGTAAGAAACAAATGAAGAGAATTTTTTCCCATTCAGTGTAAGTTCTCTGTCACGTGAAAATGGGGGGTTACCCAACCCTTCGTGTGGCAACATTTTCTCGACCCTTAGTGATTTCTTTGTCAATGTCCCAGGGGAGCTGAAACCCTTATGCCCGACTGATCTGTCAGCCTCCCATAAGGGGAACTTTTCACTGAACAGATTCACTGGATTGGAGAGTGATTCAACTTCCTTTTTGGGGGGTGCTAAGCCAACAGTGTGGAAAACCCTCAGTGGGTCTTCCCAATGTGTTATTCACTGCTGGCAACTGCTTGCAGCTGTAAAGAATTTGCTCTGACAGTTTACAGCATAACTCTTTATTAATACAAACTGTGGCAGGTTAAAAAGGTTCGAGGGTTGCTGGTGATAGTATCTGACTGCAACAATGTGTTTAAAGCAATCTACTATACTATCAAGCAAGCTCCAATCCTAACAGCAATATTATTGTAAAGCAAGCTCTAATCCCAATAGCAATTTCTAACATGCGTAAAGTATGATTCTTACCCAATAGGCATCTCTATAGGGGGCAAAGACAGGATCAGCAGTTTTTGTGGAGACTTCCTTAATTTTTCCCCTATTCTCAACTTACTTTTATACTATTTCTTTATTTTTAGATGGAGTTTGAGTGACTTTAGTAATAAATACTTTTATTTCTGGCTGGTGTAAAATTCTCTTGCTTCACTTCACATGCCTAATGGAGGAGGTCATATCTTGGCATCCAAAGAGAGGGATTTCCACACAGTTGTTGGCTCAGCAGTAGAACATCTTCATCTATCTCCCTTGGTTGGCAGGTGCTATACAGTCTTATGAACTACTAAGTACCACCATGTTCCCCTCCCTGCAGGGATTTCTAGGCAGGGAGGCCACAGTGACTCCATTCTGCTCCACCCTCTGTTTTCCATCCCCCATGACAGGTGCTTATTGTTGTATGGGGAGCCTTCATTGGGCGTGTTGACTGTGTTCCATCCAAGGAGTAGCAGCTGCATTTTACCCTGTAATTCTCAGCCTCGAATCTTTTTAACTCCAGCTGTCTTCCCACAGTCTCCATGCTACTCAAACCTCCATGCATGCAACATTGAAAGTCTTTTCCCTTGCAGATGCTGCTGTCAGTGATCCTGGCCATGCTGGGATTCGCAGGAGGAGCGTATTGTGTGGTCATCTCCTCACTGGGGCTGATTGGGGGCCCTCTGTGTGACACAGGTGATGGAGAATACCTCTATCCTTTCAGGAATGACACTCTGGAGTGAGTATGGCTTACAGGCTCCTCCAACTTTGCTTTCCCTGATTCCTCCCCCATCTTTTTAAAACAAACTTGGATTTTTCCAAAATGAACTAATGATCCACCCTGTGTACACCTAAACTCACATTTCCCTGGATAGAATGTTCCAGATAATCACCTCTTTGACCAAGGAATCATCCTTGGGCAAATTGCTTGAGTTTCTTCTGTTATGCTTATCACAGGCCCCTTGTGCAGTTTGCACCATGCTTTCAAAATGCTGGTAAACTGTGACTCCCACCGGAGTCAAAAGGAAATGTTTGATTACTGTGCCACATAAATCTGCTAAATCATCAAGAACTGAGCCTGCTCTACTTACTTCTGAAAAGCAAAGCAAAAATCTTCTCTGAATCTTTAAAGTTAACCTTGGTAACCATGCTCTTCAATCCAGAGCTAGAGATAATGAATGGACTGGGCTGAGATACCACAGCAGGAATGGAGAATATGGAGATAACTTAAAACCATTACAGACCTCTCTCTTTAGTTATTAACACAAAATAACTAATCAATAACTAAAACAATTTTGCCACAAAACAAAGGGGAGATTCTTCTGCATGCAACAAAGTACAGATGTGGCTCTCTTCCAGTAATCAATTGTATCTCTGCAAAGGGAATTCTGAAGAGAATCACCGGCTTTTACCCATTAGTAGAATCTGAGACTCACTTTGTGCAATCAAGTTCAGGAAACGTAATTCCAGAAAACATAGAAAGCATTTTCAAGCTTTTATTTTCTAATACCTTGCCAATTGGTTTTCTCTAACACAGAGACAATTACTTGTTCAACCAGACAACATGGAGTATTTGCAAAGAACCTGAAAACATCATCCTTTGGAATATCGTCCTTTTCTCTATTCTCCTGGCCATTGGTGTGATTGAAGCTATTCTTTGTTTTATTCAAGTCATCAATGGACTTACTGGCTTCATATGTGGCACGTGTATGAGGAGAAGAAAGGTTGGTATGCAGTAAAAGATATGAGTGCTTTACATTCTTACTAATATTATTTTTCAGGCTCTGTAATAGCACATGAGCTGAGAGAAATGCAAAGCCCCTGAAGGAGCTCCTCCAGGGAGCTGAGACAGCACAGATTTTATTTGCATGCACACTTTTTCTCTCTCCATCACACTGCAGTCAGGGATAACCTCATCTTCAGATATCTCTAAACAACAGAGTGGTATGACATATTGACCTACTCACATAGTTGTGTACCTATTCAAGAAGCCTTTTGGATAAAGTGTAATGACTCTTCCCAGAATCTGTGAGAGATAAAAAGTAGAAACCAATTTTAAATTGGTCAACAGCAGTGAAATTGTTATTTTACCAAACGGCAGAAAACCTCCTTCAAGTTTCATTTATCCCTACTCCTTCCTTTTCATTGTTTATTGTCATTGTACAATATATTTGCAGTAAGCCTGATATCTCCTGGAATATTAATTAATCATCTTTCATTCATTGCCTTTCAGACAAATATTTCTGGAATGTGAATGACCTACAGGAAATGCCAGGAAAAGCCCGAGTTGCTGACTAACATACAATAATGACAGTAAAATGTACTGTATTTACGGGGGACAACAAAGAAAACACAAAATGTTCAGAGGTTTCATGGGGCAAAATGAATTTTTTATAAAACAAGTCAGGGTGGAAAAGGGCTAAGTCATTTAGATTTGAGACTCCACATTTTCATCTCTCTAAATATACCTGCTAAACCTCAGGTACTGGCAAAAACATCAATCTCCCTGGTCCTGACTACTGCACTGGCTTATAAAGCACAGCAGTCCTCAGAAAAAAGATCACCACTTGCCCTTTCTTGTATGTGGGAAATGGAACTGTTGATAATATGTACATTTATCAACTGCATGAAGCAGGTGTTCTCTGGCTGATGTAAATAATCTTCCATCCTCCCTATATCCCACTGTGAGCTCACCTGTCTATTCCTATTAACTTGCTAACTGGGCACTCACAGATTTGAATTAGGATGAGCAGAGAATATATCAAGCACTGTTTGGGACACTGCAGAGGCAAATGAAGAGCACAGTGTTCAGCCATCCTGGAGACAAATCCTCTTGTGCCACTCGATAGCTTGCTGTCATGTTTAACAAAGTCCAGCACACTTCTAAATTGGTTCTTCAGGAGCATCTGAGAGATGTAGGAGCCTTTGAGGGCATTTGGGTCAATACAGACAGTAGGACTTGGAGCAAGAGTTTAGAAACATCTGGTTTAACAAAAGGGTGGAGAACCTCACCACCAATTTTGCCCTTATGAGACTATATAGGAATTTCACTAACTTCCACACAGGTCTGTAGGGCTGTTCTAGAATAGATCACATGGCCAAAGCAATTAACTAGGCAAAGATAACCAAAGACAAAGGTAGTAATTATGTACAGCTTAGCAATAGATAAAATATTTAATCTGAAGGCAACAAATCACATCTGTTTTAGTGTTATAGCAACAGAATTCCCAATCAGGAACTGTGTAATTTCCCATAATCATTCAGGATCAAGCCCTTGATCTTGAGCTAAAGTTCATGACTGAGAATTTCAGAAAACACATCATTTCAATGATTCCTCAAAGACTAATTCTTGGACATGGACTGTCTTCCCTCAGTCAGCCTGTAAAATAACTTTTACCCATGCTGAACATATGTACACAGTTATGAAATCCTGAATATATTTGAAGTACTTGGAGCCTCTTTTTCAAAAAGAAACCTTTGTGTTTTCTCAGTCATAGTTGTTCATATTTCTGCATTGTAACATGGGAGCAAGCTATTTGAACACAGTGATTGCAGACTGTGATTGCTGTCCTCCAATGTAGCATACGAAATGCTTCATATAAATGTTTCCTTTACAAAATGGGGAAGAAAATGTCAGTTTTACCCCTAGAATCAGGAAATCTGACCCATAAAACTTAAAAGCACCTTCAGTAAAAAATAAAGTGCAAGACTTGTCCAAGTTTGCAATCATCACTAGGTGCATCCAAGCCTGCTAGATGGCTTTAAAAGCTCCTGTTTGTTGTCAGCAGTGAATCCTGGACAGTGCTGCCACATAAAGGAGACATCAAACCAGGAAAAGACTCATGGAGGCATCTAAAAAGATTCATGTGTAGTCAAGTGGAGAGAGACTCCTTCACCAGCAGAGGGGCTCTATGAACTCTTCATGGTCCCTGCCCTCATCCTTTAGCTTTTAGTCCTTGACTCTCACCTCTCTGATAAAGCCAATTTGGGCTGTGCCAGCACCAGGAGAGGGAGAGATACCCGCTGGCACACCTCCAGTACAGACAAGTAAGTGCACTGTATTGCTGCCATCTGCTTGTTCCAAGCTGTCCTGCCCTGGGGATGTTCAGTGTCATGTCTGTGTGCTCCTGGGGACACCCTCTGTCCTGCCAACTCTGTGATCATTGGCCTCACTGATATGTGTAAATATTAAATATTGTTCTTCTGAAGCTATTTTCTGGCTTGACTTGTGTGACCTAAAGGACTTGTGATTTCAAAGTACCTTCAGTAGGAAGAGAAACGGGATAACAGAAAACATAGTTAAATGGTCTAACTGGAACCACCGAGAAACCTTTTCTAAGGCAGGCATCAAGATCCATAGTCCATGGAGACTGGCAGCTTTCCCCCAGCCCACACTGAGAGAGATGCCTAAGGCAGGTGACAGACATCGTCTCTCTGGGCAAGGTTCGGTTGCCCACTATGGACAGGAGTTTCTGGTGCCATTTGAAGTCCAGCAAAGCATCCTGCTCAACCTCCAGATGTCATCTCCAGGTGGCAAGGGTCTCTCACATGTCCTCTGTCACACCTGACAGCCACTTACAGATGTCTAGAGACCCAAGTATCTCAGATGGAGTTAGCAACACAAAGGTGAGGGCGACCAAAGCAAACACCTGTCTCTATGTTAAAAATTTATTTAGCCAAGACACCTAAGGGGGCTAAAATTAGATTAAATCATTTCAGCTCCTGGTTTTTTGGATCCCCCAAATCACCTTTTACTTGAGTCAAAGCCTGACCTCTCAGAAGTGTCATCAGAGTCTTCTCCAGGAACTGGCCAGCACATTGCAGCAGGGGCAGCTCTTTATGCAGAGCACTGCAGGGAGATCTGCAGACCCAAGCTCTTCTGGTGGGCAAGGCTTCAAAAGAAAATGTCTACATAATACTAAATATAATAACAACTTTGACATGAACAGAGAGTTGTCTTGACTCAAGATAAGACATCATGCTTCAGAATTGGGATTACTATCAATTTTAAGTTGGGTGGGGGGGAGGGGTCCTCAAAATGGAAAGAATTATTTCAGGGAAATCTTCTAACAAAAGCAAAGAGGAATTTTGTCCATGAAATGTTTTCTGTATTGTACACATGAAGACTTTAGTAAAACTAAGGAACTTACAACATTCTTCTATATCTATTTTCTTTTTATTCATCTTCTTTATCTATCTACCTATCAGTCTGTCTTGTCTCTATCTATGACCTTTAAATAATTAATGGTCAAAAACTACACCAGCATAATGAAAAAAAAAAGTTTAATTTTGACATTTATTATTCACTGTGCAGTCTCACCACACAGGCTCTTACAGAAGGACTAAAAATATGTTATTTTCTCATCAAATTATCCTTCTGTCTTCTGCATTTGAAATTTGTGCAGGAGATCAGCCACTTGCAAATCTGTGTTGATTGGAAAAGCATTCCTGGGACTGACTTAGGATAGGAATAAAACTTTAGACCAAGGACGCCATCTAAAAATTTGTGTTTGGAGACAAACAGTCCAGTGTTTCATCTGTCAGGATCAAGGACACAATCCAAATACCTGGGTTGGAAACCGCAGACTAGCTCATACCACCTCATTTCAAGAGGAACTGTCAGTTCAGTTTGATGCAAATGCCTCAGACGCCTCAGGCCCCAGTGCTGGGTTTTTCTTGGCACGAAGAGCAAAGCAAACCACTGAGAGGCTGGTCCCCACAGACCTCTGAGTGCCACAGCCTCTGCTCTCCTGTCCCAGTCTCTCCTCCCAGGCAACATCTTCTAAGCAAACAAACTTAAAAAAGAAACCCAAAGGAAATTAAGAAGAAAACCAAACCTTTCCAGGCTCTCAGACTACTTTATTTCAGCTTGTCCCTTTCCAGGCTCTCAGACTACTTTATTTCAGCTTGTCCTTTTCCAGAGGAGTGACAGGGGACAGCCACCCCTCAGAAATGCCATTCCCTGCAGGACCTCTGTTACCCCAAACTCCCCACTTTGCTCTGAGCCCATGGGCCACAGAGAGCCGTCTAAAGCCCACCAGCCATATTGTAGCATGTTTAACCCATAAAGGCAGGGCAAAGGCTTTGTCTTAGGCACAGAGGCCACTGCTTTGTCCATCTTTATTTCTTCCTGTCAGTCAGATTCAAAGTTGAGTAGATGCAAGTGCTCGCTATGGTGCAGATCATTTCCACCAGAGATGGAAATCTTCACTGGCACACAGCACTCCTCACTTTCTTTCAGGCACTCCTCTATTTTTATCAACAACCCATGTCAGAGTTTGGTCCATCAAGGTCAACTGATAAGGTGTAAGAGCAAGAGCTCAGCTGAGCGTTACAGAATCACAGAATGGTTTGAGTAGGAAGGGATCTTAAAAATCATCTTGTTCCAACCCCCCTTCCATGGGCAGGGACACCTTCCACTAGACCAGGTTGCTCCAAGCCCCATCCAACCTGGCTTTGAACATTTCCAGGGATGAGGCATCCACAACTTCTCTGTGCAACCTGTTCCAGTGCCTCAGTACCCTCACACTAAAGAATTTCTTCATGATATGTAATCTAAATCTACTCTCAGTTGAAAGTCCTTATCCCTTGTCCTATCACTACAGGCCCTTGTAAAAAGTCCCTCCTCATCTTTCTTACAGCCCCTTCAGGTACTGAAAGGAACTTGAATACCCCAAGTAAGTGCTCAGAACCATTGGAGATACACCAGAATACCCTGGCTGCTGTTCCAGAAGGGTGTGTATCTCCCACAGAGACTGTGCAACATCAGCTTGCCCATGTGGACATCTCAGACACTTTAGGGCATCTCAGGTGATACCAGCCATCTCAGTGTGAGCATCCAAATCAAGCTCTGAAACACCTAATGCATACAGAGACACCACTCTTAAAAGCAGCCCTGAGTTCAGCAGTCTGAGACCTGCCTCACAAGACCTTAAAGGAGGTCAGTAAATAACCTCTTAAAATCACATATTTCTCCCCATGGGTTACTCGGGGAGCTTGAAGTGAGCAGTGCAGCAGTTGGCATCCAAGGCTGCAGACCCCCATCATGAGCATGGAGGTGAAGCCCACCTCAAAAATCTCTTCATTGATGAGCTCTCTTCTTTCTTTTCCCTGAAATAGATGTATAATGTGAGAATCATTTAATGGCAAAAGAGTACAACAACAGTTTCAGCAAAGAACTGATCTTCTTGGTGTAAGTTCGTGCTTTTACAATCCTTCTGTTCACTGTACATCATCAGAAATGCTCCAGATTCAGATGAACTACCTTACACATCCTTTTTCTCTAAGTCTCCTTCATCCCATTAATGTAAACATTAATGTGTAATGTTTTCACTTACATTTTGTTCTACATCTGCCCTTCACCCCTCTGAGTCTTTAAATGAAGTTTTCCTGAAGAATGTTATGCCTGCCTTTTTTTTTTTTTTCCTCCCTGCAAGAGATGGAAAAATGTAGAGTCAGTCCAGACATTCTGGACTGTCAAAGAACAAATTCAAATATTGCTTTGAACATGTTGAATTTATTTGACCCCCAAGTGAAGGATGCAATGCCAGGTATGTCCTCCCAGGAGTGTCTGACTGTAGAGCAGGCTAAGACCTGGCTGAGCGCAACTTCAGCCACGTGCACCTTCAGCCCTGTCCTGTGCCTGCCTAGGAAATATGCTATAAAACATTTACTCCTAGGAAAAAATCTTAGTATGTGTCTGTGTGTAAACAATGTTTTAAAAGTTTTTGAAACATCCATTTTGATAAAGGAAAGCAAACCAGAGAAACCAGTGGCTCCATTGCCACCAACAGCTGGAGTTTCTAGGATCTTGTAGCAGGTTCATTTAAGGTGGAAGGGAGTGTTTCTAATTACCACCCAGAAAAATGTACCTTTAAAATACACAGTGTTCCTTTTTGCACTTAGATAATTGGGTCAACGTTAAAAACCATTACTCAGTTAAAATAGCATTTGATTATAAATAAAAAGGAATATTTCTCCTAAGGCAGGATAAATAATCATCTGGTTGTCAGGCTTTTTCATCTCTTTTAATTTTCACTTCTTTGTAAACACTTCTTACAGAGTCTTTCAACCAGACCACTGCATATCTTACCAAAACCCTTATTTACCACCTTGTACAGAAAGTTGTCACAGGAACCATGGAGTTTCTGCACTTTTCCTCACTTCTTCTCATAGACATCACCTGTGTGTCTGTGTGTTCCTACCATGTCCTGCCCATGAGACATGCTTAGCCTGTGCCACTGTCATTTCCATGCACAGCTGCTCCAGGATGTCTGCAGGAAATGGCACACTGCAGAAAACCTTTCTAAAGGTTTGGTCTTTCACTCAGAGCGCACCTGTGAAGAAGAAATCTATGATTTCCCCATGGAAAGAAGCTATCCACTCCACAGACAAATGCAGGTATCCAGAAAAGCCATACATATGCCCTAAATAGGGCAGGTTTTACATAGATTTGGTTATAAAGAACCATACTTGGACAGATGATAATGGTTCAGAGAGCAACTAAAAAGATATCGGTATGGCTGCTTTATAATAAATATAACTAACTTAATTCCTTAATGCACATATGAGGGGTTTTTTTCAGAATTATGTCTGTTTAAAGGGAGCTTCATAAACCAGCTTTAAAAAGTCAGTATCCTTCCTATAGTTTCACTGGGGAGTCCAACACCTTGCTTTCCTACTGGTTTCCAGCAATGAAATGATAAAATGCTTGCTTTGAGTATCAGCATGCAGCTTCTTCCACTGGTCAGTACTGTTTCCTGGGTTTATTTTGATCATTATTGAGAGTGTAGTTCACTTAGCTTTAAACAGACAAAGTCTTAGCCCTATTTTCTGTATTAGCCTTGTGCCTAGAAAGTAGAGTAATAAATATTTTCATACAAGATGAAACATAACATTTCCCCTACTTCAAGCCAAGCTAGCATGACCCCTCACATCAGTGTTCCATTATTTTTATAAACACTAATTTCTATACTCTTAATCTGTGCTCCCCACAAAATAAGACTGGATATCTTCTGAAGAAGGGGAAAGACTGCAGAATTGCCAGTATTCCTCCAAAGACAGACTCTGCATCCAGTTTTCAAGACTTTTAGGTTTATTGCTGTGTTTCATACTACATCTTTCTTAGCAAAGTACAGTAAATACTCAGTTTCTTTACAAGGCAGCACTATTTTTACTGATTTTTTCTAGTTTTTTCTGATTGTGGACTCAATCAAAGAATATTATCATCACAACATTATTCCTCTCTATGATATAAATTAAGCCACAGAAAATGGATCTAAATATATCAGGCTTAGTATCTATGAGTGTGTTTTTTACACAAATTTTAGCTACTGGAATTTGGGCTTCTTGGAAAAGCAAAAGGGATCAGCAGGACAGAAACCGAACAGAAATGGCCATGGTTGGAGGCCAGAATATAAATATTTTCGTTGGAGCATTTACTGCAACAGGTAAGTTTTCTTAAAATACTTTTCAAATTTCTTCTTAAAGCTCTTGTATTACTTAGATCTGGGTGACTTTTCTTTCAAAGTAAATGAACCTCTTTAATGTAAGGGTAGATTTTACGTAAGTGTGACTTTAAAGGACTACAGTTTCATGAATCATTTTGGGATGGATTCTTCCAAACCTCTTCACACTGAGCAGAACCTAATGTTTATGTAGATTCTTTTAAATTAAAGAGACTCATTTAAGAGTTCTGTTAAGAGTTAATTTAATTTAAGAGTGACTGAAGAATATGACACTTTTCATTAAGGACGACTGTGGTCTTTTTCTTGAACCAGTTTCTGTTATCCAGAGTAGCAGAACAATTTTAGTCCTGGAACAGGCTAGTTCTGTGTGGAATAAATTGCCACTCATGGTGACCACTGGGCTCCCTCCTAAAGAAAAAATATTTCCTCACTGACTAGTGCTCTCTGCTTCTCTTTTCTCTCCTTGCTGCATGGCAACATCTGAGATTTGCTTCCCTGGCCTGTTTCTTTGTGAAGGCATCCCCAAATGGTATTTGCCTAAGACACTTCAGCCAGTGTTGTAGGCTTGTTTTCTGACTGCAATGTCTGCTTGCATATTTTTTCCCTAATGTCCATTTTCTTAGCTCATATAAGTGATCCTCATGAAGGATGGTCAATCAATCATGGCAGTGAACAAAGGGAATTCTGCTTGCTGTAGCAAAAGTCTTTCTCTGAGACAAAAAAAATTAAATTAAAAATTAGTATATTCAAACTACCTCTAGATGTTTAAACATTGAGCTTTTCCATCTACACCTAGATATTCCTGAACCTTGGAAATTATTTAGAGCTAGATTCTAATACTGTTACCTGTACTCAGCAGAACATCTCAGTATGGGAGAAAACTTTGCAAAGAAAATAGAAGCATGATTAAATATTTTTATGAGAAAAAAATTTACAAGCTCTAGCAGCTTTCTATAAGACCAATTGAGAATATATATTGCAATTCTTGCCTTTTCATCTTCCACAATCACAGCCACCAAGGTTGGAGGAACATATATCAATGGCACAGCTGAAATCATCTACCTGCCTTCAAAAAGATTGTCGTGGGTCCAGGCACCTGTGGGATTTGCCTTGTCCCTTGTTATTGGTAATAATTCAGGCAATTAGGACACATAACCTTTAAAATGTCATAGGAGTATATGAAGATATCTAACAGAGTACACAGTACATTTTAAAGGTGATTTTGATTCTTCAGTCTCCCATAGATCCAGAAGAAGCATTTATAATTCTATGCTCTAAACTGAAACATAACAAGTTAGGGTAGCTTCCAGGTACTGTAGAGTTTTGCCTGCTGGGAGCAATTTATAGGGCAAAAATCTTATCTGACATCTTAAGAAGATTGTGATTATATGCCTATTGCTTTTTTAACATGGTATCTTATTTACAAGCCATTTAGAATATTGGTATCTTCTGTTTTTCTTACAAATTTCTATCTGATGAAATAATACTATCTTTTTTCTCTAGAATACATTCTTCTGAGTAGTGTCATCTCAGGATGAATATGTAGTGCATCCAGCTTATTCCACTTTACAGCTGGTCACTATTGTGTTGCAACTCAGTCAAGTGTGCAGTGTTCTATACCTGAGCTGCCATTTCTAACTCTGAGAATTATTGAACTCACTCTGAGGTTCAGCTGTCTTGCCAAGATCAAAGTTTCTTCCAGGTCACACTGTGTTATACCATAACTCTCTGAGGACACAGTATGATGAAAGCAAGTAGATCTGTGCAGACCTTACACAGAAATTTCTAAAATAACAATGACCTTTATTCTCAAGTCAAAGAAAAGAGTCCAACTGACGTGAATATGAATCAGGCTTGGAAATACATTGCCAGCATTGCTAATGTAAGTAATTCTTACTAATGAAATTGAGGAGTGCAGGTCTGATCCTGCAATCTTTGCTCAGGTCAGTAGTGCCCAGACAAGCAATCCTGTTGGCTTCAGGGTTAGGCACTATACCTAGTCTTTGGTTTTAATGAGATGGCTGCACATTTAGATGAAGGGGGGTGGGACTCAGCTCAACGTGCAAATTAAAACAATATAGTTCTGGGAAGAGACAATGAAGCCACCAAGACAAAAATGTAATCGGAAAAGGAACATACATCAACATATTGCCTCACATGGCTAAGGACAAAGATTTATCTTTTTTTAGCCAAACATGAGTCTCTGCCTAATGACATTTTCCACAGGAGGCATTTCAGAAAACTTTGTTTCTCAGGTTGGTAGGTCATTGGGGATGGAGAGAAGATTATATGTGGGTGCCATCTGAGCTAAGTTCCTGTTACAGTCACACAGGTATCTTATGCCATTTGGGGTGCTCTAGGGGGTCCCCCCTGGCCTCCAGTAGCCACTCCCGAAAGATGTAGCTGTGTCAAAAGTGGATGGTCATATCTGCCAGCTTGTAAGCAGATATTCTTTATAACATGGAACTTCTCAGATGGACAAACCCCCACATTTATATTTAGGCAAGTGAATTGAGGCCCTGGTGTCTGGTGGGCTGCATCATTCTCTAGGGTCCATTACATATGAATTCCACACTCACTAAATGGGTCTGATAGACAGATATATTATTTTTACCTTTGTTTTCCTGGAATACAAAATACATTGTCACTTCTGACAGGTGGTTTCTTCTTTGTAAATCAAATGAAATCCTAGAATTATGTGACAGTGATGGACCCCATTCAAGAAACTTAATGGAAGCATGATGGGAAGATTGCTCTTCATTCCACCACTGCTAGGAGAGATGTTTTGGTTTGCAGATATCTTGACATCCTTGGGTAAATACTTACTTTCCTGTTAGATTTGTTAAAGGTCATGTGGCACAACTGCCAGAGTATAATACACATTTGGGAATTGTGTTGGACTAAGCTGTGGAAGGTTTTGCTTCATGTCTCCTTTTGTGAGAGGAACACAAGCATTTCTCATTCCTGGAAAATATATTTTTAGGTTTTAAACAAATGACAGTCATATATATTCAGAGGTCAAATAATGTATAAAACCCTGTCTCAGCCATTCTGCAGCATACTAAATGGACTGGAGAATTTCAGGGCTCAGCTGTGGGATGAAAAGAAGCAGACACTCCATCCTTTACCCACTTGGAGGAATGTACCTCTTTTGACTGAGACCATCTAAACAGTGAGTTCCACTCCTGGTACCTAAATGAGTAGCTCCTCACCTTTTGAAGTGTTGGTCTCACATCCTCAATAGTGCACTTTTAACATAAATATGTAAAATTCCCTCTATATGAAAAAAAACCCCACCAGAATTACATGACTGCAGGTCATCAGCAAGCACAGTGCCATTGGCTCCACTGCAAACTCAACCAATATACCCAAGACTACAGAATGTTGTTCTGCTCTCACCAAACTGGTAATAGGGACACATGGAATCTTGAGCTTTTTTGGTGAGGACAGTATCTTCAGATCTGATCTGATTAACTCTGCGTGCTAGGAAAGTGAAAATTATGATTCTGTTTTTCATTTTAGAGTATAGTCTAGCTAAGTTTGGGTGGATTTATTTACAAAAGTTGAATTCCTGAAAAAATTTCCCTTCCCTTCCTCTGTGCCTGATTCACTGTTCCAAAGCAACCTGTTTTTCAGCTTTTTCAATCTGCCAAACTGTTAACCCATTTTCATAAAAATTTCACATCCATTGCAATGAAAACAAAGGGAAAGAACATCCTTAACCATCAGAAGTATCATCCTCAAGAGTTAGAGCTGGGCAACATTTATGCATTTGAAATGAGAATTTTATAATACTAAAGATTATTATCCATCTGAATGGATGGATGATGCCCTACAGCAGCCAGCAGCCTGGTGAGTACCACTGCTAACATCTGAATGTTTCAGGTTCTTGGGAGAATCTCATGGCAAACCTACTTCTAAAGGGTGCTCTCTGCTGCCTGGACAGGACAGGCAAGGCTCATCTCCTACCTCTCAGTATCTGGGTGCTTTGCACTGGCTATCCCCTCTGTGCTCATTGGTGCAGTCACAGTATCAACAGGTAAATCTAATTGTTTATCCCTGAGTAATTAACATTCTTTTGTCAAAAGTGATTAAAATGGGATACAAAGAAGTCCTGATTCAGACTTCAAATTACCCAGTCCTGTGGCCCTGGCCACCAAACTGGATAATCTCTACCAGAAATATGAGGCCCTCTGAGGTTCAGTGCACAACCACCTAAAGACATTTAAACAGCCCCAAAACCTGTTTAAAACTATTTCATTATGATGAAATTACTTTTTATGACCCTTGTGTTGAGGAAAGATAAAGGGAGACTCTAAACCCCTGTATAATCCTGTTTTAGAAGAAACCTTATGCTTCCTTCTGTTAATGCCTTCTGCATGGAAGACCCAGTAATATTACTATAGATTGTTAATAAGATTCTGAAGAAAACTTGCTTGAGAGAAGCAAGTTGCTGCTGCCACAATGTCTTCTGCAGACTCAGCTCTTCTTTCTGCTGGCTCCATGTTCACTCACAATATCTACAGAAAAATCTTGAGAAAACAGGTACTTGGTTGCAGCATTCAGCAGTTTTGGTGTCAGGAAAGAGTCTTGTTTTAAGACTACTTCTAATGCAGTCTGTGATTGGAGGTATGAGTCCTTCAGCTGCTGAACTGATTCCTGGACCTAGAGCTCCAAACACAAGTCAAGGGTGTTCATATCTTTGGTAAGGGTACCAATACCCATACTGGTGAGCTTTGCTCATTCTAATATGACTGGTATGAAATTTGGATTAAGATATTAATGGAAACAGCATAAAACAGTGACCCTCAAAAGTCCAGAGGGCAGTTCCGTCTCCAGGGGTGCCTGCCTTAGGTGGCTGCTGGTGACAAGTACTGCCAGAAAGCATCAAGGGTTCTTGGTGAGAACCAGCCCAGGACAGGGCAGTGCTGGCCATCCCACCAGTAAATGTCATATCTTTAATGCTACCATCTCTGCTTTACAGGCTACAGAGACAGAGGTGTTTGTGGCCATGAGGACCATCATGTTGGTGTTTGTGGCCAGGGTTGCCAATCTGTTTCTTGACTTCAGCTCTGTCTACAACCTTTGGTTCCTCAGTGGGGAACCTCCTCTTCCCCCAGCTCTGCTGTGCGCTCTTCACTCCCAGCACCAACACCTATGGCTTGGCTGCTGGATTCTTGGTTGGGCTCCCGCAGAGGCTACTGGCAGGAGAGCCTGCCCTGAGCATTCCCCCTGCCATCTGCTACCTAGCCTGCTCCCTGGTGAACAGGACCTACAGCCAGCTCTTCCACTTCAAAACATTCACCATGCTTCTCACCTTGGGTACAATCCTTGCTGTTTCATATGTGGCCAAGGTTTTGTTTCAGAGAAAACTCATTCCCTGCAGGTGGGATGTTTGCAATATTCCCCCCTGCAGCAGATGGAGAAATAGGTGGGTTCGCCAACCATTGCACTAGAAGGGAACTGTGATTAAGTGTGGGGATTTTTGAAAGGCCATGGTACATTCAGGAGTTAGAGTATGGCACAAACAGCATCACTCTTCCCTTTGCTCTCTCCAGTAATGAATTATTTAAAGTTCTCACAGAGCAATAAAAACACATTCTGTTCATCCAAGGATGATGTGTGAGCTTGAAGTCTGCAGTGATTAAAGTCACATGGTGATGAAGCACAATCTTGTGGCAATGACCATAGGGCACCTCAGGCTGCAGCAGTGATTGCTTCAAGGTGCTCCTGGTACCCCACCTGAAAGCAAAACTATAAATCATGCTCCAGCATTTAGGGCATTCCCAAGTCACATAGTTTTCTCACCACAAAGGAGACAAATTAATATTTAATAGATTAGGTATTCTTAATTTAAAAAAAAAAAAAAAAAGAAGGCAAACAAACCTGTTTCCATTACACATTACACAGTTAGGGGTTTAGCATAATCATCCCTGGGGAGCACATCAGACCTATGAAAGCACAGATTACTGAAAGCACTGGAACCACCACAGCAGTCCAGCAGTAATATCAGCTCTGCATCATTCCTTGCATGCTTTACAAAGTTTTCTTTGATACAGCAAAAACTTTTGCTTATGCCTCTCCCTACTGTGGTATCAGACCACAGAGACAGTGTGGATCCCACAGCCTGGGGATGTGTGAGACATCCTTTCTCATATGACCTGGTAATGCAGAAGCAGAAGAGCAAGACGAAGCAACAGCCCTAAAATATTTGATAAGAAAGTTTTACAGTCACTATTTTAAAAACTCAACCACATGGAAAAAATAGGTGTCAGAGAAACTCCTGAATGAGTTTTCTCTTAAACACCTGGTAAATCACTCATGCACTCTAGTGCAGAGGTAGGATGGTGTGGGACAAATACACAGACTGCTGTGTGAGAACTCCAAGGTCTGTGATGACAGAGAGGTGCTAGAAACTGATTCTGAACCTTCCTGCAGGGACATGAAATCCTGAGGGCAAGATCCCAAAAGACTCAAGCCACAGGTCAGTACAGAAAAGCCCCTGATACCTTGTTTGCATAAATTCTCAATGGCTCAGAAGAGAGGAAACCCAGGTAAGTAGTGTTTGGCCTCTAGCCTGAACTCTGATGGACTAAGAACATCCCACAGTGGGATGGGTCATTAAGATGTGAGCTGAATTAAAGATTCAGGAAGATCCTGCAGCGATGGCTTATGGATGGCTGTCATTATACACTTCCCTCAGCAGCTGTGCAGCAGCTCACCAGGGATCGTTGCAATCCACCCACAACAGCCAGCAGGAATTTTATTCACAGTACCTTTACAAAGTGGCTGTGGGTGATGCTGTACATGGAAACACCTGTAGAGTTGGAGGGAAGATATTTACTGGCATAACCAAAATATCCCACAGCAGAGCAACCCTCACTGCCAACTGAGCTGCTGAGGGTGAAAACAACAGGCTGCTCTGTGAATTGCTTCCAGCATGTGCATGCATACGGTGAGAAACCCCATTGGTGCCACCATGCATGGCTGTAGCAAGCTCAGCAAGGAGCCACGAGTCACTCTGAACTGTACAAAGGCAAGTGCCATGGCTCAGGAGGAGGACTGGCAGCCCTTTGCTCTAAAAATGGCTTTAATGACTCTGCTTTCCATGTGGAACATTCATCTCCTTTAAAATATCCATCTTCAGCAAGGTGGAGATTCTGTTCCTCATCAGACAAATACCACACAACCTTATGCTTTGCCCTAGTGCTAGTGAACACCTGGGCACACTTACCTACCATACACTTCAGTCCTGTTGATATGCCTTATTAAGCCAAGACCAGAAATTCTTTCCTAGGTCTCTAGAGACTGCCATGAAATAGTAATTATAATTAGAGCTCTGAAAAAGGGGGAAAAAACCTGTTTTGAAAATTAAAAGCATTACCATTTACTATGGCCCTAGGCAGTCACCCACTGAAGTGTTTCACACCCCAGTGATATGAGTGGGAGAATGTGAGGTCATGCTTGGCTAAGGGAGACACCAAAGCTATCATTACCACAGCGCCACAAGAACAGGGCTCTTGTTGAATCACAGCTGCTGTACACTGATTCAACCATACTTCCCTGCAAGATTTAGGGGTGACCTAGTTTGGGGACCTGTGCCTCCCCTTGAACGGAGAAGACCAAAGCTGACATACTGCACCTGAACCAGAGCACAGACCTGCTGCATGGCTCAGATGAAACTCTGATGTCCTCAGGTCAAGGTCACCACCCTGCTCCTTGACCATAGAATCATAGAATCACAGAATGGTTAGGATTGGAAGTGACTTTAAAGGTCATCTTGTTCCAATTCCCCTGCCATGAGCAGGGACACCTTACACTAGACCAGGTTGCTAAAAGCCCCATATAACCTGCCCTTGGACAGTTCCAGGGATGGGGCATTCACAACTGGGCAATTTCTTCCACTGCCTCACCACTCAATGAGTAAAGAATTTTCTATTAATAGCTAACCTAAACTTACCCTCTTTCAGTTGAAAACCATTGCCTCTTGTCCTGTCACTATCTGCCCATATAAAAAAAATCCCTCTCCCTTCTTTTTATAAGCCCCCTTTAGGTACTGAAAGGCCACAATAACATCTCCCTAGAGCTTCTCTTCTCCAGGCTGAACAGCCCCAATTCCCTCAGCCTGTCTTCACAAGAGTGATGTTCCAGTCCCCTGACCATTTTTGTGTGCTCCTCTGGAACCACTTCAATGGGTCCATGCCCATCCTGTGCTGAGGACCCCAGAGCTGGGTGCAGCACTTCAAGTGGGGTCTCACAAGAACAGAGCAGAGGAGCAGACTCACCTCCCTCGACCTGCTGGCCACATCTCTTGATGTAGCCCAGGAGCCATCCCACACAGCACCTCTGAAAAGCAAATGCCTACATCTGGAGATACCTTTTTTCTACACCATTGTATTCTACTTCTCCTGCTGCCCCCCTGCAGAGTCCCAAAGTTTGACATTAGTCTTTCTGTGCTAACATGCTTGGCATGGGGGGCAATAGATCCACAGCTTCCTGAAAGAGCAACAAAGGACGTTGCTGAAGAGTGTCACCACCACCATCGTGTTACCGCCCAGCGTCACCACAGAGACTCACAGAGACTTCAAATAGGAAAATCTCGACACTGACAGGGGTATCTAGCATACTCAGCCAGACTTTGCCCTTACAAAGCGTCCCTAAATTTCATACCACTAAAAGCACTCTGGTTTGTGTAAAGAGAGGAAAATGGCAAATACACAATTACTGTAACTCTCCTGAATGTTTAGCATTTTCCATCCTTTTATGACTCCCTCTTCAGAACATCCCCCATCAAGCTTAAAAAGAAAACATTCATCAAGGTCAGACAAAGTTTTGAAAGCAATTAGCTGAAAGTAAAATAAATATAAAAGTAATTCTAGCCTATACTTAATGACCAAATGCCTAGTTGTTCCAGTCCAGCACACCCAAAGTCCTTGAGCTGTTGCTAGAACGGGGGATAATAACCCAGTGCCTAAAATAAAATACAAAACACCCCCCAAACCTGCAATTTGGGAAGCATTTGGTTTAGTGTGAGTTCTTGGCACCTCACCGGATCCTCACCAGGCATCTTTGGATGTCTGGTTTACGTAGACAAGAAAAATAGGAAGATAACACTACTGAAGGGAAATCTGCATCTCTTCCCCTTTTCACTTATGCCATTTTTAGGATTTCCTAAACGTGTCCTCAATGGAATAACACTTGCATCCAGGAAGCAAAGAAACACATGCAGGTTTGCCAGACATTCCTAGCACTGCCAGGGAGATGCTTCCAGGTGAACTATGAGCTGCATGGGGCCAGGGTGAGCCTCTCATTGTTTCCATGCAAATTCCATGCTCTCTGGTTTTTCTTCACATGCCACACACCAGTTTTGCCTTGCAGTTCTCAGACTTTGCTACAACCTCTGCTGCAGAAAATACTGGCTTAGTTAGGAGAGTTTTTTAGTCTTCTAATAACTTTAGAAGACTTCTAATAAATCCAGACCACCACTGATTTTGTGTTCCTCCAAGAAAAGAATAATTCAAAGGCATTGATCTTCCACAGCAGAACATTTTTAAGTATGTTTTTAAAAAAAGCCATATTTCTTTGTTGATCCATAAAACTTCAAGATGATCCACCATCCCCAGGGATGGGAATGCTGCTGCATCAGTTTCTCTGCCCCCAGGTAGGGGCAGGATCACTTTTGTGCCTGGAATTTGGGAAGTCTGGAATAACCAAGAGAATAAGAAGAATATGAAGTAGAGTAAGGTTTCTATTATCAGACACAAAATCATGAACATCCCAAAAGATGTATAGATAAAGTTTTCCTAAATTCTGATGGGAAATATCTTTCTTCAGCATTAAACTACCTCACAAACACAGTCTCAGTTCTTTGGCCAAATGGGCAAATAGTTGTTTGGTGTTTTTTTAAAAAATCTCTTGGCAGGTCTCTTGCAGTACTTGTCTTGACAAAGATGTCACTTTACTCCTCCCCTCCTCAGTTTCCCTCCACCAGCTATCTTACCTGACCCTGAGGTATTGATGCACAAGTTCAACTTCGCAAATTTCCCTCAAGCAACTCACTTGACTGACTCATATTTTGCTTTCCCAGTCCCTTGAAGAGGGACTGCATTTTAAATCACTCTGAGAAGGATTTTGAGATCTTTGGAAGAATTCTATGTTATATATGGTGAACAGTCTTTTTGCATCATGTGAGAATTTATGTCCACAGCTGGAGGGCAGTTTTCCTGGTCAGTTTAATTCCAACACTGGACCAGTGGAGCTCATTTATCTTTACTTTAGCAAGAATTTTAACGGTGTCTCTAACAAAATCTTGACAGACAAGCTGATAAATTACAGGTTAGATAAGTGGACAGAGAGGTGGAATGAAAAGTGGATGAACTGCCAGGCTCAGAGGTCTGTGATCCACAGCAAATAGTCCAGCTGGAAGCCAAAACCTAGTGTGACCCAGGGTTTAATGCTGGGGCCTCTACTGTTTAGCATGTTCATTAATGGCCTCAGTGTTGGGGCACAGCAGACTCGGTGAGTTTGCAGACCATGCAAAACAAGGAGGAGTGGCTGATACAGTAGAAGGGTGTGGTGCCATCCACAGGAACCTGGACAGGCCAAAGAAATTGGCAGACAGGAACCTCGTGAAGTCCAGCAAAGCAATGTGCGAAGTCCTGCACCTGGGGAGGAACAGCCCCAGGCATAAAATAGGCTGAGAGCCAAGGCAGCAATGTGGTCTTGTGAGAAAAAATAACAGCCTCCTGAGCTGCATAAGGCAGAGTATTGTCAGCAGGTCAGGGGAGAGGACCCTTCCCCTCTGCTCAGCCCTGGTTCGAGAGAGGACTATGGAGATCATTAAGGATTCAGACCGTATGTCACACAATGAGAGGCTGAGAGAACTGGGACTGCTCAGCCTGGAGAAGAGAAGGCTCAGGCAGATCTTACCAATGTATTGAAACACCTGGGGAAGTGCAGGGAGAGGGGGCTGGGGCCAGACTATTCTCTGCGGTGCCCAGTAAGAGGCCAAGAGGCAGTGGGCACAAGCTAAAACACAGGGTAATCCATAAGCAATGTCTTTTTCACTCTAAGTGTGATCAGGCACTGGAACAGGTCAGCCAGAGAGGTTAAGAAGTCTCCACCCTTAAAGATACACAAAGCCAACTGGACACAGGTCTGAGAAACCTACTTTCACTGTACCCTGCTCTGAACAGGAGGTTGAACTAAAGAATCACCAGAGAAGCCTTCTCACATCAGCCTTTGTGTGGGTTTGTGACCCTGGAAGAATGCAACAACAGTCTCATAGCATAATCTAAATGCCTTCTGCATCCTTTTGGTGGGCTGGACTGGGGGTCCTGTCAGGTATGTTCTCACTTTAGCCTTTGGCAATAACAAACAGTTGAATATTGGAAAGATTTCATTTAAAGTTACCATAAAGTTATGCTTTTTTTACTGCTGTACAGTGTTCTGGACCCCAAATTGTCCACAGTAACACCAGTCCAGCTTAGTTGCTTGTATGAAATTGTTTATAAAAACTAATAAATGCTGGGACAAAAAGGCCAGAAAGGTCTGGATCACTTCTCTGGAAATGGGTGTGATAAGAACCCTTCAATGCTCCTAGTGCCATTGTGGTTTATGCATAACAATGAGGAAGAAGGTTCTGAAAATGGGAAAAAGAGCCTTCAGATTAAAAGAGTGGCTGGACTGGATTTTAGTCTGCTACCTCAAATGAGATGAAGAGTATCTTGGACACTGATTGGGAAAGGTCACTCCATGGGGCAGGGAGAGGACTTTGTGGACTCTAAGGTTATGCCTACACAATTAAATGCTTCTTCATGATAGAGTAGTCCTGGCCTCTAGGCCAAATTGTAGAGTTGATGCAATCAGATGGGGTACAAAGTGCTGAAATAGAAGTGGAAGACTGCAGAAGTTGGAGGAGGCAAATCTTGTCAAATCTCTGTCTTCTGGTGTGATCCGAGATGAACTGTCTCCAGAATAGCACTTGAGTTTTCACTTCAAGTAAACCAGTTGGTTCACTCAAAAAAAATCCAGGGAATGCACTAACAGTCCCACAAAATGAACAATGAATGGTCTGGGACCTGAGACTGAACTGACAGGATGAAACACTTGCAGTGGACAGACTTCAGGCAGCCAACACCAGCATATACACAGCAATCTATTATTCCCTGGCCTGGCAGGATCCACTGAGTTACCCTGAGGCTTCCATTGTCTTGGTTTTCCTTGATAATTTTATAGTTCATCTGTGGAGCATCTGAGATGGTATCAGACAGAAATTTGATTATGAAAGAACAATACAAAATCAATGTCATGTACATTAGGTAGGTTAACAACTGGCTAACTGACAGGTTTGAAATGCAATTACAAATAGGAAATTATCATCCAGTATCTGAGCCTCTAGAGAGGTTGATTCTTGGCATCGTGCTACTGTACTGCACTTACCAGTGACTGGGCAGGCAATGAGGAGCCGTCCACACCGTGTGCTCAGCTGGTCAAATGAGCTGCCGGTCAGTATGGGCTCATGGACAATCTAGTGCAGGTGTCTACAGACAGATCAGGTGTATCCCAGTCTAAACTCAGCCATTGGTTTGTTATCCTAAAACGAAGGTCCGAGTGATACTATGCAGTGTAACGAGGAGATCCAGATGGATCAATCTTACCCAGAGCATGCTCCTGCTACTTTGTCTAAATTTTACTTTTCTCCCAGGCAAGGCTTATGACAACATCCAGTGTGTGGAAATCAAAACCAGACAAATTCACACTACAAACAAGGCTCCTAATTTTAAATGTCAGATCCATTAAATGTTTGAACAATTTACCAAGGACTGAGTTGGATTCTTCATCACTAAAAACTCCTGGCACAACTGGCTGGGCAATGCAAAACCCTGGTGCTAATCCTGATTTATATGGCAAGAAAGGAGAAAGAAGTTTCATGAGAAGCTGGAAAAAAATAAGACTAGCATGAGAGATAGGACAGGGGCTGAGCTCACTGCTCCCCCAGTTATGCTTTGTATGCAAGAGAGTGCATAAGCCAATGTTCGGTCTGTGCATTTTTATTTGGACAGTATCTTTCTAAATATCCCTCTCGTAAAAATGTATCTAGAATCACAGTGGATAAAAACAGAGGGTCTACTGTCCTTCAAATTGAGTTTTGAGAAAGTACTAAACTGCTAAGAGATTTTAAGATACTTTTTCCTCAAACACTGCCACCCTGGTACACACTGTGAGCTGTGCCTTACTGGGACATGTTGATCACCATCCTTCACAAGAGGTTCTAGGGACAAATGCTACTGAACTCCCCACCCAGATACCCAAATTGCAGAGAGGGTTTAAATATTTACACTACAGCACTGCCTAAGCTCAGCCCCCAGTAACACAAACCAGTGCTTCCCTTGCAGAGCATGCCTTTCCCCACACCCTGAGAGGGGCTCTCCCAGTATCACCAAAACATCCTCACCAGGAGATACAGGCTACCACCAAGCACCGTTGACTGCCACTTCCCAGCTGGATAAACACTTCCCCAAGTGGTCAGTGGCCTTTGAGCCCTGGCAAGACACTGCAGCCCTTTGCAGCTCACCACCCACAGAGTGACACTGGTAAAATTGGTGGGTGCTCTTCTGCTGTCAGTGGTGGTGCTGCATGACCGCCTCCAGCAGCCACCTACCCACACTGCACTCCTGCAAGTTAGAGGTGAAATATCAATGAAGTTTCCATCTCTGGTATGCTTGGAGCAGTTCTAAATCCTCCACTCACACAGGCTGAGGTGGGGCATAAGGCCAAGGCCATAATTGACATTGTGACATCTGTGGTGCTCCAGGAGGAAACCACCGACAGTGCATGTGCAAGGGTCTGGGCTGGAACTGCCCTGAGTCACCCATACTTGTTTCCACTGGAGACACCATAATTACACCACCATTGCTCAATCACAGCCATTATTTGAAAGGCCACATGCCTAACGTGCTTCAGCAGTCATTTTGCAGGGCCAGACGAGCTTGACTCGGTTTGCCGCAGTGCTCCATACTCTCCAATGCCTTGCAGGAGCTGTGTCCAGACATGGGAACCAACACAGATAGCAAGGCTGCCTGCAGTGAAGGACATCAAGCCCAGGTCTCTAGAGAGACCCTGTCGCAGCCCCTGCTCAGCACTTTGGCAAACCCAGAGTGAGCTTAATCAGTGGTAGAAAAAGAGAGTTCTGGTTTTAGACCATGGGAGGACAGAGTTGTGCTGACAGGGCACGTCAAAGTAAATTCTTTGCACCAAATTCATGCCAAGTGAATTGGAGAGGTGTTCAGGTGATCCACATAAAAAGTGCAGTTGAGACTAAAGTGTGAATATTTAAATGGTACATTTCAACTATACCACCTTAATGATGCTTAATTATTGCTTTGCTTAATTATTACTCATGCTTAATTTTATTTCATTTCTCACTCAATGTGTACATATCTCTACACTGGCATCTTAGGACAGTGGCCAAATTGAAGATAGGAGATAGGTTTGAGCATCCAGGGTGTCCCAAGATTTGAGATGACAGAAGCTTGTGCTATTCTGGTAATGGAGAGGACAGCACTGAAACTCACAGGGAAAAAAGGGAAGACGTAAGAAACCCTTTTCCATTTGTGCCTTTTTGAGATTGTTTTCATCCTGCACACAGTGGACAGGCATTCCATTCACTTTGCTGAATTCTACAACTGAAAATATTAACACTTGTAATGATCAAAAATGAAAAGTACCATGGGTCAGCAAAGTAGAACTAGAGCACCTTGAAAAATGGTCAGATGAATCTTACATGTGATAAAGGCTTCTCTTAAATATTCTTGGTATGGTGCAACACTAACTAAGCCCTTTTCTAGGCAACAGTAACTTCAGACATTGATGCGAAGTGAAGGGTTATATGAATGACTAACCTCCTAGTGCCCTGGCCAAACTAGAACATAATTGGTTTTATTTCATTGGAAGTACATTATTATTTTACTTTATTTCTACCACAATGCAAGTGGAGTTAATCAGTGGCATCAAGAATGGAGGCAGCCTGGGCTGCAGTGATAATGCACTGATGGAGTTCACAGTCCTGAGGGATATAGGTCAGTGAAGAGTAAAATCAGCTAGAACTGTAGAGATAGGAAAAGGGGTAATGGTGTTAATCTGAAGGAGAGTCAATTTAGAGTAGATAAAAGAAAGAAACTTTTACAGTGAGGGTGGGGAAACAGGTTGCTCAGAGAGGTAGGATAAAGACCACCTCAGAGACTCAAGACAGCAAGGATTTATTTTCTCTGATTTGACATGAAGTTCCTAGGAAAAAAAAGAAAAACGTAACTTTGTGCTTTAGTTTCTCATTGGCAGAACATGGGGATATTACACATTCTGTAAAAACAGAAGGAGGATGATCTTGGAAGAGTTTTAATGCCACAACAGTTCCTCACAGACGAATGCAATCACCCAGCTCAAAGGTGTGCTTTAAGTACCTCCAATTTGATAAAAGCTATTTCCAGTTGTCTCCCTTCTACTAAGCACCCATGCACTCTCAAATACACATTTCTGCATCTTCAATTGACTTTTTTTCCTCTGTTTTCCTAACTTACAAACCCATAGACCAAACCCACAAGGAGACTCAGGCATCCCAGACAGCTTAAAAAGTGGAGGAATGCTGACAGACCAGAACTGCACATGGTCTCTCCTCTTACAGCTATTGATTGATTTGGGGTAAAAGAAGGGCTTTTTGTACTGTGCTTCTGCCAAAAAAAATAAAGGCAAAAAGAAACCACTGACATGCAAAGTGCAAATTTGGTCAGGTTCTACTTCAGATGCTGAAAAAACCTTTTTTTCATCTTATACAAATGGAGTTAATGTTTTTTATACACCAAGACCTCACAATGAATGTTCTTTTCACTTCCAGAAGACCAGAATAAGCTACGCCTGGACCACCAGCTCCATGTGAAAGAAGAGGGACCAGCAGAATGTTACCTGTTTTTGAACTACTCCTGTGCCTGGTGAACATTACTCTTGCCAGTTCAGAAACCTGCAGCTCTTTCCTGCTCTTTGTCAGCTGTTTGCCAGCTCGCTGCATCAATCAAAAGCATCTCAAGGCAGTGGCAAGCAGCCTCCACAGTCCTCTGACCCTGCAGATGCAATGCCCTGCAGTCCCTCTTAACATTTCTTTGCTCAGTTTTCTCCCATGATTTTTTGCAGGATGAAATTACCTCTAAAGGGCTATTTCAGATCTGTAATCTCTTTGAATTTTTAACTCTGGTGTTTTTTATCTTTTCTTCAGCAAAAGACAAGGTCAAGCATTTTGTCAAGTCCAAAAACACCATCAATGCAAAAGGGTGAGGAAAAAAAAAGCAAGCCCTCTATATAAAGCACTTCAGACTACTGCACACTAGAGAGCAAAAGAAGCTTTCTGGCTCCTCTCTGGCTGTTGTTGCAATTGTTAATGTGGTTTTGTTCCATTATTAATGATACCAGAAAGAGAAATCAGGCCTTCCAGACAAACTTGAGAGACTGTCATCTAACATCTTGCAACAAGAAGGAAGGAAAAAATTGCTTAAAGTAATGGAAATAAGCAAAAGAAAGAAAATAGGAAACTTAAAATACTGAGCGAATGGCAATAAAATCTGCAGATATCTATAGCTGTGTGAGGATTGTGAGCAGAATCTTTTACAAGCCTTGTAAATAATTGCCAGAGCCTGCTAGCTTAAGGCAACTTGGTAATAAACAAAGAAAAACTAATTTTTTACAGTCTGTACTATATTGCTTGATATGTCCATGCTTCCTAGAACTGCTGTTTGACAAGCAGACAAAAGTAAAACCAGAAGAGCAGCACTAATGGATGAAACATCTATAACCTGGAGTGCCATATCATTAGCTTCATCTGGATGTGGTTGGACAGGATTTTAATAAAAAGCTTTGCTAGGAAAATACATCATGAATATGCTTAGGTAAGTAAAATCAGGAATAACACTTCAATCTGCCCTTCCTGTAAAGTTACCCTGAGCTAGCTACCAAATCAGCAATCCTGCAAGAGCCAGGCAGGGTGCATCCATTTGCTCACACCTGGCAGAAACAGCTCCACTGCTGAAGCCTTGCACCAATGCCCATGCACCAAAATCCAGGACCTATGCACCAGCTTATCCATAGTATCTTCTTCCAATTCCATCCCAACAGCAGGAGATAATTGCTGAAACTCATCCCCCGTTGCATTTGGGGTGCTGGGAGGCAGGCAGAGGCTGGGGGGATTCAGAAGGGTCAAACATCAAGGTTAGATCAGCTGCTTATCAATAATACAGCTACCATCAGTACAAGAGAAAATTACCTCAGGTTCTGCCAGGGGAGGTTTAGACTAGGTATAGTAAAAATTGCTTCTCTGAAAGGGTTGTCAAGCACTGAAAGAGGCTGCCCAGGGAAATGGCGGAGTCACCATCTCTAGAGGTATTTAAAAGACTGTAGATGTGGTGCTTAGGGACACGGTTTAGTGGTGTACTTAGCAGTGCTGGGTTAGGACTTGATGAACTTAGGGATCTCTGCCAACCTAAATGAATCTGATTCCTTGAAGCCAAGTGATTCTCTCTGTAGTCACTTGTTGACGGAGCTGCATCCCATGATCCTCAAAACCAGCCCCCACAGTGCAGCTCACAATGGCCACACTCCTCCACAGGCTGCTGGCAAATAAGCCTGCCCTGAAAATCCCCCCTGCCCTCACTGCTCTGCTTCCCTGCTCCCACCCTGCCCAAAGCACTCACCCATTGCTGCCCCTTCACACCCCAATGCATTTCTTCCTAAGAGAAACTGCCTCCTTTGCAGAGGGGATGTTTGTACCACAGAGGAAGGGAGCATTGCTTCCAATGGGATGTCAGGGAGAAAGGAACAAGCTAACTTTCAAATAAATATGATTTATAATAGCTTGATTAAATGCTTTCTTAATGCTCACCTTTTTGTGATGTCAGTGAATTTCTTGATGTGCAATTTATAATGAAAAAACCCAACCTCTAGATATTTTATAGTTTTCCATTTAAAAAGGAAGAATCTAAAAGCTCTTTGCTTTTATTATTGATGCTGAACACAAACACTCATTTCTTATCCCAGAACTGAACATCTGACCTATACTGCAAAGCCAAAACTGCCAATAATTGAGAAGAGCTGTAGACCCGGATTTCATTTTCATGACTGACATCTGTCCTTCCAGTAGGGTGGATTAATTCCATGCAACCAGTGTGATACCTTTGAAATAAGCAAAGTTCAATTAATTTTATATGAGCATATGCCCCATATGTTGTGCTGCCAAAATAGGTCACTGGGCCAAAAGCTCAAAAATAATTTAAATAAAAGTTGAAAGAAATGAAAAAGGAAAATGAAAAAAAAAAAAAACAACAAACAAAACAAAAATAAAGAAAAGGAAAAGGGAAAAGTCACATCACCATGAGACCTTCTTTAATGTTTTGAAGCACTGCCATGAAGTGAAGAAGCTTTGCCAGTGGGAATCTCTCACAGAGGAAGGGCTACACACTTTTTAATGTAATTTCATTTTCAGCAGGGACACCTGGGCACAATGTCGTCTTGATGAGGAAGAGGGGATTGGGCAAAGCACAGGAACAGCTCAGATAGATCACAGATGCCTCTTCAAATGCTTCTTGAACTCTGGCAGAGTTGGTGCTGTGACCACTTCCCTGAGAGCCTGTTCTAGTGCCCAACCACCCTCTGGGTGAAGAACCTTTCCCTGATATCCAACCTAAACCTCCCCTGACACAGCTTCAGGCCATTCCCTCAGGTTCTGTCACTGGTCACCACAGAGAAGAGATCAGTGCCTGCCCCTCCTCTTTCCCTCACGAGGAAGTTGTAACTGCAGTGAGGTCTCCCCTCAGTCTTCTCTTCTCCAGACTGAACAGACCAAGTGCCCTCAGCTGCTCCTCATGCGGCTTCCCCTCAAGGCCCTTCACCATCTTCGTTACCCTCCTTTGGACACTCTCTAATGGTTTATTATCTTTCTTACACTGCAGTGCCCAAAACTGCAGACAATACTCAAGCTGAGGCTGCACCAGTGCAGAACAGAGGGGGACAATTACCTGCCTCAGCCAGCTGGAGATGATTTGCCTGATGCAAGATGGGGTGGTAGGTAAGCAATTCACAGCCTGCACCAGCATATGAAGTGCAAATCCACTTTCAGAATGAAAAACCAATGTGAGATCATATATTTGGGCAGTATGTCCTCACTGTCCTCTCACCCTCTGTCTCTTCCTCTGACTCTCATTGCTGAAGCTTCAAGAAAAACACCAGAATTTAGGGAAGCTGGAGATTTTATCACACCTGAATAAAAGTTGGGCTTTGGAGGCCATGCAGATTGTGCTCTCTCTTGTCAAGGCCTGACTTAAGTCCAAGAAGTCCCCTCTGAGGTCTGCAAGACAGAAGCCATAATGCCATAGAGAGGCTTTCACCTGGCTGCACGTGACAGCATCACATTTGCTGGGAAGCCCCAGTGGGAGCGGGTCCCCCACAGCTGAGCCCTATGCAAGCCCAGCCCTTTTCCTGCTCCGCTTCCTGCCCAGTGCTGTGCTTCAGCCACCCAGACCCCTGTGGGAGCCACCTGTCACCCTCACAGACAACCAGTACTAGGGAAGCCTGCACTGGTCCATACAATGCAGTGGGGAACATCACTGGCAGATCCCAGCTGTACCTCCTCACCTCGGGGATTGCCCTCTCCTCCCACCCACGCTGAGGAGCCAGTGCTGACCAGCACACTGAAATGTCTCTCTTTTACCCACAATCTAATAAAGAAAACTTGAGGAGAGGGAAATGTGAGAAAGAGGAGGATGGAAGACCTGCAAAAGGGTTGTTCTGGTGTGTAACTCTTTCCCTGGTCAGAGGAGCAGCTCTCCTGAGATTGTATATGGCTTCTGGCAGCCATATACAAGGCTGCCTCTGAGCAAGGATAGATTTTCGGGACGCTTTCATGTTTTTTAATCACATTTCCCACTAACTTACACTGTCGTGTTCTTTCTGAAAGAAGGATGAGCATTCCTGGGGACCTTATCTGGACGACCTCCTCTGGAATGGAGAGAGGAGCACCTTGTGCATGTGCTGGGTACGACGGAATGGGAACCGGTCTCATTTTCCAGCATGGTCATCAAAGATGACCCCTGAGGACACAGAGATGTTGCTGCCCAGTCCCACCATCTCACCTGCAGCATCACCAGACTCCTCGGGGCAATAAAGTCAGCTTTAACACTCCGAAGGGCAGTTTCTCTGTCGGATGCGCAATCACCCCTACCCCAGCGCGCTCGGCGGGGTGTCCCGGGGCAGGGCAGGGCAGGGCCGGGCCGGGCAGGGCAGGGCAGGGCCGGGCAGGGCAGGGCAGAGCCGGGCAGGGCAGGGCAGGGCAGGGCAGTGGCCCCGCGGCCGCGCATGGCGCTGGCTCCCGGGCTGGGCGATGTCCGGCGGCCGGGCAGCGCCTTCCCCTGCCCGGCCAATTGCGTCGGCATGGCGGGCTGTGAGGCGGAGGAGCGGCCGGGGCCGGGCCGGGGGGAGCTGCGGGCAGCCCCGGCGCCGCGGCAGGAGCGGAGCGAGAAGAGGGAGAGGAGCGAGGGCGAGGCCCGGGGCAGGCAGCCCCCGGGGTGGGGTGGGGTCGGGCCGGCCCGCACACTTCCATGCGGCCCCGGGGGCACCGCCTGCCCGCTGATGAGAGCGCTGCGGGGCTGCCGGGGACGGGGCGCCGTCGTGGGGACCGTCACCCTCTGCCTGGCCGCCGGCTGGGCTCTGCAGAGTAAGTGTCCGACTCCGTCCTGGTCTGCCCCCGCTGCCGCCCCCAGCCCTCTGCCCCTGCTCCTGGCCGCGGTACCCGGCTCAGCCCCAGCGCCCGGCATCTCCTGCGCACGGTGCGGAGCGCCTGCCGCCCCTCGGCCCCGCCAGCGCTCTGCCCGGCCCGGCCGCTCCCGGGAGGGGATGGGGACGGGGATGGGGATGGGGACGGGGCCGGGGACGGGGCCGGGGACGGGGCCGGGGATGGGGACGGGGACGGGGACGGGGACGGGGACGGGGATGAGGATGGGAACGGGGATGGGGATGCGGATGGGGATGGGGACGGGGACGGGACGTACCGGGGCTCCCGCAGGCATCACCGCTCTCTGCGGGCTGCACAGGGTCCGGGCAGGCTGGTCCCCGCTCCGGCTGCTCGGAGGCAGCCGGGCAGCCGAGCTGGGCCATTGCCCCCCGGCCCGGACCCACGGCCGCTCCCGGTGGGAGCAGCCCCTCGGCCCTGCTTCCCCAGCAGCCGGGGGAACACGGCGGGGAGGGGGACACAGCCCCGGGTAGCCAGCCCGAGGGGTGCGGGTCCCGCCGGGAGGCGCGGCGGTGAAGAGAGGGTGAGTTCCGAGCGAGCCCCCCAGGGTGGGTGCGTGGGGATGGGGCAGCACGGCCCTCCCCCAGCGAGGGCTGCGGGGGGCTGCGGCCATCCCCACCCACCCCGGGCACTGCTGGGTTCAGTGCCACCAGACACTTCGGGTTTGATGTGCCACGACACTCCATCATCAAAGGTGGCACACAAATAAATAGGACAGCAAAGGGTGGAGGAAGTGTCCCAAGTGTTTCAGAGCTCTGTTTTAGAGCTGTCCCCCCGGTTCAGAGCTCCTGTATGGAGGCCCCTCACTCCAGCCCTTTCCCACCCACTGCCCAGCACGCTGCAGGCCCAGCTGCGTTCCTGCAGCCAGCTGTGGTACACAGAGCCACACTTCCCACTTTGACACTCGGCCAGGCAAATCCTTTGGAGTAGAGCAGTGTGCCAGGACAGCAAACTCACCATGCTCTGTGCAGCACCGGTACCCTCTTCTCCTGGGTGCGTGTTTTACTGGGCGTGAAGGGTCTGGTTTTGCAAGCAGCAGGACAGAGCGGCCCTGCGGGTGGGTGTGATGTTTGCTCTCCAGCCTGGTGCAGCTCTGCTGGGATTAGACCGGTTCAGGCACACTGCCTATTAAAAATATTTTTGAATAGTTAGATATTGCACTGCCTCCTTTACCTTTGCATGCCAGATAGGGACAGAACACTTTGGCAAATAATGGAAATATTTTTAATATTTATTTTTTTTCTACATTTACCTTGCAATCATGTATTGAAAACAAAGCCATGTCTCTGTCAAAATATACAAGGGACACTGGGGGGAGAGACACTCAGCTCCTGTCTGGTCAGAAACAGTGGGAAAGGCCTTTAAATAAACACAGGGAGCAGAAAACAATTGGAACAATTTGCAGCAATTACCAGAGGTTCCCGGCTGTTCTGTGTCTGTAGTTGGCACAAATCCCGTTTTCACAGCTCTGGTTAGTCTCTCCTGCACACACACAGGCTGAACAGCAGACCACAGCTCAGCTGGGGATGCACTGGGCTGCCCAGAAAGCATAATGTTCCTGCAGGAGAACTGGGCAGCACGATCATGACAAAGGGGGCGGGAATCCCAAGAGTGTTATCTTGGAAAAATCCTACATCCTATCTGGTCCCATAGGTGAGGGCCTGGAAATTGAACTGGCTTCTTGAGCTTCCTTGCCTTACCTTGACCAGCAGAGTTTGTGAATTCTGCTACAGATCCCAAATACAGTGAAGTCAGCTTGTAATTCATTTACCTGTCTCTTCCATTTATGGTTGCTCATGAAGGGTTCTTATTTTAAGATTTTTAAAAGTAATTTCTTTCCCTTGGAGATTTTTTCTTTGCCCTTTTTAATCATTCTTATCCCTGAAGACTCTGCAGAACCTCCAGGCTCATCCCCAGGGGTCCTGCATTGCATTCCTGCTGTGTAGCTGAGGTTCTTATTCTCACTCCTACTGCGTTACAGACATTTGCAGGTCAGCATTACTTTTTCATTCTGCTCTTGCAGTCAGGCTGTTCCCACAGCAAGAGAGGAGGGCGGGTGAGCTGCTCCGAGCCAGACCAGGAAAAGGCATTCAGACTTACTCTGTGCTTTATCTGCCTTTTGTCTGCTTTGATTTTTGTGGGGAGATAACAGGATTTCAGTCGCTAGCCAAGTGTCCCAAACATGCCACTAATAAAAAGAAAAAAAAATGTATGCTGGTTAAAACTCAAATGTTGGTGTTCATCCAAATCTTCATGCAGAAACACCCACATGCAAGCAGAAATTATTGCAGTTACACATTAAACTAAGCAGTCGGTTCAGTTTCACAGTTATGAACAGCTGCATAATCGCATCAGGAGGAACTAGATGAGAATTAAATATTCTTTTACAAGCATTTTTGCCCAGATATTAGACATGAAGTCCTCGGCTTCTCATGAAACTGTGTACCTTTGATTAAATGCAATTTATCTGTGCTGGCATATAACTGGCTACCTTTAAGAAGCTCATGTCTCAAGTGTTGGTTACACATCGTGAAAACATGATCGAGTCCTTGCCAAGTCTTCATATACTTAGGCCTACTACAGTTCTTGCTTTCGAGAGATGGTAGTTAATTCATATTATAAGTTACCCTGGACATGGCAATTAAACTTTCCACTTAAAAGCAGGATTTCAAAAGAAAACCAGTTTCTGATAAGCACAAAAGCATTGCTTAGTATTCAGAAAATGTTACACTCCCTTACCCAAGAACACCCTTCTGAAGTCCCTTTCAATTTGGGTATTGAAACATTGAAACCCATGCAATTATTTTCCGTATGGTAGAAACATTTTTGCTATCACCAAGTACAAATGTGTATTTAGCTTTTAATTTATGTTACTTTTATGAACAGCAGAAATAGATACTGCAAAGCATAGTCTATACTCTCTTAAAACAGACCGCTGAGATAGGTAGGATGGATCACACCCTGAGGTCCCAACCTGCCCTAGATGGTTGGTGCAGCATCACCTCCACACTCATCACCCTCTTTTGTCTTTCAGCTCCCGGAGGAGTATCCTTAGTTGTCCCACAACCCAACATCAATGCAACAGTGGCACAAAACATCCTCCTCTCAGTCGAATACTCTTGCAGAGGTGTCGCCACCATTGAGTGGAAGCATGTGTCAAGCTGGGGCACCACCAGCATTGTTGAGTGGAAAAGTGGTAATTATGTCAACATATCCACAGTCTACAAGGACAGAGTGACTACTTTTGAAAATGGCTCTATACAGCTTCTCAACGTGGGCATGCGAGATGCTGGCTACTATTTTGTCACTGTAACAGAGGAGTATGGAACCAATGCCTATGGCACCATCATAGTCAATGTTTACGGTACAAACTAGATGAGACTTCTTGACTTTATCCTGTGTTTAGACATCAATCTGCTGGTAATCAATTATATAATATTTTTTCCTGTTCTCCCTACAGAGATTATCTATGAAGATTTACATTTTGTAGCAGTTCTCTTTGCATTTCTTGCTGCAGTATCTGCCATTCTGATCTGCTTCATGTGGCTGTGTAATAAATCCCTGCATCTGTTTCAGAAGAAGACAACACACAAACTCACAGGTATCTTTCTAAGAATGCAGTCAAGGTATAGGGTTTTCAAGTCTGAACTCTGCCTAAAATTTGTGCCATAAGGCGCTAAACAGGGACACTGAGAAACAAGACCAAAGGGCTCAGAAACTCTTTATTAGCTGAGGCAACTGAATAACAGATATATATATGCATAATAAGCCACAGGACACCTACCTCTTACTTTTCATATCAGAAATAATAAAACACTTCCCAACATGGCTGATTGCAAAACCAGAGGAGAAAAGGCAATGGCTGCAATAACCCCCCCATCAGAGGGCAGGGGACAAAGTCAAGAGCATCACCAATTCTTTGAGAGTTCTCAGCAGAAAAATATATCCTAGGGGAAAATAATCAAATGGCCCTTGGGAGTGACCCACCTTAGCTCATGAAGGACTGCACACCTCCCTCTCCTTTTAACCCCCCCCCTTCATCTGTCCTCACCTTTGATCCAGTTGCAGACTGCAACAAACACTGACTAATATCAAATCAGACTCCTGACACACACAGAAGACAACAGTAATGAAAAGCAGGTCAAGGGAACATGAGGACTGCACTGAGGGAACACTCACATACATATTAGAGAAGAAATTTCTAAGCCACAGCCAGGGGTATTTGACCTAGGTAACAAGACAAGGTGCCACATTACAGGCCTGGGATCAAGCTCTTAGGCACATCGTTGGAATTGGAGGTTTATTTTACCACTCCAAAAAATTTCAGTTTACCTCCCTACTTTGGAAATGCAGATCCACTTGTGGTTTCTTGCCCTGTAGTTAAAAGGTCTGTATTTCTTCTATAATAAGTGCTGCTTAAGCTGTTACATTACAACAAGCAGCATAGCTATCAGTATTTTATTAGACCAACACAGGTACTCAAGCATCCTAAGCCTCATGGCCCAGACTTGGTGTCAACTCTGAAAAACCCCATAAAAGAACAAATTGGTTTGAGCTGCCCCTTCCTTTCTGTCACTCACATACAGCACTTAAAGGCTGGTGCTGTTTACGTGGTACACACACCATTCACAAGCTGCTGCAGCTACTGAAGATTTTCCTATCATGTCAGAATAGAAAGGCTTTTGTTTGGATAAAGCCTCTTCCTTCAGTTAAAACCAATCTTCCTACAGAGCTGAATTGAATACAGTTATTTGGCAGAGTTCAGGAAAACCCCAGTTCCAGAAACTTGTAACATCTCCCAGAATATGGTCCAAAGCAAGGACCTAACTTCTGCCCTGATTCCACCTCAGAAGAGCCCTCCTTTCAGAAGTCATGAAGAGAAGTATAAGGACAGGCTGTATGTAATTAGGTTTTCACAGTGCCTTTAGCCTTGTGCTGGAAGAAACCAGTGTAACTTTAAAGACTGTGAGGGCCTCTTTATGCAGCTAAATATTTTGAAAAGATATATTTAAAACCTAATTGTAGATGAGCAAGCTGGAGTTAATACTAAAAAGTTCAAAATAGCTATTAACAAAGCACAGGTAATTTTGGAATTTTGGTCTTCCAATCCTTTTTCCAATCAATAACAATGTCCTTTTATTTACAGCAAGTACAACAGAAGAGATTGAATTGGAGACCATTGAGTGTTAGCCAAGGACTGTATCATAACAAAAATAACAATTCTACCTCAGGAGAAAGTATTGACCAAGAAAGCAAGAACAAACCTAGAAGGTAAAATATTTGTGACTACTGCAGAAACATCCCGATTTGCAAACTAATTAAATAAGCAGTGTCTGACAGAGCTGTTTTGACCTGTTAAGTTTTTGATTCTGCTATTCAAGGTCAGAGTAAAAAGAGAACGCTTTCATGCTAAGCACGAACACATTTTTGTGGCTAACTAATAAAATCTACAGCCTCTACCACTCTTAAAAACAACCAGCCAGCCAACCAACCAACCAACCAAGCTTCTAAGACCAACCCATAAAGGAAATTATCATGTTCTTGAAAGACACCTGTATTTTGGATACAGCACGTCTCCTATTACAGAGCAGTCATTAGCATCCTTCAACATAATAAATTTAATATCTAATTACAGTATTACATAAAAAAAAATTAATTGCAAGCATTGAATCCTGTTTATTACACCTCTGCTGCTACTTTTGGTTGTAAGGAACTTCCTGAAGCTCTGAAGACAAACTGTAATTTTTCATGAGACAAAACTGACTTTGAAAGAACTCCAAGATGGTCAAAGTTCTCCCGCTTATGTTTCCAATTGTTTACACTGCCCTGGGATGGATATTAACACACATTTTATGACATTACTAGAGCAGGTGGTTATACAAGGAAGCATGTGCAGGCCCTAAAGAGGAGATGCTGTCTACAAAGATATGAGGAGTCAGATAAAATACTGACACACCACACCAGTGGGTGGCAAAGTACTTAACAGTTCTGTTTTGAAAGATGTTGAGTCCTTGCAAGCAGCCCAGTGACAGTCTGAGAAGAAAAGTTAAAACAGCATTACTTTCAAATTGTTTACAAATACAGTTCTGAACTCGATCTTGTTGAGGAGCCACCTTTGCTTTCCCTACATTGTAAGAAAACATGAAGTGATCCAACTAATGCTTTCTTGAATCTGCACACTGCACTTACTGCAATCCTCCACCTGCAATCTATTGGGTGGAATAACATTTGTGTTTGTCAGCAGGAAAGCAGTAAACTGACTGAGCTTCAAGTTATTCTGTTTTGCTTTTGTAATGAGAATTTTGCAGTGTGAAATAAACTTTGAAAATGTAAGAGACCATGGACTAGTCTGTGCCTGTAGATTGCCACGTGGCTGTTTGAGTCAAACTGTTGCTGCTACCTCTCATGCTTTGTCTCACTTGTTTGCAAAAACCTTTTACAGGACAGACTGACAGAGCTTCCCCTCTGGTCAGGGACTAAGATGAACGGGTGCAGAGGAACTATGGGTACCATTTGGAAAAACTCTCAGGCAGTTTCTCACCAACTGCATAATGATGCAGGTAGGTGTCAGAAAAGCTTTCTTCCAAAGCACCCTGTACACAATACCTTTAAGTCATCCCCAGACTGAACTGGCCATTTGTAGTACAAAGGGCCTCTCTCCCACTCATAAATTCAGGTATGAGATTCAGCTGTTTGATCCTTTCTCCATTTAGAACAGGTCAAAAACAAGAAATTAAATGTAAAAAAATCTCAGATACAGCACAGACAAGTGACAGTTTGTTATAATTCTTTCTTTTAAATGTGTATTACCAATCTTTCAGTGTGTATCTTTCAGTGAACTATGCTTTGATGAAAGAGAAACTCTAAGTGCATCTGTTTCAATCACTGAGCTTGAAGTAATTGGTGAAGTATACTTACAACATATGGAAAACATTATTTTTCCTGTTTTATCTATTCCATACTTTTTTTTTTCCCTAAATCTTAGACTTGGAATGTGAAGTTATTAGGCTGAGCTGAATATATAGCAGGTGCTCTGCCACACTTACTTAGAAGGTAAAAAAATGCAGCTTACAGTCAACACTGTTACCTAACACAGACCTAAACACTGCAATTGCCAAAGGAAGAGGGGAAATGTATCTAGACATGAATGACCACTAAGTTAAATTGCTGTGATTGTTAAGATCATGTATACTTTTAAACTACAGTATTTGAAACCTAGGATAAAATTAGGAAATGAGCACTTAAAATTCTTCCATTTAAGATGCACTACAACAGCATTAAGTTGTTTCCAACTAGCACAGTTGTTCTGCCTCTCTCAACTTGGCTGAAGTCACAGCAGCTTCAGGCACCTATTCTTGGCTATTGACCCTGGTGTCAACCTTACTTTTACGCAGTAATACCCCAGATGAACAATAGGAACTCAAACAACATTCTGTGAGGATATTCAGTACAGTTAGTCTATGTACAGCTTTCCTTATAGACAACTCCTCACCCAGAAATTTTACACAAAATTTAACATGCTTACTCTATACAGGTAGGGTTGCTTATAAAATATTCACATTTTTCTGAAAATTGTTTGTCAACGTGCATTATTAATGTCAGGAATATTTTATGTACAGAACATGAGGCTAAGCTGTCTGTAGCAGTTTCTTGCTACTCTGGAGCATCTAACACCTCTTGGCAAGTTGTTACAGTGGAAGTTAAGAAACTAATAGCTATTCTTACTCCCCTTGTAAACTCCCTGAAGAACAGCAGCAAATTTAATATTTAGAGCATTCTAGATGATCAAAGGGGTTCAGCCATTTTACTTTTTAATTAAAGAGAAGTTCAAGTTCACAAGATTGCTTTGGCAATCAGTTGTAAAGGTCTTAATCATTCACTGTTTTCATCTCGTATTCAAAGATGCACTACCAAGTTTTAAGACTGTTAGAAGCCTGATCAGTCTGTTTTCCATTAAAATTCTGAATCCCTATGTATTTAACAGTAAGAGATATTCTCCAGGTCTCTTAAGAAACTCGTTTGGTTTTTTTTTTTCAGCTAGATGTGGAAGTCTTGACAAATGTTTTCACTGCTTAACATGCAGTGCTTGCACTTCTGCAACACATTAGATGTCCTCTTGTATCTGTAATTTGTTTTGAGGAGACAAGTCCTGCAACCATGCGATTCTAATAGCTCCACATTGACCTGATTACTTGGTAATGAAGACCTTGCCTGACAAAAAGACTATCACTATATGCAGGCCTGTCAATTTAGGTTACGAGCAGTGAATTGTAAGAACATGTTCAAGTTTCATAGACTCCTAATTATTAGTAAGAGATTTGTTGTGTTGTCAGGAGTCAAAACAGATGTTGCCTAAAATTCAGGTAAAAAAACCCCAAAACTTTTGAGACAACATTAATATAGGTAGAGAGCAGTTCTTTAACGAGTATTTTCTGGTGCATGGTGTATGTAAGTGCAGACAGTATATAGGTATACAGGCACGCCAGATTGTCTGCACCATCACTGAAAGCTTTGATGTGTAGAGTGTATAGATGCATGCCCAGTATACGGGTTTTACAAATTTGTAACAGAATTACCATAACTAAAGTTTACATCCAACTCACCTGGTCCACTCTGGTGCCACCCCCAGAACCTAGTTCAGGTCTGCCCCTGGCATGCCCCCCTGGAATTGAGTCCAAGGTCTCAAGACCCCTTACTTCTTCACCATCATCATCTTCATATTACTTCCCTTCTTTGGAGCTTCTCTAAGATCTCAGGGCCTTCTATTGCTTTGACTGAAATGGTATCTTATTATTCTAGTCCTGACATACGTGCCCCAAACATGATGTTCTGGCTATTATCTCACCCTTGAGACAGAAATTCAGGTATGTGGCACAAAGTTAAAACAGTTGCTACTTCAAATGTGAGAAGCTATACAGCTATATAAAAATCTACAAATATACAAAATCTTAAGGCATCAGATGAATACACTGGGATGCATCAGATTGTTGGCTTAACTGTTCACCAAGGAACAAAACGCCTCTGTGCCTGTAATGGTATAGTGTCTTTTAGCCCAGCAATATGGGACCTGACATCACGGGTGTTCACTCATTTTTCAAGATCAGGAGAATATTTTCAACTAGTATTTTTCATTTTCATCAGTTGTCTCAGGCAACTCATCAGAACAGGAAAAGAAAACCCTTTCTCTCTCACAGTTTAGTTACACAGAATCTGTTCCAGGATCTGAAACAAAATGCTCCATGCTGGCAAACAGCAATAGAAGTACAAAAGCTGCTTTGGATACACAATGAGCAGCAGTTTGCCACAAGCAGTTGCTTAATACGTATTTCCCAAAACTATTCTTTATTACTTGAGAGTACAACAAAATAACAATTGTCATAATAGAAACATGTTCAATTCAGACATGTTTATGTGCAAGAAGTTCTCATATATATACATATATACACATACCTCGTAACACAACATGGACAGGAATCTGAACCAGTTCATACAGACAGGTTTCAAAAAGACTTCAAGCAATAAAGTACCAAACAAAAAAAAAGCTTTGTTAAACATCTTACTAGAAACTTCAAGAAGGCTACAATTACAACCAAAACCATCAAAACCATTACTTTTTTTATTATTATTTTGAAAGAACTCAGAAGAGCTGGTATTCAGGAGGATATTATTATTTCCCTGGATGATAACCGTTGAGAGTGCAGGATAAAAACCCAGCAGCACAAGTGTGGAAATCCAAGGTTTACTGCATGAGTTACTGCCTTCTATTCAGACATTAATTTGCACGTCACTCACAAACTCAAATTGTTAGAATATTGCACGCAGAGTAAGACCCTTTCCTCTATATTCTTGCAAAAAAACAAGGAGAGAAAACACAAGCAAACCAACAGACATCACGCAGGCCATCAGAAAGATGTTTGCCACAAGCTGTGACTTCAGAACAATCTCATCTCAAACAAACTGCCAAGTAAATATATTTCTCAAAAATAAATGCACCACTCAGAATCCCTATCAATGTACAATCAAATTCCAACTCAAGAGTTCCACACAGTGAAGACTGTTCCTTGATTCTTAAGTTTTGTTTAGCGTTCGTTCTTGACAAGGGAGCTCTGTTTCTACTGTTGTCCCACTTATCATCAAATGAGGCCATTAGCTTCCACAGATACAGCCAGGTCCTATGGTATAAACCACTGAAGGGCTTACTGAGAGCCGAATTCAGTTCTAGTATTTTTCATCTTTCAGAAATACTTGCAAAGATCTAACAGAAAAAAAATAAAGGGCATGAGAGTAAAAGGAATGATTCCAAGCAGACACCTTTAATGTAGTAAAAGACTACTGAATTTAATTTTATAAACAAAAAAATATATTAATTACTCAGCCGTGTTACTCTGGACAGAGCAATCTGCAAAGATAGAGCTGAGAGGAACTTTTAAAAAAAATTATCTCTCTTACATGCCATTGAAAAAAATGTATTACAAACACTACAATGGACATATCTGTACAGGAAATAAATTTGGTTTTGCTTTCATGTAATGGCCCATAGTTTCCATTTCCCTTTGATGCAGGGGCAGCGATTGTTGCACAGAGACAGTTCAAAGCCCTCACAAAGAGGCCAACATACCATTAGCACGGGGTTAGGGCAGCCATGAGGAGTTCCATTTTATACACAAAGTTACGCCCTTCCATTTTATTCCACTGAACTTCCTTGAACGGCCCTCGAAGATGATTCCACTTGCTGTCTTGCAGCACGTCACCTTTGGGGAGATCCTTGCACTGACTCCGTGGAAACTGAACCATAACTTTGCTGCCACTTTCTGGGCCGTTACGAACTGTAATGAACAGAGATTTTAAGGAGCATTTATACACTGCCCAAATTCCTCATAACCAATATTCTTCCTTGTGTATACTATACATTACCCCTACTCAATTCCAATCATGCTGAGAGCAAAAAAGGGAAATTCCCTTTTTTTTTAAGCTTTCTCTTTTAATTTTCTCTCTCATCTCCCAGTTCTCTATGATTTTGTTGCTTTAGCACTGCATGTTCTTGGTTAGATCAAACCAGAGAAATATTTGACAAAAACCCCACACATACACCTTACAAACACATTTCTTTTTCCCTAATGATGCCAGGAAGGGCAAAGGTTATTTCAGTCATTCTTTCCTTGGATGTATTCCCCACTATTCCTTAAAAAATGTGAGTAAAAATATATTGTCTAGTGCCTTTACCTCAAATGGACAGGAACAAAGTCACTAGCAGAGTTTTTGCTTTTAATCACAGAATTCTAAAAGACTGGTGGAGGGATGGTGGTGTTTTGTGGGTTGGATGGGTTTCTGTGTTTTGATGTTGGGTGGTGGTGTGTGTTGGCTTTTTAAATAAGCAGTTAGGTAGCTAACACTTAGCTTTCCCCTCACCTACCAAGCCAGGCTTCTACAGATGACTATCAGGCCGATCAAACATAATTTCTCCTTCATAAAATTATGCCAACTACTCTCCATCACCACCTTCTGTGGAATATGTCCCTCACCTGCCACTAACTGCAATGAGACTGATCGGACTGTAGTTCCCCACATTCTCCTTCCTGAATACAGGATGTGACATTTGCCTTCTTCCAGTCCTCAGGAACCCTTCAAGATGATCAAGCATGGCCTTACAATGACATCAATCAGATCCCTCAGCACTCACGGATATATCCCACCTGGTCCCACAAACTTGTCTATGTCTAAGTTTGTTCAAAAGTTCTCTAACTTGGTCCTCTGCTACTGGGGCTGGCTTTGCCCCAAAATTTCCCATGGGTCTCATGGGAATCTTCCAGGATTTTAGGCATCAGACCCATTCCTGAAGGCAAGTCTTAAGACCAAAGTAAAGAAGGCACTTAATACCTTGGCTTTTTCCATGTCCTGTGCCACCAGGTCCTCTCCCTGTTTAACAGCATTCCCACATTTTTCCTGACCTTCCCTTTGCTGCTGACACCCCTGCTCAAACTCTTCTTGTTGCCCTGCATATCCCTCAGGACCTTAGCTTTCCTATCCTCATCAATGCATGGTTAGGCAGCCTCCCTGTCTCCCTCCAAGTCAACTGGTCCTGCTTATAATCTCTTGCAGCTTCTTTTCTATGTCATGAGTTCAGTCATGAGCTTCCTGTTCATACACACAGATCTTCTGTTACCTTTGCACAACTTTCTGAACATAGGAATGACCATTTCTGAGCTTGAAGGGGGTGATGCCTGAAAAAAATAATCAACTAGCTCTCTGACCCCTCTTCTTGCCATCCCGTAGGATCATATCCCATAAGATTCTTTCAAAAAGATCCCTGAAGAGACTAAACTCTCTTCTACTTAAGTCCAGAGTTGTGATCTTGTTGTTTACCTTGTTCGCTTCTCTCTCAGGATCTTGATGGTTTCTGTAGTCTCTTTTTTTTTAATGCTAATTATAAGAAATATTTTCAAATCTTTATAAATTAAATCAAGTTTATATTAAGTGGATTCCTGGGCAAAGTATTGATTCTATTTAGATGTCAATTTCATACACAAAAGAAATAGTCTCTACACTGTCATAGAAACTTACAAGGCCTGTAGATTTCACTTAAGAATTTTACAACCTTGCATGCATTTGCAGTAAAAAACACTACCTGAAATGGCATAGTCTCCATTTGGTGATGCTACAGTTATTGCTGATGCATTGCCAATACTCTCCACTGGCCCCAGACCAACGTGGTTACTGAAACTCAGTACATGCCATCCCATAACTTTTGCAAGCTGCTGAACTGCATGTACTTGGTGCTGTGACATCTGAAAGATAACAAGAGGTTCGTCTTCTGTTCAACATTTGCACACCATAAAAATACCTGCTTACCAAGTTTACCAAGCCTTTTTTCTTCTGTACAACAGTTATTTATATAATTGACTTTGTACTTTAAGTTCTCTAGTTTCAGAGGAACTTCTTTATCTTTTACATGAATGCTGGTAGAGCTTTGTGTTATTTGAATTTAGACTAGTTCCTCTGCAGAGAGAGGAGACCACTGTATTATGCACATAGATATATGGGCTTATGCATTTTATTTAGTTATTGCTTTCAATTTACAAATACCTTTATCTAGGTCTCAAAAGCTAATTCAAAGGATACAAACAGGATTTTTAAACAATCCTGTCTTTGAATAGAAACATGATTTCTGCTGTAAAAATAAATACAATATGTGAAAGTATTAAGAGAGAAAATTCAGAAAAAAAAGTTGAGGATCTCATATCCATGATTATCTCCACTAATGCTCAAGTGCAAGCACTGAGCTCTAACAGCTTAGGAGTTTAAATGCTATTGTTTTCCTGTATCATGACTTAACACTTGTAACAAGGAAGTATCTAGCACTGTTCAGCAGTTCTCTGTGAACAAGTCTGACAACACCTGACCAAGAAGACATGCCCTCAGCAGAATCTGTTTCAACTTGTTTTTTGTGTCGTGGAGTTTTATATAACTGCAACAGGCCAACCGCTGTGATTAAAGACCTGTATTTTGACTATTTATAATGCACAGCAGGGAGATTGTCGCTTCTGAATAAAACGAGCAGCTTGTTCGAGCAATTAAGTAAATAGAGTTCATTCAAATATCACCTGATTTAGTAATGGCTGATGCAAGGTGAGCACTAACAGACAATGTTGAAATTGCAGTAATTGTGGGCTCATTAAGAACTTGGTTACTGTAAGTTTCATATGTTGGGTACTTTATTGTCTGTTACGACTCTGCCTGACTTGTTTCGCCTATAATGAGTACCATAAAGAAATGTATTTTAAATGGGAGGGAAAAATCATTACTACTACTGACATTATTAAAAACTGGCATTATATTTTAGTAACAGTTCCTAAAGTCACTATACATAGTGAAAATTCAGTAATTCACCTTCCCATTTTCACTATCTTAATTTGAAGTTTTTAGTATTTTCTACATAGACAAAGGTGAGATTCCTCTTCTGTTTTTCAAACAGGACAAGAAAGGGAAGAGTAATGTGCATGAGTCTACCTGAGATAAAAGGAAATCCTGCAGTTCTTGCTCTTGATGGGACAGTGTAATAACTCTTCCATCTCTATGCACAACTCTGATTTGTTCAACTCCAATGTTCAACTGTAGTTGAATGGACCTTTGAAGACAAGATGCATATTTTTTCAAAACGCACTAATAACACTTAAGAAAACAGGAAACTAGGAAAACAGAATCCCTCCCAGTCATTGACAAGAACTCTTAAGATGGATGGTGCAAAGCCTATGAAACGTAACAGCAACTCCAACCATTTTAGTTTCATCACATATATACATATATATATATACTGCAGGGGGACATATTCTGTGGCATGTTCCCAGGCCTGGCCTACCGCTTGATCAGGTTGAGGAAGCCTCACAGTTCCCTGCCTGCCACTGTGCCCCAGTTTCCTTCCAGAGGTGCAGGGAAAATGGTGTGTTCTATCCTACACTGAAGAGTTGGGCAGCATATATACTCTGAAACCAAGACTGGCAATTGTACCGATTACAGCAGCTTGCCCCGCACTGTGGACATCGACAGAGAGTACTGCTCCAAGTGGAAAAAGACACTGTCAATGCGTTAGTTAAGTCACTGCTGGTCAGCATCCAGACATTTGTTTCTGGAACACAAAATCACTTATTTTGATACCAACGTGCATAACTAATTGCATTAATTACAGGAGCCCCACACTTAAGTACCTATACAACCAAGCTAGGACTGAGCACTGACTAGCTTTCCATGAGGGGCCTGGAAGTTTAAAATCCAGTACACCAAATGATACTTTGCATTCAGTCATCTCTACCCAAGGTAAAACCCTCCTAAAATGGCCACTCTTACCTTCAATTTCTTCTTTGAAAGGAAACTGTGCTAATTAAAGGCATACTAAATTTCTTCATTAAAGTGCAAACCGGGTGAAGAGTTTTCTTAGGGTGGCTGCTCTCACACAACTCAGAAAAACAGAGACACGACAGAATCCTACTTGTCTGTCTGAGGAGAATCTAAACCTTTAAAACACAACTTGAATACGTGGTGTCTTTGCTGCAAGCTTCTACAATTAACAAGAGATATGCATTCTCATACTTACTTGCAGATCTGTTCATATCCTTGAGAAGTTATTAGAACTTTAACACTGGATTCATAAACATCATTTATATTGGACCAGTGAGCCTGAATCTGAGGATCCTCAATACGACTTGCCAGACTGTCAATGGTTCGAGCAGTTCTAGAAGATAAAACCATATTCCACACACCATGATTTAGACAGTTTGTGCTGTTGTCTTACTCAATGGAACTGAGCAGGTTATTCCATTTAATGTGGATCAAAGTTTGATTTCAGCAAGATTCTGGTGCTAATGAAGCTCACTTTTTTATTCTGTACATGTCTCATACATTCTGAAGCAGTATTAAAGTGCTATTACTCAGTGTCAGCTACTGCACTGCAAAGAATACTAAAAAAGTATTCATGCAGTTTAGGGTAAGAAGGGACAATTCTCAGCAGCTTATATCGTAACTGTCCCAGAGATCTCAAAGAAATATGGTATTTTTTAAATTTTTTTTACTAACTGAGTGTTGTTTGCTCATATTTTATCACATATTATTGGTCCTTAATACTTGCAAATAAAGACATTTAACTGTGAAGGAAACTGTAGCTAGTTTGAAGAATACTTAAAAGCGATCAATTGTATTCTACTTAAAGGCACATTTCATTGTAACTTTAACAAGAATAGCTTATGACGTACCTGCGTCTCAAAAAGATATGCTTTGCCTGTTTTATTATCTTTTCCAGAAGTCCTTCATTTGACTGTAGAGAATTGATATCATTTTTATCAAAAGCCTGGGGTCCTGCAAGTCTCATTCTCTTATGGCCAAAAGGTGCACTAGCTGGATGTGGCATCACTGTCGAGCTCAGGGTTTGCTTGTGACACTGCAACAAAGAACAGATGTTATAAAAGGAAGTGATCAAACAACATATCTGCAAAAAATACTATGTATATTACAATATGCTGCTTCATATCAGGTTTTTAAGTGTACATACTTTCAAAAAGTGCAACTCTAACTTTATAAACTTGACAGCATTTTAAAACCAACTTCACACTCATATTTTGCCTGCAATCATGTCTTTCAAACCCTATGGAAAGTGATTTTCTTTTTTTTTCTTTATTTACAGTGCTAGCTAACCAAAATTTGGTACCATGGCAGTAGCTCCTACTAATAAGTCTGCCTTTTATACATCTCTAGAGACAGAAAGAATGGTCAAATAAAAATAAAGGATGCATTTTAGAGGAAAAAATGACAGTACAAAATGTTTCAGCAACCTGTCCAAAGTAAAGAAAGGAAATTCACAGCAAGCTGGGCACTGAGCAAAAGCTTCATGAAACCTAAATCAGTGTTTAGAACACTGGACTATTCCACATGGCTGCATGACTTGCAGAGCCATGCGCTAAGGAGGTGTACACTCACTGGAACATGCTTTCAACTCTGCTTAGACATGCAAAATTGTTCTCCTTTCCTGAACAGACGCAACCTCAACCTTTTACCTCAGGTCATTCTGCTAGATTATACAAGAATCTAAAATGCTAAAGCAGAAAAGTGGACCTTAAAAGAACACAAGCTGTTATGGTAATTGATTGGTCTTCCTTCGTGGGGACGGAGTCTGACTAGACGCTCACTTACAGTGCTCAACAAGCACTAATCAGACACAATGCAAAAAGGGAGAGTAATGAGATCTACTGGAAAAGCTTTGCATGGCTTTTCTGAAGTCAGCAGGCAGGCCTGAGGTGAAGTAAAGAACTAGCATTCCATGAAAGCATTATCTGGAACTCCTGAACCACCTACACCCACTGAAACTAAGTGGTAGGCTGCCTTACACAAATGGATGGGAAGCGACTGGCCTCTAGTGGCACTCCGCTGTTACATCAGTGCCACACACCAGGCAGAAGACTGAACAAAAGCCCAAAAACTGTTCAGTGCTTGACCAAAAATACATTCGTTACCTCTCTGATAAGTTGATGCAAATTATGTTCCAGAACATAGAGATGATCCTCTGGATTCTGTTTCTCAGAAGCAGCCTTTTGTGATTTTTTGTCATTGGAAGAGTGGCACAGAGAAATAGACAACTGCAAACCTATACAAAACAGGTGGGGGGAAAAAAAAGAAAGAGCACTGATAATTTTCAGGATTGCTACTGAGAACTGCTTTTCTTTGCATTTTTCACTCACTAGTTTAACAATGAGTATTCACTGTAACGTAGAAAAATCAAAGAAGGATGGTGGAGAGCACAGCACCAAAGACAAGCAAGACTTTCTACTACTCACTGAAGTGTTAACAGGCCAGCTATGAACTCACTAGGTGCATTTCACACCAATATCTATGCCTCAATCCCACTGAAAAAGTCCTCAGGACGCCATTCCTTCCCCAAAGAAGAAATGATTTACCATCATGCACAGTTTAAGCAATGCAGAAACATATTCTTCACATGATACAATCAATCGTCTACCCCCTGTAAGAACAGAGGATTCACCAGCTGACTAAGAACCACTTTCATGCTGTTTAATTATCCTCACTGAAGAGCATTAGCCTCTGTTCTTCTGAAGACCCATTAACTCAAGCCTTAAATTTCACTTGTGTGCAATCCGCGAGCAACGACTTACGCACAGCTCCGAACTGCCATGTGCACATGGCATTACACTTGACAGCTTTAAGTGCTTCTGACAGAAAATATAACCACAGAGTAAATTAGAAACTGAAGCGCATTATTTGAATTTTTCTATAATTAGCAAGCAAAATTCTAACTCTGTTTCTGAAAACCAAGGAGTTTGTTTTTTAAGAACAGAGTATTAAAAAAGGTCATATCAATCAGGAATTTCAGTTCATATCTAAGCAAGTAATTGCTAAGAAGCCTTAAAACGTTTCCTACCTGGGAAAGGCTGGGAGATTATCTGATTTTTCACAACAATGTGAGGAATCTGTGATTTAATTTGAACAGCTTCTCGTGACAGCTGGGCAAAAATTTCCTTACACAAAAGAACATTCTGCGCAGTCTCCAACTTTGTCTGCCAGTGTGGAGAACCTGAGAAATATAAATCAATGTTTGCAGAAGGGAAGAGTAAAGAGAAGCCATCTTTTTGTTTAGATACAACACTGAGCAGTGGTTAGGCATGACTGCTAAGATAAAGCAGTCAGTACCTTACACCCAAGTTGAGTATTATGGGGGTTTTATCTCAGTTAAGCAAGCACTTCAAGGTAACACTAATGGATTTTCCTTCAATTTTACATATATGTATGTTGTGAAGTGAAAGGCCCTTCTGAAACCACATATTCCACTCCCAGGCCTTTTGTGAACTCTGCTTATGAACCTCTGTTTCAAAAGTTGCAATTTACTTCTAGCTTTAATAAATGAACTACCAAATAAAGTTCATGTTTGAGCTTTCACAGGATTTACAGGCCCAAAATTCCTCAGAGATTCTGGTGTAAGAAAGTAGACAAGCTCTATAATGCATCCTGAATACCATATGAAATACCCCCATAGAACCGTACTCCACGTTCCAGACAACATGAGCATCTGTATCACAGACCACTGTGAAATAAAATCCTGCCAATTTCTAACCCTATAGAGTAAAAGATAAATTTTTAATCCCAAAAGTTTACAACTTCAAATACCAGCATATATCAAATCAATCAACCTACTCTGTGCCAGGTAAGTTGTTGGTAATTAACGCACAGAGTGGCAGCACAGTTTCAGATTCAGATAAAACATACAAGCCACAGACACAAACAATGTATTTTGGGCAAAGTTATGAGTGAACAGCCAAACAGTTCAGCTGAACTAATGGGATATAACTGGCTGAACACATCTTGGTTGGATTTCAATTATGTGCTCAAACTTTTAATGACTAACAAAAGGTGCTCTAGAATACTTGAAATACAACCATAATACTTTTGTTTCAGAACTAAATAAACACATGAAAAACAGAAGGAGCGTGCTTTTAAAGCATCATGTTTCCAAAGCCCAAAAGCAGCACTTAAACAGAAAACTTCAGTTTAAATAAGGATATTCTTGTTCACTGTTCTTCCAAACTAGATCAAACAAGCATCATATGCAAATCCGTTTCTTGAGAACATGCTCACAAAACAACATATAGCTATACCTGGTTTTGATTTTGGCAAGGGTCTTTTAAAGAGATTGACTGTCCCGAGGTCACCAATGTCTGGAGCTTGTTTCTGAATAGAAACCTAGGCAAGAGAAAACATTATTTCATGTTTGTTCTGTTGCAAGCATACACATACCAAAGCAAAACTCATGATTACATTATTGCAGTTTCTCTGACAAACCTTAATATATGCTGATCCCTCTAAGTCACTTGGAATTTGAACATCCAAAGGACAGTAATCCTCAGGTATCTTTTTATCCAGGTCAATGTCAGTGTTCTTTATCACCTCAAATGTGCCATGATGAAGAAAAAGGGAGCCTGAGAAAAGAAGGACATACATACTAAATATAAAACATCTTCTGCAACTAAAAAAATCCCTGTTCCTCTGTTTTGGAAGAATATCTATTTCCAAGTCTCCAAACCTGCAGAGGTGCACTTGACTCAAATTTCTTAATGACTTCTTAAAAAACCTAGATGAATTAGAAAGCTCATTTCAGCACATCAGTATCTCAGCCCTCCAGTGTGCATCATGCAGTATTTTACAGTAAGTTAGCACGGAGTATTTAATCATGGGGGAAAACCAACTGTTTCAAAATGGCATCAATAGATGCAAAGAAAGAGGAAAAATAAAAAATAAGGTACTGGGTTAAAACAAGACCAAAAGTAACTGTCTAAGTTTTGACAGCAAGTCGTTTAAGGTACAACACCCTTACTGATTTAAAGGAATTTTGATGATGTCTGGCCATCAGTCTTAAAACTATACCATGTTCTTACTGTAAAGACAACTGTATAGCCAGTCATTCAGGTATTGATAAAAGCAGATGTCCACATCTGTCCTAGCTGCATTCCTTTTACATCCCAGGCACCGTTCGTCTACTTTAGAATAAATCATCTAAAAAGAGACATAGCCTGGTGTACATCTACAGATCCTTCATGAACAATCGTAAATTTGTCCTTCCCCTCCTTCACTGATGACATCAGGAACCCAACACACTCAGTTCCTATGCCTGCTTTGTACCTACATCTTAAGTTCCATGAGATTCTGTATTCACTTTGTCATTCTATAATAGACTCTAAAACCCTGGGCTGGTCACCCTCTCTTATTGTAATCCATGAAATAAGGCATATTCTCAGTATCATTTCTCCGAAGTGCAGGAATAATAGGTATAATAAATCTATCTTTGATGACATTCTTTAGTCACATGGTTTAGTTTTATGTAGTCTGAGGAGCGAGGAGTTAGACCTGATAATCCCTCCCAATTTGAGATATTCTATGATCATTACTCAGACAAAAATGTAACACACTCCTCACCTTTTTTTAAATCCTTTACAGACCAAATGTAGGTAACAGCCAAAGACTTGCAAGGTCTGCCTGGTCAACTACACTGCCCATGCAGTATTGTTTTAGTAAAGAAATCCTTATTAAATTCCTATACAGTTAGCCTTTAAAATTACTTTCTAGGTTGAGGATGGCAATGTAGATAATAAAACAAGAACTCTCCCTCTATTATCCTAATAATTATAATAAACTTATATTAAAATCATTTATTATTAGATATTTCAGCTGTTTTTCCAGTTGCAAAAAGAAAATGTCATAAATCATCCATTCTTGTGAAAAAGATCCTGCTGTTTACCTGCACTTCTGTAGCTCAGATCACCAAGAATTTTGTCTCCCACTTTTCTCAGCTTCCAGTGTTGTCTCAGTCTCAGCAGTTCAGAGTTGAAGTCTCTTTGTCGTTTGTTTTCCTGGTTTTCTGCAACCGATTTGGATAATCTTTCTGCACCTTTCAACAGGATTTGAGCTGCTCCAGCTAATGACTTCTTTTTTGAAATCAACTGGAGAAACTGAGGATTCTGGTAACAACAACCAAAAAAATGATAAAGAGATACTTGCACCTTAATTCTAAAAAAAAATATTATTATTGTTATTATTATTATTATTAGTGGAAACTAACTGACAGCGATTTAGAAGTTGTTTTTGCTGAATGTCCACTAACTTGTTTAGAATTGCTTTCATACCAGCATTATAGAGTCACAAGTACCATTTTGACTTAGAACTTCAGCAGAGAGGCCTCTGAAATAGGCCTCACCTCCCATTTTCCGCCTTACCCTGACACACGAAGCATTACACTAGGAAGGACAGCACAAGGAAAGTTTTACTAAAATCTTGTACATATCAGATGTGAAAAAATTCCAGCGAAATAAACACTTTAGCATCAAGCCATACAAAGTGCACAACTAGGTCCAACATACCTGCTTTGGGGAAAGGGGATCCTGCACGACTGGATCTAGAGTCATGAACTTTTTATCCTTCACAATGCTAAGAACGTCATACAACACACACATCTCGGTCAGGGCGCTTCTTAAGTTGTTTCTCACTGAATCCCAGGGCCAGAGGGACGGCTGGAACTTCACCAACCCTAACAATAGAACAAAGGAAGGGAAAACAAAGGATTTTAAAAAGATACGGTGCAAGGCTCATTCTTAAAGCACGGAGAGATCATAATGGCATGAAATATAACATCACATATCTGGAGCCATCCTTTTCCACTATAACTTGCAGGACTCGGTCACGACCATCCAAACCGTGGGAATCCCAGGGGGAAGGTCCAAACACCTGCGGGGCTGCAGGCCGGGCCCCGCCCCCGCTGGGCAGGCCTGCACCAGCTCCATCCCGGCGGGAGAGCCCGTGCTGCGGACCCCGCCGCTGCCCCTCACCTTCCTCATCCTCCGCCTCGCCCGCCTCAGCCCAGGCGCGGCCCGCCGAGCCCGGCTCGTCCTCCTCCGAGCCGGAGCCCTGGCTGAAGTCGATGCGCTGGGCCAGGCGCGCCAGGTTCTGGGACATGGAGAGCGGCTGGAGGTAGGTCTCGCTGCCATCCAGCCCCACCTCCTGCACCTGCTTCTCGCACGCCGACTCGATACTGATGCGCACGGCCGGCACGCCCGCCATCTTGGAGCGACCCCCGCGCGCTCAGGGGGGCGGGGCCAGAACCGGCACAGCTCGGCAGTTTCCGGAAACGCTCGGGAGGGGCGGGGCTAGCGTCGGCACTGCTCGGCTGTTTCCGGAAACGCTCGGGAGGGGCGGGGCCAGAACCGGCAGAGCTCGGCTGTTTCCGGAAGCGCTCGGGAAGAGCGGGGCCAGCGCCGGCAGAGCTCGGCTGTTTCCGGAAGCGCTCGGGAAGAGCGGGGCCAGCACCGGGAGAGCTCGGCTGTTTCCGGAACCGCTCGGGAGAGGCGGGGCCAGCGCCGTGAGGGGACGGTGTGGAGGAGCGGTGGTCGGAGGTGCTGCAGCCTTCTTATAGCAGCGTTACTGGTGACCAGAAGTTGGTCTAATGACCCGTGCTGGACATAATTGCATCTCTGGTTCCCCCTCCCGTCATCAGCTATGACCACGCAGGAAGCGCAACCAAATAGCAGAAAAATATACAGTAACACTGCAATGAAACTGCTGTTTGAATTCGGTCATAACAACTCTGATACCACATACGCTCTGAGTTCCTCCCTCTGACACAATGAAGAAACCGGCAGTTCAGTGCTCTCATATTTATTCCTAAATCTGGTTAAGTGTGCGTAATTCAAAGCGCTACAAGACCCCTCGTGTGTGGCTCGGGCGGCCCGCGCGGCCCCGCTCGCTCAGTCCCTGCCGACCAGGTGCGTGTCCTGGGGCCTGTCGATGCGGAAGAGCAGCTCGGCGGGCTGGAAGTAGCCCAGGTACTGCACGCTGTCCGGGCTGGTGTCCTGGTGGTAGTGGCCTCCCTCGCCGTGGTGGCTGAAGCAGTGGGTGTGCTCCACTCGCAGGTCGAAGCCCTGCCGACACAGAGGGGAAGGCCGTCAACAAGGCGTTCGTGGGAACACAGCGTTGAAAAGTCACGGGGTGGTCTCTCCTACACACGTATCCACACATCACACACCACCCTGCTCCAACCATCAGGGAAAATTTGCAAGATGCTTGCGAAACCAGTAAGACGAAAGAAAAGGAGTCAACACAAGTCTTTACCGTAAGACATCAGAGAGAAAAGAATTTAGAAACCCTGAGAGCCCCCAGCTTTTGTTGTCAACCTCACTGACGTTTCCTTTTTCCCCCCCCGCCCCCCACCTTTCTTTCCACTGGGATTAAATAAAGCAGTCATGCCAAGGAGCCCCTAGTGGAAACCAAACCCCTCTGAACTGAAATGCCACGAGCTCATGCAATAAAGGGACCACCTCTACTGCAATTCTGAGAGCCAGATCTAATGAAAATGGGAAGAACAGTGAATAAAATAACAACCAGCATACTAAAGCATGAGATCACCCTCACCAGTTTTACATTTCGCCGAATCCTAGAATGGAATGGGTTGGGAGGGACCTTTATAGACCATCTATTCTAACCCTCCTTCCATGGGCAGGGATGCCACTCACCAGATCAGGTTGCTCTGGGCCCCATCCAATCTGGCCTTGAACATGGAGCATCCACAACTTCTCTGAGCAACCTGTTCCAGTGTCTCTCCACACTCAGCCTAAGAAATTACTTCCTTATGTCCCATCTAAATCTGTTCTCTTTGAATTATAAACTCTCTCCCCTTCTCCTGTCACCACATGCCCTGGTATAAATTTTCTCTCCATCTTTCCTAAAAGCATCTTTTTAGATACTGGAAGGCTGCAATAAGATCTTCCTGGAGCTTTCTCTTCTCCAGGCTGAGTAACACCAGCTCTCTCAGCCTGTCTTCATAGGAGAGGTGCTCCAGCCCTCTCATCATTTTCATGGCCCTCCTCTGGATATGATCCAACAGGGTCCAATGTCTTTCTCAGGACCCCAGAGCTGGACACAGCACTCCAGGTGGGCTCTCATGAGGAAAGAATCGCTTCTCTCAACCTGGCCATGCCTAGTTTGATGCGGTCCAGGATACGACTAAATTTTCTGGTCTGCAAGAAGATAATGATGAATAGCACTATGGCATTTCAATGTCATCTCCTACTGCTCTCTATGTAGTGACACAAACATTTCTAAAACCACAGGCTTAGCTCAGTGCTGTTGAGCTTGCAGTGGATACAGATGGGAGAAATCCAGCTGTATCCACTACACAGGTTGCATTGGTGCTGAACAGAGGAGCTGTTGGTGGCTGCTCTAAAAGAATGCATCAGTTTATTCTGGAAAGATGCACCATTTAGCCTTAGGCCAAAGGCTACCACATAATGACACAATAAAGTCATACACTTGAACATATCTAAACCTCCAGTACATCTCTTTTAACTCTGGAAAAAGTGATTTTCTACTATTTATGACTACATTGTTATTTATAAAATAGTCATTTTCACCTATGGTTTCCTGGTTAACTTAAAAAAAAAAGTTTTCCTAATGATGAGCATTTTAATGGCTTTTGAAACCAGTTTAGTTTTAATCCTGAATTATCTGCTGTTGAATGTACTGGTTGTGAAAGATGCTAGATAACTTTCCAGCATGAGGCTTTGCAGACTTTAATTTGCATCAGCAATAAGACACATGCTTCATGTATTTCGACACAGCATTAGCAGAAAGACTTCTTATAAAAGCGAACTATGTAAACACACAGCTGAACCAGCTTCCATGCTCTTGACATTTCTCCCAGTGTGGCTAGCAGTGAATTCAAACTGTGCTGTTGGGTTTGGGATGCAAACACTTGCACACTTTCAATTGGAACAGAACCATTAAGTTCAATCCACTATGAACAACAACTAGGTTTCAGAACAGATTGACCTAGATTCAATTCAAACAAGTCAGAGAAATGAGAAGCTTCTATTTCACTTCTAGAAGAGTCTAACACAATATATACATACTCCCATTCTTAAAAGGAAAATCACAGCCAAGACAAAATTCATTATAAATCTCAGTTTACATTTAGAAATAAAAAAAGAGACTCACCGGATCTTTGGAAACTATTACTGGCTGGCAAATCAGTGGAGCCTTCATTTCAAAGAATTTGAGCCAGTTATTCACATCCTCATCAGTATTCAGGGGGCAGGTAGAAAATTCTGGAGGCTACACCAAAAATGAAAGCTTTGTAAGTAAAAGGAAAACACTTGTATCAAGTACTTTTTCTCTAGCAACTTTCTTTAGTTTTTTCCCTCACCACTATTCTGTTCATTTTCCTTCTTCACTAAAAGAAGGTCACCAGTGCCCATCACTGTGATTCTGCCAGAAATAGAAGTGACCAGACTATTGCTTCTTTCATTGCACAGGTAGTAGAACTACTGAAGTGAAGATTCTTCTCCTCCTCCTGGTGTATTTTAGAAGCTCCGTTGCTTTTAAAAAAGTCTAAGGCTTATAAGAATTATCTCAGTTCACATATTTCATTTCAATTCATTTTACAATAGCTCTCCAATTCTTTAGCTGCCCAGGGATTTCAAAAGATGATGGTATTAAGGCCAAGTAAAACAGCATCACTAGTTTTGTAACACTGATTTTGTAATATCGGCTCCTTGCTTTAATACAGAGCTTATCCTAGTAGCTTATGCATACATTTAAAAATACAAAACAAACTCAAGGCACTAAGATGTTGCACTCTGATTTATACTTGTGTTTTCAGGACAAAAGAAAGTTACATACATTGAGAACAACATACCATAATGTGAATCTTTGCTTTCCCCTTCTGAATGACAAATGTACCACCCATCCCAACTGGCTTTTCTCCATAGTGTTTCTCTAAAGTTTGTCTCAGACAGGACACAAAGTTAAGTTCCCCAGTTCTTCCGTTGGCTTTCACTTCAATGACCTGGAAGATAAAGTTAATTTGTCACTGCTGTCTTGTGCTGCAACAGTCTGCAAAGGTCTGTGAAAGCTATTCTGAAATTCTCACAAGCTGGTAAGATTACTTTTTGAAAATGTAATTCCCTGGAAGTGCTGCTCCTACCAGTACCTGACCAACTCTCTTTTCCTGACTTCTGTCCAATGCTAGCTTTGCCTGTGCAGGGTGCTCGGCAGCAAGAGATTTACTTATACGTGAGATAGTGATATGAGCAACCCCTTTCTGTCCACCAGCTGGCTTCCACTCTGTTTTAAAGAAACTCTTGGTAACAGAGAAGACTTTTCAGTTTCCATGAAGTAGTCAGGTTTTGACTGCTCTGCCAACACCTCTTTGTGCAGATTGTGTCAGGAGAAGCACTTCCAAAAAGCTAGACAAGTGCCCACATCTGATTTGCACAAGTATACTGAACATCCATTACCTTAAATCACTGCTAGTTTGGATTAGATTTGGATGAATGATTTATGATGATGGAAAAGATTTATTAATTTATGCCTCAAAAATTCAAATGCCAATTTGCCTTCGCCAATTGTTCCCCTTGTTCATTAGCATCAGTTCCATGTTTCTCTCATGGAATCACAACTTCACTATTATCACAGAAAACTGATAGGAGAACATTAAACCAAGAGTTTCCCCTCAGTCACAAAGCTCTACAAACAGTCACCTTTGATCCAAGTACACACCTTACCAGGTTTGCCCTCACTGGCATAAAGATTGGCCAACAGTCCAAACTCACAGTCAGTATATTTACTGCTGTACTTCTCAAGCAGGCACCCTTTATCTGCAGGATTTATCTGAGCAACGTAGCTCCCATTTACAGCAGGGTTTTTTTCACTCCTAGTTTGAACAATAGGGATAAGCTGAGAAAAAGAAAAAAAGAAGCGTTAAGTCAAGTAAGTCAATTAGAACATGTAAGAGTCAGTCAAATGAACTGAACTCACTTAAATGCTATTTAAGCTTTGGACCATGAACCCAAGAAATAATCCTCTTCATCACATAGCTCTGCACTTATATTGTAATGTAAATGAAAGATCCAGAAACAAGATATACTTTTTCTGGACAATTAAATTTCATATCACGTCAAAATGAATGCTAGTGTTAAAAAAAATAAATACAAGAAAGACAAATAAAAGTAACTGCTGTCCAATTCAAGTATTGGAATTCTGTGTAATACTTTCTCAGTGTACAGTAACAACCACTATTATAATGCCCCAAATTTCATGCTGAGATGGACTATCTCACCTGCCAATAAATCCATCAAAAGGAGATGGAGAGACCGGAGGTTTATGCCTGAAAAAACTCTGATTAACCAAAGTCTTCATAGTAGTTTTTATCTCCTGCCTTTCCTGCAGTTCACAATTTTGTATGTGGCATCTTTATAATTTATAAATGGTAAAACAGTCATCCAAGAGGACAAAAGACAGGGAGTATTTTAAAGACATTTACCAGAAAGTTTGAATGGCATTTCTGAATCTTGGAGTTAAAACCTCTGGTCAGGTCTTTGTCAATCAGTTTCAAAAAAGAAAAAAAAATCATGTTTCTTCATGTTCCAAGGCAATCACATGCTTCCTGAAGAATTACAAGTTAAAAATTAATCTTTATTATCTCAGTAGTATGCACCTCAGTGGATGGCCCTCATCTGAATTCCTTCTAATGTGTTTCATGGGCTTGTAGCATGAAAGGTGTTCATAAAACAGTTTGTGATAAATGGGAAATACCCAGGATGACACTGCTCTATTGTTATGATACTCCCATAAATTCATTGAGAACCACTGCACTTATTTACTGACCTCAGCATTTACTCCAAGAATCCTAGATGAAACAGCTCCAGCTCCAAGAATGAAAGCTCCAGGTAGCTCTATGTCTTTTGCAACTGTATTTAGATCATAAACCTGCAAAATAGAAACAATATTTCCATCCCTGGAAGTGTCCAAGGCTAGGCTGAATGGGTCCCTGATCTAGTGGGTGACATCCTTGCCCATAGTAAGGGGGGTTGAAACTAGGTGATCTTTAAGGTTCTTTCTAACATAAGCCTTTCTATGATTCTGTGATTTTGGTGTGGTGCTCTGAGCTGGAATTGTCATTCTGTTCACTGTAATCTCTGGATGCATTTGATTCACAATGCCTTCAGCAATATTTTGGATAATTAGGCCGAACATGATTTCTGAACACAACATAACATTTGGTAGTAACAAATTTGGTAGATTTCCATTTGTTTTCTGACGGGTGGATTTTGACTGTATGTTCCCCTGTCATTATACTCAAAAACTGAATTACTGTTCTTGTTGAATTTTCTATTTTGTAAAATAAAAAAATGGAAGGGAATATCATATAGAGACAGAGTGAGCGAGGTGTCAGCAAGGAAGCATGATATTCATGGAAAATGAAGGTACTGCAAATCCAGTGTTGGCCTGAAAATGCAGATACAGCTAGTTTTTACACAGAAGTGTGGCTGTCACTTGAAATTGCAGGCACGCAGCAAACCATATAAAATATGCAGTCAAACCCCTTGTTTAGTTTCTTCCATGGCTCCTGTCACAGATAGTATGTTCCTAAAACTAACTTGTATGTGAGAGCAGGAAAACATGAACCATCATCCACAATATCCTATTTTTGCTACAATGTGTAAGATTTTGTGACATAGTCTATGTTTAACACAGGTCAGAATCAATCTCATAAACCACTAAAAAGTCCCTTTCACATGTGGAATCTTATTGTATCTCTTAGTTGCTAGTTTTGTTTATATTTCAACAAGATATTGCTTTTCTTTTGACAAATGTATTAAACCCCACAGCCACAGGAAAAACTCACCTTTTCTTTCTGTACAAGAGGTATGAGATAAGGAACACCTCCCACATCTGCTATCCTAGGCTTCCCGCAGATTCCTGGAAGAACACAGCCAGTTAGCTTGGTAAAATAATTTTTCCTAGTAACCTTCCATGAGCATGCAGTCTAATCCACCAAAGAACTGGTTCCTCAAAATTCTAAAACTTTGAGAACACTATTTCCCTAGCATACTTAGATAAAGTGTTGCACTATTAAGAAGTCCAAGTCCTGAAATGATTCACAGTAGGATTTAATGCTATGCACCCTGTTGTAGAATTAATATTCTCTAAGTACAAAAAAAATAGTAAAGTAGGCAACACCTTCCATTTGCCTGTTCTCCAGTAAGATGCCCCCACCACACAGTGGATACCTCCACTGGGGCTCCCCTTGAAAATTTTTAGCAAAGCTGGTCGCTGTCTGAGTCTCAGGATAATTCATCCCACTTATTTGGACATGTATCTTAAGAAGGGATGAATCACCTTCTGGAGGTGTTTCTTTCACTACATTAATGCCTGAGGCAACTCAGATGAGTAGCACAGAGACACGTCTATCTTCCAGAAAGCTAATGTCAAAGAAGATGAATCCCATTCAAAGTAAGACAGTTTCACTTCACTGATATACATGAATGGCAAAATTTAAAGATTAATGGAAGCAAAACTCCTTGTTCAGATAGTGAGTGGCATGGATCTGAAATATTTCTCCATCTGGAAGGTAACAACTTAATTTCAAACCCTTTTCATTACAATAAATAAATCTTATGAAATAAGTAGGCATTGCAATGATTGATTAAGAAAAATAGATTATGACAACTACTTAGTAATGACTTGCCCTTGTTCATACATCAACTAGGAAGGAAATCCAGAGATAAAATTTATCTCTCCTCTCTTGTATATTCTTTACCTGAAAAACAATTTAAATCTCCCAACATCTTTAAAAGACCAAAACCAAGCAGAATCAGGTGGAAAGAACTGGAGAAGCCTTAATGAAAGACAGGAATGGTAGATTACCTTTAGCAGGAAATTTGAAGGGCTCCTGAGTCAGATCAGGACAATCTACAACAGAGACTTGAGCATCAGCAAAGTTCTCTTTAAGTCCTTTCTGCAAAACTGTGTTAAAGAATAATGGCAAAGTTATTGACAATGAAAAACCACCAAGAGTTTTTTTGACAAGTTACGAACAATACAGAAGAGCAAAAGTTTGTTCAGATAATTGTTGTCTGCCACAATAACTCATTTTAAGTATTTTAAAACATTTTCACTGAAATACAATAACTGACTGTTCCTAGTAGCACTAGGAGCAACACAATGTGAAGTATCATGGGTAAACTTAAATCATATTCAGCAATGGGTCCGCTTCAAAGAGCGGACAATTATGATCACAGTCAAATATGATGCAAGAGCAAAGGAGGAAGCAAGTTTTAGCTGAAGTGACAATCAATTCTTTAAACACATTAACTAGACTTTTTGCAATAGCTTGATTATAATCTCAAACCATGTCTGCTGTCTGGAAATTTCTGCTGCCACCGGACACTGCCTATCACATTTATGCTCTTGTGGAGATTTTCTGGCAAGTGTCACTGTCAGTACAAGACAGATAATGAATGGTGCTGGTGATAATGAACCAAATCTAAAATTTTGGGTTTTCTTCTTAGCAATGGTCTTTAAGCTCAGAACCTGCAAAATCACTCAAACAACAGGGAGGATTAGATGAGTGCACTGTTTGGAAACAACTTTCAAGCCTTAATTGAGTGTGGGATTGTCTTCACATACACTGCTTCAAATGCTGTGTTAAAAGGTCCAGGTTCTTTGATGCCTGAGGGCTGCTTTGACAGATGTCTCAAAGTAAAGAACAGAAGATCCAGTCTGTTCTCAGGCACTTCCTTATTTGCTCAGAAGACTTTCCTGTGCTTTTGTGTCCTCCAATTAGGAGTCATACCTTACCTCTCAAGAGCGGATATACCAAGCTGTTGACCATAAGGGTCAGTAGAAGGTACTTGGCACATTTCTAAATACATCTCAGTAGCTTCTGATAAGTGAACAAGGACAATAAAAGGGCATTCCTTAAGTTATACCCAAAAGCTGAACAGCAACAAAATTCACAGCTTACAGGAGGTCCTCAGGATAGACAGGGGGGGAAAAAAAAGAAAATTCTGCTTTGTCATGAAATTTTTCTGCTACTCTTTCAAGCTGTTCTACTGCAAGTGCATGGTGTTTTCTGCAGAGCTCAGAGGAGTACAGCAGCCCTGGCCTACTGCCCTAGTCTGACTGGGACAGAAAAGCACTGAGAACCAATTGTCAATGCATGGAAATGTCAAATGGACACAGATTCGGGAAACTGGCAAACTGAACTTGAGGATCAATCTGAAAGACAAAACCCATTAGTAGGGGAGAGACTTCCTTTCTACTAGGACAAGGAAAGAAGCTCATGAGCAACTGGGTTGAACCCTTTCAGTTTCAACCATTCTGTTATTCTGGGCACATATTCGAAGGCTTTGGAAAGAAACAAACTAAAGAAGATCATTCCTGCAGCCCTGTTCTAAGGCAATCACCAGAAGATGACCCAACTAGGTTCAGGCAAGAGGATCTGCCATGCTACACCACATCTGATCAGTTGTGCTTTGACTAGTCCTGAAAAAGAAAGAAATACTGGACAGGAGAGAAAGACAGATGATCCAGTATGTGTAAAGAAGTTTGGTTTGTAATTGTCAAACTTTCAGAGCCTGTGCAAAAATTTGCAAATGCAGCAGACAGTTTTAAAGGGTTTCAGAGCCCGTCTGTGTGCTTAACATTATTGGGGCTCGGGGGAGGAGTCATTGTTTGCGCTATGAAAATCATAGCATGTGGAAAAATAGTGCTGTTCTTTACATCTCAGTATGTTAAAAGCAGGAACTCTGCATGTACTAGTTGTAGAAAGGTTTTGGTATGAGCTTTAAGGTAAGTTTGAAGAGCCTGTACAAAGTTACACACTGCATGACTTACCACCAGCAAGCTCCTCCAGACTTGGAACATGAAAAGCAAACCTTTCGACTTTGGCCATTTCTTAACGGGTGCTGATTTCTTCAGGTAGGAAATTACAGTACAGCACACTCTAGGAGCAACTGATCTGTCAACAAAGATAATAGTTTAACGATTAAAACGGTCTCATTTCAATATGTGAATTATTTTTCAATTTCACTCAAGAATACCCAGACAACAGTAGAACTGTAGTTCTGCCATCAAAGGAAAGACTAATGGCTTCAATAGTAACGTAAAATCTCTTATGGGTTTTGGAAGATGTGTTGTCAGACCTATAGCTGGCTCAGAGCATTACACATGCTAGTCCTCAACCTTACAACTCGGTGTAGACAGAACACATCCTATGCTGAATTCAGTTCAAGGGACAGGTCAGGAGATTTGTGTGTCCTTTGTAAGCCTGGAGTCACAATTTGGTTTTGAAAGAAAACTGGACTTTTCTGAGCACATTAGTAGCCTCCTCAGGCCTTCCCAACCCAAATGTTTACTTTTCCAGCATTGGCTACAGTGGACTTTCAACCCCAGCCGTGACACGGTCTCCAATTGATTCTGGGCATGCATTTTCCAAAGGGGAAAAGGTGAGCAGTGAAATAGAAAACAACAGCACCAAGTTCTGCAGTATCAGGCTCTGTATGAGTACAGAGCCTGTAACAAAAAGTTTTGTTTGAACATAAGTTTAAGAAGAACTGCACTTCAGTTAGCCTTGCAAGAGCAAAGTCAGGGCAAACCACTAGCTCAGGACAGAAACAGCTGATTGTACATTACCTAAAAATCAGCTATAGCAATTATTAACTCCTTAGGCACATGCTTGTTGCACACAGCAAAAAAACCCAAAATGGGTCCCACTTATCCAGATCTCAGGTGTTGGAGGAAAATGCCAGAATCCTAACTACGTTCCCAGACCTGACAGAGCCTTTGTCAGGTATAGTTCTAGCTTCTATTTTTAAAACATCCTAGCTTTTATGGTTGTCAAAAATTGTAACTGTCCTTATACCATCAGCCTCTTCAGCCTTTTATAAGGAAAAAAAAATCAGTGGGAAAAAAAAAGAAGTAAGACAAGTGGGGAGATCATAGCAGTCACCTATCTGAGTCTTTGAGCTCAATGTTCAGCTACCCCCAAGTACTGCTGTAGCAAGCAGTAGAGAACAGAAGAAAAATTTCAACCTGTAGTTGGTCTTACCCATCTCCACAGATGACTCCCTCTATCCTCTGGCTGTGGAGAAAGTAACAGGCTGGATTTGGTGCCTCTGGTAGAAGCCTACTGTCAGGTGGAGTGAATCACACCCCAAGACTTTTAGTGTGCACCAAGAAGGGGAGTAATTAGCCAGAGAAAGAAAGAGACAAGATGGCTATGGCAGCATCCTTTTAGATGATCCTCATCCCCTCAGGTGCCTTTTGCCACATCCAGAAAGTGGCTGTGCCAGCACTCAACACACTGGCTGTCCTGAGACTGAGAAGACAAGCTAGAATTGTTGTGCAAAAAGTGGAGGCAACACTTGGACACAATTCAAATGCGTAGGCTCAGATATAACACCCAGACCATCACCTGCTCTATAATGGACAGTAGTTAGCTACCCACAATCAAGAAAGGAGGGAAATACTACGGGAAAACTTGATGTACCATAGTAAAACCCGATCTGATTGCTAGGCAGTAGTCCTTACCAGGAGAGACACAAAAGAATAGATCGGTGAGCCACCACTGCAGGCATTCAGAGGGGAGTGAATTGTGCGGTGTGGGACACAGCGAACCTGAAAGGAAACAAGAGCAGACAATTGAGATCCATCACAGAGGGGGGCAGTGTCATTCAATTACTACAGAAGACTTTCAAAGAAACAATATAAATTCTAAAGGGAGGATAAGATTATTAGATCTGTGATGAGGCAAGAAGAATGGAGAGAACAAGCATGTAAAGACTGAAAGTCTACGTTTGAAGAGCGAAGCAAACATCAGAGAGAGTAGTCAAGTGCCAGGAGAATGCAGATGAAATGTGAACCTTTATATTAATGTGTGTGGAGGTCTATTATCAAAAACTGAACTAAAACTACTTTGGAGGGAAGAAGCCAAAAGGGAGAGGTTGTGGGCAGGCTAGAGATGAGTCGGGGAGGGGGGTTAGTGAGGGAAGAACCATCGGGGGAAAACTGAAGATAGCAGGCAGCGAGAGAGGACAAACTTAGCAGTGACACCAAGAGGAGCAAAACTTCAGCGGACGCCGAGGCCGTGTTCCTGTCCTGGGGCGACGGGAGGACATCCCGCGGGGGCAGAGGAAGGCAGCGGGACAGCGGGGCTCGGGCGGCTGGGATGTGGGGAGGGGACGGGGCCAGGCGTGCCGGGCGGGGCTGTGTTCCCTGGGGACAGGGAGCATCCCTGCGGGAAAGGCAGCGAGGGGCGGCGGGGCAGGAACACCGAGCGACAGGGAGAGAGAGCGGGCTGGCTGCTCGGGCTGGAGCCCGGGCACGGGGAAGGAGGCGCGGGACAGCAGGGACCGCAGGGACCGCAGCCCCTCCCCCGGCGGGGAGCCGGGACGGCCCGATCGATCCCTGCTGCGCACCGACCGCACCTACCTGCCCCGCCGGCACCGCACGGCTCGGCTCGGCACGGCGTGGATCGGCTCGGCACGGCTCGGCTCGGCTCGGCACCGCACGGCGTGGATCGGCTCGGCTCGGCACGGCTCGGCTCGGCACGGCTCGGCTCAGCACGGCTCGGCTCAGCACGGCACCGCACGGCTCAGCTCAGCCCGGCTCGGCTCGGCACCGCACGGCACGGCACGGCTCGGCTCAGCTCGGCTCGGCTCGGCACCGCACGGCTCGGCTCGGCTCGGCACAGCCTGCCCCGCTGCGGTCCGGCTCCGGGACTGCCCACTCCGCTGCGGCCACCTCCAGCGCCCGCCGCTCCCTCCTTCCCCTTCCCCTTCCCCTTCCCCTTCTTCTTCTCCTCTTTCTCCTCCTTCTCCTTTTCTTCTTCTCCTTTTTCT
>JAWWEE010000001.1:37453931-37617101 GCA_035221455.1 Xenops minutus | reverse complement strand
CCCCCGGCGCTATTTAAGCGGGGCCACGCCCATTGTCCGCCCTTTGCGGCCGGGCGGGGAGCGGAGAGGAGGAGAGGTGAGCGCTGTCCCTCGCGGCCCATCCTCCGCTATCCGCCGCCATCCGCCGTGCCGGTGCCCAGGGACCGAGGGCCCGGCGGTGCCGAGTGGTCCCCCGAGGGCGGCGGCCGGCGAGGGGCTGTCCCCGCTGTCCCCGGCCTGGGGGGTGCCCGCGTGCAGAGCGCCTTCCAGCCTGGGGCCGTTCTGAGGGGACACGTGTTTATGGGGAATAGTCAGCAAGCTTAGATGTGGGTTGTTGTTCTTCCCCAGGGGATCCGCGCGCGGTGCCAGCTCTCGGGACGAAGCTGCGGTGGAGGCCGCGGGGCATGCGGAGCTGCGAGCTGTGAGTAGCACCCCCAGCCCGCGTGGTCACGGTGGCACTGCTGCCTGCGTCCTGCCTCTGGGCATGGGATGGGATGGGATGGGATGGGCTGCCCCCGGGAGCTGTGTGTCTCAGGCCCTGGGCGAGCCAGTGTTAGCAGTGTGCCTGCATAAGGCTTAGTGTGGCCGGAGCATACGTGCAGGTTGCTGTCCAAAATTACCTTTCGTAGAATCAAAGCATCGTTTAGGTTGGAAAAGGCGTTTAGAACTAGCAATTGATCTAGTGTTACCGAGTCCAGCACTGAACCATAGCCCCTAAGCATTGTGTTTACACATTTCAATGCCTCTTGTAATGGTGACTCGGCCACTTTTCTGGGCAGCCTGTCCAGTGATATAAATGACCCCAGTGCAGTGTGATGCTGCTTCCTCTTGTCCTGTCACTTGTTACTGCTTGGGAGAAGAGACTCCCACCTGGCTATATCCTCCTTTCAGGTAGTTGTAGAGAGTGATAAGGTCCCCCCTGAGCCTCCTTTTCTCCAGGTTTACACCCCATCTGCCTCAGCTGCTCCTCGTCAGGTCTGTGCTCCAGAACCTTCACCACCTCTGTTGTTCTTCCCTGGATATGCTCCAGCACCCCAATTTCTTCGTTGGAGTGAGGGCCCAAAACTAAACACAGGATTCACGGTGTGGCCTCACCAGTGCCAAATGCAGGACCATCACTGCTCTGGTCCTGCTGGCCACCCTTGCTGATACAGACCAGGGTGCCATTGGTCTTGGCCACACTGCTGGTTCATGCTCAGCTGCTGTTGACCAACATCCCTAGGTCCATTTCTGTGGGGCAGTTTTCCAGCTGCTCTTTACCTAGCCTGTAGTGCTGCCTGGGGTTGTAACCCAAGTGCAGGACCCAGTACTTGGTTTTGCTGAACCTCATACAGTTGGTCTCAGCCCACAGATGCAGCCTGTCCAGATCCCTCTGCAGAGCCTTCCTGCGCTCCAGCAGATAAACGCTCCTGTCATTTGCAAACTGACTGAGGGTGCACTCGACCCCCAGGGCTCAGCAGTGGGGAATGCCACTGGTGACCAGCCACCAGCTGAATGTAACTCCATTCAGCACCACTCTGGCCATACAGCTTGTTTCTCACCCAGCAAGTAGTGTGCCTGTCCAAGCTATGAGTTGCCAGTTTCTTGAGGAGAATACTATGGGAAATGATGTCAAGAGCTTTACTAAAGTCCAGTTAGATAACATCCACAGCCGTTCTCTTATCTGCTAAATGGGTCATCTGGTCATAAGAGATCAGGTTGATCAATCAGGACCTCCCTTTCATATAAACCTGTGCTGGCTGGGCCTGATCCCCTCCGTGTGCCACGTCATGACCCTCAGGATTATCTGCTCCACGTTATTTGAGGACATTAGATGAGTTCTGCTGTAGTGTCTTCAGATGCTGAACTGCATGTAAACTACATTTGAAATACTAACAGATATGATAATGGGTTTGTAAAACTGTAAAAAGCATAGTAAAAGTGCAAAGTTGCAGATCTACAGGGCTAGTAAATGACTGAACAAGCAGGTAAACTTTAGGCTGTTACAGAGGAAAACCAGGTTCCTTTGCTATATATTTCAGTCCTTTATTGTATAGACTTGGGCCACTGAAGGGCTGGATTGGGTTGTCTTGCAGATTCAAGGGAACATTTTGGTTTTGGGGCTAGTCTCCATGACACTTGGTGACCAGTGAACAAAGGGGCATCGTTAGAACAGGAGGCATTAGGTATCTTGCAGCACACAGAACAGGGAGAAGATAGCATTGCTTCTCAGGGTGGCACTCTTAAAATAATTTAGAGGTTTTAAACCACAGTGAAGTGAGTGTGTGTGACTTAAAACTGCATTATCCTTTTGAATGTAAGAAGCTGTTGGCTAAATGTATGTGCTTATTTAAAGGAAAACTTATCCCTGCTAGGGAAGAGGATTAAAATGTTTAGAACTCATCTCTATGAGTGTCTGAACAATTGTTGCAACTCTGAAATTAGCCTTTCTTTGGGCAGGAGTTGGACTGAAAGAGCTGTAAAAATCGTTTCTGGCCTTATTTATGCTATGAGTATCTTGAGATACATGTCTGCAACTTAATTGTTGCCTGAAGTTTAATATTTTGAATATATTAATATATGAAGTTGAATATGACATTTAATAATGCTCCTGTTTCATAGGAAAATCTATGTTCAAGTCTGCCCAAGATATTCTTTCAGGTTTACCCTGTGAGTAAGAGTGGAGTAGTGGAAAGCTTGTTACCTGATCAACACAGAATTTTCTTTAATTTCTTGATTTCTGATTGATTTTTAGGGCAAACTGAAACATGACTGATAGAGATGAGCCCCAGGCTTCTGGCTCTGATTACCCTGATGCCCAAGAGCTGATGCACCATCAGCAGGAGTCATCTAAGGGGTACAGATGGCAGACCAACAACACAAAAAATTCACGGTCAAGGCAGAAGAATGCTACTCTTGGGGAGTCTTTAGATCATCTTAACAGTATGTGTGAATCACCATGTGCTTCAGCAGAGGTTTTACTGATCAGCAGTGATTCAGAAATGTGAGTTTTTATCTCTAATTTAGAATTTTTCCTGTGAAGAGACTGTGTTGTATATTGTAGAAGTATACATTCTTTTGAAAGTAAATACCTTTTTCTTCTTCAGTGATGATGTCTCTGTTGCTCGTGGCAGTGAGTGCCATCCTGAGTGCTCCATTGCACCTCTAAAGGAAAAAAGGGTATGTCCATCTTCAAGGCAACAAGCTGAATCGGTTGCAGGAGTGACTGACAATGAAAGCTCATCAGATTCTTCTCTGTCTCCCCAAAGTCCAGTGAAATCACTGGAAGTTTCCAAGCAGCAGAAGTCAAAACTCAATTTGAAAGCCATTTTTGCCTATCACTTCAGGGGAAAGAAGTTTAAAGCAGCTGCACACCGAAAATACAAAGTTGGCCCAGAGAAGAAGAGAAAGAAGAAAAAAAAGTATGAGGGCACACAGATGCCCATAGGGAGGCCTCCACTGACAGCCTCACCTCAGGAGCAAAAGAGGAGGCTGCTAGACAGGGGGTTTCATTTCCCTTTTGTTGAGAAGCATTATGGGGAGAAACATATTCCCTTAAAGATGGTGCTTGGCTATGAGGTAGGTTGGTAAGTCCTCTGTGGGGTAAATGTATTACTATTTTAGTCTCAAATTAAGTTAATTGAAGTTGACTGTTGTGTTTCTATGTGATGTGCTAGAATAACGAAACAGGTTTTATTTCTATTAAACAGGACACTTGATATTGTCTAATACCTTTTAAGATAAGCACAGCAAGAATGGGTGTTGATGTAATATTACAATTCAGTTCATAATATAAATGCTTTTAATGGTATTTGTAATATCTTACCTAATGTCTTTTTGTCCTCAGCAAGCAGCTGCAAAGGGATATTTCAAGTACATTGAAGTGCTTAAATATGAAGAACATCTTAAAAAAGCTTTAAAAGCCCTTCAGGCTAGTGAAGACTTAGAAAAAGAATGTGTGGTGTTACGGAAACACAAATACTTAGATGATGAAGGCCCCATTTCTCCTATTCAGGAGACAAAGTAAGTTCCTCTTTATATTTTTAGGTTGTATAAAACTTGCCTTTTTTTTTTGTCTACAGGCAGGTACATGACACCCCACACTACTCCCAGACTGTTTGCTGGCATGGGGAGGGCATCAACACAGTCACAAAGGAAAAAAAAGCATGGCGCAGGGTGTTGTGAAGAGAGCTGACTCCATCCCACCCAGACCAGTTCATCTCTTTTCCTCTCCTTTTAATCTATGAAAGCACAGTTTATTTTGTAAACAAAACACTTTACCACTTGGGATTCTGTGCTTCTAAGTGTGAAATACTTCTAATCTGATCTGGAGACTGATCATTGTTCTGGTTAATTGTACTGTGATTAAAATTATGTGGCAGAAATTTAAAAAAAAATCCTTCCTCTCTGGTTATCTCAAAGTGATGTGTTTTATAGCAATGACTAAAGGATAATTTTTTAAATATGAAAATGTTATCTTAGGTCTTTATGGTCAAGCAGTTACCTTAGCGCAATAAACAGATCAGTAAATCAGTAAGAATACTCAATGTTATATATATACTCAACACCATAAAAGTGAAAAGCATAAAAGACAGTGTAAAGGCACAGAGCTGTCCTTCAGCTACTGTTCACTTCAGCAGTTGCTTAACACTGTTAATTTGAGTGAGTCAAAGTATTAGGGTGAGCCTGTCAAATGAGTAACAATAATTAGTTGGCTTTCTTACAAAAGAGCAGAAGAAACAAAGTTCTGGATAATAAAAGTCAGCTCACCCAGACAATTATTTGTATGAAATAAGTACTAGAATACTTTGTAGATTTTGGGACCGAGTCCTCCCTGTGTCTCTTAACTGAAACCACAGTACAAAAATGGTTCCATCTCTTTCTAGGGAGTCCTTTCTATCTTGAGAGAAAACCTCTGGATGGTAGTGGAATTAAGTTCATGCTGGTATTTCATGGCACTATGGAGATACTTTTCAGTTACGGGAAGAAAGTTGTGTGCCCTTGTTAGCTGAGGCATATCCTCTCATATTCTCGATTTTGCTTGTATTGTGCTTCCTTTCCAACTAGCTGGCTTTCTAGCCTGTTTGGCAGTGTAATCCAACATATCTCAATACTGCTGTTGATAACTGCTACTAAATCTTTGCTCTACTCCTTCTGTCCTGCCAGGGTTGCTAATTAGTATGTCATTCTGTTGTCAAAAACTATCACTTGAGAACAGCATTATATACAAGTATCTTACACCTACAAGTTTTAGCACTTGTAGTGAAATACACTAAGAGAAACCAGGGCTTGTAGGAAAACAGTTTACACATTTTAAGCTACCATAAGAATACAGAGCATGATTGAAATTTTTTATATTTCAGTGATGAAGAGGACAGCTTGAGTTCTGATAATCAAGAACAATATGATGCCAGAGTAGTGGTAAGTAATACTCCTTAACTTCAGAAACTCTAACCTTTCTCTTCTAAAGCTAAGGAATTAGTAGATGTTTTCAGTATTTAGTTCTTCAGCTTAGATCCAGAGTTAACTCTGATACCTCTGAGTCCTGACCTATAATGCAGAAGGTTATTTTGAGAGTCCACACTCTCCTCTTTGATAATCTTTGATAAAGTGCTGGAATGTATAGGAATTCTGCAGATCTCTGAAGAGTTCTTCAAGTTGGCAAATCTACTACTAAAATTTGAAGTATCTCAAACTAGACTTGTGAATACTTGTCTTCCGTTTTTCTTAGGAGAACAGCTCTTTCATTATAAGCAGCACAATTCCCAGTAAGAAAAAATCAAAGCCAGAAACAAAACGTGCAAAATCAACTGAAGTGATTGAAGTAGTGGATGAAGAAGACAGGGCAGGGGAGAACTCTGTGCCTGTACAAGGTTCACCTCTGTGAACAGCAGATGGACAAATGAGGTGGCAATGGCAGTTCTTCATGGCCTACTTGATACAAAGCCTTGGTCTGAAGTCGATGTTGAGCTACCCACCAAGTCTACCCAGTCACATTTGATGTAATGTGAGTATATTGGGCTTGTGTCTGAGACAGTTACAAAGCAAGTATAATCTGTCCTTTTGTTAAGATTTTAAATGTGTTCTGGTTCTGTTGTCTGTCAAGAGTATCATGTCCTTGGTTCGCTGGCTGATAATCTCGCTGAAATTCTGACTTCTTCAACTTTTGTTCACCAATGGGTAATAGAATTTATGTAATTAAACAGGAAAAGGTTCCAAATATTGTGACATAGCAGCAGCACAGTATAGAAAATACACATTTGCATGCATACATCTATATGCTCAAGTTAAAAGGGCAGTTTAAATACTTTTCTTTAATTTTCATAGCTGACATCTTTGCGAATGGTCCTTGAGAAATTGTTTTTCTGTATCTTAAAGATGCAGGTTTGAAATTCTTAAGAGTTATGGGTTTGCAGCATAATGCAAATCAAGTGCCAACAACAAAAATGCAAAAGTAAATGGTCTATTGCAAAATATGGCTAATGCATTTGAATGATCATAAAATCAATTTTGTATGGTTGAAGTTGTGTATTCCATGTGTAATAACTTTTCAGAAAACTAGTTTTCTGCTCCTGAATCTAATATAATAATCTGGATTTATAAGTTATCTTAACTATAGCTGCATAGTGAATCTTGGGTTAAAAACTCTTTTTCCTCTCTTGCTCTCCTCTGTCCAGAGTGGATTCTGATGTGAAAATGACATAGCAGAAGATAAAAGCTCTTTATAATGACAGTATTTAACAGGCATTGCCCCAACTGCAAATACCTTTCTCAAAGCTATTGTAGACAGTAGGAAACCTGAGTAGTGAGTGTAACAGTCATCTGCCTGCCTCAGAGGCTCTGAATCAAATTGCTGTCAGCAACTAACTAGCAGGTAGAATTAGTCTGTGCTGAACGAGGATGTTATCCAGAAAAGGTTTCATCTACTGGTTTAATGAAGAATATTTGCAGTAGGTGCTCAGTATTGAGAGCAAGTCCAGCTGCGTTATTTACATACTTGAATTAAGGTCCCAAACTTTCGTAAAGGAAGTTTCCCAATTACAACTTGGTAGCTCTAGGACTGCAAAACCTACTCTTCAGTGCTTTGAAGATTCCATTTAATAATGGTCCAAAGTTAATGGCAAAGTATAACTCTTTTAGGCATCTACCTGAGAAATACTCAATGGCTTGAAAGACTCATCCTGAATCTAGGAGTGGGGTTCTTTTTTGGTAAGGCCTAGTGAGAGGGTATGTGGAGTCCTACTCATTCTGCAGTTCATGTGATGAATTCTGCTGTTCAACTGCTGAGTGACTCAGAAATGAACTAAATTTCAATTCTGATTGGAACTGGATAAGTACACATGAAAATCAAGCTTATTACAACTGCTACACTGATTGCAGAAACCTAGCTTTGACTTTAGGAATCTTCTGTTATTTGACCATATATGACAGTTCTTAGTACTTTGCTTTCTTTTTTCTTCTAGTTTATATTACTTTTGGAAGATAAATACCACTTAGTTTTCTTGCTGCATAAGGTAAGCTGTTACTTGGTTTTCAGTTTTATTTCCTTTAGGTAGCTTTTTTGCTTTACTTCACAAAAAGTTTTGCAAAAACAGTGATCCATAGTTGAAGAGATGTTAGTGTTTCACAGCTGTGCAGCCTTTGTGTTGTGAAGCTTCCAAGGCATTGAGCTCAGTGCAACATCTCTTTCACCAATCTGTCTAAAACTAGAATCTGTGGCCTCTGAATGAATAGAAAAACTTGAGTTCTTGAATGTCTCTTGAGTGCAGTTTTTGTCACAAGTTGTGTTTAGAAATACTTGGGGTTTACCTGATGTTGAGTGCTGCAGGGCAACTTTATCTGGTTTGGTTTGGACAACACTGCCTGGGATTTTTTGTGCTGAAGATGTTGAGGAACTACTGTACACTTAGTCTCTTCGTGGTGCCTCATCCACATTTTTTGTACTAGGGTATATTGTGCAGCTGTAGCTTCTGATGGCTTCCCTATGGTAAAATTCCATCTTAATCCATGTCCCATGCAAGAACAGGAGGGATAGCAGAGAGAAGCTGGTAGTCTTCCACGGATGTAGCTGTAAAAGCCTCTTACTGTAGGGTGTTACCAAATTTGCATAGCTTCAGGACAGTGTAGGAAATAGCATGGAAGAAAGCACCATGTAAGGTTACTGCACAGGAAAAGACCTGTAACAGGAGAAGCCCTGAGCTAAAGGTGGGGAAGTAATGAAACTTTGCATTAATATTCTTGTACTCTAAGATGATAGGAACAGGGCATCTTACTTGGCCATTGCTGTACTTAAGAGTACTGCACTAGGTAACATACTAGTTTGACATAGCATAAATTGTTCTTAGGACAGCGTGTCTGATACTGAACTCCTTGCCATAGTTACCTTGGTTCAAACTACCTCTACCTGTCTCTAGAACCATGGAACACAGTAGTAGTGGACAGTGACAGTAAATAACAGTAAGTATACAGTGAATTGGGAAATAGCTTCAAATGCTATTTCAAAAACAGTAAAAAGATCAATGTGTTCAATGTGTTCTAGCACTTGATCAGGTTTTGTCTGTTGTTGTGGACAAAAACCTGGAACCTAGTGCTTAGAAAAAACCCTTCTTTTGCAACCCACAGCTGATTAATATATTGGTTGTGTTACTTATATGAAGGGACAATATTTGCATGAACTCAAACAGCATTCCTTTGTTCAAATTCTGATCAGTTTCGGGCATGAGTTCAGTGCCTCAGATTTGCAGGATGTAGCTCACTTGTATCTCTTTCTTTGCAGATGAGGACACCAATACTGCAGCAGTGAGCAATTTTGGGAGCACTTGATTTCTGTTTGCTGGCCTTCTGATTCACAGATCTCTTCTTTCAGTGGACCTCTGTGGAATATGGTAGTGAAAGAGGTAAGCTTTGTGTTTCTTCTGAGTTTCAGCATGAGATTTCTTCAGGCAAGTGCTATTTCCACAGCAAGTAATCAAAACAATATGTGCACTGTATGGTATCTGCACCCAACAGTGTCTTCCTGATGAGGTGTTCAAAAAGCAGTGCTACAGTATTTCAACAGCTGGCATCGTTGGTTTTCGTGCTGATGTGCTGGTTAAACTTGGTATTTCTGTTGAAACAAGTAGGTTTAGTGTTTCTTACTAGGAGGCTTGTCAGGTACATTGAAAAAATTGTTCTACTGTTAACAGGATGAAAGTATAGTTAAAATAGTGATGTTGTTCCAAAATATTTCTTCTTGAAGGGGCACTCCTGTGATGTCTGGAACACAGTGGAAAGCATCTACTTAAGTGTAAGTATTAAAGAATTAGTTGGCTTTTTCGTAGGTGGAGATAGTTGGATGGGGATCATAAAGGCTCAAGTCTTAGCATTTTGGCTTTCTTAAAAAAAAAAAAAAGGGCATTTTATTTTGAAATACAAATCCAAGTACCAGATGATCACTAGACAAGCTTCTTTCGAAGTTAACTGGTTAGGCATAAAAACCAATCTATTCTGCAGACATTGTGGAGTTGTTATGCCTCGTTCTTCAGCAAGTAGACACAACCTGCTGTGTGTCTGAATTGAAAAACGTGGCTAGAAGAGTAACAGGTTATGCTTTCCTCACTGCACAGTTAATTGCAGTGATGACAATGAGACCTGTAACAAGTTTGCTTAGTGGGGCAGTTCTGCAAATATACTTGAAAACGCAGCTACAGTAAAATCTTAAGCGTTAGCTTGTTTGGATGTGCTTGAACTCTGCATCCTACCTACCAAAATAAGTATAATTGCCAGGGAGAGGAAAGATACTTGGAGTGCTGAGTTCTTGTAGATCTTGTCTAGAGCATATTTTTAAACTATCTTAACATGGTGTTCTATGTGTCTTTGTGAGGTGACTCCCTTAGTTGTACCTTCTGTCCTGTAGTGCTCCAGCTTCTTAAATTGCGGGTAGACCTTGTTGTTGGTTGTGTGATAAACTGGGGCATGGCTTTGATTTCAATTGAAATGCTTTGTTTTCTCATTAGCATTTAGGAGTGTCACTGGACTACAGTCTGCCTGCTTCATATTGAGTATAAATTACTAAAATACTGAAGAAACTTGGAAGTATTTTATCAGATGCCACAATTTATTTTAGGAAGTCCCTGTGATAGTCCAGTCGCAACCAGCATCTTGGTAAGTTTGTGTGACTGGTTTTTAATGCTTGCCTGTTGCAGGTCAGCTGCCAGTCTTTCACTTGGAGAGCTGGTTATATTGCTCTTCTTACTGAAAAAATGAGGTGCTGTTCTAAGAACATGTAAGAGTTCATCTAAAGCCAAACTTGACAATGCTGTGAGAAAATTGTTGTGATGATTGGCAAAATGTTCAACTGCTCTGAAGAGAGTGAGTGAGAATGGCCTTTCTGAACAAACCTACTACATGAGTGTCCTTTTCATGTCACATTATTTTTAAATGCAGTGTCTTATCTCAGTGAACAAAGATCAGGAGAGTGAATTTGTTTGAAAAATAAACAGGAAATGGAGAGGATCCATCAAATAGTATAATGTTCAGACATTATAGTAGCTTTAAGTGTGATTCCAAATAGAGGCTCTCTGTAGTGCCTGTGGTGGTTAGAAGCACTTAAGTACTAAATGCTGTTGTAGATTCTCCTGATTTATAGGCATATACATGGTGGTTTGTAACATTACCTTGTTTTTTTCAGGTGCTATGTATTTAGAGAAAACGAGAAGAAATGCAGGATAGCTCACAGAAGTCTGAAGCCCCTTCTAGGGTTAGTATGACATCTGAAGTTCTGCACATAGCTTAATGACTGAAGGGCTTTGGTGGCTGAGAGTCTTACCAAGCCAAGTTTACCTCTATGTGAGAGTTTCAAGGATTGGTTTTAACACTACATTACTATATTTTAATGTAGCATTCACTCTGCTAAGGGAACAATTTATTGTAAATGATTTGTCCAAAGAACATTAATACAAATTTCTCCATCAAAAAGGAGGTGATCAGGTTAACTGGTTTGAACTGATAGTTTTACTTGAACAAGTGAGTTGCATTTGGCAGGACATGTATAGGCAGGATTCTGTACAGTTTTGTAGTGAATTCCCTTTGACATTTGCTTGTCAGATAACTAAGTTCCAGGATTAAAATTGTTGCTAATAGGAAGGAATTACTATATCTTCCATGGTGTTAGTATATTATTTACCCTCCTCCTTCCCCAAAATGCTTTAAGACAACTTAAAAAGACACTTAGTTGGATCTATACCTGATATGTTTCCAGTCTGCTTGATTTTTATCTATGTGTTAATTTATAGTATCAGGAATGCTGAGGTCTATCCCGATAGGATCTTTTCAGTAGGTTCGTGTCGTTGGAAATGCCTCACAGAATAAACTTGTGGTTTCGCTTTACCCATTGAACTACCTGTTAGCTCGGTGGGATAAAACTGCAAGACAAATCTTCATGTAGCATCCTAGGAACTGGTAATAATGCACAGTGTTCTCCTTCAGGTGTACTGTGACATGCTCTGATACAAAAGAAAAAAATTATTCAATTGGAAAAGTTAGGTAAGAGTCAAAAGACTGTGTTCTGGGACTTCAGATGCAACTGACATACTGAATTACATGGGCTGAACTATTCACCTAGGTTTTTGTTTAGATACCTGACTTCTAACACTACTTCTTGCTGCTTGAGTGTTCTGGATGGCTTGACAGTATTCTCCCTTCAGTCATGGAGTAATTATTTCTTGGTTTGGAGGCTGTAGGCAAGAAGAGACAGCACTGTGGTGACTATCTTGAAGGAACTTGCTGTGTTTTTGTTTTGTGTCAAGAGATGCTCCATAGTTTCATACTGAGCAGCAATATTTGAGTTATATCTTTATTTGGGGGTTTAAAGAGTTAATTTCTGAGCAGCTCAGTTTACTACTAGAAAAAGTTCCTGGATTCTGTTTCATAGAATGAAAAGTTTAAAGTAAAACAAGCAAAATACTCTGGAAGAAGTATAAATCCTTCACAGTAGGAATGCATATAAACACAGAAGAATGCTGAAGCTGCTGTTCAGGTGAAAACAGTGTTACGTAAAATTCACCGAGTCTGTTTTCCCTCTCAGTCCCATAGCAGCTTTTGTGAAATGAAGAGTATCTCTTATTCCTACACACTAACTGGTGAATGGAAGAAGGCTGAATGTTAAAATGAGCTGTTGTGGGTGAAGAGCTGCAGCTGTTGCTTGGTATGGTGTCTGCACCTAGCAGCATTCTCCTGATGGGGTGTTCAAAAAGCAGTGCTACAGCAGAGCAGTGTTTGGCATCTATGGCTTTCATTCTGTGTTTGTTGAACATCCTTTTTTTTGCTGAAACAGTCTTTGACCTCTTCGGTGATTTCAGTGTATTTGTTTTCCATTTCCATGTTCCTGTGTGAGAGCTGGGTACTGGCCTCTGGAATTCAGCAAGTGCATTCATTTTCTTCTTTCTAACAGGTGCTTTAGGATACTGAAAAAAAGTTAAAAACATGAGCTGTGGAAGATAAAAGCAACCTGTTTAACAGGTAAGCACTGAGTTACTAGTTTCATACTACTACACAGTTTGTGTGTTAATTTGGTATGATTATAGGACATTTCAACTTCACTAAACTCATTTAGAAAGAAGTGTAGAAATTATTTTCTTAGTAGCAGAGATTACTGGGTAGTGATCTCCAGATTTTGGCAGTATCTGAGCAGGTCACTCATCCGTAAGCCATTCTTCTGTGTGTTTGTATAGTGACTGTCACTGCTGTGCAGTGGTTTGTAGTATCAGTTGTTGGTTTTGAGGAATTCCTCTGTACTTGAAGATTTTGACACATTTTAGGCGTGTTCGTACACAACTGGTTTTAATGTTGGCAGGGTTGGTTGGTCATTAACTGGAAAGGAGGAGCAACTTGATTCAGTGAAGTCTGAGTCAGAGCAGTGAGAGGAGTATCTGGTCATTACCAAGGCTGCTGGGATGTTCCTGTTTCTGGTGAGCTGTGGACATGACCATAAAGCAAGTCCATCAGACTTTTGTAGTGCCACATGATGTGGTGCCAAGTCTGCTGGAATAAGGCTTTGAGCTAGGTCATGGATACAATCCTCCCTTTGCTGGTAGGGGCAAGTTGCTGCTGAGCTGTAGGTATGTGGTGGGATCCTTGGGCACCTCCAGAGTTCTAGTTTGAACCTTTGTAGATTGGACTCTGGAGCTGCTGTTGAGTGGGTGTTTTTGAAAAGAAGCAAAAAAGAGAAAAAGGCTGCTCCATGCAACTTACAACTGCCTTGTGTGTTAACTCCTCCCTTACACTAACCAAACCTCTTTAACTCCCAGTGACTGCTACCAAGTTGCTGCATGTCAGAGGGATAAGAAACTCCACCTGGGTGCTACCAAAGTGAGTGTGAAAGTAAGCACTTTACCAAAATGGCTAGTACAATAAAGATATTCAAGGTCACTTCAAAGAGGGTTTGCATGGCTGAAAAACCAGCAGCTCTTAACGCGGTGACCGCAAATTGAAATCCTCTGCAGGATGCCGTGGACACGTGGTGTGTGCTATGGTCTATTTATGAGGAGATACACCTTATGTGGTTGGGCCTCTTGGGGTGAAAAAGGATGTCAATCTGCCGCTCTCAGGTTTTTGTGATGCTGGTGTAGAGGAGAGGTTGCTCAGTTGCATTCCGAAGCCACCTGACATTTGCATCATGAAAAGTTACAGTTGGAGAGCAGGGTTTTGGCATGAGCAGTCTTGTAGCCCAGTTCCTGCTTGTGTGTCCAGAGAAGGGCAGCTGAGCTGGTGAAGGGTCTGGAGCATGAATTTGGTGAGGAGCAGCTGGGGGTGTTCAGCCTGGAGAAAAGGAGGCACAAGGGGGGAGGACCTTCTTGCTCTCTACAATTACCTGAAAGGAGGTTGTAGTGAGGTAGGGGCCAGTCTGCCAAGTAGCAGGTAACAGGATAAGAAATGGACTCAGGTTGCACCAGGGGAGATACAGATTGGATAGTAGGAAAATGACTTCTTAGGAGTAAAAGTACTAAGAGATGTTTTTTCTCTCTCAGATCCTGATGATATTGCTCAAAGTCTGCTGCAATGAACTGCACAGCTGTACCAAAGAGAGAAAAAGCCTTATATGGAGTGTTTCTTGCAGTTATTTGGAATTAGAACATTCATTCTAACTTCTGTTACTGCTTTGTACAGTGAAGGTAGTGTCTATCTTGACTTGCCTCTTGCCCTCCTGGGAGATGTGGTGAAGGTGCCTCCTTCATGTTTGAGAAGATCCAGCTGAGTGGACTGTTGTAATTTGACTGAAAATGGCTTCATCAGGTGTTTTCCCTCACTTCCCTGTCCCATAATTCTCATTACTGAACCCCTGAATAGGTATTTATTCTGTACAGACTGTCACAGCATTTAAATAAAACCATCTCTGAGCTGCAGCTTGGGTTTATTTTTTGTTGCTACACTGAAAACCAAGGAAGAAGTGTAAGAAAATCAGAACACATGATCAGCTGTGATTTCCCTTCTGAAAATATTCTGAGAAAGGAGCACAAGAATACTAATGTGCAAGAGCCTGAGGAGCCCTTGCAGAACCACGATGGTTCACCTGAGACTCTACACATGGTACAGCTAACTGCACTGCAAGCAGCTTCTGCTCACCTCCATGGCATAACAAACTGGGTCTGGCTTATGCTTTGTACTTATGCAGGAGGTAAGAAATTGCTTTGCTACTGCAGTACATGCAACTGCACCAGACTGTAAAGTGTAGTTAATTGTTTATTCAAAACTTGCGCTTTGTAACTTCTGTTGGAACAGGTCCAGAGGAGTCCACAAAAACCATTACAGGGCTGGAGTATTGTGTTAAGACAGGATTAGAGAGTTGGGGTTCAGCCTGGAGAACAGAAGGCTTCAGGGAGACCTCTAAAAAAGCACCATCATTGCCAGGGATTGGACTAGATGACCTTTGAAGGTCCTTTCCACCCCCAGCCATTCTGTGATTTGCTGGTGCATTTTAACCACCTCTGCTATTGAACCTGCTGATAACCAAGTTCAGCTTTCAAAGCTCAACTCTTGCTCTCATTTGCCTTTATTGTAACTATCTGCTATGAATTGGAGCTCAAGAACAAGGGACAGAGAACTAAACTGGGAAGTAGCAACAGTCATATTTTTATTCCAGTCATATTTTTATTCTCTTCATTCAAACGCTTTAATATGTATCTCATAACTGCAGGACCCCACACTTCTCATCTTAAATCACATAGTGCAAAGAATAGAAAAAGTCCAGCTTTACGGAAGAAATGTCTTCTCAAGGATTCAAGTAATCTTAAAAAACCCAACTTTATTTGAAAATATTTTATACATGTATATTACAGAAATTAGTATCTCCCTTTAAAACATTAATGCACATCTAGAAAGGCCTTTCATGCCAGTCTATTCAGACAAACCATGCTAAAAGTACCAGGCCCTCTGCTTTAAGTCATCTCTCTGAACAGGGGGGTAGTACAGGGGCTTGAGGTACTCATTGTTTTCCTACAGCTTAAAAGCTAAGGATTTATAAAGCATTTATAAAGCCTTTGCAGCTGACCCTGAAGTGCATCACTCAGTGGTCTCCTGCACTGTACCAGTACCGGAGTGAAGTTGTTGCTCAAGGTCTGCTGCCTGTCATGGTGCTTTCCAAGACTTCTTGGCTCGTAGTTTTTCCAGCATTTTCTGCAAGTGAAACAACGATGAGATAGTGTACCTTGAATGAATACACTAAAACCAGCATGGCTGGAGAGGCACAACTGAGGTATGGTGCTGTTCATGTAACTTGAACAGCAGTAATGGACAGTGCTAGTCTGGACAGCAATGAGTTCAGTAACTGCCCCTGCTCCAAAAAAGACACAGATTGCAGAGCAAGGGGTGTGCTTATTTATCTTACTTTCTGTTAATTACGGAATCTGTAGAGCAATATAACAACAATTTATTCCACCAAAAAGTTAAGGTGGTCAGTGCTAAAGGCAGGATTTGGGCCTGGAGTCTCCACAGTAGTCACAGCCTGTCAGGTTTATCAAGCATTTCCTTCCTTCCAGTTATCTGAAGCCCAGCAAGGAGACAGGGAATTAATGGCTCCAGTACTCTTGTTCAACCCCAGTTCTACAGCAACTACACGAAAGCCCAGACAAGATTCTTGCAACCTTAAGTATAGGCATGCTCAGAATCTTATCCTACCTAGAGTAACCAGAGCAGACCTAAACCTCCCAAACTCAGAAGTTGCCTTATAATGGAAATTCAGTGTAGTTTGGACTAGTAAAACCCCTGCTCTTTTGCCATGTAGACTTTCTAGCAGCTGGAGCCTTTTTGCTCAAGCTCAAGTCACCAGAAAAATTCAGCCTGAGGCAGACATGCTTTTTAGACAAAATTTCATCTGTCACAGTGTTGACAAGGAAATTCTATGGGATGTACCAGTGGCATCACTTAAAATCCATTGGATGGTCTCCATTTCAATTCCACTCAACTATGCTTCAATGACAAGCTTAGTGAAGTCCTGACACTAATCAGGCAGGAGGACATTGTAAGCAAACTATTACCTTTTGAAACTCTTTAGCTTTTTCTCTGTTTTTAGCATAAGTTTCTTGCCTTCTTTTTTCTTCCTTTCTCATTTTTACTTCTTCAAGTTGATTATAAAGTCTGTGAAAACAGCAGGAAAAAAAATCTATCCTTTGGCAGAAAGTAAGTGGCAAAGCTGGAATAAGTTAACAAGCTTAAGGGTTTACACTATCTCAGTTGCTAGCAATTAGGAAAATTTGACTTATCTCTCTACTAATGTGTAATCACTTCCAATTCTTTTTCAGCTGCATGGAACAAACACCCTCCATGTTCAGGAGCTGCACTGGCTTCATGTTACTGTGCATATAAGTTCTGTGAACTTTGCTTCAAATTTTATCTAGTGTCAGGCATTAAGTGGCATACCAGCCTCAGCATGGTGAAACCAGCAGGATGACCTTGTGCCCCTCACTGCCACCCCTGCAAGGGCCTTTCCCAGCAGGTACCTGCACCAGACACACTTGGCTCCTTTCTCCCAGCTGTTCTGCCTTAAGCAGCACTGGGTCCCACTGGAAGATCACAGACTGTTTTGTCTGACCAGCAGCTTTCACGAGACACAGATTAATTACTTCTGTCGTTTGTTTAATTCAAACTTCTTGCATGTGTGTACATGCAATACCTGGATGTACGCTTGTGCATTTCAATTTCTTCAGACTTCCTGCCCTCTGGAGAAGATACTTTCACTTTTCCTGCTTTTTTCAACTGATTGGCAACTGCACCATTTTTATCTAGGAGAAAAAAGAAAAAAGGCCAAACATCTTAAATTTAACTTTCTAGTTCAGCTAACTCAAAAGCATGAGTGATTTTCAAAGACTTTTAGAGGATATGACAATAAATAAGTTAGCAGAAGGGACACAATGGAGATGACATCTTGTGTTAAAGTAAATCCTCAGTCTCATTTGGCTGCTGCCTGTGCTTTGAGCCAGCCCTGGCTCTCAACAGCCAACTCCAGCCCCAAAGTAACAGACATTAGAGATGCACCAGTTCACTTAATGTGGTTGTTCTTTGATAAACAGCCATTGTTTGCAGAGACACCTTATGACAACAAATGTGGGCTGATCGTGAAAGTATGAAGAGCCACCCCTAAAAGCCTTTACCATACTGAAGAGGCAGCCAAACTTGGGGTGGGGGGCTGTCAGAAAGCTCCCTACACCCATAAGAAAAAAAATTAAGAATATCCCAGTCTGCAATAGCAAACATATAAAAAATATATTCTATTTTTTGATATAAAACTGCAATTAAAAGGATCCCTAACGCTGTGTCTTGTCCCTAAATAAACCTACCAGAGAGAAGAAAAAACTCCTCTTGTCTTCTTAACTTCTCAGACTTTCTTCTTTGAAGTTTTCTGACTTCTGGCTTTTCATTTTCTCTCTCTTTATTTTTTATTTCTTCTACTCTTTTCAGAGATTCCTGGATGAAATTCTGCTTGCTTTTTAAAAAAGATTTTTGCAAACTTCCACGTGTAGCTGTAAACTCCAGCTGCATCACTGTTAAGGAAAAGGAAAGTCTCAATATTTCTCAGTGTTAACAATGAGCAGTAAGTCATGCATTTCAGTGTACTTCTAAAATGCTGAGCTTGACCACTTTTGTAAATGGCACTAGGGGAATGGCATTGTGAGTGATGAGGCATCTTGCAAAACAGGCCGCACTTCACACCTATGAAATCTATTAATGGTCAGCTGGTCTGTTGAGACAAATGCTGTGACATGGAAAGCATGTTGATGCCTCAAAGCATATCAAAGACCTGACAAATCCCTAACACAGTTCAAGTTCTGTCAATTCCTTCTTTCATGTTACTGTGGTTCATCTTAGGAAAGAAAAAAAATTTTAAGTTTTACTGCTGTTCCATGCTATTATCAGAATAGGAAAAAAACAAAAAAATACTTTCTTTGGCTACAGGGCTTGGGGGACTAACAGGAAATGAGAAATAAGTGAAGGTGCAATCATGACAACAAATCACTAAACAATATAGAATTTTTCAAAATTAAGTCATTACAATACAAAAACTAGTGTAAGATATTATGAACTTCCATGGAAGATAACCTGGCACAGAAAGAAACAACCAATATGACACACACTAAACCTGGGTCAAATGTACTACAAAGAAAGCCTGAACAAGCAAGATGTATTTGCCTAAGTAAAAGCAGCTCTATGAGGTTTTCCAAATGAGTATTTTATTTATTATTTCAATACTTAATACTAAAAAAAAATTATGTCTCTTATCTTGGCTTCAGTGTATTGAAATTACACATAATTACCTGCAGTCTGATGTGACGGACAGTGACTGTTGTTGGGACTCTGAGCTTTGGGAGAGCTGTCAGATCTTACAAATACCGAATAATCTCCATCTGGAGCTAGTGGTAAAAATTCTCTCTCCTGTTTCAAAAGGAATCAGTGGCTGGAAGTGCTTAAAATATACCACAAATTTGGGTGAAGCAGTACTACTGTGCCACTAGCATAGACCCGATGCAAATAAGACATTCTTTTGCCTTTATAGCAGATGCAAATCAAAATCAGAAATGGCTCTTGGTAATAAGTATGAAAAAGCTATTTTCTAAAAACATTTTAAAACTTAAAAAAAAAATCCATTAAAGAACATTTTTGCCCACCAGATTTCAACTGCTTGTCCTTAATACAGGGCTGCATAATTCCATCTGTTTTCATTTTGTACCATTCTCTCTAGTTCTCCCCCATAACGCTTTTCACATGTCTCTTTCCCTTTTTCTCAGTGAGAGGTGACACCCACTGCAGCAGTACAGCCTCCAGCTGCCAACCTCCACCTCACCCACGTCCATTACTTTATAAAAACCCATTCTTAAGACACTTTCAGGATCTCCTCTAGATGCCTCCACAATTAAGGCATGATTTTGTCTAATCTGTTCATCTAACTGACACAGATTACTTGGTTCTACATTATTGCTTCAGCACCCAAATTATTGTCTCATTACAACCCAGCCCCTCTGCAATTTACAGCCTTTGGTTTATATAAGCAAACAGCAAAAAGCATACCCCAGGCTAATTAAGCGTGGCAATATGACGAGTTGATTGTTTTCCCCATAAACCTCAAACTGCCCTGTGAGCCTGCTATGGCTCCATCTACTACACAGGGGATTCTTCCTTTTTCTTATGTCCCATGTTCTCACCTCCTTCAAGTTTTCAACTAATGGGATACAATTTAGTCTTGCGAACACCAGTAGGATGGTTTGTTTCTTGCAGCAAGTCTTCCAAACTCTGTCTACACCACTATGACAAGGCAGTGATTCTAAGGAATAGCCCAAAATTAAGATCTATTAGATCTGTCCAGAAAACATAACATCAAACCAGGATGATCCAAGCAATTACTAAGCTCGGATAACCCCACATTGTCTTGTTCTCCAACAGTGGATTAACTGCTACAGTGAGGCCTCTTTATTATGATTAATACTAAGTTAAAATCAGAATTACATTAGATAATGCTCACCTCAGTAAAAATATTACATTTAGACTGACCCACACATGCTGGGTTATTGATTTTATCCCCAATTTTCTCTTGGTTAGTATGTTCAATGTCTGATTCTGCAATACTGATGTCACTTGAGCTTATCAGAGTGAGTTCCGGTTCTTCCATAATACCACACCCTGATTCAGTCTCCTAGGAAATAAATTATACATCAGTGTCAAAAACAGAAAAACTAAAAAAAAAAAAAAATATTTCCAGCAATAGCAACAGCTATTGTCAGAAAGAAGAGGCTCATTCAACAGGAAGAAGAAAGAAAATCTGCCCCAAGCAATACATGAAATACTAAAAGAGCACTCAGTTAAAAAAACTGAAACAAATAACCCAAAGCAACCAAACAACAACAAAAACTCCACCTCTCCTCCACTCCCCTCAGGTTTAAGTTATTTAGTTCTAGGGCAACCTTTCTTTTAAAGCTACAAAGATATTTCCTTTAAGTTTGCTTATGCTTTGGTTAATTTATTTATGTCCTCCAGGCTTCTAAATGGGGACAGGGGTTATTCAGTGAGGTAACTGTTATATATCACGGTTCAATAAATTAACCAAGTACATAAATTAACCAAGCATAAGCAAACTGATGGTAAGAGAGGGGAATTCAGTAGCTACTCTGACCATGCTGGGAACTCAACTCACTTTAGCTACTGCTAATTATTTCAGTGCTATGATCTGAAAGAAGTAGTAGGGCAGAAGTCCAGAAAACAGAAACCAGAATTGCAAATCCAATATTTGCCAAGTTTTCAGATATTAAAGGTCTAAAATAACTTGGTGCAACAACAAAAAACCTTGCTTTTGGAAATCTGTTTTACTCACCCACACTGGAATACAACATGAGCTTCTGGGCACAGAATGGGAAGGTTCTTCATGTCTTTCCAGGAAAGAACTGTTTTGGTTTACAACAGTGTGCAAATGGATGTCTGAGTCTTTCAAACTGGTTTCTCTGAGAACCCTCAAACATTCCTGTCCTTCTGGAAAGCTTTGATCTGGCTCCTTTATATTCATATTGCACTGACAATCCAGCTCCACAGCATTATTTAGTTCCTGTACAGGAACCGATTTCTTAGGAAGCGTCACATATTTATCAAATGCCTCCAAAGGTAATTTTTCAGAAGACACAGTCTGTTTTATTAAGTGTTGAGGGAAAGTTTCATCTGTTGTAACTGGTGTGGTAACTACTTGGTAAAATGATTTTTGCTCTTCCAGTGGAATCAGACTTTCATTTCGCAGATCTTCCACTGTACATTGGAGACTAACAAGTTCCATACTTCTTGACAGTTCTTCATATTCTCTTGCAGGTGAAATACAGTTCTCATGGCCCTTGTTTTCAATTCCAGGGGCTTGTTCAAAAGATCTCTGTAATACAGCATTACGATCCACTGGCTGATCAGCATTCTGAGAGATATCATTTACAGCAGATTCTAATTGAAGTGGGTGAAAAGATTCCTCAGATCCTGTTTCAAAAATTGTCAGAAGTCAAACTTCTTGCTAACAAAACAGACTTTCCACTTTAAGTCTCTCCATAATAAGATTTTCCAGTAATGTGTAACAAAAAGTCTAGTAAATAGGAAGAAACATTTTGTTTAAGAAAGTCTGCTAAGTTTCCTCAAACATAGTACCATTAAAATTACAGAAAATGATTCATCACTGTACACAAAACTTAGAGAAACAACACTTTTTGTTGCTTCTTAGAACATGTTTAGGGATAGATGGACTTTGTGATGGTGCTGACATAACGGCACAAACTCAACACATTTTACAATTTATACTCTGCACATGGAAGTCCTCCAAGTCCCTTGTGTGCCTCCAACAAAGTCTCTAAAACACAAAGAAAATGATCCAAAACACCATTACAGAAACTCTTCTGTTCCTACAAGTTACAGCACTGCACCTCCTTCAGGATCTGTGCATACAAGTCAAGATACTTTGTCTCCTCAGAAGAGGCTGAGAAAAGAGAAAGTTTTGGTATCAACATTTTAAATCACTGGAGAGGCATTTCAGCAGTACAGCATCTGCCAAACAAACAACAGGGCTGCTTAAATTAGTAATTTTTTTTTGTTAAAATATGCCTCTGACCTAAATTTGATTAAATTAGTTACACAGACTCCAGCATCATACTATCATTAGGCTTTTTATACACACCAAAATGTACCACAGAAACCTTTAACAGTCTCTTTTAAACGTTTTTTTTTTTTGCATTCTCTGACACAAATATCTAGTTTTACATGCATAACAGTAATTGGTTTGGGATTATAAAAACACTTAAGAGATGTGGAGATACTGCAGTTACACTTAAAGCACAGATTACTTCTGTAAGTAATTTAGAAATAGAATGTTTTGAAGGGAACTTCCTAAATCCTAGTTGCTGTGACCACAGTCACAAAGTCTTAAAGTGTAAAACCTCTTCTTAGCTTTTTTTATTATTTTCGTTTTTCCTTGTACCAGCAACTGCCAGCTAGAGAGAAAGAAAAGCGTAACAGTCCCTGAGTAGTTGCTTGCAGCTTTAAACATGAATGTGCATATTCAAAAATTGTGTCTATATATGCAAATCACAGATATAATTGACCAGGAATATTTACATTATAAATACAGCTATCTATTACTTAAAATATTTTGCTGCATTTCCTGTAGCTGTTCAGCTTTCTGTAGAGCACCTTAAAACACTGAAAACAACTGATTCTTGGTAAATACGGTTTTCAGAAATATTAAAATTGCTACTAATTTCATTTAGAATTTCAGATTGCTTATTTGCTTTAGAATACATGAAATACCAAGTTAATTTAAATTCAACTGCAAAACATTAAAAATACTTTTCCTGCTATGAGCTACAACTAATGTAACGCTGCTGTAGAATCATAAACTTCTAATTTGCTATGTTAACAACATTTTAACTTCAAAGTTCCTTTCTTCCTCTCTTCCCCCCCATTATTTTGTTAGATAGATGAAGCAATTCTGTAATCAGATCAAATATCACAGTGTGCAGTGTATTGCTGTGACTTAACAGGGGGAAAGGAAAATTAAATTGTTTCTTGAAGAACACAATGTATATAAAAGACAAATGAGTAAGTTCAGAGAGACTCTAACACATGCACGTCAAAAAATTTTTATCAATTTTTGGAACTTCATTAAGTTCCTGAGACTTAAAAAGTAATAAGTATGCATGAACAAAATTAGGAAAAGGACTTAAACTGACAGTTTCAGCCAGAGTTGGTATTTCTTCACTAACATAATTACTGCAGAAGGAAGGAATAAATAACATAATATCCACTACAGTGACTTGGCTAAGCAGGTCTGCTTTTAGATGAAAGTCGTAAGTGCTGAGGAAATAAAACTTCACAGAATTTAGGAGTTCTACCCATTAAAGGTGGTGGAGGAGATTGTGTGAGAGCAGAAGCAGAATTAACACATTTCAAAGCAGGACTGAGAGAAGCAAAGAGATCTGTCTATTTCAACATGGCAAACCCATCCTAAGGGTTGGTATTTACATACTGGCAATAGGCTGAATTTGAACGCACTGATCTGACTACACTATACATACCTGGAGTAACATTTTCTGTAATGGACTCTTCTGATGGAATGTTTCGCCCGTTTGTTTCAAGACAAGCAGGCAGACTGCTTCTCTGCACATTCAGACCAGAGCTTCCCACTTCCAGAAACGTAAATTTATCTGGATTTTTTGTTGAAAGCTTTGAAGTCTAGTGGCATTAAAAAAAAAAAAAAAAAGTCATTTTCTCAGAAATATCAAGGACAAAGTTACAGGTATTATTTTTAAATCACATTTCTGCTAGAACCAGCAAAAACACTTCCATGTATATCAAAACATACTGTTGCATTTCTTCTATATAAAACACAGTGTGAGAATTAAATATTTAAATCTTACAAAACCTTAAGCTAAAGTATTTCCTCTGCCAGAGTTTTTCTGTAGTACCTTGCTAAATTCTCTACTGTCTTGTGAAATTTCACATTGAGAACATGATGATGATGTATCCAAGTCAACACTTGGTTCCAAAGGTTGAAAGAGCTGCTGTTGGAAGTCTGGAAAAAGTCTCTCCATTTCTGGAAAATAAAGCTCAGCTGCTAGAGCTGTAAGAAAAGAGGTTAATTTAAAAACAAACAACACCGCCCACACCCCCTAAACAGCCCCAATATCACACATTGTTTCTATATGCAGTAAATAAAGTAGTTATAATTCTGCCTGTACACAAATACAAGCTTGTAAAACCAAAATCCTTACAGCAATCCATTCTTCCACTCTGATATAATGCAGGTATAAAAAGCAGTAAGAACGTGCTACGCTGATTCAGTATTTTTTTTTTTTTAATGAAAAGATGAAGTCTGTAAGTTCTCTGTTCAACATGTGTGAGGCTGCCTCAGAAGTAGTGTGGGCTTCTCAGTACAAAACACAGCAGAGCTAGACCAATGAAGATCCACAAGGATGATCAAAGGATGAATGTAGCACACGATGTTCAAAGAAAAGCTAAATAACTGAGTTTGTTCAATCTTAAGAACTGGGGTAAATGGTACAAAATTCTCTGCTGCCTACTACCTCCTAAGAGACATAGCATAGAGAATCCTAGAATTATTTTGGTTGGATCATACAGTTCCAATCCTCCTGCCATGGGCAAGGACACCTTCTGCTATGCAGGTTGCTCAGGGCCTCATCCAACATGGCCTTGAAAACTTCCAGGGATGGGGCATCCACAACTTCTCCAGTGCCTCATCACTCTCAGAGTGATAAATTTCTTCCTCTTTTCTAATCTAAATGTACCCTCTTTCAGTTTAAGGAAAATGCAGTCAGTCTTCATGAACATACTCAGTGGAAAAAAAAGAGATAGTAGACACAGGAAATTCTTGTTGGATACAATTAAAAAAAAATTAAAAAGAGGAAAAGAGTTATTAAAATGCTGTCCATGGGTGTGTAGAATCTCTGTCCTTGGAGATATATTGGGAACTTGCCTGGACACGGCCTTAAGCAACCTAAGCTGGCTCTGCTGTGAGCAAGAAGGAGAATTTGGGCACATAACCCCACGTCCTTCCTGTCTAGATTAATCTATAATTATACATGATTCCAGGTTTTCAAACATTCCAGGAGGAAGTGATTTGAATTAAAACACTAGCATTATCTTCTTGATAGCCAGTAACAATGTTCTTAATTTTCATGAATCATTACATTTTTCTAGAGCACAGGACCCCCACCAATCTGTTGTTAATCATTGTTTCATCAACTATGTGCTCCATGTGAACAATGAAAGTATTACACATTATTTCTCTTTCTTTCTGAAGTGAAAGTTGAGCATAAACAAGTGATAAAAATAGCAAACAGCCCAGCCACGGTTGCAGGAAGCTGCACAGAGATAGACACCTTCAGACTATCTTTTTTTTCTGCACGAGATTATGCTTCATGACCATATACGTAACACAAAGGATGAAGAACATGAGAGTATTGAATTCCTGCATATAGAATCCTTATTGACTTTAAAATGTAAGTTGAATATAAATAATACAGACCAACATGTAACACTGAGTAAACTCCTCATTCTATATGATGAGAGCGCAGCACAAAAATGCTATACAATAGCAAATACCTTGGAAATGCGCATTGCCCTCCGAGTAAGAGTTCAAGTTCCCAGTGTGTTTCCCTGGGATCTGCTGTGTCTGACCTTCTTTACAAAGGTACATGTCTCCTTCACACAACTGAGTTTTAGATGCTCCAGATAAATTCTCTTGTCTCTGCTGAAAGGTTAAAGGCAGCAAGGAGTTCCAAGGGGAACTTGCTGTTTCTCTCAAAACTCCATGTTGCGTACTATCAGAAGACAATCCTGAAATAGTAAGTTAGATGTTCAGTTTTGCAAATAAATGACTTACATGACATCATCTGAAGACACTGCTTTATATGCTGAAATATTCCTAGAGCTCTAAGGTTTTGTTTCTTTGTCTCCTGTCAACGCTCGTATCAATCTTACCACACATTTTCATAAAATTCAAGTTGATCTAATTAGGTAGCAGCCAGTACAGCTAAGCACTTTCACAGAAAGTAGACTTAGGAAATACTGAAATTATAAAATGCTATTTTATGCTAGCTAGCATATCTTTATCTCCTACTGCATATAAACATGTCAATCCTTTAATGTGATCTTGAGTATGACACTGCAATAGTTTTATTCATGCTTAAACAGAAATTGCTTAATACCAACACAAGAAACCTGAGTGATCAAGACAACCAAAATCATGTTCCTAGTTAGCACACCAACCCTTCTATGCCTATGTGCTTACAGAAGAATTACATAAAGCTATCAGAAAAGGTCATTACTAAGCATTGAGTGTACGGTGAAGACAGAGTGAGACTTGAAAAATTTACTCATGAGAAAGAATAAACAAAACTTTTGCTATTTTTCTTCTACAACTAGGAAACAGTGGAGAAGAAAATCTACAAGCAAACAACCTTAAAATTTGCTTTAGCTTTCTCACATCAATAAAACACATATTTGTCACATGAGTTATGAAATTTATGTTAGATCATTAGGGTTAAAATGAGCCACTGAAATCTCAGGCTGCAAAAAACTGTAGTTTTCAAAAACTGATTTATAAACATAAAGTAACTCATATACACTTATGGTGCATAAGAAATCAGGTATCAGATTAACACAATATTAAGCCTTACAGCAAATAAATCCACAGGTCACTATCTAATCTTTGAAACTCACTTCCCAAGTTCACAAGTAATAATGCCAGGAGCCACTATAATATATTTATTATAAAGGTATTACTTTTGATTTTATGAAAAGCTAACATGACCAAGAGGCACACTGCAAAAAAAAAAAAAAAAAAAGAACACGTTTTCCCAGAAAACTATTAAAGGTCAATATGGCATTCAAATGACATTTTCACAAATAAGTGATTAAGAATTACTGTAGTGACAAGCAGATGCTGAAGCAATTCTCTTAAGAGCAAGACAAAAGTCGTAGCTCTGTAACAATCCATGATATATACTGATCAGTAAATTTTTATCATTTATCATTTTTGTAATAAAAATTGCCACTAGAAAATTGCTAGCCTTACAGTTGCTTAATAAACTCAAAATACTCTTTGCCAAAGCAGATGTATTATAGTATGAATTATAAAACCAAAAAATCATAAGCACTTAACAAACCATTCTGGTTATGTTCAACTCTGTAGGGTGTATTAATAAACCTTAAGTGAAGTTTGACATTAGCCTATTTCAGAAGAACTTGTATTTATTGAGTTAGACCCATTCTGCCATTAAATGCAGAGAAAACACAATTTTCCCTTTACAAGAACAAAACCCAAGCACTTACCAATGCTAACAGGGCTTGCATCCAACGTTTCACTAGTCGAAAAACTCCCAGTGGAAACTGTTGAAGTTAAATCACAGGGTATTCCTTGCACCAAAGCCTCCGAACCTAGTACTTTCTGGGATGAAATAACACACCAATTACCATGTACTCGGATTGCCTGAATTAAAGCTTTAAACCCAGACAATTCATTCTGAGCTCAGTTCAAGTGTAGAAGCCTTCATGTTTTGCACAGTCAGGCAAATAGAGATTCATCCTTGCTCAGTACAGCACATTCACAACCCATGTCCCAGACACATCCCCCTCCCCAACAGCCCTCTCCCCTCAACACTCACACACACAGACACACACACACACACTGTATTATAATGCCTCTCAGAACTGCATACAAATCATGACACCTGGAAGACTGTTTATCTTCTGGTGGTCAGATTTGGCTATTTCTCATCACAGACCCACTTCAGTAGAATTGTAGATCTCAGAGGAACATATACACAAAACATCAAAAACTCAATGAGATGGATAAAAACCCCCACCCTTTGCAATGACCCAGAGGAGGACACACCACGCTTTTATCAAGTCTGCAGATAAATTAAGGTCGGAGGACCATGACATACACTGAACAGCAGGGCTAGTATCTAGAAGGACCTCATGAGGCTGGATTTAGAGGAACGATGTGAAACTCAGCAAGGGCAAATGCAAAGTCCAGCACCTGGGAAGGAAGAAGCCCATGCAGTTCCAGCTGGGGCCTGCCTGGGAGCAGCCCTGTGAAAAAGAGCCCAGGAACCTCAACAGACAGCAAGCTGAATGTAAGCCCATGGTGTGCCCTGACAGCAGAGGGGCAACAAACAGCATCCTGTGCTGTATGAACAGGAACAGAGCCAGGAGATCAATTACAGTGGTTACTGCTCTTTACTTGGTGCTTGTTATGCTACTGCATCTAAAACAGTGCTCCCAATCTTATTCCCTCAATATATGAAAGAAAAATTACATCACAAAATAGTGATTTATATGATTATTTTGATATGACCAACCATATTATCAAGTCTGAATGATGGTCCAGAATGTGTTGTAGCTCCCTCCCCAGCTTCAGCAGCAAGAACTGGTGAATCTTGAGACACTTGAGAATCCTGGGACTGAGCTGAACACAAACATAACAGAAGCAATAAGGAACAAAAAGCAGTTTTTGAGTTCATAGTGAGCAATGTTTTATGGCACACCAGAGGGCAGTAACACTCCACTGCTGCTGGCCTGACACTTTGGGCACCAGTTTTGCCCATCCTTAACCACTTTTTTCTCACCTACAACACACTTTTTGCTCCACTGTACCACCAATTTAATTGGTAATCTGTGGTTCTCCTTGACCAGCCTTCCTAAAATTTCTAACTACCCTGATTGCTCTGTGCAGAGCAGGCAGGAAGAGCTCTAAAATCATACTTTGGCTTTGCAGAATGAAACATGGCTTTGCTGTTGTTACTGCAATCATTTTTTTTTTTACTATACTCTAATAACCTGCATTGTTCTTGTGATATTAATACAAGGGATGAACAGTAGCAATTTCATGCTACAAACAGAATTATTTAATTAAAAAATACAACATGATCATATCCCATGACTTTATGAAATTAATATCCTTAAAAATCCTGTATTTGGTATCTTATAAAAGAGAGGTTTTCATTATTCTCTCCTTCCTCCAAAATAATTGTACCAGGTTCTCTTTCCTCACAGCATCCTGACATCAGTATGAGACTATCATGTTTTAAGCTCCTGGCCGCCACACTGTGACAAAAGAATTTGTATTTAAAAATTGAGTCTGTAATATCTAGAATGCTGGTTTTTTTTGTTTTTGCTTTTTTGTCACCAAAATAAAACAGTAAAATCACAGCATTATTTTAGGGTGCAATTTGAAAGACAAATGATCAAAGAACAAACCACTCAGCAAAGACAATATAAAACCAGGGATTAGTCCAAGTCCAACCCTGTAGACAAATCAAAAAATATGTACTCCATGATAGTTTGCTAAAGTGGCAAAGGAAAAGACAATCTGTCAAAATAATAAATTATGGACAAATATGTGGGATTACTAAAAATAAATTGAAATCTTAAGTTAGCTTGGGTCACAGAAAAAATGACTGTGTTTGGAATAATAACATCTCTGTACAGGGTAGCAAATCACGAAGATAATCATATCTGGAATGCTGTTCAAGGGAACTGCTGAAGACAGATAAAGAGAGATCAGCATATAGATATGTAATGAAGGAGAACTGAGAAAAAGATGTATGTATCAAATCTATTCACTAGTATCAGGCTGACTTCCTAAGGAAATTAGGCCTATGCCATCAAACTGTTTCATCTGTAGGGTTACTCTGTAATTCCCTATTACAATTTGAATTCTATTAGACCACTCTAACCAAATTGGATTGGAAAGAATATCAAACGTCCGAAGTTCCCAACTCATCTCATCATGCATCAGGGACATGGTATACAAGAGAGCAATTCAGATTTTAGCCTCGCTGGTGTCACTTACTGCAACATCACTTTAGCAGTTACCTGTCCTCTCTGGCTGCAGCCAACTGATCACTTTGTGGAGCACTTGTAACTCAATACTGAGCACAGGGATTCACATCCTTCCCTAACCACCTGAACAGGGAATCATAGAAAGCTAAGGGGCTCAAAGGGACCTTGAAGACCATCTACTTCCAACCGCCCCTGCCATGGGTAGGGGCACCTCCCATGACACTCAAAGCCCCATCCAACCTGGACTTGAACACTTCCAGGGATGAGGCATCGACAACTTTTCTGGGCAACTTGTTCTAGTGTCTCACCGCCATCACAGTAAAGTCCTTAAGACATTTAACATTTAGACATGTCTGCCGCTAGATTTGAGAGGGTTAAAGTTGTCTTTCTTCCTGTAATAACTGGAAGAAAGAAAAGCAGCTAATTATAGTTTTTAAAAAACTTGCCTGTTATCCAAGGACAAGTCTCATATCAAAAGAAAGCCACCTTTGTTGATAAAGCATCCAAGCAGATTTACCATTTTACTTTCTATCTTGTTTACTTTAAAAAAAAGCATGTAAGCAATGATTAACAGGATTTGTGCACATCTAGTGGTTCTGCAATCATGAAAGCAATGCAACTCCTAAGTTGTAGAGCCTTCCATTATTTGGTCAAAGGCAGAGACCACCAAGAACATAACTTCTAAAAATAACTTCGAAGACCACACATAGGAAGCACTCATTTGCTCTCACCTTCAGATACAATTACATACCAAAAACGTGGGAAAACTGCAAACATGCCCTGGTTAGAATCAAGTAACAAAAAAATGTTCAAAAAACCCCCAAAATAATCCAAGTTAGTATCATAAGCAACAACCTAAAATGTACCTCAAACTTCCCCTTCAGAAACTTTATATTTAAAGTGCAAGGGACTGTAGATTTTCTTGCTGAAATACTACACTAGTTACTGGAAGTATCAAAGGGAGCCTCACAGCCTATATTGTTGACAGTTTGGTTGCTGAACTGCTCAAGAGGACAATCCTCTTACACACAATCATAGAAAGCTCTGTTTTTTCTTTTAATATAGATGTTCAAATAAAGTTTCCTAATCCTCTGACATAAATCAGTGTACTGTTCATATATAATACTCTCTAATGTAAAAAGACACTATACCAAGATATTCTATATTAATTCAGTAACAGCTGCCCTAGCAATGCTTCTCCAACTTATTCAAAAATACAAGCCTTTTCTTCAGATATTGTTAAAAGACAAAGTTCTCTAGTGATAATTTAAGTTTAAATATAGATACACTTCAAAAAGAGTACTCTGAGAAATAAAGAAAGCAGCTGAAAGAAAATGAGCTTATACATACTTATTCAAAACAACTTCAATTCCAAGCAAAACCAGATTGAAACAGAAATGATGTCTCAACACAAACTAAATGAACAGTTAAAGATTAGGGACAGTGGTGAAATTTGTAGTGAAACCAGGAGATGTGCACTACATAACCATACTGCTTGTAATGATGTGCATATAAATGCTGCCAAGTTTCTGCAAACTCCTCTGCAGCTCTAGCAATGTATTCGTTTTAGATGGATACTGAAAACTCTCCTGGACCATGCAATGCTGTCACCTTGTAATGAACTTCAAATTCCTGCAGTCAATGTTTTACAAACTTTGTCTAACCATTCCCAGTAAGTCAGGCATAGTATTTTTCAATTACAGTGACAATAAACTGCATTTCAATATGCAGGAAACTGGAAGAGAAGGAAGTGCATTGCAATTTAAAGTACTAGAGCTTTTGAGTTAAAAGACTGGAGAGACGAGCCAGATTTGTATAGACAGGTTAAAAACAGTAGGAAGTAAAAACCTTGACATCCACTTGTTAGTCCAATCACTTGAAAAACTTAGGAACTCACTATGTTTACCTAAGACTAGCCTTTTTTTCCTTTTACAAAGCCAGTCAAGTTACCCATCATATGTTTAGTAGGTTTCAATATCCCTGTAATAAAATTAATTGGAACATTCCCAAGACACTTTAACAAAAACTTTTTTCTTGATAACTGAAACAACTTACTTTATGGATACAGACTTTGTCACATCTGGACATGGTCTAACCTCTCAAAGGTGTGATGTTCAATAAAAGCTCTTCATGGACAAACAGACGAGAACACAGTCGAAGTAATCCTTACATTATTGCACTATTTTTCCTTTTGACACACTCAACGGAGCATGTAAAAACCGTATAATGGCTAATAGAAAATGCTGAAGTAAAATTGACAGGTCTGGAATTCAGATACCAATACTGGGTATGAACAGACTTTTCCTAGTCAGGAGAGAGACCTGTGACAGTTACTTGAAAATTCCAGATGTCTGGCTTAACTTCAGCACGGTGCTAGTCTCACAAGCTGAGAGTCTAGGCTAATGCATTGTGAGTTGGTAGTCAGAACTATCTAATCAAATAAGAACTGCATACACAAAATAATGATCTCTCACTAAAGAGGGCAATAGGACACAAGGAAATAGAATGAAGCTGCAAGTTCAGGCTGGACATTAGGAAAAGGCTGGTCAGTCACTGGAACAGGTTCCCCAGGGAAGTGATCACAGGACTAAATCCATCAGAGTTCAAGGGGCAACAGGACAATACTCTTAGTCGCATGGTTTAGTTTTAGGTAATCCTGTGAGGAGCAGAGAGTTGGATTCAACGAACCTTACAAGTCACTCTTGAGATATTCTACAATTCTCAATTTTCATGTCTCTCACACCTAACAGATGATTCTTTCAAATTATTTTTTTTGAGCTTGATGATGACCTCAGACTTCTATTTTTTGTCTCAACTGTATTTTAAAGTAATTTCTTATATACAGTGATCTTTCAGTGGACATCTCTATAAGCATGTTAACACTCCGGAGTTCTTTTTAAGCATTAATTTGTGTCAATACATAAATATTTGTGTCACTGGGTACTGAATCAGGCACACCAGCAGCCTCTGTGGCCTGCTCAAAACAGGTTCCCACCTGGTACAACTGCAAACCTTTACAGACAATTCTACAAGTTGGAGATCAAAAGCACATGCCTTGGATAAGAAACTGCTGACTAGCAATGAACTTTACTGCAGTGGGAGCTTGTTTTGTTACTAGCATGGTAAAAAGTAAATAGTAAAAAATGATAAAAACTCATTTGTTCTGAGACATGGGCTTATTCAAACACTTGAAATTCAACAGATTTAAATAGCACTGCAGGTCCTTTAACGAGTTAGGTCATATTCTACAAATAAACAGCAGTAAAATCAGCAATGATGAGCAGAATTCACATATATCCTTGAAGAAAGAGGATTTCCTCACCTGAATCATATGAAGTTTCAGCTGCCATCATCAGCAACTCTTGTAATAATCTCCCAGACGGTTTAGTTTGCCTTGGACTTCCATTAGAGCTTTGTTCCTCATAGTTTGCTATGCTCGAAAATAACTTTCCTTCACGAAGGGTATGACTGTAACACTGCACACAAGCCAACTCCCCAGTAGTTGAAACGTGGGAAGGTTCTCCACCACCAGAATCTGTTTCATGTGGATTCAAAACATTTGTAATCAGTTTAGGTATAAAAATGAAGTGGTTTGCACTTAATGAGGCACATTCTATTCTACAGAAACAACCTGCTGAATTTGTACAATTTCCACTGCAATGAAATTAGCCCTATCAGGTCAGTAAACAACTTTGCATCACAGTCTAAGGATTTTACAGGCTGAAAGATTATACAAGTCATAGACTTCTCAAAACCCAATTCCTGGCTCCACCGAAGTATTTCTTAAAAAAAACCAAAAAAACAAACAAACCAAACCAACCAAACAAAAAAAACCAACAAATTTTTCCACACAGCAAATCCAAAAAAACTTTCAGTACTTTCTCCAAATCCAGAAGTAATATAACTTCTCTGGTTTAGAGATTTCTTTTCTCCCCTAGCCCACACTACAGCCTTTTTTGGCTACCCAATCTAATAAAAATCTCAGTGTTTTACTACCTACCATAACCAATGGTTTGATAATGTAGGAATAAATCACTTGCAGATGATGATAATGGGATTATACAGCTAAGTGTAAGTTACTAAACCAAGTGCTTTTAACAACATATTCTTCAATCAAAACCTTCACCAACAGAACTTGCTGCCTAACCAAGATACCAGATTGGTCCTAAAAGAACTATTCTGCATAACCTGATGCCAACTAGCATTAACTATTTTTCTTTAATGGAAAGATGTCCCATATCAGCCATTTTATTATTTTGCTCAAGATGAATGCCAACCTGATATGCCTGTAATTGCTCAGATTATTCTGCTTGGCCCTTTTAAGGGCACTGGCACAATATTATAAGTTTTGTAAAACATGCATTAAATTTTACATATGAAAAGACATTACAAAAAAAGAAAATTAAATGTTTACTTTTAGAAAACATCAGTTTGTTGTACCTGTTAATCAATGTTCCTTACACAGAATGACAAAGCACTGCATATAGACTATAACAAATACATTTACAAAATGGTAATTGCTTGTGTAGTTACTCTCAAATATTTTTTTTATAAAGAGTGTTTTGGAATAGAAAACAAAACAAAGAAACAAAAAGTGCAAAAAACCCTCAACAGCCCCCCCAAAAAAAAAACCCCAAAAACGTTGGTCTAAAAATTTCTGTAGAAACTTGATACTAACTCCTTATTTGAAAAAATTCAGTCACTTTTTCAGTATGCTTGAAAGCTAAACCACTAAACACCATCTACCAACTTTTCAACTACACTTGAACTACGTATTAATACAGACCCTGCCCAACAGAAAAATGAAGAGAGAACTTAGGTCATGGAACAACCGTGAATTTTCTTTTCCTGATGAAATTTTGTTTAAATTACATTTTTCTAGACAGACACTGAGAGGATAAACTTTTCTAACTACAACTCACTATATAAATTATGCCTTAAAAGAGGCAACTGTATCAGCTATTATTTCATAATCAATCACTTCAAAGATTCTTCAGGAAAGATTAAATTCCTCCAATCCACTTCTTGTAACAGTAGCATTTATGATATATTTGGTATATTACCTGTAAAGGAAAGGCTGCAACTCTTCGGTGTGTCTATCTCTGGTATAACACTAAGTTCATGTTGTTCCAAACCAAGCCCTAACTTGACTTTTGTCACAGGTGGTTTGGAAGATCTCCATTTTTGTTCTCTACAGAAAACTTTCTCAAACTTTTCTGTAAAACAAAGTTTTGTATGTTGCAATTATATACATATATATATATGCATCAAATTAACTTGGAGAGTTGGAAGAGATTACAATTAAATGTAACACACAGCCTTACCAGTTCGCTCAACTGGACCAATGCCCTCTGAAATCATTTCACTTCCATGAAATTTATTCCTGCCACAATTCTCTACCTGGTAGTTTTCTGAGACTTGGAAAGAGTCAGTTCTATTAATCCAGTCAGGCTTTTGTGTCTCTGTCTGTTCTTCATTTGGGCATATATGTCTCACCTTAGAAGGGGAGGAAGGAACCATATGTAAGGTTATATTCATTTATGCAACAAGCATTTTCTTGTGTGTATGCTCCATGCAGCATAATACTGAACATATTGAGAAAACAGTTCAAGCATGCAAGATAACAGACAGATTTGCTTAGCTCACAAAAACATTTGGAGTACAGGTGTTTTATTTAGCTCTACAAACCAAATGTGCTAAAACACAATTATTTACATTTTCAAAGCCTTTGTTAGGTCAGATCAGAAAACTCAGCATTTTTAACTGGAACATTTTCTGAAAAGTCTGCTTTTAGTCATTTCCTGAATTCAGGAGTTTTAGCTGCTGGAAGACTGCAAAATCAAAAGACAGAACGTATAGGAAACAGTTATTTTTCTAAGATGGCTTCTGTTAAAAACAGCCACAAGGGGAGGCAGAAAGAAGGCTCTTTAGAAGCTCAAAAATAAACTTTGATTTTTCTTCAGTTACTGAGAAAAAAGCAAATTACAAGTCAAAACTGCAGCTGCCAAACCAATTTCCTAGCAAGTACACACACAAAGACAAGCTTTAAAAATAATCTATTCAAGATGCTTATGATATCCCATCAGGTATTAAATATTTTTAATAGCTCTGTTTTTCACACAGTACTGCATTTATAGAGATGAAGACTATACCTGCAGATGCTTCACTCAACATGGCAATTTCGACAGGCACTTTGTTCAGAGACGAAGCATGGATGTTCACAGCATTTCTGTTAGACTGAACAAAAACTGTACTCTTGGGGCTTACAGAGAAGAATGACTGATTACAAATCACAAGTCCTAATTAAAATTTTCATTATGGTAAATCACCTAAAACTATCAACATTTCCTGGGATACCTTCCTAATGGGTAGCATTCACTCCTAAGTTTGATCATTTGCTGGACAATTCCCTCTGCAAAGCGTTTATAAAGCTTACCTGTTTGTTCAGAAATTGTTTCAAAACCTCTTGCTGTCTCTTCATCTGTTCTTTCAATTTATCTTGCTTCTGTAAAAGTAGTTGTTCTTGTACTTTCTGCCTAGAAAGAAGAGCTTCTCTTTGTGCATCTAGTTTCTCTTGCAATTCTTTCAAATACTTCTGCTGAGCTTGGATGCTTTCTGATGAGGCCAACACTTTGTCCCTTAAATTCAGTATACTAGAGTAATTTAACAAAGATGCATCTCCTGATTTTGCTATCAAGAATTCCTCAACATTCTGGGCTTTAGATTCTTCTTGTGCTAAAGTCATGGATTCGGAAGGACTGAGGGATTGTTCAGGGCTTGTTTTGCTGGTGCTTTCTACAGATCCCTGCTGACAGGCCAAAGAATCAACTGAGGCTGTCTGAACTATACAAGATCCCTTTGCTGGCAGTATGAGGGGTATGTTAACTGGAGGTTCTTCTCCAGCTTCTATCTCTGTTTGATGGTAAGATATCTTCTGAGATGACTCTTTAAAGTGTCCTGTTTCTGAAGAGTCAAAGGAACCTTCTGCAGGCAACAAAAATCTAACGTGTTGCCGGCGTGCTTCCTGTTGCGTTCTTATTGCACTGACATCTTTCACAACTAACTCTGATGGTAACTGGAACTGAGATGGTTCCCCAATGTGATTATTGAAGGTTTCAAACACTGCTGCCTGTTCCTGTGAAGGACAGTCACATGGTAAGTGAAACTCTCCATGCTTCAATGTCGATGCTTCTGAAAATTGAACAGGTTTGCCAGGACAAATATGGTGCATTTGCTCTTCCTGTTTCCATGAAGATGGTTTTTCCAACACATGCAATGTTCCTGAAAACGGAAGTAAAGACCGTGCATATTCTTGGGCATTAACGTGTTCCAGTGCCTGGTATTGTGTTGGCTGCGCTCTTTGTCTTTGTAGGAGTGGTTCTGAGACAGGACTTAAAGGAACTGATTTTGTTTCCATTGAGCTCGGGGGTGTTGCAGAAGCAGACAAGTATCTGTACTTCAGTGTATTCTGATACTCCTGTAGATGCTTTCTGGCTTCTTCAATGGTCTGTGCGTGCACCCTGAATGGAAAGAAAACACAAATCTTTTCAGAGTGACGCAAAAAGAAACATTAATTCCATAACCAAAGAAATTCAAATTACTTTGAAACAGGCTTACATTTCATAAAGGCATTTACCTGTTCTGCTGTAGAAGGCGTTGTTGAAAATCACGAATGGTCTGTAAATGGCTGTCTTCTCTAAGGCTTCTGGTTTCTGATACAGTAGTATTTCCAGTCTAATCATAATAAAATAATTTCAAGTTTGCACACACACAACTAACACAGAAGACTATTACGGCAACAACCTTAAACTGTGTTCTTTCTCCTAAGTTTACAGAAGTCACTCTGTAACACCACTTGAAATCAGTGGGATTTCAGCCTGAGGCAATGAAGCTAAAGGAGTTCCTGGAACAGATGGCCTACAGCTACAGTCTCTCTTGGTAAGTCAAGCATGCACCATCAAAGACAAAGGTGCTTGCAGCAGCTTAGCTTAAAAAGGTAAATGTATCCAGCAAACTCAGGGAGCAATGATCCAATAGTGCTGCACTTCCAAGGCAATCAGGTTCTCAGAGGAGTACAGGTTCCTCTCCTTTAAGTAACTGTTTGAGATTTAGACAGACAAAAACAGAGGCAGATTTTTTATTTTTTTTTCTGGTTGGTTGGGTTTTTTCCATTATGATTTATTTTTTCCTTCTTGAAAAACATTATGGCTATATGCATAATCGTCTGACTCTAATCAGATTTTACTAACAGGCATTTTAAACAGACATGGTGTCCCTGGGACACAGGCAATACAACAGTCAAAGCCACTGAATCACAGAATATCCTGAGCTGGATGGGCCACACAAAGGTCATCAAAGTCCAACTCTTAGCCCTGCACAAGACAGCCTCAAGAGTAACACCATGTGCCTCAGAGCCTTGTCCAAATGCTTTTCAAACTCTGTCAGGCTTGGTGCTGTGACCACTTCCCTGGGGAGCCTGTTCCAGTGTCCAACCACCCTCTGGGTGAAGAGCCTTTTCATATTATATAATCTAAACCTCCCTGACACAGATTCATGCCATTCTCTAAGGTTCAGTGGTATCACGTGAAATATAAGCTTCTACATTAGAGAAGGAAGCTTTTATATGTACAAACTTCTGATTCACAGCTTAAGAAATAAAAACTGTCTCAATTGATATAATTTAAAATTGGCAAATGATGTTCTTGATTTTTATTATAGTAGTAATTAAAAACCTACAAACAATTTTCTACAACTCTTCACACCTCATGTTCCATTTGGTTCTGCTGATCTGTAGAAGGAAGACTGCAGCTTTGTACCAGCTGGCCTTGCTCTTCCTCTTCCTTTTTTTTCTTAGCCTCCTCCAAGCAGGATTGCATTTGAATCTTCAGAAAATAAGCCTCCAAGCGTGCTTTCTCTTCTTCAATTTGTTTAAGCAAGGTCAGCTGCTCCTGTTTCTGTTGCTCTATTTTCTCATTCTATTGAAAAGAAAAAATGAGGGTGAATCACGAGAACTGAATGACAAAGAAATCAAACACACCACCACATACAAAACTTTGTTCCAAATTACAGCAGAAATCTTATTGCTTGTGACAGGCATTTCCAAATTGCAAGAGGCCTTTAAAAGTAGTTCCAAAGTTTACAGGAATAATTTTGTTTCTCTGGCTCAATTATTTCTAACAGTCCCTGAATCCATTTATTATTGCACTGTTATCTGTTCTCAAATAAACAGAATAGATAAAATTAGAATCTAACCATAGATTACCATTTTCCAGAGACTATAAAAGAGGTCCTTTTCTTAAACTGACTTCAGAAATCTACTTCGCATTGTACAGAGCTTTTCATTAGACTCAACATATTTAAATGTTAATTCAAGCCTTACAAAACTTCTGAAATAGCTTTGAGAGCACGACATAAACCTCTGAAGTAGTTTGTTTATTTTTATTCCTTTTCCATGTACCTATCAGCTACAATTCACTTAGATCCACACATAGCAACAGCATGTATGCTTTTAGAAGGGAAGGGAAGCAAAGAAAAATTTCAAAGTACTGGCAAAGAGGAAGTGGACAACTGCTTTTCATGAGCCAGTCTGAAAGGGGACATCAGGAAGAGTCACCCAGGAAAAAGCTGGACCTGAGAACAGTTAATGTGGACACAGCAATACATACACCTGGTGAGGTGCACTGTGGGAGAAAATGAATGCTAAAGAAAGTAGCCACACTTTCACAGTTGGGTTTTTTCCCCTAAAATATTACTACTTTGTCAAGTTTTCATTTCCTTTACTTCTGACCTTACACTCTATAATTCAAGGCTGCACTAGGACCTAAATTTCAACTTTTTTTTTTCTTTTAACTGGTAAATAACCACATAGAAGCTGGTAGGTCACTAGGGATATGACAAAAATGAAAATACAATGAGACACATACACAATACATATAATAAAATAATGCACAAAGTTATTATTTTCTAAATATAATAAATGTAGCATTTCCAGAAGCAGAAAAAGCTTTCTGCATTTGCTTCCTAGTTAATTTTAAAAAAATTATTTAAGGATTGTATGCTTTTCCTGCTATTCCAAACACAATTCCTTAGACTTTCCTACATTATTGCACAGGTTAGTCAAGTTTTCAGAGTTCTGTATTGTTGACTACATCCTCCCTTTATAAAGCAAAGGTATTACTGTAAAATTGGGATTCTCATTTAACCACAAGGTTACATCCCTTGCCTATAGCACTTGCTAGATTTTAAGAAACTGGGGTTTTCCACTCTATTCTAAATTCCAGCTACAGCTTCATCATTTTTAAAAGGTATAGAAAATGTTACAGTAAAAGTTGAAGTGTTAAAGGCACCCATCGATGCTGTATAACCTGAAGCATTTTAAAGTCTTCAGTACATCATTTTTTACACTTTTACACCAAAACTGAGACAGTAATAAGTACAGACACACTTACCCATTTCTGTCTCTCCTCTTCCATTCTAATTTTAGCTGCCTCTTCCATTCTGATTTTAGCTGCTTGTTCTTCAGCATGGGTTAGAACTGAATTTTCATCTGCAACTGTATTTTCCAGCATTTTCATAGAGTCTAAAATATACATGTTATTTAACTGTAAAAATAGTCAGAAGGAGCCTTGGATCTTTACATCTTGCTTCAGTTTCCCAATATCTCTAAAAAATGCGTAAGTTGCTCTTGAAAAGATCTCCATCCCCCTACTCTGCCTGTCTCTGTAAGCTGGAAAATCAGTTTTTTATATTATTTAAGTCATTAATGGTCCTTTATTGTGTGTCTTTCTTGAATATACAGTAATGGCCCAGCTACAATGGGGCTGCAGATGACTTCTAACATATTACTTGGGAACTCAATAGCAAGATCATCCTGAAGAATCCAAAGCCACACATTAACCTCTTGGAACAAGTAGGGTCTAAAACTGGCACTCTGGGCAAATTACCCAACACTTGGCTAAGGCACAAAAAGCAAGTCTTAATCCTGTACTATTACTATTAGCTTCAAATAGCAACACACTTTCCCCCAAGGCATGTTTTCACTCATGCTGCACTCTCCAATTCCCAGGCATTATGCTGGCGTATTCACACATGATTGAACTAAATCCCTCTAGAGTGTTTTAAAAACAAGCATCCTATGAAAGCAAAAAAGATCCCACCAAAAGGACATGCCACAACTTGATCACTTCAGAAATCCCACCTGGCACACAAGATCACCAACTTCAGCACTAGCCTAAACAGAAGAGCACAAAGGATAGAAATGGGAAGTAACCCCAGGATGATCTGGCTATCAAAGAAATTGGAATGTCTAATTGCTATAAATCCCAATTTTACAAAAAGGCTTTTTAAAACAGTGCATAGAAGTAGAAGAAACCCACACACAGCAGCTCATGCTTATCTTCTGCCTTTCTAGATGTGAATCTCTTCAAAGAATCTGGCTTTTCTAGTTCAACAGGTACAGAACTTCAATGCCCAGTTTTGCACTGAGAATTCTATTTCTGAAGGCAAGCACCTATTAAAGCATGACAAGACCAAGTGTGACAACAATTTGGGTGAGATTTAAAAGACAGATATTTTGGACATTTTGTTCTCCACAAGATCTTAATGGACAAGTTGGACATAAGATCAAAAATCTCTCCCATTTGTGATTTCAACAAATCCACAATATTTTGCAGGTACAGATAGGAAAACTGTACTTCCTGTCAACATGACAAAATACTAACACTGAAAATTCATTAAACAGTTTTGTCACAGCACCCCTTTACAAGTCTTTTTGGGCCTACACAACAAATTTTCATGCAAGTATCTATTACATACCTTTGCCTTTACATACTGTATTTTTTTGTTGCTCATTGTTAAGTTCTAAATCACATAATGGTCTCTCTTCGCTAGCAATTGTGCCTGATTCAATAGTCTCAAATTCACTTTGATTCTCTTTCTCACTTTTTGATGTCCACTCCTCTTTTTGGCTTCTAATCCTGTTCAGCAATTTCCTTAAAGCAAGTTTTGACCGAGGTTCGCAAGTTTTTGCTTCTTCTTGATCTATAAAGAATATATAGTATTTAGAGTTTTTAGTAATGAGTATCTTAATTAAAAAAACCAAACTTTTTTATTGCTTACACAGTCGGGCAAATAGCTCAGGTGTATTTTTAAAAGTTTAACAATGTTTTCCCTTACCTTCAAGAGAGTAGCAGTAATTTGTCTCTACAAGCTATAAAAGAAGGGTTAAGCCAGCTGCAGTGTTTCACAGTCAGGCTGTTGCAGAAATAAGCAGTACCATCCCCCACTTGCCTTAATTTCCTGCCCTCTCCTATATATTAGCACTGGCAACACAATGCACCACAGACCAAAAACCAGACTGTGCCAACAAAAGGATGTGGCAGAAACACTTGGCCAAGCAGCAAAGTTCCATAAGACACTTCTTGTTCACATCACGTTATTCTGTACATGCCACAAGCAAGCAGTACACACACATGCATCCATTGCAGCCTACTCACAATATGGAGCGATTTAATCACAAACCTGAACATAAAGGACATACAGTAAGTAGACTTTCATACCAAGTCAAGCTTAAACTTTGAAATATTTCAAAACACAAAATGAAAATAGATATTTAAGTTCACACATCAGGCTAGTTCCACAATTTATACTAATTACATAGGAATAATTATGGCTACTAACAGTGTACTTCTTACAACAATTAAAAGTTATTGTCAGTATACTAACGAACTGACGAATATTGGAAAAAAGTCACATTTTCATTTTTAAATTCATAATCATTAAGGTATCATTCATGATAAACGTCATAAACCATTTGACACTATTTTAGACACATTAAGAAATTTTATTACTTCAGGCATTTTATTTAATACTAAAATTAATTTATTTGATATATTAAACTAAATAGCTTCTAATATAAAATGAAGTTGTTTAAATTAAATATGAAGTTTAGGAGTTTTACTTTCTGGTTCACTAGGGACCTCCTCTTCTATAGCGTGTTCTGATTCTTGTTGAATATCACAAGCAGGCTCTGGTTGAGCATCACAAGCAGATTCTTGCTCCAAAGAGATATCAAGATCATTATCTTGAGCTCTGTCAGAAGGGGCTGGCAAAGGTTGTGGCTCAAAATGCAAAATCAGGTCTCCTTTCATGTCTAATTAAAAGAACACAACGACACAGAATGACCAATTGGAATACAAAGCAAAGAACACTGCACAACTACACTCACATAAAAATCCCCAAGAAGTTTAATATCAGTATCTTGTTTCACAACAGATTTAATCCATCTTTTTCTTTCCCCCCCCCCAAAATATTCAAAACTGTTTAGATCATTAGCAATCTATTCATTCAGAAACTCCACAAAAGTGTCCATTAGAATATGCTGTCTTCCAAAATAAAAGTTGATGTGATAAAGGCTCATCTTTACATAAAAAAATTCACAGGAATAATTACACAGGATCCCAGTAACCATATCAAGGAAAAGACACACTCTGACCTAGCTGCTCACAAGGCTGTCACTGGAGAGTGATCAGATGGTCCAGCTGTGAAATCCCAGAAGGTTACACAACAGAAATTCTCCCATGATCACCTTACCAACTGAGGGTGTTACTGTCTACAAAGGATGTGGGACACATGGGAAGATCACCTTAGGATTTTATGCTTATTATATACGATTGGGGAGGAGCCAAAGGCAGGGAAAAGAAAGGATCAAACTAGTCTGGGGAAGAAAAAACATGAGGAAAAATGTAAGGAGATAAAATGAGACACTCAGGATATTTGTCTGGCCATGCACCATGCCTGACAGTCTGTCCTGTCTTCTCATTAAATTCCACTTTGAGCTGTTTTCCTGGCTGAGGAACACTGTATTTTGTATGCATATGTGTGCATGGATATATAAGGGCCAGTAGCTGGAATGGGGACCACAGTTACAGGCACACAGGTGTGCAGAGCACTGTGAACTGCAGAGGCCGTAATGAGTGCATGTTATGGAGGTATGAGTACCAGCATGCAGTGACTACTGAATCACTAGCCGAACTAGCCAGCAAGAACGGCAAGAGACTTACAAGCTACGTATCAAGCAGCTGTAAGACCGGGCTGGATATTAGAGAGGCCAGGGGATCTACGAGTTGCCTAGTGCAGGGATCAGTAGATTCAAGCATTCAAGTCAGCTACAGGGATCTTAAGAAACCTGTGAGCACATGTGTGTGCATCTGAGAGAGGAAGACAGCTACTGGGTAAAATGAGTTTTTAGTTCCCACAGGGATTCATAGCCATGTGCGTGTCTGTGCATACGTTCACATGCCCAACTAGGCCTGGGCACAACAACTGGAGTGGAGCAGACCTTAGGGATTCATGTCCCCAGGAGCTGGCATCTTGGGAGACTAAGGACTGAGGGCCAGCTGCTAGGTAGAGTGAGTGTGCAAAGATACTCACTGAGTAATCCACAGCACATATTTGAGCATATGTGCATTTGAGTGTGTATGTGGATATGAGAAGTAACTGAAAGGCTACAGAGATCAGGATGAATACTGGGTAGACTAAATGTCTAAGATCTGTTACTGAAGGATCCAAAGTGTGTCAGATAGAGATCTGGGATGCAGGGGCAATTACTGGATAGACTTGAGTGTTGAAGACCAACTGGTGGAGGGATCCATACCACATGTAGACATATATCCCACTAACAGGCCTTCATTCTGATCAACCAGACCAGTAAACAGGAGGTCATTTGTGCTCCTTGTGTTTAAGGTGAATGCTGTGTTTTGTATGCTGGTCTGCATGGCCAGCTGTGTGTATGTGTACTGAAAGCCTGTTTATGTATGTGCCTACTGTGAATACACACAGGGCCTTGCTACCAGCTGGACCTGGAACAGGCAGCTCCAGTGGCCTCTCCTCTACTGGGTTACCAGATTCAGCAACCTCCAGGAAATTACTTACTCCTGTCTTCACTGTACATTTCTTCAAATGCAAACTCCAATTCTCTCTGCCGTTCTTCTTTTATTTCCACGCGTTTGTATGCTGGCACTAAAAGCTGAGGTGGCATCTGTGTGACAGCGTGCCTTCTGCGCATCCGATCCATGCTCTGCATTTGCTCAAGTTCTTCCAGTAGCCTTTCCCTGTCCTTCAAGCATAAAGAAGGGATAACAAACCTTTAGTGTTCACATTCAGACAGCCGTGTATATCAGGACTGAAAAAATGCTTCCCCCTTTGGTTATCATGATGTCTGTTTAACCCTTAATGTTCAAAGTTAATCTTATTCTAGGGAGAAAGTGCTTCCTCAGGAAAAGGCTGTATCTGACCTTTAGACCCAGGAGTCATCAATGCTACCTAGAATAGCTGATGTTAAATAAAGGATCAGACTGTACACCTTTAGGCCAACTTTCCTCAAGAGAATTACATCTTCTGCCTTATAAGGTAAACTAGTACTTCTTCTGGCAAGTTACTTTTGTTAGTATGCACTTCAGCAATTGCTACTTTTTAAGATGTGAACTAAGTACTGTTTGGCACACTATGATTATATGTGAGAGCTATTAAAAAAAAAGTTGTATTTAAACTTTGGTGGGTTTTTGTATTTTTTTTTTTTTTATTCATGTTAACTTCAGGAGCATCAGTAATATTTTCACAGTTCCCCATTTTACTCATTCAGGGCCAATCATACTTCAACTGATAAACAGGAAGCTTTTGTAATTTCACACCACCAAAAATACTTCTGAAGGTAACAATCTAAACTTTTGAGTGTAGCTCTCAATACAAAGACCTTTCTCGATAGTTCGGGTTTTACTTCTTAATGCAAACAATTTCAGCATTTCTGGACTTCCACCTTTCAGAACTTCAGTCTTTAAGTAAAAGCTTTGAAAAGTTTTAAAAAAAATAAAAACCCCTGTTGTCTCCTTAATAATACACTATTTTTCTCCTGAAGTACAGAATAACCAACTCCAACTAAGGCTGATGTAGAAAAGTAGAACTCATCACCTATTAAAAAAGTTTAGCTTGATTATTACCTATTGATTGATTAGTAGTTGGTCAAATATTCAGAAAACAAAATTAAGAGTTCTTTCAATCTCACTCCTTCCAGATGCCAAAATAAGCAAACAGGTTTTTTTCTTAAGACATTCTGCAAACTTTATTTATGCCATCAATTTTCCTCCTGTAAATGTAATTCCTTTATTATACCTACCTACAACTTCATCAACAGTGGTCATTTTGACATTAAAAACAGCCACAACTACTTTGCCTACCTTGGCCAAATGGACCTTCTTCAGGGCATGACTTCCTCTAAGATGTGCCTTTTCAAGCTGCTCTCTTCTCTCCCTCTCTGCCTCCCTGTGTAGTTCCTCCAAACGTTTCCCTTCTTCTTCAGCAGCTAAATGAGCATCTGTCTGGCAGTCAATCAATAGTTTAGTTCACAAAGTTCTTTGATAGTTTAAAGTATATATAACTATAAATAAATGAACAATTCTGCAGCAAAAACACTTTAAAAACACCATGTAATATCATATGAACACCTCTGAACATCTGTTATATTTCATAAGTTTAGGTGTCAAAACATTCCAGTTTCAAGCTCTACTAGGGATTATCAATTGTAAGATTTATTTGTTATAGCAGAGTGGTTATTTTTCCTACATGGCAAATATAAACAATACATGGTAAAAGGACTAATACAGTCGATATCACAGACTGAGTACTTCTATCTTCACGGTTTTGTTTTAAACAAGGGGGGAAAAATACAGACGCATCCTCAAACTCATTTGGAAAACCAGCAACAATTTGCAATTTTTAAAGAAGAACAGTATTTTTTAATTTTCATGTTAGTGAGATTTAAGAAAAAAAATCATTCCACATAAGCAGGGCTAAAAGATTACCATTTGAGAATTTTTCATAGCAAAGCTGAGCAAACTACAGTATCTCCTCCTATGGTTCAGACCTAGCTCTTCAACTGTTAGGAAAACCTAAAAGTTTATGAATGAAAAATTCATGAATGCACTGAATATAAAAAAAAATTGAGAGCTTTTCTAGTCTAAAACAGGCTGATCCAGAACAAAAACTTAGAATATGGTCTCACATCGCTAATAAAACTGTTATTTGGTTTACTTTTCAAAAATCACCTCTAAAAGCTAAGTTCTTGCTCCATCTGTCACTCTTCCAGGTCCTCCCCTTCGTCTGATCAGACTTTGGCCTCTGTCTGAGTGTACTGTAAACCTGAGTAAGCTTTCCTATTTGGCAAAAATCTATTCATTGTTCCTTTTCCCCAAATTAGACTTCTACGTTTTAGGCAAGCTGAAACTTCTGACTGCATGAACAGATGAACCCAAACACAAGGTAAAATTTTGGAGTACATTGCTAAAAAGAGAGGAGGAGAGGAAAGCAGGGAATCGCAACTATCAGTTCACCATAAGCCACAAATCTTCCAATTTGGATGTTCAAACGTTATGCCAGCCTTGTGAACTCACCTGTTCATGAGGGAGTGGCAGGTGTGATCCCCCAAGGCACTGAGCACATGGGATTTACAAGTTTGGCCATCCAAGGCTGTATTCAGTAAACTGCTTTATGTAAGTTCGTATCTTTAAACAAGTTCTAAGAAAACCAAACAGCTGTTATCCAGACACTGTATGCAATGTAGAGAAACATATATGGAAGCTTGTAGGACAAACACTTGGGAGTTAATCACCTGCTCTCTGTACACTTCTCTGTCCACATAAGGTCCAGAAATATGGTAACGTGTAACAGAAAAGTTGCCAGCACCGTAAGGCTTCACCAAAGGAATCTTTGTCGCTTCAAAACTCTAGGGAGAAAAGTAAAACTGCAGCTGTATCACAGAACAGTATCTCTAGCAAAGTAACTGAACAGAAAATAAATGATCTCTAAAGTTCTAGCATTATTAAAAGAAATCCACCCCCCAAATTCTCTCCTGAAAATAATGTTGTTTAAAATTTTGTATACATGTAAACAATAAACCACATCAGCACAAGCTACATCTGGAGGGTTTTAACAACTGAGAGCATCGAACAGCCTTAGGCAAACCCCTCCACACAAATTGGCATTCATCAGTGTCATGTTTCAAGAGCACTAAGTTAAAGGCATTTGAGTTTAATGCACTAGTAGAAATCCCACTTAAAACAGCTGTCACACTCATCTCAGAGCAGGGCAACCACAGACCCAAAAGCTAATTATACCTAACAGCAAGTAACACTTCTCAAGTACAGAGTTACTTTAGGAAATACAGAACCATTATGTCCAATTTATTAATTGAGAGAAAAATGCATTTTCTGTAACTTCACTGAAAAGTGTGAATTGATGCAATGTTCAATTGCTGGGGCTTTTTCTAAGTTTTGGGTACACTAACACATTTCAACTCTTTTCTGGAAGTTTGAACAATGAGTCAGACCCTTCCTCTTCTTTGGGTCGGCCTGACATTCTCAGTACTGAGAGCACTAGGTTAGGTAACTAAACATTCTGTATGACCTGCCTTCGTACTTCCTGACATCCTCTTCATTAATTTCCTCTCAGCTTCTTCTTCCTTAGACTTTCTCCTAAAAGGGATTCTCACTAAAACAGCAAGTTTCATAGCTGGAGCAGTTTAAAACTAACATGATCATAAACAAATACACAGAGAGCAACATTAAGTCTTAGGAATATCTTATCTCTGCTTAAGACGAGGCATACAAAAGTTCAGTATTATCACTTACCATTTTTAAAAGACTGTAGAAAGTAAAGTCTTTAAATTAAGACCAAAGAATCACAGCATCATTTAGGTTGGAAAAAAACCCTAAGATCATAAAGTCCAACCAGCACTGCCAAGTCCACAACTAAACCATATCCCTGAGTACCATACCTACACATCTTAGAATACCTCCAGAAATGGTGACTCCACCACTTCCCTCTGCAGTCTGTCCCAGTGTTTGACAACTCTTTCTGTAAAGAAATTTTTCCTAATATCCAGTCTAAACTTCCCCTTGTGGAACTTGAGGCCATTTCCTCTTGTATTAGCACTTGTCACCTGGGAGAAGAAACCAACTCACACATGGTTCCAACTTCCTTTCAGTAGTTGTAGAGAGCAAGAATGTCCCCCCTGAGCCTCCAATTACCCAAGCTAAACACTCCCAGCTCCTTCAGCTGCTTCTCATCAGACTTGTGCTCCAGATCCTTCCCCAGCTCCAGTGCCCTTCTCTGGACATGCTTCAGCACCACAACGTCTTTCTTGTAGTGAGGGGCCCTCAACTGGTCATACTAGTTTTAGCTGTAACAACAGAACTTCAGTAACTTATTTTATGGTCCTTAAGCAAATCCATGTTATTCTAGTAGGAAAAAAATCATTGCTAACTTTCTTAACCAATAAAAAACATAGTAATTGTAACAGACCTACAATAACTAAAATACTTGTATATACTGATTATAACTCCGAAAACAGACAAGTCCCATGCCTAAACCTCATTAACCAGATCACTACTTGCTTGCTCTGTACTGCGTTACTTTCAGAATGTACAATTAAACCTGACTTCTGAATTACTTAAAAATGTAAAATTAACAAATCAATAATTAATCATTACGTGTGATCCATCAAATCTCCAGAATTTTATTTAAAAGCTAAGAAGACATGAGAATTATGTTGGAGGCTGTAATTTTACAATTAATGTCAAAAGCAATTTAGGCTGAATAAAATACCATACTTCCATCAAGGTTTTGATACTCTTCCCTCCTTTTTTTTCCCCTCTGAAAAAGCAAGTAATCCCATACTCAAATCTGGCAAAAGTAGGGCAGCAATATATCATGACATGGGAAAAAAAAAACAACAACAAAAGAGACACAACCCCAACCCTACAAATGGTGTAAATACTTAACAAGAGTATATTAACACCTTTTGTATACTAACACCTTTTAGGTTTTAATTTCATTACATAAAAATCCAGCAGATGGTATTAAAAAATAAATTTACAAGTGACAATTGTCAATAAAGTGGTATTCACAGTTTAACTTCAATTAAGTAACTTCTCATTTGGTCTAAATAAATATGGCCTCAATTCCTGAAATCCATCCTGAAAACTAAAATTAGTTAGGAGAGTAGAGTACAAATACTTCTTTTCTAACAGGGTAATGACAATAGGAATATCTTCAGAAAGTGTGTCTTATATTCTAAGTAATCATCCAATGAACACCACTGCCCTAGCTCCATTTTACAAAATTTTAGTCAATTGTTATTGCAACAGAGCATCAGATTATCATTATAGTTGCATTTAATAAGCTCCTTATGCAAATTGATTCAAGAAAACAAGCATGCTTATGCAGATGACCCAGTAATTTGCTGTAATTCACAGGATTTAGAATAAAGCTAAGCAGCTCAAATTCACTGCTTTTTCAGTAATGCATCTACAAGACAAAGCCCTAGATTTATCTCCCCCAAACTGAGTCAGTATCTTTTGTATTCTCTCTCTCAAAACAGAAACAAGAATAAAATCTCTAATTGTTCCATTACTTAGCATTTTACCCTATGAAGCACAGGGCACCCAAAAACTCTCTGAAGAAAATAACTTTTTTCTTCGCCCTGTGCCCTCCCACAATACAAGCCTACAACAGAAAGATTAAAGTCCATATAAAAACTAGAAAAAAGGCTCAAAGTCAGGTAGTCTTTAAATGGAACAAATTGACAGACTGTGATATATTGAAACAGAGCAGTCTCGTTCCTCAACAAAAACTCAACATGTCTGCAGAATTACTGATTCAATTTGCCATTATCAGAGCATGAACTTCATAAACAAAACCCGCATACTGTAGAAAATCCAGATGTTTGCAAACTCTGCTAAAAACAGTTAAAATCACATTTGTTCAAAAGGTGACACTCGCTCATGGGTGGAAACGCATTAATTTTTTCATATTCATTTTAGGAAAGGCAGTTATGATTCTGCAATACTTAACCAAAGTACTGACCCAGACCTGGCATCCAACACAGTCACTAATGCAATTGTACCAGAACCTGGGGAGACCTGAAAACAAAGTCTTCTTACTTCCCCTGTGAGAAAAGTCTAAAGAATGAAGACAAAATTCTGGATTTATAAAACAGAAGCAGAGATGCATTGCTGATGTTGCCAAATAAAAAGTATTAAATAGTAACTACCATGTCCTTTTAGCTGTTACATTTTGAACAAATATGGAGGTTAACTGCAGTGACTACGGGTGGGGGATTTTGAACAGAATGCATTGTAAGACACAACCTAAACTGCAAAAGTTACTAGAAAGCAATGCTGCAGCATCTCATGCTTTTCTAACAATGCCAAATTGAGCAACACAAACATCTGAAACACACGAAATAAAGACTCAAAAGTTTGGACTAATACCCACTTCACTTGCCCTACAGCAGATAAAACAGAAACACATCATCTGGAACAATGTAGAGAACAGCAACATTTAAGAGTGTGTGAATTTACCTGGGCTATACCATACAGGTCCTTATTCAAGATGTTCTAAATTCAATACTGCATATACTTAATTCAATAGAAATAACCCCAAACTTTAGCACTCCAATACTTGCTTGAATCCTCGCTCATATGCAGCTTCCACAAGATGAAAACCCTTGGGCAGACAGTGAGGAGATCTACAGGGAAGCAAGTACTGAGGGATGCAAATGAAAGCATACAGGTACTCCTAAACATTCTGAGAACTGTGAAGATCAAACCTTACTCAGTTTTTCCAGACACAATACCAACGCTCCATCATACCACACCCTGACCTGTACATAACGTGCTGAATGTTGCTGGGAAAAGCTCTGGTAACTTCACTGGCTCTGAGAAGGGCAAGTATACCACAATCCTTTCTTTTCTTGTCAGAAGTCCAAATATCCCTGAACCCAACAATCTGAAAGGGCCCAACAGCAGATAAGGCTACATTAATAAAGCTCTGTTAAAGTAAACTTACTAAAACTTAGCTCCAATGCATGTAATGTTTCTTCTGCAGTTTACATCTGCAATCCTACAGAAGTTTCTACACCTATGCAGAATCTCTGTGAAATCAAGCCAGCATGATCACTCCTTTGCAAAACAGCAAAGTCACTTCTAAAGAGGTTATAGTCTCTCCAATAGCCTTGGGTGCTGGTTTCCTATCAAAATTAAACAGCTTACCCTATATTTATTATTTCCTACAAGAAACAAAGAAATTGGAGTGAAAAAAAACCCCACGCTACAAAACCCCACCAGGTAAAAAGGTAGAACTGTCTTTGCTACAGAACTAAACAAAGTGGTACTACTGCATCATTGTGACAGAAGTCTGAGGGGGTGTGTACATCCTGAGAAATATCATTGTAGAGTTTAATACCACTATGGCTATTAAGTGAAAATGAGATAACGATAAAAGTTTAAAAAGACACATTAACCACACACAAAAAAATATCTCAGATGACAAGAAATAAAATTCACTCATAACAAGATATCAGAATTAAAATACCAAAGCCTAGTAGTACAAATTCTGCTAACACATAATTCATTAGTTCTCTTTTTTTTTTTTTTTTTTTTTTTTTGCTAAAGCACTCTTCTTACAGTATGCAAATAGCAATTTTGGACATCCTGTTGCAAGGAGTCAGACCAGTAAATAAATCATTACATTATATGATAACCTGAAATTGTGATCACTATTGTATCACAAATACTTACCTCAAAAGGACGTGGTGGAGGAGGCGGCAGGCTTGCAACTTTGGCTGCTCTTTGTCTTTCCACTTCCAGAGCATGTTTACGGGCATCTGTTCGTCTTGAGGGAAAAAAAATACCCCACCCAAAACAAACAAACCAAAGAAGAGAAGAGAGAAAGAAAATTATTCAAGCAACAGTGCAAATTAAAAGGCAAACCAACAATCAAACGCATTTCAACGTACCTGCACTGAATGTTCAAGATACAGGGAAAAGCACACTGAGAAGTCAAAAGAACTTAGGCTGGAAGGCACCACTAAAAATTAATTTCTACAAGTAATGCAAAAACATTAATACACACAAGCTTCTAAAGAACAGTGCAAAATCCTTGCTTTTCACTTTTGCAGGAAGCACTATATGACTTCACCATACTTTAATTGCTTGAGTGTAGACAAAAGCATTTAATCAACAGGTCTCAGCTCTACTCAAGAAACAATCCTGAAGAGGACACAGATCATTTTTCCTGGCACCTAAATTTTGGTCCAATCTGCTTAATAAAAAAAAATCCTAACAAGGGAGACCATGATAAATACACTAGGGTCCTCTTTTTCAAGTGGGTAACTCTCCATCAGGAACTGGCCTGAGAAATTTCATTTCATGTGCCACTGAACAGTTGTCAGCCAACAAGCGGAACTGTAAATAGTGATATAGGGATGAAAGCCTCCCTACTCATGAAGAGTCTATAAGGCTAGCTTGTATACTTGATGTTTTTGTCTTGCTTTATAAGCTACTGTTCATATCAAAATCCACAAACACTGTCAATGAGCATTAATTCTCTAACCCATAAAACTTCAAATATGAAAAAGCTCCAAGCAAGAAGCATCAAAATTTTTGCCTTTCACCTTGTGACAATGTAAAACGCTTTCTTAATAAAACTAAATAACTATTGCATACCGTGCTTGCTCACGAAGTAATTTTTCTTTTTGGTACTTCTGCTCTTTCAGAGCTTTTCTATGTCTTGTCTCTGCTTTTTGTTTCCTTTCTTCTGCTTGCTTTGCCAGAGCTTCTAAGTCAGGTTCCTTAACAATGAAATATTGTAAGCACTTAATACAGGATTTTACTCGCTTCTCATACTATCAATGTGATATTTCAAATTGCATACTGCTGGTAAGAAGCCCAAGCTAACCATAATAGGGTAAAACTAATAACTTTTCCACCTCTGCCACCTTTATCTTCTTCTTCTCTACCACCAACAGCATCGAACCTGCCACATTCCTCAGCCAATTTAACCAAATACTGATGTAGAAACCTTAACTTCTCTCTGCATCAGTTAAAGAGGATAATATAAATAGTTATATATATATAGCTTAGCAAATGCAGACTAAACCGTGTAGAAAAAGCATGTTACTACCCTTCAGTCATTAACTGCAACAATCATGTATCAACAGAAGCAGTTCTTTATGATTAACTGTTCTTATGACATTGGTTCCACAGTCTCACAAACTCACCCATCCCAGCATTTAAAGGACTTTACAAAAAAGTTGATTTAAAGACACTGGAATATGGAAAAGCATAATGCTATTTTACTTAGGTTAAAGATCTGACTAATTCAGGAAGTAAGCTACTCTGCAAAACTCATGAAAGAAATCTGTGGGACCACTGGCTGATTTCTATAAACCTCGTTCAGAGTCAAATCTACAGAAAATTTCTACCCAACAACCTCAATGAGCTCTCAAACTGAGCTTACTCAAGTTACAAGACTTTTAAAGAAAGTGAAACCAGTTTATAGGTGCAGAATTAAAAAGTGATATCAGTCTGCAGTCTAGGCAAAGACCTCTGAGGCTCTTACCAAGACTTTCCATGTCATTTAAGCACTGAAGGGAAAAAAATTTAAGCATGTTATCTTAAGCACAGACAAGACATATGTTAGAGAAAAAGCAGATTACTGGCATAATTGAGACAAGGAGTCAGCATGTGCCATTTAGTCAAGTACAAACATACGCTATCATACAGGTATACAACCTAACACAAAAAAAGTAACTTTTTAAGTCTGCACAGCAAGCGCCTTAGCAGATAGGCCTGTAGAGAAGTCTTGTGGAAAGATATCACCAAAAATGTACATAACCATTTCTAAAAAGTTTCCATTCTTAAAAGGTCTGTTTAGGTATTAGGATTCCAAAACTAAGAATATGAAAAATCCCAAACTAAACAGCAATATTGGTATTTTAAGAACACCAAAAATTCCTCTCACAATACGTGCAGGTTTTGGCAGGGGTAGAGTTAATATTCTTCAGTGACTGGTATGGGACTGTGTTTTGGATTTGTTATGAACATAGACAGGGTTGATAACAGAGTGATGTTATTGCTGAGCAGAGCATGCACAGAGACAAGGTCTTTTCTGCTTTTCCATACTGCCACACTGGCAAGGAAGTTGGGAAGAAACACAGCTGGGACAGATGACACGAACAGACCAAAGGGACATTCCACACCCTATCACGTAATGCTCAGTACATAAAGTGGGGGAAAAAAGGAGGAAGACAGGGACATTTGGAGTGATTCTGTTTGCCTTCCAAAGTCACCACTATGCATGATGGGGCCCTGCTCTCCTGGAGATGGCTGAACACCTGCCTGTCCATGGGAAGCAGTGAATTAATTCCCTGGCGTTTTTTTGCTTTCCCTATTAAACCATCTTTATCTGAACCAAAAGTTTTCTACCTTTTTCCCCTTCCAATTCTCTCCCCTATTCCAGTGGTGGAGGAGCAAGTGAGCAGCTGTGTGATGTTTGGTTGCTGGCTGCGGTTAAAGCAAGACAGTAATGTTAAGCTCACTTACATTCTCCTTGGCCTGTCGGTGACCCTCACCGATGGCTCTTAAGTTTGATAAATATAGTTCTTCAAGGGCTTTGATCTTCTGATCCTGTGCTTTCTGCCATTCAGCTCTCAGTGCCTCCTCTAACTGATGCAATTGTTCTTCTCTCCTCTGCTTTACCTTCTGCCTTATCTGCAAGGCAATATACTTCTGCTGCTCTCTAACCTGTAGAAATAGCATTTATGTTTTGTCAGTAATTTAATAAAGCACAATACTTTCTGCAGCAAGATTTTTAACAAGACAGTTCACCCTCCTTCTAGCTTTCCATCTCATCTTACTATTCTACTAACAATCCCTCCAGAAAATAAAGTTTCTGTTCTCTTTTTCAAAAATGAATATATCATATAATAAAGGTGATCTTAGTTAAATGCTTCAGTTAAATTCCAAAGACCAACACACAATTGACAAATAAATTGGAAAATCTGGTTGGAGTATCCTTCCCTCCAAAAATACAACACAATAACTTATGAAAGACTCCTACTACAATGCAACATGGTTCAAAGAAAATCAACAACTACTGTTTACTAAGGTTTTATTTTCCACTTTGACAGTAAAATTCTCTTTACTAAAGTGAAAGACATATAGGAAAATGGCCCAAGAGGGATGAGAGATTAGTACATAGCAAATGTTCTGGAGCTAGGTCTATTTTAAACATGTGAAAGACCTTAACAGATTGTGTAGGACTAAGCAGAGGAAGGCTGAGAAAAAATGCATGAAAAAAAGCCCAGAGAAATAGCCCTGTGGCCTAACTGTAGAACAGAACAGAAATGAAAGAAAAATGAGATAATCAACAGCTGAACAGTGCACAGGTACTCTGCTCAAACACTCAAGAAGAAGCAGGACCTAAAGCATTTACAACACACTCTACAAATTCAGTTTGTCTAGCAGAAAGCTGTGAGGTTCTATATTAATTGCAGTTGTCTTCCTTCTTCTACATGGACATTGAGAAAACACGTGGAACACTCTTAAGAGATAGGAAACCTTAACAAATGACACATCAGCAGAAGAGACGCAACTGTGTGTTCACAGCCAGTTAAAAATGGCATAGAAAAAGGTTCTGAAACAGGTGCCCAGTGAATCTAACAAACAGAGAAGGTAACACCAACAAAACATGCACTTATCGATAAATAAACATGAGAAAATGAAAATCAATCACAAACTGAGGCTTTGGAAGGCCTTGGGGAGGTGTCTGGAAAGCTGTGGAAAAGGACGTGGGGTTGCTGGTCAACAGTGGCTGAACATGAGCCAGCAGTCTGCCCAGGTGGTTAAGAAGGCCAGTGACATCCTAGCCTGTATCAGCAATAGTGTGGCCAGCAGGACCAGGGCAGCGAGCGTCCTCCTGCACTCGGCACTGGTGAGGCCACACCTTGAATCCTGTGCTCAGTTTTGGCAGTGCTGAGTTAATGTTTGGCTTGATGATCTGGAAGGTCTTTTCCAACCTAAACAATTCCATGATTCTACAATACTACTACCCTGAAATTTAATTTACATTAAGTATTTTTTCCAGTTAATTTTTCTAAATTATTTGCTACAGCATAAAGTGAAATACAAAACATGGAAAAATACAGGCATACTTGTTGTAGCCTCAGTTTTCTTCTTCTTTCATATTCTTCTTTCAGAAGCATGGCTTCTTCATTAGGACTATGCCTCAATTTCCCAGCTGTTGTAACTTTCCTCTTCATCTTTCGATATGCAGAACAGTCAACTTCTCTGAGAAAAATGCAAGGAAAAACAGAAATTGTGCATAAATTACACAGATAAAGCAGTTAAAAGAAAGGAGTATTGCCATTACATTGTCAAATCTATCATGGTACGGAAGTGTGAGCTACAACTGTTCACATCTGTTCCCACTGATGGTTGGACTTGATCTTAGAGGTATTTTTCAACTTTACCAATCCTATGCTTCTCATTATAATCAACACTGGCACTATCTGTCACAGTCTCAAAAAGTACTGCTTCTGAACTATTCTGAGCCATGTACCAAACTCTGCAACACTATCACATTCTACTCTGTGGAACAGCCATGCACATTTGCACAATAGTGAACACCACTCTGTTCCTGGGAAGGTAACAAAACCACAAACTAGTGAAAAGCACACCACACAGTAAAGCAGGCTGGTCACTTAGGTGATCTGTACTGAAATGTTCTCACAGCCACTGTACAGAAGACATAAGATATGATACAGGGAGCTTGTTAATGCTTTTGGCTGCATTCCAAGGTTTTCTGCCCTGAAGACTGTGAAACTCTAACAGTCTGCATGCCAAGCATTTCACTGGAAAGTTCAAATTGCTTACTGCCAATTTTTTTTTATTCAGGTTGTCTTAAGCAGCCATTTCAAATTCTGTTTCCCTGTAGATTTTACTGTGAAACCAGAACCTGCTGGTTCTAGAGATTGCTTCCCATTTTCCCTGCTATTATAACTTTCATCTGCACAACAAAACCAAAAAAAACCAACAAAACTTCTTCACCTGATATGCAGCCTGGTCCAACATTTCACACCTTCTCCCCAATATCTTTATCATATCTTCAAGTATTTATAACCCTGAAAGTACTCTCACAAAACAAACACACGAAGACTTTCAACAAGCCACTGTTCAATTCTAAAAAAATACGGTGTTTTTTCTAGTGAACAATTCACATTGCACTAACCATTTAAGTAACATGTGACACCTGAAAAGATTTATTTTCAGTGTCATATCAGGCACTGGAATGGCCTGCCTGGAGAGGCTGTGGAGTCACCGTCCCTGGAGGGTTCTAAACTGAGACTGGACGTGGCACACAGTGCCATGATCCCATAAACACAGTGCTGTTGGATCGAGGGTTCGACTCGATGATCTCGGAGGTCTTTTCCAACACAATTCATTCTAGGATTCTATATATCCTGACCTTAGTATATTTAGACATAGACACAACATCACAGAAAAAACAGCAAAGCTCTAAAGAAATCAGGCGAGGTGTAAAACAGAAATAATCACCCATAGGATACTTTTGGCAGAGGATTATTAAATCAATGAATCCCAAGATTATTACGGCATCAAGAGGGCCAGAAGTCCCACGGCTCCCGCCTGCCCTCCTTCAGTCGGCCCGTGAGGCACAAACAAGTTTATCGAGGCGCGTAACCAAGGAGCAAGTCCTCTCTCTCTCTCACACACACACACACACACTCCCAAGGAGACGACAAACCCGCGCAGAGCCCCGCTCTAACACCGAGCGGACAAGCGCCGCACCGCGGGGCACACGGGGGGCCACCGGGAGCGCCCGGCGGGGCCATAGCTGGGTCCGCCCGAGCTGAGGAGGGGAGGGGAGGGGAGGAGCGGCGGGAGCGGGCAGAGGCGATGGAGGGGAGGGAGGGGGTGAGGGAGGGGAGAGCCGTACCCGCGGCCGCCGCCGCCGCCTGGGCCCTCCCGGCCGCCGTGCCGCCAACGGCCGCCAGCCCCGCCACGTGACCCCCGGCCCGCCGTGAGCTCCCAAGGGCGCATGCGCCCTCCGCCCCTCGGCTGCCCGGGCCCCGCCCCCTTCCCCCGGCGGCCAATGGGCGCTCGTAGCCGCGGCGCGGCCGCGCGCGCGCGATACAAAACGGGCGGTGTGGGCAAAGGAGGCGGCAGAGTGCTGTCACGGCCGGGGGTGGAGTGGAGTGGAGTGGAGTGGAGTGGAGTGGAGTGGAGTGGAGTGGAGTGGAGTGGAGTGGAGTGGAGTGGAGTGGCGTGGCGTGGAGTGGCGTGGCGTGGCGTGGCCGCGCAGTCTGGGGGCGGGCTGAGCGATACTGGTGCTGTGCTCACCTAGTCGGCCAACTCAGTGTGCACATGAAGGCGTTTGCCGCCCCGGCTGTCTCACAGCACTGCGCCAGCAGCCCGCAATCGGGGTGTCCAAGTGTTTCGCGTGGGAGGGGCAGCGGCTAAGCTTGAAGTACTGAGGGAGTATAATACTACTGAACCCTGCTAGTTCTACCTCACTGACGACACCTCCATGTAGCTTCCCTGTTCAGCGCTCTCTGCACCAGTAGAAGGGGTATCGTGGAACCATGGAGTGGTTTGGGTCGGAAGCAGGGACTGTCATGGAATCATGGAATGGTTTGGGTTGGAGCCATGAGGATCACCTGGTTCCAACCCCATCTAGGCCGTGACAGCGCCTCTGGACCTCCAGAGCTGCTCTGCCCGTCTTGTAGGCTTGCATACAGCTTCTGCAAGGAGCAGGTCTATGCTGTTACCCCAAACTTCTAGCTACTGCTGATACTTCCATTACAAACCGCACTTTTAACTAACCGCTCCTTGGAAGGCTGATGCAATACGTGCTTGCTTCTGTGCTTCCTTCTTCGCTTTGGAGGGGGGCTTTCTACAAGAGCATACAGTGACGGGACAAGTGGGAATGGGCTCAAACCAAAAGAGAGTAGGTTTATGTTGGCTATGAGGAGGAAGCTGTTTGCTGTGAGGGTGGCGAGGCGCTGGCACAGCCTGCCCAGAGAGGCTCGGGGTGCCCCGTCCGGCCCTGGCAGTGCTCAGGGCCAGGCTGGACGGGGCTCTGAGCGGCCTGGGATAGCGGGAGGTGTCCCTGCCCATGGCAGGGGGTGGAAAGAGCTGGTCCTGAAGGCCCCTTCCAGCCCAAACCATTCTGTGAATCTATGATTCTTCGTCACGTTTTCCTTTTCTTTTAAGAAGAGGCCATTTATCATATGTGTGAGACTTGCAGCAGTTGGGATTTGAAAGTGGAGTCATCTGATATCCTTGATTTATGGGGAATGTAAATGTTATGTTAGAAATAATTCTGCCACACATACAGATGAGGCAAGAGAGGCTGTGCTAGACAGTTTCTTTGCATGGAGCACCTTCCCAGGGTCTGAGCTGCTGCTGCAAAAATAAATGTTTTTTAATCACAACCAACCAGGCACAAAGGGGATAATTGGTTGTCTCATACTGAAACTTGAGTGCAAAATGTAGCTGCTTTCTATGGCAGTTTCTTCTGAGTAAAGGGAAAACCAATTTTGTACTAGGAGCAAACTCTCATAGTAACCCACCATATTGTGCCCTACAGGACTGAAACCAGGATGGTTCAGATTACTGAGTAAAACTTAGTGGTTTGATGCACACAGATGCGTGGCTGCACAGGAAATACACTAAAAAAAATATAAAATTATAAAAGAAAATACATGAGCATAGGGAGGAGAGGTAGTGTAGCAGCTTTATATGCTTTCTTCCCTGCCTTTTGCATTTCACTTCTAAACTGCATTCTTGTGCACAGACTTTCACTTTCCGACAAGTGCCTGCAACTTGCTTCAAACTACTGGCTGTAATAGCTGGTACCTGATTATACATTAGACATCCAGATGTTTCACAGTATGCATATTGAATAAATTAAACTTGAGAAGTGCACTTTCAAATGTGTTTTCCAGTCTCCTTATTGGATTTTTTTGTCCTTCAGCATTTTCATTATGGCGGTGCTCTCCACAGTAACACCTCTTCTAAATAGCTTTATCCTGCAGGTCAATGTGTAAAAAAAAAAAATTGAAGATAGCCTATTAAGAGAGTAATTGAGATTATGGATTTTAGAATCCTCTACTTATAAAATGTGAAAGAGGTCAAATATATGCTCCTCAATTATACTATTGGATAAAAGGAATATTATGAAACCTACATGTGCTGGATAAGGATTTTGTTTCAAGGGTGTTTTCTGTCATTGTCTTGCAGAATTATTTCTGCTACCACTTAATTTACATACATATACTAAAAAACAGGGATTTTAAAACTGTAATGTTTTCTACTTTTTACTACACCTGTTTGAATTACAGTATTACAGACCTGCATTAATTCCTTCCACTAGTGAAGTAGATGATGCAGCACTGTTGGTGCTTCTAGTCAGGCATATATAAAACTGGAGGTACTGGCTCCCCTGAGCTTCAATTATGGGTCACATTTCTCCTGGGGAAAAAGAATTTTACTTGCAGGAGTTATCTACAAAGTCTCAAGATAGCTGGCGGAAAATCTCAATTTCTTTTCAGGAACAGAATGCTTTCCATCTATAAAAAATGTCTCACAGAGTGTATCTTGGTGAAAACATAGATTTGAAAGAAATCATTTAGTTTCATGTATTTGAAGAGGGTTTGTTTGATTGTGAAGCCTGCTGCTGAGTTGGCCTGCAGAGTGTAGCCAGGAGCTCAAATCACAGTACAGGCCTTGTGCTATTCCAGAAAATGGCTTTTTAGAGGGCGACTGTCTGTACTTCCCTATCACAGGATGTTTCTTCCATCAGCAGATGAACCATTGCAAGAGATTTTGGCACAGGCATGTTGCTTTGTGGGACTGTTTAGTTGGAACATGAGATTAGTGAGGCTGGAGTTGCTTTTGTGTGGCCTGAGAGAAAAGATTCCCTGTCTCATGGGCAGGTTGAGCAGACCAGCATATGCAACCTGTACCTCTTACTGACACACAGGAGCACTTTCTCCGTTCTTCATTAGAAATTCTTCACTGTCCACTCGTGTCTCTCACTCGCACAAGGGAAGGATGACCTTGCAGGCTTTTCTGCACCTTCAGCAGGGAAGCACTGGTTTTATAGGTTTTCTAAGATCTAGTAATGGAACAGTACAAACACCTGACAGCTCACCCTTGCGCAGGACTTGGCACCCTGCATGAATTAAGTATTCTCCTTGAAAACCCCTGAAGGAAGAGCTTTTAAGAAAGTGTCATATTCAGACACTAAACCCCCGTGCCCTGGGTCCTCTAACACCTCATTAGACAGAACTGCACATTTCTCCTTCTTGTCTCCCTCTTGCTCATAACTGAAGTATCAGAATGAAATGTGAACTTATCTCAGTTTGAATTGGCCTTTCTCTGCCTTCAGTATTCCTCAGTGTCACATACCACACAGTCAGATGGTCTTAAATGTTTCCCTGTGGTTCATTTTGGTTTGATCTGTGATTACTTCTCCCATGCTGTTCTATCTCTTTTCGTACCTGACACCTGATGTCTAATTATCATTTCTGCAAGGAACTAACAGGATGTGATTTTACAAATGTTTGTAATTCTCCAGTTCGTACATTTTCACAACTGCAGTACTTTTGTTAAACAGTTTGCATAAAGTGCATTTATGTGTAATCCTTGCAAAAAGAGATGGAGGTTCCTAAGAAGGAAAAAGGGTTAATCTTTATCTTTGAGACTGACTAATCTGCTATGGTCAGCCTGTGTGAGCACAGGCTATAATAGTCTCTGCCCAAGACTGATTTGGAGATAAATTTTCTTGACAGATGTGGAAAGGTAGCTTTTGTTATTATACTCTGTGTCATGTAATAGAAAGCTCCTAAGCTATGCTTTCCAGTACCAAAGCAACTGTATCCAGAGCTGTGCCTGTATAAATTCTCAATGTGCAGATTCTATTCATAAAAAAGATGTTACAGTTTAAAAAAAAAAAAAGTAAAATATGGTGCATAAAAAGCTCTGTAGCTGCCAAAAGCATAATTATGTGTAATTAAATTAAATACAATGTACATCCTAAAATTATTGTCTTGGAAAGACAAAGAAATGGCTGTAAATTCAGATATGGTTTTAGGTATAAATGGTGTTGTATTACAGGAAAAAAAAAAGCTTTCTGTCCTATGACATTGATCTAGAAGCTCTTATTAGGGAACCAATAGCAACCTTAAGCAATGCCCATTCTCTGTCAGGAATGTTCCTGGGACTTCATCCAGCATCCTTAGCCCAGCTTAATGGTTTGCATCTCTGGAATACAACCAGCCTTGAGGTGATAAGAGCAGCAACAAGTGATTATGAAGGTACTATTCATGCATGAACCACGGTGCTGCCTAGGGTCATGTAAAATGGGTTCTCAAATTCTCAAACAAATGAACTCTCCCAAAGCTTGAAGCCAACAGAGCTGATCTGGATTCAGGTTTTTACAGACGAAAAGGAGCCTTGTGTAGCTGCTGCATGTCCTCAGAACTAGTCTGCCTAATTACTCAGTGAGGCCAGTGTATGTAGAATTCTACAGCATACACTTGATGTGTGCACTTCAATTGCTAAAATTCTTGTAACCTGCATTCAGCCTTCTAAAATATATGGGAACTACACATAGAATTTCCTCCAATTGTTAAAATATGCATAGTAACTATGTGCACTAATAGGGCAATTATGTTCAGTCCAGTGAGTTTACAGCTGGTCTTTGCCAGCTTTTCTCAACTACTATGCCATATCTTGTTTGGCTAGCCTTCCTGTGTTTCTTCTTGTAATATCTACTTTTATTCAATTTCAGAAACTACACTGAATGTTCCTTTCTTTATTGTAGGTAGTTTCAAGCAGAAGATAGAGCAGTGCTGGATTTTCTGACATTTCCTTTAAATAACAGATTCTACTCCAGCAAGACTCTTAATGGCTTAAAATGGCTTAAAATTTTACCTTGTAGAAAAAGCCCTCCTTATGTGATTAAAAATGCCTTTTTTTTAGTTAAGTCCTATATTAGTAGTAAGCATTGTATTTTCATCATGTAGTACAGATGAAAGGAGAAAACTAGTTTTTTCCTAATTTTAAAAGGACTACTTTTCTCCATTATAATTTGGCTTGTTTTGTATTGTTTGCCTCTTCCATTTGATGGCTTATGTTTATTACATTTTATACAGGAGGCACTGGAGTTTTCACAACCTTCACTTTCTCTCAGATGTGCATCCAAATGTCATGCCATAAGCAATAAAATTAATGCAAAAACATCTTGAAGATTAAAAAGGCTAAAAAGAAGGCTTTTAAGTCTACAAGTCTTCAAAGAAGAGGTTTAAGGTTCTGGATGAAATCATAAAGAAGCAAATGTTCATGTCCTGCCAACTTAGTGACCAGTTCAATCATAGAATCCTTTTTGGTGCCTTAATAGTCATACATATAAAAAGCAGTTAAACATATGTGTTAGATACTCCTCTTCCTTAATGCTGGCTTCTGCTATCTCTCTGACAACTTACCTCTACTGTAGATGAAATATAGGATAAGATACAGGATGCAGGTCTCCTCTTGGGAAAGCACATGTCATTATTCTTGGATATCTGTTATAATATCTTAATACTGTTTATGGAATACCAGCAAAAATGTTCACAGTATAAAAGAGTGGATCCTGGTTTGATCAAGACCTTCACAGTCTAAATCAAAGAGACTATATGATCAGACAGACCCATGATATACCCAATTACACTTATACTGCAAATTAACTTTGATGTTTTCTTTAGTAGAAAGAAACCGATTATATAGATGAACTCATTTAAAGGCTTTGTGGATGAAATATGTTTCAAAAAGAACCTTACAAAAGGAATGGATGGTGAAGAAAGATTTACAAGGTGTGAGAATGAATTTGCATCAAGAGGAGAAACTTGGAAAGCTTCAGAGGGAACAAATGAGTTTAGAAGAAATCAGTGAACATGGAACAGTGATGTACTGGTTCTTATTGCTCCCATTTTACTCTTTTAACAGAAACCAATCTCTCTTAGGAAAAAAAAAAAAAAAAACATGGAGACATTTGCTGTCATAATTTTTCTAACTATTTTAGAAACCAAGGAGGGATGAAAGAACAAAAGATTTTTAGTGATTGTAAAGAGGTAAACTTAGAGTCAAGTCTGAGAAAATCAAATGTGGAAGGGAAGCTTTTGATGACTTAGATGCTAGATTGGTAAGTTTGAGATTTTAGTGCCTTTGATATTGGCTTAGTCTCTTTGAGATTGATCTGATAAATTGAACTAAGTTCCAGAATCCTGATCCTGAACAGCCTTGCTAAGCTACTGAAATCTATAAGTTGTTAAAATTTTTTAATCCCAAAGATCCCTAAGCTTCTAGCTTTGCTGATCTTTACATGCTTGAGCTGTTCTAGTGTTGACAGGAATGAATGGCTCAGAATCTAAAACCGAATGAGATTCAGGAGTTACCTTTTTTAGATATATGTCAAAATATAGTATACTCAAAGTACACTACAGTACAAAGTGTAACACAACAACTGCACAGGGTTCTGCAAAAAAACATGTTACTCTTTTCTTCTGTGGTTGGAGAGAAGAGGCAGTTGGAGATCAAGTGTCCTGTTTTCCACAGTTTGGTCTGAACTGCCTGACTAGAGTCATCTGCTCACTGTCTCTATGGCCAGATTAATAGTGAATTACATGTTGCACAGGCAGAGGCAGATGTTCCCATATTCCTAGAAAGATCTATGCCTGGTGGTTAGAACATTTTTGTAGAAGTTGACTGACTTACATGAAAAAACATTGAATCTTTCCCACTTCCTCCACAGGTGCTGTGACCACCAGACTATTGTTAATTCCATACAGTTCCTACTGCCTGCTCCTGTTGGGGAAAAAAATAAAGAGCTTGACCCAGCCTTTTTAGTGTGGGTTCCTGTATTTAGTAGAGGTTTGAGGCTAAAGACATACTTTCTGAAAATCGTATCCCTACTGATCTGAGAGGTGGAATTCAAAATATATTCCTTTTCTCAATGTTTCCTATAAGCTAGTGCTAGGTAGCTGCACCTTTGACTTTACATGGTTCCCTAATGGTGTGCTCACATCTTTAGATCATACCTCGAGGTTCCAGTAAAGCCCAAGTGATGTTCCCACTAGTATACGCCTATATCAGCCCTAAAATTGGAGGCATCTATTGAATCTAGCCCTTTATTTCAGATATTAAAGTAATACTGAAGTCAGTAAAGGGGACAGCAGCAGTAGTGGAGAAAGACATAGACAGCGGTATCATTTGCCCCACTAATGTCCTTGGTAGAGCAAAAACACTTTTTTCCCACTGGTCCAATAAAATTGCCTCAATCTGGTTCCTTGGGTGATCAATTCTCATCTGGAATTTTATCACTGTCCTTTTTAGAGGGTAATTTAATTGGTTTACGTTTATAAAGGCAAGGTAATAACCTTAGATTTACATAGAGCTAATTTCTTTCTTTGTGAGTGGGTTCTGCAGGATGTGAGCAATTAAGTTTCTGTGGGAGGGTACAGGAAACATGATTAATGGATCAAAGAGACACCATCTAAGGGAAATGGGTATAATACCAGGGGAGATAATGCTCCGTTTCATAATAGTTATGCAAATATGCCAAATGTTGGAGAATTCAATTAATATTTGACAAATGGATTCTCTGTGATGCAGAGTAAACACATAGTGGGAAAACAATAAAGCTCTATTGCACGTTATCTGTTGGTTTCCTCTTGAACAGGCTGGGTTGGCTGGTCAGGCATCTTATTCCACTGCAGGTGGCAAAGAACAGCTAGGCATAAATCAGTGCCAGACAGTGATACTCTCTGGATGAAAAATATTGACCAAGGTTAAATTCTATGCAAACAAGGCCAATCAGTGCTTGTTAGTATTCTTAGGTATACTGCTCAGCCCTCTGCTAAAAGTTAAATTTTATTCCATGTAAATGAACACTGGTTTAAGAATGAAGGAGACAGAACTAGATGTTTATGTTCTTGATTTCCTTATGCGTAAAAAACAACACTAGTAGATAAAACAATAATCAGGTAAAACCAGAATGCCTGAGCTACTGGAAAACACTAGACTGGACTCCAAAAATCTGAGCCTCTGTTACCCAAGTATAAAATGAGGTTAATACTAATGATATATAAAGGCAATGAATCCTTCAGGTACTCTAGTGATGGGAGATGCACAAATATCTAGATTTACTGAAAAGGTAAGTTTCCTGCTTGTTTGTTGGCTTCCACACTCGATATGGTATTTTAATCTCTATTCTAAACGGAACTCTTAGTTCCTTTACTACAGATTTAATATGAGGCTTTGTTTTGAGAAATCCTGATCCAGAAAAGAAGGCATTTGGGAAGTATATTGAAGCATACCATTCATGTCTGACCATACAGACTGGGTACTGAGCTAATGAAATATGAGAAGAGTTATGACGCTGAAGTTCTAAGTATGAAACTCAGGTTTATCCTTTAGCTGCAACTGTGCTATATAGCTGGGTGTCAGGGCTATACCTGTACACACACAGAGCCCTTAAATGGTGAGTTCCCTGGGTGGTCTAGGAGCACCCCCTGCTAGTCACCTGCGTCAAGGAATTAGATTGATTTGAAACAATAGTCCAGCTTGAGACAAGGTGATTGACTGGACTTCCAGCCACCTTCACAGTTAAAATTTTGACTTTCACAGCAGCTCTCCAGGTAGGAATTTTGGACAGATTTTCCCAGACAACTCCTGCTGTCCCTGTATCAATTTATATGAATGTGTTTGTTAACATTCTGAGTGAAGAATCTGGTCAGAGACATCCTTACATAGTTCTTGCTGCAGAACTGACCAAACTTTGCACAGACATTTGTAAATAGGCAGCTGAAACTCTTCCTACATATGTAAAAAGTTACATAGAACCCTTGTACACACTTAGGACAGTCGGGAGATCTTTTGTATGGAGTTTAACACAATGTGTAGAAATGGATCATATGCATGCTGGAGTGGTCACATAGCATCTCAGGACAGTAAGATCACCTGAGAACTGAGCAAAACAGTGGTTTAATAAGCTGGATTGCATGATTTAGTTAAGAAGCTGTTGCAAAGACTCCTTGCAATGGCAACACAACCAACTGTCCCATTTGAGAGATCTACTTCACCATGCAAGTGTTATCCTGTGCCAAGACCTCAAGTATGCATTTCTTTCTAGCTAAAAATGTGTCTGGCAAAACAAATTCTGGACTGCTAAGATATTTCATGTCTTGCAGCTACAAGGAATTCTAGGGACATCCCTTCAGTGCCTAGAGAAAAGAAGTTGGGAAGAACATAAGAAATTAATCTTCAAATTCCTGTGTTCCTCAGAAAATCTACTCTTGGAGATGGCACAACCCTACTTGACTTGGAAGCTCTCCCAGTGCTTCCAATGAGACTTCTGTGTATTGCTCCTCTCTGTGAAAGTAAGTGCCTACTCTGTGAAAACAGAAGTCCATCATGGTGCAAACAGAAATGACTAGATGAGCTGTAAACTTAAATATAAATCATACAAGGACTGTATTCTTTTCAGCGTAAAGCATGACAGCCGAGTTACTCTATTTAAAAGTGATGCTACTATTGCTTCTTCAGTGCTGTTGTTTATCAGTCAAAGCAGTTACCCTGAGCAGTGGAGATTTGGGCTTTATCCTTAAGCCTGCAAATGCCCAGTCTCAGGCTCGGAAGGTCTCTAAGGGGCACACCCTGTGCCAGCTGGGCTGCTGTGAATCTAGGAATGAGACTGGAAAAAAAGAAGACAGGGTGGTCCCAGAGAGAAAGGTGAGGTGATCTAGAAGTCAGGCAAAGATTGAATTCTCTGCTGTGCTCTGAACAATCCTTGCATTTTACATTGGGCAATCATGAGATGACAATTCAAAGCTAATGAATGCATTCACCTAGAAAGAATGAGTCATGCACAGTTAGGACACTGCAGTGGCAGGAAGGCTCCAAGGTCCATGGAAAGAAAACTGCTCAGACACCTGTTATCCTCAGTATTTCACACTAGCCAGCCACAAAGCCCTTGTATGGCATTCTGGGCTACTCTGGAAAGAGTCTAATTATTTTCTTTGAGAGTATGGACATTACATGCATAATTTCAGTTCTTTGAATCACCCTGCTGAGTCCACACTTTGTGATGCATAAATAGGCACTCTGGATCTCAACCTCCCATCATTTAGGTGTGCATTTTCCCTTTGCTTTTGACTGCAGGGGAGGATACGAGCCCTATTTTCTACCTCCAAGGCATGTGTTCATTCATTTTGATTTACTACAGTCAAGTTACAAGATCTTAAGAATATCCTAATCTCTTCTACTAAGCCATCTATTTAAATCAGAGATAATAAATTTTAATAAACATTGATATTTTCCCAAGTTTATGATTTCCTTTAACAAGCAATTTTGCTGTGATCTTTGACTTACTGCCTCTAATAGATTATTTCCCTGTTGTCAGGGCTGATTCTATCTTTAAATATATTAATTTTGGTTAAATGTATTTTGGCAGACATCCACCACTGGAATCAGTGCTGAACACCACAGAGTATTTTCCTAATTGGACATAAAAGTCATAGGTTTCTTTTTCATATGATTCTTTGCTATACAATGTGTGCAATTAGATTTAATGAACTCATTTTCAGGACAAGTTGGGCAAAGCAGTGCTATTGCTAATTTATTGAGGCTACGGAAAAAGTTGCTTGATTATTTTCTTTCCTAAATTAAAGCTTTATAGGAAATATTGTTGCTTCTTTTTCTTTTAGCATGAGAATATACAAAATCCGACTTTTGGAAATAAGATGTTTTCTCAGTGTGTGATTACCAACGACTGTGGTAAATATCTTTGTTTTTCTCTTGAAAATGTTTTGGCAACAAAGATAAGTCTAGCATATTCTTATGTCATGTTATTAAAACCAAGCTATACAGCATGATGACTGAGGAACCAGCAGCAACGTAACTATCACAGCATGGATTGAACAAGCCAGCTTGAAATCCTTGTGTAAATACTTGGCAGCTGGTGCCCAAACTACTCTAGCTACACTGCCAGCTCGAGAGTTCAGTGTATAACCATTCTTGGTTTATACAGAACTGGTTAACAATGTTTTTCTCTCGAAAAATTATGTCACTGGTCACAGTCACTCTGGCTAGGACAGAAGGAATCTTTAACCATTATTGTCTGATTTCACCAGCCCTTGCAAGCTGAACAGAAACCTGAGCTGGTCCACACTGTAAAGCTGTGTAATACAGACGTAATTAAAGAGACAACAGTTGAAGCCCCAGAAAGATTAGAACACGAAAGGACTTCAGTCAGCCTCCTCACCATTGCAGCACTTAGAAGAGGGGATAACAAAGCAGACAGGTAAGTTGTTAGTTGAAGATCCAATGCAAAAAGTCAGTGTTAACACACTGTTGAGAAGACTGGCATCTGGAGGAAAACAGGGGATCCAAACACTTGAGACAGTCACTCACAAGGAAGAGTTCTCTAACAAGCTCATACTATTTTATGTGGTATCTTCCTGTCTACTACCCTTAATCTAATGCCAGTAGATAGACAATGGGAGCTGGTAGGCCAAGTTTCTCTTTCCAAGTGTGAGAGCAGGCATGGGAGTGTCCATGGGATGGCTGCTGGAAATGGGAGCCCCACTCCTGCCCTTTTCTTCTCTGCACTCAGCTGCACAGCTTCCTCCCACCTCGTTCACTGGCTGTTTTGTTTAGGCACGGCACTTGTCCTAGGGTGATCACTGTCCACATCTGCAAAATGGGAATAATGCACCCGTTTTTGAAAAATGCATCGAGAATTACCAATGTGAACCTCAGAACAGAAGTGGAAATTACTGTCACACAGTTTTACATGCTTCTACTTGCTTCGTGACAGTGTCCCATGATTGCTTCATAAATTGCTAATTCTGAGTTACTAAGAATAATAGTTATATTCCTGTTTGCATTGAATAGATACATACCAAGGCTTTCATGCCTGGTGTCCTTGCTACTTCTTACAAAGACATTTCTCAATTATATACAGAAATAATGAGATAGAAAAATGTTAAAAGGATTGCCTGAAAGCTGCAGATCACTTCAGGCAATAATTATTTATCTGCCCACCGTTTTATCTTAGTATATTTTATTCTCTCTCAGTTTATATACAACAACAAATTACTTAGCAGAGTCAAAACTGCTTGTTTTAAACTTATAATCCTCTCTTTTGACCTGCACACAAGCAAGCTGCATAGTATATGACATATGCACGTGCTATGCTTGGTAATCTTCTGGTGTTAATTTATTTATATGCATCTGGTTGCTTTCCTAATAGAATAGAGCAGTCTTCCCTCACTAATGAAAGCGATAATGGGAAAATTGTTTGAGGTGTTATAATGAAAGCAAATATATCATGACGTGTCTTTAGCAGAGTGGGTTAAGCATGAGTACCTTGTGTGCTGTTTCTCTCACCTGTACAGTCCAAATTTTGCACTAACAATTAATTAACATTTTACAGAGTCAACATTAACTAAATATCCTTGACATATTCCCCAAGAGAGGATAATGTCATTAACCTCTGTTACAGATGAAGAAACAACATTGGATTAGCATGGTAACTCCATTGACTTCTGTGGAGTTATTTCAGATTTGCACCAGTAGAAATAAAACTAACATTAGTACTCAAAAAATAAGTAATTTGCTCATGGTTATCTAGTCACAAAACTGCATACTCAGGATGAGAAACTGAAGACACCCACATTTCCTTTGCTATTATATAAGACTTTCTCCTGAAACAGCATCTATGAACCTTTATCTAGGATGTTTAAAAAAACCCACACCATCACAGAATCTTACATTCTTCTCCTACTTGTGTCTAGAAATAATTGTTGTGTCTAGAAAGGTCTGCGTCCTACGTAAATAAATGAACAACAATAAATTTTTTTATTCCCTTCTACTTACCCAAAAACGTAAGCATTTTTTCTGGGTAAATTTAACAGCAGAAAAGAATAATGGGCTTCCAAAGGCTGCCAATGAGCAAAGAATGTAAGTTAAACGTCTTCCTATATGCAAATACTTCATTGTATTTTGGGGAGGTTCTTATTTTTTCTCTCTCTTCCTTTTTTTTTTTTAATTGAAGGAACAATGGGACATCAGTTATTTCAATATACTTATGAATACCCAGAATTCACATTCTGCTTACAGTTATCCTAGAGTCCTAGTGGTGCCTGTAGCATTTGAGGTCTGGAGTAACATGGGAGTCAGCTGACTTCTCTAGACAGAATAGTCTGCAGAATTTAGGAGTCTACACTATTCCTGATAAAATAGAAAATACTTTTGCAACACAGTGTGTTCACTCCCAAGTAAGTGGTGGCAACAGCATTATTTCTGAAGCAGTATAACTTGAAAACACTTACAAATACAACCTTCATGTCTCCTAGTTAAATTAGTTCTAATGTATCCATTATAAAAATAGTTAGCTCTCATTTATAATAGACTTGCTGCAAGTCTGGGAACTAAAGCTGAAATTCAGCCTTACACAGAGGATCACTGTCAAGCTTCATGCATACACCCCATTCACAATGTTAAAGTCCCACTCATCAATCTCCTTGCTCAGGTTGGCCCTTATGCACTGGCCAGCATCCCCTCATCATGTCCGAGTGGTACCCTAAACATTCAAATTCTTCTTGAAATCAGGTTAGAAGGTAACTAATTAAATTTTGAGTATTCCAGATGAAATAGTATCAGATCTGCAAACTCAAAAACTGCTTTCTGGGTCAGAAACCAAGATGGAGGCTAAATTTCATGATCCAGTTCAGTGATACCACTGACACTACACAAATGCAAATTGTTATAGAGTCTGGTCTGCTGAAATTAAAACTGATATGCCAATGGGGTTTTATATTCTTCTGAAAATTTAAAATCTGAAAATCTCAATAGGAAATAAAATATTTATTTCTTCCAAAACTGTTTTTTCACATGGAATTTCTTCCAAAGGTAAGAGAATATCAATTATGTAAAAGTCTTTGCAAGACCAACTTTGAGGCAAAAAATTAAATCCATTCAGATGTTAGCAGAACCCCAGAGACCATGGTCCATTTCCAAAAATTTGCAGAGATAAGACTCTGAGGTTGAGAAAACTGTACTAATCTCAAAACTTAAAGGCAGCATTTAAAAAAGTATGGAGATGCCTCAGAGATGCCTCTTTCATAATACAGTTTATCAGCAGATGTGATTTTTATCTGTCTCACATGGCAGCACTTGAAAGCATGAGAGATGCTGGCAAGTCTAAGATTTTGTGCAGAAAACTTTCCCTTTTTAAACAGTAAAAACAACCTTCCTGTACAATGAATTTCTTGGTTCATGAGCTGTATTATCAAATAACCACGGAAGTGAATTCTATTTCATTGGCTGATGTTTGCTTATTCAGGGTAAAGGCATATCCCCTTCTATTTTTTATTAATTGCACTAGTAAAACACAATGGGGGCTAGATGCTAAAAGCAGAGATATGGATAATGAGATACATTCTTTCTAGGGAAAATCTATGATTTACATTTGTAGTCTTGTGGGGGTTGGGAGGGGATGTGCCCCCATCCCACTTTGTCCCTTCTCTGCCTTCTCTCTCAGACTGCTCACAGACACAGGGTGAGAGACTGTTCTTTTTCACTATCAATATATCACCAGATCTGCAGCATGAATAACTTACCTTGGGGTTACATTCACTCACACTTAAAGCACTCAGCCTCCTCTTAAACTTGCTTCCTAGCAGAGGCTTGTCTTAATATAAAATGGCAAATCAATTAGGGATATGGCAAGATCAGGCCCATGCTTAACCAATGAATAGGTCTTTGATTCCTTCAGAATTGCACACTCTTAGCTGTCCTTGTAGCTTTGAAAAGCACAGACCAGGAACAGAGGAAAATACTTGCTGCCAAGTTGAGCTTACTCACAGGATTTACCTTACCAGTTCCTTACAAAACAAAATGTAAAGTGCTGTAAGACAGTAGTTTGCACAAGTACCACAGCAGTGGCCAAATGAATGTGCACATCTGCAAACGTGGTCCCAACCTCCTATACCTCACCATTTGTACAGAAATTATTTTAAGAAAAGATGAGAGCTTGAAACAGCTGTAGGATAAAGTAACTCTCCTAATCGAGAAACAAGAATTTTCACATATCAACTCTCCTTCAGAGAGTCTCGTGGCTGCTGTTCTCTTCCCTAGACTTTCTTTTTGGACTTGGACAGAACAAATAAGAACTGCTCCAACTCCTTCTGTAGTCAATGGGAACAATTCAGGTTGACTTCAGTCAGATTGGTTCAGGCCCTTACTCTCCCAGAAAGTACTTTCATTTGAACAAGTAACAAACGTTGATATTACTAGGGAAAAGAAGGATGACATCAATCTATTTCCAAACAAAACAGATTTACAGGCCAGTTGGAATTACAGTACACTTATTTTCTTTAAAGTTAATGAGTGGCATGATCCAATAATAATTGTATCTTACTCTTTTCATAAAGCTCTTAAGATATTTCATAATCAATTAACAGCTCAAGCACGTCATCATTACAGAACATTTTGCAATAAACCATCAGGAATTAATGTAGAGTGAGCTTTCCATCATCACTAAACAAACTGCTACACGGCTAGGATCCGTGCCAAGCAGGCTTTGAATTTTTTAATGAAGACTATACGTTCCCTGCAAGCATAGGATGAATCCCTGCACCAGGAACTTTCTATTTGCCTCCTCCCCACCACCTGCCAATTTTTTTATGTTTAGCCATTTCTCTCTACTTTGATGAGATTAATCAAATCCAAAGTTTCTGTGCTGCATTACCTTCCATTCAGATATTTAGAACAAGAGGGATCCCAGTAAATGCAGTATGGAGTAGTTATACTCCTGGATTGAAAATCAGTCCCTAGAATGACTTCATGTATTTCCAAATTATTTCTTAACAGATCTCTGAGTAAGACTCCCAAATAAACTTTTGCTGCCACTTCTTAAGTTTTGCTTTTTCCTCCTGTTTTTTCCAGTTAATAATTCGGGACATATCCCTACGTCCTCAAACACAGTGAAGAGAGAGACAGCACTTATATTTTTCCAAGCTGTTGTGAGACATAGCAATTAAGTGCCTGGCCCCCACAGTTATTTTAGGGCAGCCGTAATGCAATCAGGCTCCTCATTTTCCAGAGATGATGTCTTGGTCTAAAACTCAAGCTTGCACCTAAACAGCTCCCTCTCCTGGCAATAGCAGGCTATTCCTTCCTCACCTATGCTACTTGTGCCTTTCCACACTAATCTGCCCAGCAACAGTTTGTCCCTTCCCTTCCTGTCTGCAGCAACAGCCTGATATAAACATCGTGCTCTGAGATCAACTGCAGGAACTTACGGTATGATTTACAAGGGAAAAAAAAGCTGCTTCTTTATAGATTCGACTCTTTTAGATGTCTGACTTTTCGCCCCTTCACTGACAGCAGGACACAGGATGTAACTTCTAAGCCATTTGAGTGAGACATTGTTTTACAGAGACAGCACACAGTCTGTGATTAATCTTTTGCATGAGGGACATGGCAATTTCCCCACTGTTATGCAAGACAATATGGTTTGATTGCTTCTGCCTCCTGTCAAGTCTCCAACTGGAAGTGTAATATGAAATGAAGTGCAGCAAAACAGGTAAGAATGTGCTGAGGTAGTTAAAACAATATTGGAGTAATTAAGGATTTGTATCTGTACTGGAAACAAATGAGTCCTCTGTTTGGATGATTTGATTAATGCTGCAAGGATTGCAAGGCTACTGATGACATACTCCCTACAACAAAGTAGAAGATGTGAGAGTCCAACAGTTGTCCCAAATAGAAGATGCAAGATTTGAAGAGCTGTACCAACTGGAGGATGAGAGATATCAAGAGCTGTCCAAATGTGTAGGTAAGAGATACCAAGAGCTGCTCTAATGGGGAGATGTGAGAATCCAAGAACTATCCCAATGGGAAGTCAAAAGAGACCCGGCATTGCTCCAAGGGGAATATGAGATGAGCTGTCCCAATGGGAAGATGAAGTCAGCTCCAACATCTGGGGCAACGCCTTGGGCCTGGTAGACAGTGAGGACTCGCACAGTGGTTCCCAGGAGGAGCCAAGCAAGCCCCAGTTGCACAAGCAACACATTCACAATGTGCCTCCCCACCCCCATGCCCAGCAATGTGGATGGATGTGGCACTTGAGGATGTGGTTTAGGTGTGATTATGGTGGTGCTGGGTTGGTGGTGGGACTAGGTGATCTTGAAGGTCTCTTCCAACCTCGACGATTCTGTGACTCTGATCACCCTAACCCAGGTGCAGCACCTTGCACTTGGCCTTGTTAAACCTTGTGAGGTTCTCATGGTGCCACTTCTCAGGTTTGTCCAGGTGCTTCTGGATGTCCCCATCCTTCTGGTGTGTCACCTGCCCTGCTCAGCTTCCTGTCACCTGCAAACGTTGTGATGGTGTGCTCGATCTCACTGTCCATATCATTGATAAGGACATTAAAGAGCCCCAAAGCAGAACCCTGAGGGACGTGACTTGTCACCAGCCTCCACCTGGACATGAAGACACAGAGCCCAACATTCTGTCTGCATCCATCTGGCCAATTCCTCATCCACTGTATAGCCTAGCCCAGCCTTCAAATCCACAGCTCTCCAGTTTGGAGATCAGGATGTCACGTAGGACCATGTCGAAAGCCTCACAGGTGTCTGGGCAGACTAATATGCTAATAGGTATTGCATTGTTATTATGCATTTAGACCTGTGGCAAATGCAGCAACAACAAGAAAGAAGACTGAATACCAGTGTCAGAAAAATAATAGCAGCAACTGACTATATAAAACATGAAGAATTCCTTCTATGCACATAAAAAAAAAGCCAAGAGCTCATTGTTTCTCTGCACAAAAAAAGATTAGATGCTGCCTAGAAGAGCAGTGCTGAACCACGAACTGCTCTTATTTATACTGTATCATGCAGCCTCAAAAAAACCCCCGAAAACCTGCTCTGCTCCAGAATGCTCAGAATCCAAGCAATGGAGTGAAGCTTGCTGCTAGGCATCTGATCCATCACTCCTGTTCTTTTGCCGTCTGTAACCTTAGAGGGATTGATCCCCTCCTGTGTCCAGCTGCATTTTTTTTTTGCTCAAAAAGAGACATTAGTTCCTGGGTATTTAATTCTATATTTGCAAAGTAATGGTCCCTCTTTTTTAAAGAACAAACACAGTCTGTGTACCACATTAAGCTACACCCATAGCTGTGCAGTCTATGCAATGTATGTGGAAAAAGGAGAAAGGATGGAAGCATAGACTCCCATTGGCTTCCAATAACATGACAATGAAGGAAAAAAAATCTCCTTCAAAAAGATCAAGGAAAAATGAATGAAACAATTCTCTCCAAAAGATGTATTACTTCTCTTTCTTTTCCCTCCTTCTAATCATGCCTTGTCTTGTATGCAGCCATCATCTCTTTTTTCAAGGAGGGCAATACTCATGCAGTGTAGCCTTGCTCATACTGAGAATATTCTTGCTTTATCTCCTCAAGTGAATATGTCAATTGATCCCACACATCATGTGGAAACTGCTGTGCATGAGCCAACCCCAGCTTTCTGTGTTGTCAACTGAATGATGCACATTGCTGATAAGCTCGACGAAACTGGCCATTTCACAGTGGTGAGCTGCAGAGTGATCGAGCCGATGCAGAACTCCAGCAGCACGCTTTCCTAAAGAGCTACTGCTTCGCATTCCCCTCGCAACACAGCAAGTGTTAGGGCTGAGCTGCCCTCATTCCTTCTGCGTGAATGAAAACCAAACCACTGCAGCGATTATTGCTAAATAACTATTAGCACCAGGGGAAGGCATATTAATATCAGCCGTGCTCTTGTGACGACTGTACTGCTACGAAACTGCTTGAGATTAGGTTCAAGGCTAAGCTCTGCTGTGCCTGCTGGATGCTCCTGATAAATGTTTTACCTAACAGCTCACTGATAAGGATTTGACTTTGAATGCAGCCCAGAAGTGCCCCAGCTGCTTCTTTTGCTTTAGAGGTTTGAGCTTGTTTTCCCTTGGAAGTGCCATAATGTCAAAGTTATAGAGCCCTCTGAATGTCTGTCTCACCACCTTTGCTAAAGCTGTTGACTCTGTGTAAAATAATTGATATTCACAGAGACCTGAGAGAGTATGACTTGTAACTTAGTGATTATGGCACGCACTAGCAAGGGGATGGGGTCTCTTGTCTGTTCTCCAGGGAGTATATGAGCTTTAATTTAGTAAGTATGTTATTGAAAACTTAGGATGAATGCTAGGCAGGCAATGCACACTGTTAAATTTGTTCATAACACTACTCGAAGATGAACTGCTGTGGTAAAGGAGCATCTTTACCACTCACTTCTCTGATGTGGATCACAACTGGATCAACTGGATTCTGGTGCTTCTGAAGTGACTTCAGACTGTGATCAGTGCAACAGTTTGGGGTAATCCACATTTTTGGAAGATTCAAGTGCAACCATACAGCTGTAGTGCAGTGGAGCAATTTCCTCTATCTACAACTAAAGGGGAAGAACCAGGCAGCTCCACACTCCTTGGATGCACAAAGGGTTGTGCAATCATTTAAATCATCTTCTATTTCATTGCTGGGCAAGCTTCAGTAGGTCTCTAAGATGAAGTGAAACCTATTTCCAGTTGTTGGGGTATTTTTTTAATGATCTTGACACATAACACTTGGAAAAAATTATTAATACAATCATCAGACATTAGAAGAATATTCCCATTAATTTCAGAGGGTCACAGAAATTACTCCAATAGTCTTCACCGTTAAGAATCATTGATAAACTAGACTAGTCACACTTTTTAATATAAACAATTTCCAAATTTTATTTGGAAAGCACCCTTTCTACATAAGTGGGAAGTTTATGTGAAATGATCAATTTCAAAACAATTTCTATTAGGAAAGAGTAACAACCTTCCTCTTTCAGTATTCTCCAAATGAGACATGTTTACCTTCAATCCTGTATGCCATTTAATGATGAAGCTCTTATAAAAAATTAAATTGAAACAAAATACTTGGAGTAGAGTAAGGTAAAATATGGGAAGTCACCTAGAATTATTTTTTTACTTAAAAATTTAACAGAGACAATTTTATCCCACTAATCTCCCTGCCCATCAAAAAAGGAAAAGAATTTTTTGTCCCACTTGGAATAAGTGAAACTTCTGTCCCATTTGGAATAAAAAATGGTTATTTCAAGATTTTTACAGAAAAAAATATTTCCCAGCCAGCTCTACTAGATAGACTACTGTGTCTAAGAACTGTAAATACAGCTTGCAATCTTACATCTGTTTTTTGTTTACAGTGATGGTAAGATATCTGTCTAGGTAAGTCAAGTTTTCCATGACAACAGTGTGTACTTCTACATTTCTAGCTAGTGGTGGTTCTTGAAAACACAAGAATAAGAGAATACAGAAAGAGATCCTTGCAGAAAAAAAACCCACAAAAAAACAACAAGAATCTCAAAAGGCAGAATTAGGTAATGCACTGAGTAGCTGAGCATGTTCAAATAGATAATTGTATTAGTATTGACTCAGTGTAACCGTCTCTCTTTCATAAATGAATGCTTTGCATGACTGGTTTTCTGTGAGTATAAATGCATTGGATTTTTTCCTCTTATTGAATTTTATAGGAAAAAATCCCAGCTACATAGATGGAGGTGAAAAGAACTAATCCCTAATATTTTATATGAGAGGAAGTACGAAACATACATAGCAGTGAATCCAAATGTAACTAGAGATTATTTGAACTGCTAGGGTGCATAATTGTGTTTATCTCCACTGGAAAAAGATCCAAAGCCAGAATTTCAAATCTGAAGCCATCAGGAATGTACTATTTCAAATATCCCTGCCCCTGAGTGTGGGCTGCCACGTGAGTGCAGTTTCAAAACAGAATCTCATGCCCACCTCAGCTTGGTGAGATTGCTCCTGTTGTCCCTCATGCTGAGTAGCACCTCATGGTAGCATGGAAGTTAGTAGACTTAGTAGATAGACTTACTAGTTACTAGATAGAAAGAGTATCTCCCCCCTTCACTTCTCACAACACTGAAAAAAAGCCCCAGAAGTGTAGTATTTATCTTTGCATTATAAGTATAGAACCTGGAGGGGAAAAAAGGAAAGTTATGAACTTGGCCTCTGGGATCCACAGGACTGAATTATTAAGAATGTCCACAGATACAATATTAGATATTATATCCAGAGATAGAATGTAGAGAAAGGCTTTGGAATTGAGCCCAGAAAGAACTGCTTATACAAGACAGTTCCTTATGCTTCTCCTAAAAATCTCCAAGTCTGATATTAATAAATAAAAAGGTTTGGGGGCTGGAATTTAACTTGCATGGTTTTATGAGGAACAGGTCTTTACTGCCTAGTTCAATTTGCATCGCAATATAACCCTGACACTCTGCACAAGCTTTCAAGAAATGTGGTAGTTGGGAAGGTTTTTACAGTCAAGTTACAAACTTCTTTTCAGTGGCAGGTAAACAGGAACCAAACATCCTCTTTTCATCATGTTATGTACGAAAATGTTTTATAATGACATCATTAGTGATATTACTGGACCCAGCTGATCTACAGCCAGACTCTACCCCTCTCTGCCACTCAACTGTAAGCATAAACCCCCAGCCCTTCCCTTCTGATATAAACACATACATCATGGTCCGAGCCTGACTGATCTCTCTTCCTAGGCCCAAAGATGGCTCATGAATAAGACATTCCACGAGACAGTCCAAAATCTTCACCCTCTCTAGCCACCAGCCTGTGCTATCCAGTGTCTCACTTCTGATGGTTTTGGTGGAGGAAAAGATAAATAAAGGTAGAGTCCAGTTTTGCCCATGCAAATGAGGGGCAAGGAAGAGAAAACTTCCTAATCACTTCAGAAAATCACCTGACGCACTGAGATATGACATTTAATTAGAGGCATTGGTCTGTTACTGCAAGTGGTAGGAGCAAAGCAAGGACTATGGACACAATTCTGCTCACTACGCCATGATCCACAAAGAAAGGAAATGCCTCACGGGTTCCTGGTTCCTGAGGCCAAAAGGAACTGCAGTGTCTCCAGCCCATAACCTCAGAAGAGGGGCTGTAAATTTCTACCAGATGATTTAAGCATATTTTGTAAAAAAGATAGGAACTCCTACTTTAAAAAAAGCTAAGTTACAATGACCTACCACTTCCTTGTTAAAGCACCCTACTGTTTCATTATTCTCACAGATTGCATTTTATTTCAAGGTTGAAGCTACTTCCCTCTGCTTTTGCAATGTCATCAAATGTGAAGGCCCATCACAAAGAATTACAGTGACATCTATGTCAAAAAAGCAGAGGACCCGTCTTTCTGGAAAACATGCTAAGCACAAAGCCAGATAATGCTGCCATCTGATTTTCTAATGATACCTGGACATATCCACACTTCCTTTAATTATATTATTTTACTTCCCCAGTCATTGCAAGGTGATCATCAGGGAAGCAAGAGGAAGCAGAAGCCTCTGTTATGTACCAGAAAGAATAAAGGACATGCTGTAACCAGTACCTGTGTGCCAAATACTACTGAATCTTTCAACAGATCATTGAGCGGTCAACAGCTCTGGTCTGGAAACAGGTTGATTGTTTAAAGGAAAGTCCACAACTGTCTTTGGTCTTTTGGATATCTGGCTCCTATGATTTTGGAAAAATTTAAAATGCTCACAGCATTAGTACATTTACAAGCTTTTTACACCTAAGTTCCTCCAAAACATTTTGTCCTCTAACATCAACAGCAACAGAAGAATTTGATGGCTGGTGTGAGAATCTTAAAGGAAGTGACAGCAAGTGTTTGCTGGTTAAGTATATTTTTATGTCAAGAAGAAAAAATAGAAAATGTCAAGCTATATCTAAAAGTAACTACAAGCATGTAAGCTAATAGAATTAATTTGCACTTCATTCTTTAAAGGTCTTGGCTCTTCCTGTAGATAGTCAACTTCCTTCAATTCCTAAAAGATCAATAAGAGTTGAAAGCATTTAGAACTTCTAGAAAGTTGCTCAGCGCTACACCACAGTGTTTATAGTGCAGAGTTTGAAAGTCTGACTGGTATGACAGGTTCTTCAGAGAGAAAGACATCCTGAAACAAAGATCTTTTCTCAAGTGTATGTCTTCAGGGATTCACCATAAATCACGTAACTGTTAACATATTCAGGTTGATTGAATGTGAGAATGCTATATGCAGACATCAACTTTCCAAATGGCTGTGATTTAGAGAGCTGCAGGTGTTGCTTTTGTAAATTTCATATGGTTCAGTGCCAAAAGAGGACACAGTGTGAAAAATTACAAGCAGATCTACTAAAGCATTTTTTTTGATAGTCTGTACTGAAGAAAGCTTTGTCAACATTTGTGACTTATCTTTCCACTTCCGTAAAATGTACTAGATGAAACTGTCTAATCTGACTCTTAGCCACAATATTTAGCTACCTGAAAGATAAAGTATAATGAGACACTATACATTTCTCCTTTTTCAGTCTTTCTCAGTTTTGGAACTGTGAGCCTTTGAAAGCAGATGACATACTCAATTATTATCAAGCAAGTTTTTTATCTGTCATTTGATCGCTTGTGACACTGGATGAAATGTAGAAAGACTAAACTGGCACTACAGAATTAGCCTGCAAAATACGATAGTTACTCTAGTGTATCCAACATACAAAATGTCAATTATCTGCCAGGAGTTTCTGAATAATATTTTTATATTTTTCAGGTAATATGAGGCAAAGTTCACATTTCTATAAAGTCTTCCAGAATGTTATATATCATGTCCTGCTGAAAAAGGAATTTTGAAGTCCAAGAGTTCTGCTGTGATCTAGAGTACCAGGGAAAAAGGATACTGTCTTAATGTGTTTTAGTCTTAGTTTCAAATTCCTAGTTAACAGCAGCAGATGAATCCAGTCTTTTGTTTTCTATCAAAACTCACATCTTCTTCTAACAGTTATTTTAGGCTCTACACTGAGCAAACTGTTGTTACTATGAAACTGCTATCCAGAGTTCAGAAAAAAAAGAATTCTGCAGGATGGTGACAGTACAAACCAACTTTTTTTACCTTGACTATATGGCAGGGCTTTCTGTTTGAAGGGGTTTTCTGATGGTTTGTCAAGTCAGAAGAAAGTACTGTGATCATTTCCTCTGGCTTTCTGTATATACAGAGGTCACCACAATTTCTGGGCCTAAATCAGGAAAGCATCCTGTCTCAATTTAGACAATATTAGTATTGACAATTTTTAAGTCATATCAGATGTGTATTACTCTTGTTTATTTGCTTGCATGTTTTTAATCTCAGTGTGAAAATGTTGAGCTTTACCTTTAGTTAAACAGTCTGTTCCTAAGATCTTGTTCCCTGTACAGTTACTTCCAGTTCACAGCTGATGCCCTCCTTAAAGCATCTCTTTCATACACTTATTCTGCCACAATTAGATGGAACTCCAAATCTTCCCTGCAGAAGAAAAAGAAGTCCCTGGGACCATTCAGTGAGTGACATCTATCATGAAGCCATCTCTGAGAACACAGATTAAGAGACAAGTGGATTTCTCATTTTTCCAAGACTACGAAATTACTTTCAGACAGTAATAACTAATCATCACTTGTGTTCTGAAGTAGCTGCTGAGCTAGAAAAAAGGCATTCATTATCCATCACCTCAGGTACCATTGTTACCAGGACATAAAAATTTCTGAGCCTTATCTTTCAGTACTGAAATTACTCAAAATTTGTCTTTGACTTCACTGGCAACAGAGAAGTCTCGTAAGATGGAATTCATCTCACTCCACTTCAAATATCTAAATGTGATCTACTTTTCATGTACTTTTTATAGTCAGTAAAAGATAAATAGGCACTTCTGTGGCACATCTGTCCCACCCAAAGCTTGACAGATCATCTAGTCTGTACATGAGATTTCCATGTTAAATCTATTTAACATGAGAAAAAGAAGACTCTGATGGTGAGATTTAGGGTAGGTCCCACAGAAGTATGGCATGATCAGAAAACAAGGAGAACAGGCTCCAGAGTAAATCTGAAGAAAGTGTAGAACCAAAAAGAAATCAAAGAAAAATAGAGGAGTTCTTGAGAGGCAAAGACACCAGCAAAACTCACAGGTGCAACTGCACAGAGGTGGAAAGTATCTGCAGTAAGAGTGCTGTGGCTCTGGCACACATTTGAGAAAAAGAAGTCCGGAACTGCTGGAGTCTGTGAAAATCACAAATCCAAAGAGTCTTGGCAAGCAATGTTTGTTTCTTTCTACCAGGAAATATTTTGCCAATTGCAAAAGATATAACCTGGAAGGTTTTGCCTTCCAAGTTCTCACAGAATAAAAAAATTCTTAAGGGAAAGGGCATAGTAATGTATACAAATATGCACCCATTCAATTATGTTTTGTATTTGAACTTCTAACGACCATCACAGTTACTGCACTTCAATTACACTTTGTGTGTGTTTCTTTTTGTTCTCTCCATACATACACATACGTAAAACCATATGTATTTATTAGAAGACTAAGCTGCTACTGTCACAGAAGTAGAATTTAACAAAAGGAAAAGATACTGAATCTGGTAATAGCATTCTCCCTCCTTTTACACTACTGCATAAAAAAATAAAGTCTATAAATTCTGAGCAGGCTTAGGGGGAGATTACTGCACACAGACAGCTCAACCTCAAAAGATTTTTTTTCCTAGATTAAAAATATATAATAAAGATCATAATATAATCCTGACAGCAAATTTTTACAACTAGATCCAAAGGACATACAAGTTTAATAAAGAACAGTCCAATTTCTTAAAATGTGAACCAAACCTTTTACTGAGGTGTACTGCGGACTCCACTGCTGCAATCAATACTCCAAAGAGCCCTATTTTTCTTGGACAAGAAACATACATATATCTGACATTTGAGGAAGCCAGGTGAATAAATCAATAGCTCAACAAAAATGCACTTAATCATATCTATTCTGGACAGATGCAGATTGGAAAATCCTATATTGGCCCACGAATTGCCTTCTGCTTAAAGCTTAGAAATGAATTGGTGTTTCCTAAATGGCAGCATCCTGTTGCTGAGCATCGCTGAAGCTGGAGTGATCAGTAGCAATCAACTGTGTGCCAGCCAGCATTAGACAGATCTGTTGCTCAAACTTAAGTTCAGGGATAATTTGTTCTTGGAGTATTTCAGCATACATACATAACTTAATAGCCAACAAATCACATGCTTTATAAGTTTAGCAGCTTTACTGGAATATGTGGCAAAGATTCACACATTCACTTTAACCTTAAAACTACTTGGCTGCATTTTCTTACCTAGAGTCAGCCCAAGAAGGAATTTAATACATACACATAATTTATCTTTCCTTAATGGTGTGAAGCGGTGACCATTATTGGACGTTTCTCATGGTGCTGCAAGTGATCATTAAACATACACAATAGATCTACTAAATGATAGCTCTAATGCCAAAATTTTCTGCCTTCAGAGGTACATTTATGCATGGAATGGCTACTATGCTTAAAGGTGCTCCTTTACTTGACATTACTTCATAAAGCCCTTTGAGATAACCACAGTGCAAGAGATGCTTTAGAAAAACACAATTTTATTTCTTCTCTGCTTTAGCCCTAAGCGGTTCGGCATTATTTGAACATCAGGAACAGCAGTTCTTTACGACTTCAAAGTCAGGTTCTAACCTTAAACTGGCTGTGCACATCGAGATTAAAAATTTGCTCAGCACTGAAAGAAATGGGTGTTTTCAGCAGAAAGAAGAGCAATAGGAGGTAACAACAAGACAGTCTAGTATCACTCAATTAGAAGGTATATTAAGGTTACGCTACGGTGCCTGTCATGAGCATTCTCACAGGAAACACTTTGAGGAAAGACGAAACCACTAAGCTTGCAAAGAGTTTTGTAGGTGTTATTAACCCGGAAGGGTGAGATCCCTCGCAGCTGACCTTTCCAGTGAAAACCTGTGTGTCAGGCACTCTGCAACCACGAAGCCCGAGTAATGTCTTTTATTTTCAAACCGTGTAATCCTGAAGAAAATGAAGAAGAAATGAAATGAAGAAGAAAATGCAAATAAATGCCTGAGGTCTTCCATTTTCTACCAGTTCCCTACCAGTTACAGTGACTGCCTGTCTCAGGAACAGGGTGGGATGTTCAAGCGGAGTGTCTCTGTGGTGGAGCCAGCCTAGGTGATGGCACTGGGCAGCAGCTGCGGGTGTTCTGGGCTCCTGCTGGTGCCGAGTGACAGCAGTTCAGGCGGGACTGGGCAGGGCTGCTCGGCCAAGGCAGTGCCCCCGCGCTCCTCAGCCCGGCCCTGCTCGGGGAGCACCGGGAGCTCTCCGCGTTCATTTCAGGCCCCTTATCCACAGAGTTCGCCCACCTCGACAGGGCTCCCATCCCGCGGGGGGACACCCCTGTGTCTCCGACCTCGCCCTGCCGTGTCACTCTGCTCTTTGCGCTCCCTGTGCCCGCTGAGCGCTGTCCCCACACGCCCGCAGCGTGAGGGCCCCTCAGGGGCCGGGGGGCTCACACACCGCCACCCGAGGGGCCTCGGGGACCAGCACCCGCACAGCTCCGCCCTTTGTCCCTGTGCCCCTTTATCGCTGTGCCCCTTTATCGCTGTGCCCCTTTATCCTGCCCCTTTATCGCTGTGCCCCTTTATCCTGCCCGGTTATCGCTGTCCCCCTTTATCCTGCCCGGTTATCCCTGTGCCCCTTTATCTTGCCCGGTTATCGCTGTCCCCCTTTATCGCTCTCCCTTTATCCCTGCCCCGTCACCGCTGTCCCCCTTTATCCCTGCTCGGTTACCGCTGTCCCCCTTTACCGCTGTCCCCCTTTACCCCGTCCCCCCTTTACCCCGCTGTCCCCGCTGTCCCCGCTGTCCCCGGCAGGCCGTGCGGCAGAGGGCGCCCCGCGTTCCGCACAGCGGGGCCGGGAGGGGCCTCCGGCGCGGCCGGGGCGGGACGGAGCGGAGCGGGGGAGGAGGGAGGGAAGGAGGAGGAGGAGGAGGAGGGAGGGCTGGAGCTGCCACGTCCTCGGCGCCGAGCGGCGGGCGCGCCTCAGCCCCACGTGTGGCGGCGGAGCGGGGAAGTTGCGGGCGGGCGGCGGACTCTGTCCCTGTTCCTGCCCCTGTCCCTGTTCCTGCCCCTGTCCCGCCGCTGCCTCGGCCCGGCCCGGCCCTCGGGAGAGCGCGGACCCCACGTAAGGGCTCGTGTCCCGGGAGGGAGCGGGGGGGGTGCCGGGGCAGCGGGCCGCGCTCCCGGCCGGGACAGCTTCCAGCGGTGTGGGCTCCGTGCCGGCATTGAGGCGGGCTCGGCAGGAAAGTTTGGGCAGGGCGGAGGGCAGGGAGACGGGGAAGGAGGGAAGGAGGGATCGGGGTGCGGCTCGCAGCCCCCGGGCACCGCCGAGGGCAGCGGGGCACGGAGCTGCTGCAGGGGGATCGCGGCTCACTTTCGGGGCTGGGGCGGCTTCGCCTCTTCTAGTTATTTGTTTGTTAACCTTCTTCATTTCGGTTCCCGGTCGCGAGTGCAGTTGTGCCGGGAAAAGACCGTATACTGTGTTTAAGCAGCCTGTTGGGGGTGGAAACACCCAACCCACAAACCCCAACATCTTAGGACGGCATCAAAAGCTGAGCCGGGGACGAACCAAAACAGCCAGTTGTGAGCGCAGAAAGGCGGGGTGTGTGTCTCCCTTCGAGCGCCGTCCGTGCCTCCGTCGGAGCGCCGTCTGTCCCTGCCCGGAGCTGAGCCGAGCCCGGCGCCCACTTTCGTGGCTCTCCTTGTTCTTGGCTGCCTTTAAAAGACAAACCGCGTGTTCTGCAGTGCTCCTAAACCGGTTGTGGTTCACGGATTTCTCCCCATCGTCTCTGGAGCTGGAAGTGGTGTCGTGCCAGCGAGGGTTGCGTGCCCTGCCCGAGGTCCGTGCCGTGTGCCTGCCGGGCTGTCCGTACCGCCCCTCCTGGGGCTGCTCCCCGCGTTGCAAACACGACTGACGCTTATTTTTAGCTTTGCTTAGAATTTACTCCTTCAAACGAACTAGAAGGCTTACAGGAATTCCCTGATGCCCTGTTTAAAAAAAAAAAAAAAAAAGAAAAAAAAAAGTGAAATTAGTTTCTCGTTAGTACATTTTTAATAACTTTTTGCTCTCCTTCTCTCTCTTAATTGCCTTTTACTGGCCTATTTATAACACACAGGCCTCCTAAATTGAAGCTAAGAAGAAAACTGATTTTAGATTGTTCTGAGCCGTTGTTGATTTCAGTGATCTGTGACAGATAAATGAACGCCTTGCCACAGCAATTTCAGCCCCTAGTTTCCCTCATGCTTTGTGGGAGACGAGAAGGGGCATCTACTGACAGGTATTTTGGGTGCAGCTGACAAATAACCCCCAGTATTTTGGGGGAACTAGGAACTCCCCGTTTCTTTAGTGCGTTTTCCAGCGTGGGCTTGCACAGGTCTCTGTTTGGCTCTTGGAGAGGGTTTTGGCAGAGCTGTTGGCTGCAAATGCAGGGTGGCACAGGACAGCATAGACAGCACTGGCAGATAAACAGAGATAAAGACAAGCCATTTGTAGAGCTGGGCATCTTCAGGTGCTGCCAGGGGGGACATTGGAAAGCTCTCCTGGGGAGTCCTGGGCACACATTACACCCCTTTGGGATATGCTTGGTGTTCACAGACTGATGAATCTGATTTGTATGGCATGTAAGATGTCTAGTAGTGGCTGCATGCCCACAGCTCCTGTTTGTGGAACAACATCAGAGCTTTGTAGCTACCCTAGAGCATCGGACATGGGTGGAAATTGGCCTGTGTGAGGTGACAACCCTCAGTCCTGCTCCCTAGGTGATCACTGGCTTGTTGCTGCTTGTTTGGATGTGTCTGTGTGCGTTAACAGCAAGAGAGTGGACTACATGCTTACTGATTGCTGCTATATCCATTTGCTAGCAAAATAATTTCAGTATTTTTAAAAAAGCTAATCATGTTTTCCCATGCATTAAATGAACAGGGAAATGCTTTTGCATATATATAATATATATATATAATATATATGCTGATTAGGTGATATGACCTATGTTATTGAACGGTAAATAGACTGTATCTTTGACCATGGCAATGGAATGCAGTTTCCTTATTCATTTTTGTTACAAATTTTCCTCCCTCCATTGTCTTTCCCCCTTGCCTGCCACCTTGAAGCTCAACAGGGCTTGTCAGGGTGGTGGTGTCCCACCAAGAAGCAGTGATGAAGAGAAGCTGAAGGGATTTCTCCGTAAAGAGTCACAGGAATCCAGATTCATCAGGCAGCATTGCTGTCATGGGGACTGCACTCAGAGGGATACATTGATCTTTTACAGTGGTGTTGGGGTTTGAGGGAACTGACCACTAATTCTCTCTGCTGAATTGGGCTGGGTTTTGCTTTTACTGCTACAGCAGTGCTCCAGATACTCCTGAGGCCATCTGAGCTCTTGAAGAATGGATCTGGCACATCTTGGTTCAGCTACTTTGGTCCAGGTGCTCCAGAATAAAATAGTCTTTGTCTTCATACTAATCTCTCCATCATGCACTGAAGGAAGTATCTATGGGTGGATTAATGTCTTATGGGTGGATTGTTGTGCATGACGTGCAGTAGCAATTTGTGTTGCATGCCAGTATGGATTTATCTAGTTTTTGACTGATTATGGAAATCCTGTCATGCTTGGAGAAATGCAAAGAGATCTTGACTGTTGTTTTCTCTGGAGAGCCCCCTGGGCTGGTTGCTGTACAGGGACACCAGAGCAATGGCAGGGCTTTAAGACCACCAGTTCTGTAATCAGGTGAGATTGTTTTTTACAGGGTGAGAGATCCTGAGAGGTCTCTGTGATTGTATTTTATGTTGCTCTCTTTTTGTTTTGTTTTTGGTTGTGTGTTTTTTTTTGTTTGTTTTTTTTTTTTTTTTATTTTTTAATTATAGCAGTAACAGCATAAGAGTAAGTGCTCCATAAACCTGAAAAGTTACCTTCCTTTCTGCTCATTATGGGAAAGAGTTATGTTGACAGATGTGGGCTCTGTGAGGATTTGCTGAGCTCTTAATCAGGTTTGTGGCTAATAGACCACACTAATGTGGAAGGGCATCTCTTTCAGTATATAAAGGTCTTAACTGCTCGACACCTTACAGAAATGTGCTGTTAAAATGCTGTAATTGTCTTAGCAGTAGTGACAAGCCATGAAGTTGTACATGTAAACCCCCCGCCTGTTTTGGGGTTTTTTTGTTGTTTTTTTTTTAAAATAAGACAGGTAGAGTTATTTTTACTTCTTAAGATAAACCCTAAAATAATTGCTGAAGGCAATAGGGGAATGAGGCTTTGTATATTGAGTGGGGTAAACAGCCAGAGATGAGGTATTTGTGAGCCCTTTAGGCACATCTGTATCTTGACTGTATGAGAATGTGTGTTAATATTCTCTTTGTTGTCTTTTGCCCTACCACTAGCTTAGTTTCAGGGTGGTTTTGTTTTGTTTTCTCATCCTTCTTTGTTTTTTGTCTTGTACACTGGTTTTAAGTGCAAAGAAGTTAGTCCCTTCTTGCTCTCTTAAACGTGAACTCTGTACTCTTGGATGTCAGTGTACCTAGAAGTTTCTGACCACTGTTGTCATTAGAAATCCTGTAGAATTTCTTGAAATGTAGGGCATGCCCCAATCAAATCATTCTGGTTTAAAGTTCTGAAAGTACAATTCTAAGTATATTAGCAACTTGACAGAGACTTTCTAGTCTATCAGTATGCTGGTCAAAACTTAATCTGCATAAAACAGTGTGTGGTGACAGGACTTTTCCTCTGCAGTTTCATGTGTGTGTACAAAACCTGTGTAATTAATGTATGCTATTTAAGTGTCTGATTCATTGATGGGACATACATTCTAGGTGTCAAAGGAGTTACATTGTGTGGTTTTGTGGTGACATTCTTTGGGGATAAAAAGCTTGTGACTGAAGTATCTACTTTGCCTTCCTCTTTGCTCATATACAGTATTAAAGGCACCAGCAACACAGGGACCTTAGTTCCATGTTAACCAAGGGTTCCATGGGAGATGTTGGTAAAAACAGAAACTGCAGCTGAGGTTGTAGATGAAACATGGAGGGTAAGTGATTTCTGACACTGACTTGCAGTATGCAAGACACTTGATTTTTGGGTTTCTCTTGAGTGGAGGTTGGTTGCAGTGCTACAGCACTTGTATCTTCCATAACAGCTGCAAGGGAAGGCTGCTTCCATGACAATAATACATTCTCTAATGGGCTTATAAAAATGAGACTATAATACAGAAAATCTGTGGAAGTGTCAGTCTTGAGGATTTTTTTTTCTTTAAATAGGTAGTAACAATAATGCTGGGCTTTTCTTAGTCCTCTACAGGCACCTATGGACCTGGAGGTAAAGGGACTTAGAAAAGGAATCTGATTGCCTGCAGAGTGGGTGGGTTCTGATCCACTCAGGTGGGTATTGACTTTCTGTGTTATGGCAGGGGGTCAGAGGAGACAAGTGTACAAGGTTTTTTGAAATGGCCAGATGTGTGGTAGCAGGAATGCTAAAACTCATTATTGGACTTATCAAAGCCTGTGAACTAGGCTGGAACGTGAACTCGTGACAGGTGCCCTAAGCCTTAATGGCAGCTTGTCTCTTATCTTATCCCTTTTATGATTTTTATTTTATCTAGTTTGGATTGCACGTTTTCCCTTAGACTTTTTCTCATGATACTTTTCTTTGCACTGCAGGTATCTGTCTTTTTCTTTCCTATTTACCCCCAGCTGTTCTTTGTCAATTTGTCTGATTTTTTAATTGCATTTTTCGCCTGTGCACTCCCCATGTTGTTTACATTTGCTCTTCCTTTATTCATCTTCTTATATTTTCTCCCTTTTAACTCTTATCCTTAGAGGAACCAGTTTTACTCTGGGAGACCAGCCCTTTCTTATTGATTGCCAGCTGCTTTTATTGAAACTAATTTGCATTCGCTGCTCTTATTGTGCTAGACAGAGGACTAGTGATTTTGAGTAAAGCTCTTTCCCAAAAGGCTTTGCTCAGAAATTGTCTCTGTATTTTACAAAAAGAGTGGAAAATAAAGAGCAGCATCAGTGCAAAAGCTGCTTCTGCCTAAACCAATGTGTTTGTGTCTGTGTCACAGGAAGAGTAGAAATGTGGCCTGCCTGCCCTGCTGCAGGCACAAATAACTTCTTCAGGCTGAAATGAGCTGGTGTGGTGAGTGAAGTGCAGAATGATGTGGCCTTGTATTTACTTACATGGGCACCCCTTAGACTCTGGCAGTAACAAATCCAATCCATTTTGATTGTGACTGCGTACTGCCTTGGTACTTTTCTTTATAAGCATTTATGTAGCTTTGGTTTTTTGTTTGTTTGTGGTTTTTTTCTTCATCGACAGGTCTGAACAAATTATGAAAAGTAAATATGTACTACAGTTAAAGAGTTGAAGAGCTGTGGTTGCATGATGGTAAACTTCAGGGGAAAAAAAGCTAGGTTAGAGGAGATGGCTGGGGGGACTTTAAGACTGGAAGTACCATCTGCTTTCAGACAGGCTCTTTTGATGAGTCTCTAATAAGGCTCCTTGAGCCTTATTACTTGCTAAGTATAAAACCCTTGTGTTTGGGTCATGTTGATTTTGGGCTTTGTATCATGCCAGAGCTATGGATAATCATGACTTGGATGTACCATACCTCAGGGTGTAAATCCCATCTCCTCAGACTGCTTTTAGTTTATAAATTGGTCTCACTGCTTTCTCACCCAATGTCAGTCTGGTTTTGTTTGACACCTTGGCTTTGTATATTTGGAAAGGAGTTCTCTGACTGTGGTACAGTGTTCAGTATCAGATATGGAGGGGAGGTGTGTTATCTAAATTTGTTATTAAAACTCACTGAAGTGTTTTGCCTCTCAAATGTTTATTCCTAGCATGGCTGCTTACTGGTAATTATGTGTCAATAGCATCCTTGCATCATGAAAGATCTTGTACTTGACTTTGACACCTAGCTAGAAGGATAACAAAAAAAAGGATACAGCCTTTAGTCATAAAAATGCATGCCTAAACACAGCTTAGGTATATGGCTGTCATGATACAAATAAGATGGAAGATCCCAGAACCTTTTATGAGGCATTACCTGGTGCCAGTATAAAATAGGCTCTGAGCTTGCAGTCATGCCACAGAAAGGCTCAGGAAATTCACCTCTGGTTGGTTATTTTTGCAAGTTTAGATCTGCTTAGAGACCAATACACTCACTGTGCTGGGTCTGGCTATTAACTCAGCCTTCACAATGCTGCCTACTTCGAATGGAAGAACATACAGTTACACTCTAGCACAGTTTAGGACAGAAACTGAAGGATCAACATGTGTCTGAAATGGCTTGAGAGGTTTAGGCCTTGATGCTGCACAGCATCAGAAAAACTCAAGTTTACTGAATTGATAATTGTTAAAGGAGAGGCTTGCGGTTATACTACTATAATCTATGAATTGTGTTTGAAGACTTGGAGTTACTTGGGATGAAGTACTTTAGCACAGATGAAAAGTCTGCATGTCAAGGTTTTGCCTTAATGTTAGGGTTTGATACCATTATTCAGAAGTCTTTATGCTGGTTCTTGCTGAATTATTATTTCAGTCTGCAGAGAAAGCAGTTTCCCTCCATTGTTTAAGTCCCACAGTTGTAAGAGAAATATTTAACAGTACAGGAAATGGTCTGTAAAAGTAAGATTTGATCTGAAATCTGATTGCCTGAACTATTGCTAAGTCTTTTACATTTCTAAAAGTTGAAGGTGACTTAGTTCTTTCTGTTGATAATTTATTTAGCATGTTAAACTCATTGTACAGCAATCTCCAACAAACACATTTTTGTTTTACTTTCAAACTGCATTATAAAGTGAGGAACAGAAACAAAAATATTTATATACAATCCCTTTACTGTTTTATTCCCCATGTCTTCCAGCTATAGCACTGCATTCCTGAGTGGCAGAAAATGAGACCTTTCTGTTCTGTATCCAAACAGAACAAAATGCAGAATCCAGCAGAAGGAGTAAGAATCCACTTGACTTTTCAAATCCTTGCCTTTGTTAATAACAGGATGGGTTATTACTATTGAATATGATGGGTTTCTTTAAAAAAGAAAGTTATTAAATTTTGCATGTGCTTAAGGGGATGAGTGAGGGGAGTTCCAAACACCCAAAGAAAGCTGTAGGAATAGATCTTTGGAGCAAATTAAGTAACAAGTAGAAATATTCAAGTTGGTCTGTATGTCTTAACATTGATTTCCTCCTGGACTAATTATGTCTCTCCCAACACAAACAGGGTATAGAGATACAATGGCTTGCAGTCTGACCTACACTGCCCACACTTTCAAATAATTAGATAGGAGTAGGATCTTATCTGTAAGCCTTCAAGCTTTATTTCAGTGCTGTGCTGAGTATAAAATGCAGTGCTGAGAGACTGGCCTTTTTTAGCATAGGCACAGCATTTGGAGATGGTTTGCAGCTGATCCCCTCTGAACAGGAGTGAGGGAGATTGGGTCTGCCAGTGGTGCACCACCCTGTCATATCCTATGAATGGTTCTGGTAAATCACAGCTGTTGACAGATGGCTTAGCTGTTTTTTCATGTTCCCTTTGGAACTAGGTGATCTTTAAGGTCCTTTCCAACCCAAACGATTTGGTGATTCTCTATATATGTTCCTGAGATGCCCAAAAGCCACTGTCCTCTGTGACTGAAAAACTTCAGAGGGGCTTGGGGAGGGCTGTTGTTTCTTTGGCGTGGGCTTTTTTTGAGGGTTGTTTTTTTGTTTGGTGCTTTGTTGGGGGCTTTTGCTATTTGTTTTTATGTATTTCAGGGGTTTTTTGTTCTTGATTGGTTTGGATGTTTTGGGTGTTTTAGAAGAAGGTACCTTTGCAGTTGGTGCTAAACTTTTAACTTCTGGATGTGTTTTGGCAAGGATTGTTTTTGGGTTTTTTTTCCAGTGCTTCTCGGAACAGTGAAAAGAACCCACTGGCCCCTAAAGCTTTCCTATTTAATGCACATCCTTGACCTTTTCAACCACTTTGTGCTTTTGGAAGGGTATAAACCTGGTTATTTTACATATCCCACGTTACTGAGCTAAATGAGAAATTTAGGGGTTTTGAGAGATAGGAGCTTTGATGATAAATGCAATTTTTCCCCCCCCCCGTATAACTTTATCTGTATTCTCTGTGCTGGGCACTCCTGAAGGAGAGATTCACTGTGAAGAGAGGTCTTCTGACAGTTTTGCCCTTAGCAACCCTTAGAAGCACAGGAGACGAAGAATTAAAGGAAAGAGCTGCAGTGTGCAAAGTCTGAAGAATTAACATCAGTTCCTCTTTCTTATAATGGAAGGAAAGAGTTGACTGGAGGAAGAAATCTTTCCTGTGGTACTGGTAGACAAGCACAGACAGTATTTGAGAGCCAGATAAGGCCTCGCAAGCAGCAGAAGTGTATTACACTGCAGAAACTTTCTGGGCTGTGATCAGTTTTCTAAAATACAGTTTAAGAAACAGTCAACAGAATATGTTTTCCAGGGATTGAAAAGCTTCCAGTTAGTGAATCCTATTCATCTGAATGTATCTGATAATCCCCATATAATGCAATTCAAAAGTATTCTAAAACTTAACCTTATTTTAATTAAAAAGAGGCATCATGGCAGAATACTACACATTATGTTTGTTGAACAGCATATACTGTGGATAAATGACTGAAAACTTTGCCAACATGACATTTATTTGCTGCTGTATTTTATGTCAAATTTTGTTTGTTGCTTCTTTTTTCTTCTTATGAAATGAGTACATATGAACCTTTTGCTGAATATTTCCATCCTGTGAACATTTTTACTCATTGTGTGAAATTAAATGATGCTGTGTTACCAAAGCAAAAATTAATCCATGTTGTAGGCATATATTGTAATGTCATCAGCATTATTTTTCTTGTAAGAATTACATTAGATACCAGAGGTCTGTTAAGCTTGAGGAGGGATATAGTTGCTTTCCAAAATAAATGCTATTTATGAAAGTTTATTTCAAGTTGTCTACAGGAGAGTGAACGTGCGAGGAACAGGGTATATAACATTTTCTTTGGAACATACCTTTGGTAAATATATTTTTAAAGGTTGGTAATCTGTTTCCTGCCAAGGAAACCAAGGAAGTCAAAGAAAAAAGGAGATTGTAGACATATCTGTTATTCAATGCTCTGTTGTTTCTCTGACTTCCATCTCCTGCACAGTTAGAAACTGCAGGAAAGGGATATGTGACTTGTGTTGAAAACTTTCAGGTTTCCTGTTTCTCTGAGCAAGCAGGTTTCTGGCTGAGCAATTTAACTTTTACTGCTGGGCCATCTCTCCATATTTTCCCTTGCCCTGGAAAATTTGTGGTCTCCAGTGTTCCTGACCACCCTGGATAGTTAGCCATCTCTTCCCTCCAGTCTCACAGTACCAGCAGTGTAGCAGCACCAGATCAGTGCAGGTCCCTTTGAATTCTGCTGTCAGCTCTATTTCTTGTGAATAAAGTGTTTCTGTTTCAGAATTCCGGGGAGCCTTGAATATAAACGTATCAATTATGTGTCAACACAACAGCATCTGTCGTTGAAATTGGGTATCATTTATTTGGCATCAGCATAGCAAAGATTTGGCTGACAGCCAGAGTGAAATATTCCAGCAGAAACTGCTGCAACAGGAGCCATCTCTGAAGTAATTCTCTGAAATTCAGGTGCTCTAACATCGTCTTTTAATAAATTCCTAAGACATTAGGGACCTTAAGCAAAAAGCCTTTCATGTTCCACATTCTTGCCTACTGTTATTTCTTTTTCACGTCCAATTGTTTTTTCCTGTTGTTCCTGCTCTCCAAAGAGATGCATGCAAGGTTCTGGGATGCATATATCCCATGATTTAATACCCTATTTTGACTTTCCATTTCTTATTTCATCATTGTTTACATTAAAATTCCAAATTAATGCAATCAGTATGTCTGCTCTGGGGAAACTTTGCTTAACTATGAAAGAGGCAAGGCTTTCAAAATAGGAGTGTAAGAAATTATCCCTTTTCTTGCAAAAGATACATAGTTTGGGGGTTTTACTTTTTTTCCTGATTAATTTAGTTTCTCTCATCTTCTTTCCTTTTTCTTAGATCTGTTCTTAGATTTTAATTAAGTTTCACATTCCCAAAGATGTGAATGAGTCAAACAGTAATTTCAGAAAGTTTGGAAACCCAGAGTCCGTAACGCTCCATTTGTCACAAACATAATTGCCATAGTTGAGTAAATATTTTAGAGTGCCTGTGGGAAATAGGGAACTTGGATCACTGTTTTTATGGATGATCCTTGTCATACTTGATGAAGGTGAAGAGGTAAGTCTTTGATTTAATGGTATAGCTTGTAACAATCAGCTGATTGAACATCAGAGTTGAAAAGGAGAAAATCTGGCAGAAAGACTCAGGATTATGTAATGTGTCCAAATGTTTACCTTGTACCTTTTTATTGACTTCAGGCTCCAAAAAGTCCCCACCCCTTCCTCAAATTAAAGTTTTTCCCTTGTGTTTTTTTGTGTGCTAAAAAACCCTCCTTTCTAGGAAAGCATTAAGAACAATACAGAGATGAAAGTAGTTGGGAGAAAATACACATTGGATTTTTGGTGCTGGAGGAAAAGCTTGTAGAATAAAGATGAGCTGCTTTTTTAAGGTTTTTAGGGGTTTTTTTGTGGGTTCCTTTCTCCTCTCTGGTGTTTGAAGTCCTATGGAAGTTCAGTTTCTCTCAGAGAGGAGAGAACAATGAAAGGGAGGGAAGTTCATCATATTATGTGCATTTTAATTGGGTCGGTTTCTCTTTGGGCAGAAGAGAAATTGTAAATTTGGATTAACTCTTAACTTCTTACTCTCAAAAGAAATCACAAATCTAGAGTTAAGTAATAAAACCTCTTTAGGAAAATCAATGTTACCTTTATCCCAGCTCAATTTATTCAAGAGGTCAGTTTTGCTGGCTGCCCTCGCATATCTTGAATTTAATGATTAACGTCTTAATGGCTATCCATGTAATTTGCATCTGTTATTTTATATAAGCATAAGCCGAGGTGATAACAGAATGCTGTGGTAGAATGGTGTGTGCTATTCGGGGAAAAATCTCTTCCCAAATCCTATATGCAGTATGCATCAGCCCCAGTGAAACTGAGAGAAGCCCATTAAGCAATCCGATTAGCTGTCTGCTCTCTAGGGGAGTTAAAATCTCTGTCCAGTGTGGTAATCAGTGGTGTCTAACTGGTGGCTTATCTGGTAATGGTGCTGTCTCCTTTTATAGAGGCACCTTCCCTTGCAGTTCTGCCGGACGTGTGTATTCATTTCAGCCACGTATCACACTGAGCCTCGAAGTGAGACCCTGTAATAAATTTTAAAATCCTCTTCAGAGCTGAAGCTGGCACTGTCTTGTTCTGTTGTGTCGCCCTTCGTTTCAGCAGGTTTCCTTGTGAGATCTCTAAGTGGTAGCAGGCAGGAGGAGGGAGAGTGTGCTTTGTGGGAAAGGAGCGTGGAAAAGTGCAGCATTAGGTTCAAGTTTTACAGTAATGTCAAGTACTAGTCCGTGTGCTTGCTCTAGCAGTAATTTTCCGCAGGTGAAGAAAAAAAACCCCATGTAATTTTGGGAAGTAAATGTGAAAAATATTTCAAAAGTAGCTTTAGTTAATGTAATAGCCTGTGAAGTCTAAATCATTTTCCTGTTAAAATGGAGGGTGTGAGGAAGAGCAATCCTAATGTCAGTAGTCCTTGATGTATTTGTCTCTGTAAAATACAGACCTAGTGTCCTTTCCATATCCATAGATGTTTACGTCCATGGAGAGACCTGGCTGAAACTGATAGCAATTGAGACAAGTTGCCAAATGGGAACTTGAACATTTCATCAGCTCTTGCCACATGAACGTAGTCCTGTATCTTTTGAAGGTGATATCTGTTGGTAGTTGCTACCTATCGGTGTTTGTTCATCTTCCTTCTTTCCTTTCGCTCAAAGGAGGTGAATTTTGACTGCAGCTGTCATGATGGTTGGGATTTTTTCAATTGTTATATGCTTTTTGCTTGTGGATTCCAGCAAGTTAGTGTGATCTTAGCCGTGCTTTGTACCTTATCTTGTATTTCATTCTAAACTTGCTATTGTGAAAGATACTAATACAGTGTCATTTCTGTCTAGAAGTTTATGAAAAATGTTGGCCTTTTGTTAGCATCCCCTGTTGACTGCAATTTCAGTATATCCTCAAGGAAAGTAAGATAATACATATGGTACAGCACAGTAGATAAAAGGTAATGCTTCTCTCTTTTCGCCTTTTCAAAAATCTGCTTTGTGGTTGTTACTCTGGTTTCAAGTCTCAGTTAATTTGTGAAATCTCACCTCCCTGTTGGACAGAGCGGTAAGCAATGGCTAATGGCTTGTACCATAGGGAGACTAAGCAGATCTGATACCTTTAGCCCTTTGTAGGAAAAAGATGGTTCTGAGAATCTTTCTGGAGGTGGTGTGTATTGTCCTCACCTTGAAATACACAGCATGTACTTCTTAATTCCCTTGGGTTTGGAGAGCCCATGGTCAGGAATATGGATGGATTACACTTGGCTTTATTTGGAATATTCAGGCTGGTTAGTAAGAGGTTCTGCTAAACCACTGTTGGCTTTTCTGTCCAGATATTTTGTTTATTTGCCTCTCTGTGGTGAACCTCCATCCCCTTTCTTAGTCTTCTCTCTTCTTCCCCGTTTAAATTTGTGTCAGTTTTTAAGGAAATAAACATTTTCCTTTAACATTTTCCTTTAACCAGGAATTCAAAGGACAAAATGCCCCTTCTTCACCCTCAGGAGTGAAGTGCTATTTTACAGTCCCCTCAGATTAAATATTAGGGTTGCTAATCTACTTCTGGCACTGTAGTTCTTGTATTGAGGAACAGCCTGTTTGAAGCAGTGTTTGCAAAACCATTTCATTACCTCTCACTATTACCAAGTCAGTACAGCAACCTTGTATAAGCCAGTCTCCATCCACTTAACTCCGGGACACTGCCGAGATTAATATTTATATAAAAGCTTTCATGTTTCCACAGTGAAATTGTCTCACTTTGAAAAGAAAAGGTGACTTTTTCCCTGTTGACTTGGTGTGAAAAAGCTTGCAAAGGCTTTCAGCAGCACTGCAGCGCAGGCAGGCATCAGCCAAAAAACTAGGGTCATCTTTAATTCGGTATTTCACTTTGTGAAATTGCCTATTTCAAGAGAAATAAAACATTTACATGTATATTAACCATTGTTTGCTAGCTCTTGGAATAAAGCCAGTTCTCTCAGGGCCAAACAAATGCTCTGAGTGAATGAGTAATAATCTGCTATTGTCACTCCTAATTTATGGATGGGTAGATAGAGCAATGTTTGCCATTTTAAGTTGTCCTATTTGCTTGAAAGACTAGAAATCATGATTAGCTGTCAGCTTGGAATATCGATAGCATGTCTGTTTATAGCTGATTTGCTCAGTATAGCTGTTGCAAAAGTTCAAAACCTCCCCACGTGGTAGGAAGTAATTGTGGAAGAAGATGAGAAAGCATGAAAGTTACAGATGTTTTGGGACACTAATTTGGAAGTTCCAGCCGGAGGCAGAAAGATACATAGTATCTCCTCTTTATAAATGACATGCCAGGTCTCCCTGTGCCTGCTTTATTTTCTGAGGAAATCTGTATTGTCATCTCTCTCATGTTAATAGGAAATTAAAAATCTATGGATTCCCAGAATAATGGCTGTATTGAGCTTATGTTGATAGATAAGTAAGGTTGTGACATAATACCGAGTACCTTACAGTGACATTTTTCTGTATCCGTGAGCCTTTTCATTTGCTTAATTTTCCAACAAATTCAGTTAAAAACAGTTTTGAAACCTTTGTTTTAGACATCTATGAGCATGCTTTTGTCATGAAGTTAACAGCAATCTTGGCACAGTGGAAGTGAATAAAAACAGCAATGAAACTTTCTTTTGTTGAGAAAGATGCATGTTTTTAATGGCAACACTTAAAATCCTACCCCTGTGAAGCCTGTATTAAATACTGAAGGGAGGCAAATAGCACAGCCCCCCTGGAGTAGGAGTTTAAGGGAACGAGAGTAACTCTTGAGATTAAATTGTCCACAGAGTGTCCTGTTAAGTCTTCCGTGAGATCTCCTGACTGGCTGTGGAGGAGTGTGCTATATCACACCTAAATATGTAGGTAGGAGATGGATGAGAAGTACAAACCTCAGCTGCCAACCACTAAAAGCAAAGAAACACAGTGCAGAGATGAGACCGATCATTGATGTCTGTTTTCTCTGATAGACTCTTCCACTTCTTTCAGTCTTTGTCTCACTTCCATGCAGCTTTTCTCCTGTGCATTGTTTTGTCTTTCTTTTTCTGTTCTGCTTCTTTTCTTGAGCACTGAGAGGGCTTTCCTGTGCTTTCTGTGTGGGCTTCATTATCTTGCTCACCTACTTATACTGCATGATAACTTTTTTTCTTCCTTTCCCTTCCCACTGCATTAAACTTCCTACCTGTCATCTTGTTAAATGGAATAACAGCAAGAACAGTCGGTGTTGATGTTGTAGGTACCAGGATGTCCACAGCCCAGAGTGCAGTCATTAATACTCTGTCTGTAAGCTGGGGAAGGCTGACTCTGAAGAGATGCTTGAGGACATGATTCCTCAGCCCCTCTGAAAGGTCAGACGTAGGACTTAACTTCTGTACTCTGCAGCCTTAGCTGTCACTTGGTGTTCAAAAGCACTTTGATAAGATTAAAAACTAATATGTCCCTGTTTTGAGAGAAGGTCAAATAATACGTGAGTGAAACCCTACATGTACTGGTTCACGGGCAAGAACCTTTAGACACCCATTCCCTACGCGTACACAGCTCCCAAAACCATCCAGAGGCCCCAGTGCTGACTTGACTTCCACTGTTAGGGGTTCAGGGAACAACTGAATTTGGTTCCTAGGTGCCTGCTCTTGCACTTACATGAGGATCTTTTGAATACTCCCGTAGAATAGTATAATATTTAATAATACGCTTTTCAACTGTGGCTGTTGTAAACAATGAAGCAAAATGAGTTGTATTTTTAGGAGCTGGTCAGCAGCATCTTAATAAACAGGAGAGGGTGGGAGGAGAACTAACTGTACTACAATACAAACAAACAAAAAAGTCACATTAAAGACAAAAAAAGAAACCCAAACAAAACCCCTAAAAAACCCCACAACCCACTCCCCTCCCACCCCAAACCTCCCAGAAAAACAACACCCCAAAGAGAAACAACCCCACAATGAACCCAGCCAGCAGCTTGGAGCAATATTTCTTGAAATTGCTTTAAAATATGAAACTATTAAGATTAATCTGAATCAATCTATACAGAGTAAGATAGATGTGTGCTTAGATCTCAGCAGCAGCAGGTGCTTGCAGTATTATAAATAGAAAGCAATACAAATTGAGGTGGTTATTAAATTTGCCTTTATGATACTTTGAAGAATTGCCATAGAACAGAAAAGAAAAATTATCAGAGCCTCTGGATTAGAAGGATGACTTAAATAGCTGTGCTGCCGAAGGAAACAGAACATAAACTAGAATAAGTGATTGACTTATTCAGAAAGGGTTATCTAACAGCAATTTGTCTCTAGCATGGAGAGGTTGGCCAAGAGCTTTGGAGGGATGGGATTGAAGAGAGGAGGGCTTAATTTTTTTCGTCAGTTTTAATACAGCATTGAGTTTTAATATATTTTCCAGGAGATTTGCACTGTAATCCTTTGTAGGACTTAGGTTTCTCAAGTTTTTCCTTAGTTCCCTTTTCTCCTTCCCCAGCTGACAAAACCTAATTCTGCAGGAAGTGTTTGTGTTTGTGAAATAGGCTCGTTCAGAATTTTTCTTGCCTCTTGCATGAGGCCGTGGTGAGGATCCTGTATGTTGTCCAGCATTTTCTAAAATTCTTGAAACATTGTAGGGCCTCTGTAGAGAAGTGGCTGAGCAAAGCATGCTAACAAATAGTCGAATAAACCAGATCAGAGCAGAAGGCTCAACTGACAGACTAATAAAAATAGATCAAAATCTGCAATGTTTTTTCTTTAACGAGATACTCAAATTGATTTAATTTGGCAGGGAGTATACCAGGAAATCTTAGTGCCGGAAAATCAGTGTTTTACAAAGCAGTAAATTGCGCTGTGTGGGATCTGTGAATCTACTTTTTAATAGCTAAGCACAGAAAGGCTTGCTGGTGGAGAGAAGGTCTGCGATGGCAAGGTGTTGCTCCTGCACCCTTCTCAGCTGGTTATTGTCTTGGAAAATGCCTGACACAGAAACAGCAAGGACATCTAGGTTAGAGATGGTGATAACACACGTGCACGTGTAGAACAAGTAGAGTCATTATTGCAGAGTGGAGGGGGAAAAGGAACAAGTGCAGACAACAGGACTCCTGGCATTCATACCCACATCTCCCTGGCACTGCATCCATGAGCTGAAGTGGCTGGTACGCCATACGAAGCATTTAATGTATTTTACCTACAGTTAGGAAATCAGTTGCATCCATGTGCTTATGAATTACAGGAAAAAGACAACTTAGGAAGTGCACAAGCACTTCTACATTTGGAAAAATTCAGCAGGGAATGAAGCTGGTATCTTGCACTAAGTTTATTTGGATTATTGCAGTATTGTGTATCATTGGTGACTCTGAGAGCTCTGTGAATACAGCAGATTGCTTTAAAAACAACCTGAGTGGAAAAGAGGGCTCCGCAGGTTTAAATGGGAAGGGTAAATATGAATACTGTTGCATAGGGGGAGGTCACGTTTTGGTCTTGGTAAGTGCTTTCAGAGGAGGTCACTGGTACTTTACAATGATTGAACTGTGGTATGGTCAATAGCTGTTTGCCGAACGTTGTAGAGGAACTTCTGAGACATCCTTCTCTGATTGCCTGGGCTTGCTTGTAATGGACTTTGTTACACACACAACTCCACAGCATTTGCTTCTGAGTTTTTGAGCTGGTGGAAAGTCTTGGCAGTAGAACTGTAAATAAGAGTATGTAAATAGGTGGTGCAAGAGCCAGTGTTGCAAAACTGAGGAGACAAAACAGGCTTGTGTTTAGAGGATGGCTTTGCTGGAAAACTCCCTTTGGTTAAACTGTGCAAAACCTTTTTCTTTCTGTCTGTAATGTTATTAAGTCTTAATTAAACTTTCTGCATTTAAATTCATTAATGTCACACTGTCTTATGACGTGTGTATTGACAGACACTAACAGGCATTTGATCAGCCTAATCCAGCTGTATGTAATTATGTGTCTTCTTAAATAATTGCAAAAAGTCTATCAGTCATGGCAAGAAAGTCAACTGCTTTATTCTAATGTGAGATTGTTTAGTGAAATGTAATAAGACTTCAGGTTTAAGCTGGGGAGTAAACAGATTTTACTCAGACCAGTAATAGGAAGAAAAATTTCCCCACCCATCCTGTGTTGCAAGTCTCAGTTCTTATCTTTCCTCCTGTCCCCAAAAGCTGTCCTGATTGCATTGTTGTCACACTGATGTTGAGAACATTGCTGTAATTTGAAAGGAATTTGGGAAAGATGCAGATTTCTGGTTGCCAGAGGAAGAGCTCTAGCCTAAACCTGTGGTACTGTAGAAGGCATGTAGAAGGCAACAGAGGTGGGAATAAACTCTGCCGAACAGCAGCACACTGCATAAGTTCTAAAACACCTGCCCTACTTGGAAAACATGTAAGAAAGGGAGTAACGCAGGCACCCACTTCATCGATTGTATTTGGGTCGATTTCTGTGTGATTTAGTTACTCTCCAGTGTCATGCAGTCTTTCCCTGGCACATATACAAGCAGGGAGAGACAGGCATGTTGCCAACAGTCTTTCCTCAGCCTCCTACTGGAAAATAATCTGTGCCAAGAAAACCTTGAAAAACCAGAACTTCAGACAAGCCCTGAAGGGGGTGAGTTTGAGATCTGAACCCTTTGTTCGGTGTGCTCTGGCATTGCATCCAGCTTGCTTTAGAACTGTGAATACTTCCAAGTTACTGCATAAAATAAAATTAGAAGTGCAGTTGTCAGTGCAGTGCTGTCCATTTTGCCCTGCAGGACTGTCTCAGGAAGATTTCAGGAGCTCAGGTACACATGCATTTTGCTTATTCCTATGGCAGAAAGTTCTGTATCGTGAGCTAGAAGAGTGAGATTTCCCTTTGTGCTTCCCGAAGAAACAAACTGTTGCACAAATAGTTTTGAGTCCATCATACACAAGTTGTCCTGTGTTCGGGATGTACACATATCTAGGTGTTGCCCTGGTGTCTTGGGACTGTTCTTTCAGCTTTTCTGTTGGTCACTCCATCGTTCCCCTTTCCAGTGCACACACGCACCCCCTGGCTCAGCCCTTGACTTCGTGGGTTTTGTGGGTTTAGGTTTAACATTCCATTCTTGCTGTGGGCATGGATTTTCTGCCTGCCAGTCTTTAGCCTGGACTGAATTTTCAGTTCCCAAGCTTTAATGGCAGTGGAATTATAATGAAAAGCAGCGGCAGTCCCTCAGCTCTCCTGTTGGCATTACAGAACTGTAACACCAGGTTTCGGACTCTCTGGCGTTCTGCCTGGCTCGTGCCTGGGGGATCTGTTTCAAGCAGGTTTCCAGCGATGCTGTCTCACGGAGTGACTGACTGTTGGGAAGCCCGTAGTTTGAGCAGAAGTATCAAGCAGACCTCGTGCTGGTTTGCAGGAAGGTGTGTTTCCCATCTAGGTCCTCATTAAGTCAGAGGAGTGCTGCTACCCGCTGGTGACAGTTCAGCTTCAGGTGTGAGTTAGCAGTGACAGTCGAGGTCTCTCAGTGGGCTGGCGCAGCTGTACGGGGGAACAGGAACATTATTTTCACACCAGATTCCTGATGCTGCCTGCTCTTGGCAGATGCCAAACTCTTAGGTTGGTCTGGAGAGCAGCACTTCTATTTTGAGGAGCTCTGACACCAGTCACTAGTTTATTATTTACTTAGAGTAGCTATTTAGAAATGACTGAATTTCTGTAAATACATGGATGGATAAATGTTTTGTATCCAAAGGAACATTGTCGGGAGCAGCTGAGAAAATTACTTTTTAAGAAAACAGCTGAGCAAACACATAATATAGAGTCATATGCTGGGTGTTGTGGTTTGCTGCATTTATGCACAAGATCATCTGTAGGTGTAGAGATGGGGAATGGCAAGCTCTTCTTTTACTGCCTCCCCTAGGAATCAAATTCATACAGTGGCAGAAATTACATGTTTGTTTTTCTTTTGTTTTCAGTAAACATTAGTTGTATTTCTTCACTGGACTGCCTGTTGTAAAAGTTGTCCTGATGCTGGTTCTTTATCTACAAAGAAAAATACGGGTTATTTATCCACCTGTTCATGGAGCAGAAAGACTTGCCTTTTTATTTATTTTGTTTTAATTGAATTCTGCTTTGTTTCTTTGCTTCGTTGAGAGCAGGTAGGATTGCACTGCAATGCCGTATGCGCCAAAACCAACATCACCTCGCCTGTGTTTAACAATGCCTTCCCAAATGCAGAGATCTACATTTTTTTGTTTCTAATAGAGATTGCTCGCTATATCCAAGTCTTTAGAATTGTGAAAATCATATTGAAATGGCTTTCTGCTTTGGCGGCCTTGCTCTCTCTGACTCTGACAGCATTCAGCGCTGGCTTTCATTTTCCAAATGCTGTGAGTAGTTTGGAGACTCTCAAAGCTACATTTACAGTAAATGTGATGTTGCAGTAATGATGGGTCAATTCAGATCTAGGAAAAAAGCTACCACCTCTCACTAAGAAATAATGTTAAACTGACTTCAAACAGAATCTTAATAGTTCCATACTGTTATGTGTGTAATTAAAAGCTTTTACCCTTCAAAACAGGGTTCTTTTGATTTGGTAATTGTAATTCTTTGCTACAGTCAAATAAACTGAGGTAAATTTTTATGGTATTAAGAATTGGCCTCATGCTGTAACATGAAAATCCATTTTTCACAGAGCAAAAAATTTTCTCCTAACACTTTCCTTCATTTTTAGCAGACTCTGAAATTGTGACAGTGTCACTGAAACAGAAGATCTCAAATTTAGCATTTGCAAGCATTACCTTCAGCTGTGCATCAATTCTGCTGTGCAGCTTCAACCTAAAAGGAATGGGTGACCCAGAGCAAAAGTTATTTGTGTGGCTGTTGTTGCACTCGTTGCTATTTTGTTAGGAGGTGGCTTGTACAAATTAAAAGTTGGGGGTTTTTTTAAGCAGGTGATAATTTCCCTCTTTAGTAGTTGCACAGAGCTGTGTTTCACTACCAAAAGAAACTGTCCTGTAGCTGGAATATCCATTTTGTCGTGGGGCTGCTCTTGTGTTCCTCAAAGTGGGTTGGCTGTGGAGGTTTGGGGGGAGAGATAGAGGATGTGACTAGGATTGAAGTGTTTTGCTAATCCTCTGCAGGCTCGCCCTTTAGGGTTCAGTTTTCTTAGTCAAACTGGCAAATCTTTGCTCTAGTCTTTGTCACCCACACAAGGGATTACAGAGAACCAGTCAAAGAATTAAGATTTTTTTTTAAACTATAATTTTACATTCAGTGTTTAAGTGTAATAATTGTGCTCAAATGTGATGGAAATAGTGGTGGACAATCACTGCTGCAGTTGCCTAAAACTGTTACAGTCAAGTTTTTTTGCCTTTTCCCCCCAGAAGCCTCCTGCACAGAGCCAGTTTTGCGAGGCACTGGGTGCCTAATACGTCTGCCACCAAAACAAGGGCAGGTTTTTCTTCTGTCTCTGCATGGGAGTTGAGTGTGAATTGGTCCAAGTGGTCCTGCAGATCCTGCCCAGGTAATAGCCACACAAAGTGATGAATGTGTTCTTCAGAAAAGATATAAGGATTGTTATTTTTCTCTCTTCTACCTGCCAAAACTGAAACACAAGGTAAAAAAAAGGGACAGAGTTAGACCTGGGAGGATGGAAAGGCTGTGTGGAGAACTGTTGTCTTTGGAGAGACCCATCTAGAGTTCCAGGCACCAGTATCCCTGTTTGTAAATCTTTTCTAAACTCCTGCTGAAATACTTTTCCCATTTAGCTGCATGTCTAAGCTGGGCAAATCACCTTGGAAATCTGTGACCTTGCTGATGCTGTTCCTGCAATGGGCAGATTATTAGAGTTGCAGGAAAGAAAATTCCCCATCCAAAATGTGGTATGTCACCTCGAGGTAAAATCAGTTATGGACTAATGATAAAAAAAATAAATCTGTGTTCCTTGGGATAGCCTAAAATAAGACTTGTCCTTCATTAAATAGTACCCATGGTTTGTGTAACAGTATTACATGCAGTTCGGTCATTCACTAAAACCCAAACCATTTGCCTGGTTTCAAAGGTAGGAAATAACACATCTCTGTTGCTGAGACTCCACTTTAATTGGGGTAAAAGGGTAGAAGTAAGAGTGACACTGCTTCAGTTAATCTGTTGGTCCTGGGCTCCCTGTGCTGGCTGGGGAAGCACATCAGGTTTCCTTCTGTTCTGTTGGAGCTCCAATCTCCTTGCAGTGGTCACTGGCTCAGCCACAGGGAAGCTGAAGTTGCTTGAGCTAAGGGCAGGATAGAGCCTTGTGTGCAGGAGACCCTGCGCTGCTGCTCTGGCTGCACAGAGCTGCTGTGTCTGTTCTGCTGGGGCCGTGCAAGCAGAGTGCTCTGTGCCATTGTCTGGGGCCTTGGCAGCATGCAAGGAGCAATCCTTCCTGCTGGGAAGAGTGGTCTTTGTCACGAGGATGGGGAGCGCTCCTGTTTTAATGACTGCTCAATGTTGAACAGTGGTTCCCTGCTAGCCAGGCTTTCTCTTGCCCCTTTAGTCCCCACCTCATTCTCTTTCCATCTCTTAGACTCAGTTCTTCCAGCCTCTGTACATCAGCTTTGGCTGCAGTACCCTAGAGTAATCAGCCCAGCAGCAAAAATAAGTAACAAGCTGATAAGCTCATTGGTTTGGATTCTTCTTGACTCTGATGCTGGTGCGTCCTGGTGATTGGGAACTACTTGGTTTGGTGGGTTTTTAATGCTCAAATAATCCGAAGGGTATTGTCTGCTTAGATCCTTGTGTCCTTTTTCCCTAGTGCTGGTAGGCAATCTGAATACCAGTGTGTCCAGATTGTCTGCTGGTTTGTTGTTTGGTTTTATTTTTAATGTCTCAATAACATCCCTGGCCTTAGGGGAAAATTTAAATTATAAAAATTAATTCTTGTCAGATTGTTTATTTGAATTTCAAGTTGTTTTGCTGTTCCAGAAATGTTACAGCATCGGTAGCAGGATCTTGAAGCCAGGTTGATCCAAATTGGCTCGCAAACATTTGTAATTTTCGATTTGGAGAAAAAGTAGTCAGTTTAACATAACTAATATGTTCGTGCTGTAAGGTTGGTGATGGTAAATTCTTTAGACATTGAGATGTGTGATTACATTAAGTGCAGATAAACAAAATCTTCCACGTACGTGTTGCATGTACAGGGATCTCCAGATTTGTGGTACTCTATGAGCACTGGTGTAACTGGAGTCAAGGCTGTCATTCAGTGCTTACAGCAATAGCCATTATGTTGTGTGAGGAGCTTCTAATTCCAGATTGCTAAGGGCCAAGGTTAATTTTACAAAGAAAAGGAGATGAAAGACATCCACTGGTTGGAAGACTGTTGATGTGTTTTGAAGGATACCAGTCCCTACAGGTTCCATTACAGCCTTCTGGTACAAAATTATCCTTGCTTAGCCACAGCTGACTTGCTCTAAGATGCTGGCTAGCGCTTCAGCAATGAGTCCACTGATTTATGCTTTTAGGTTTTGATGTTAGCTCTGCAAAAACAGTTTAGAGTAACTTAAAACAGAGGATAGACTGAAGAGCACTTTTGTATATAAAAAGCAATGTGGATGACGGGCAAGAAGGAGTGTAATTTCTCTAGTAGGCAAGACAGAGTACTATATTTGTGGATTTTTATTGTCTTGAAGAATGATGTCTTCAAGTTTATCTTCAGTGGCTTGAACTTTTTAATGTTTTGTTCTGCCTGAAACCTTAGCTTTTCAGTGTTGAGCTGTGGTAGGCTCTGTGAAATGGGTGTTTCAAACAACTATACCAAGTCAACACTCATTTTCTTGACTTGGCAATCAAGATTGTTTGTTTCTAACCAGGAGATTCCTGCTTTTGGGGGGAGCTTTGCCATAGTGAACTTAATATTCTCATCACCCCATGCAATTTTATTACCAAATTTTAAATTTTAAACTTCATAAAAGGGAGGTGAAATTACAGTCTCTGGCTAGTGCCAGGCTGCTGTCTCGATGTTACGGACTACAGATATGCCACTTTTGCTAGAGCCTCTTAATCCCTCTGTTGCTGTTCTACTTATGTCCCAGTTGAGGGAGTTGCAGACTTTCCCGTTGAAGCAGTAGTTGAACTAGTTTGGTGATAATTTCCAGCTTTGGCAGATGCTTGGGGCAGTTGAGCAGTTAATAGTGGGAAGCAGCCTTAGGAGTCTGCAGCAGTGAGCCCTCTCATGTTCAGGGCAGACTGAAACGGAAGGGAGACTCTCAGGTTCTCTTCGTGGAAGAAAGGTGCGTTTCCAGTTCTTCTGCAGCAAGTTGAGAGTTAAAGGCTGAAGCATCAGTGGGACATCACTTTCTCGTGGACCTTTTGATAGAAATTTGAGATGTTTTAAATGGGCAGTGCTAAGGAATCTATTGATTACACCCATCCTGATGCTGTATTATTTCCTTCCTCTCTTGACTTGAGTTCAGCTTTCCCAGGACAAAGGCAGGGTGATTACTGACTGAAGGAGGACATAGCTCAGTAATGTCAGATAATTTGTTCTCATGGGCTGTGTATGCCACAGGAAACAAGACCCTAATGTTGTAATCCTGTCCCTGACACTCTCTTGATGTGCTTTATGGATCTGTTTCTTTCTTTCCATAATTTTCAGTAGTCAGTGAGTCTATGGGGTCTGGCAAGAGGCTTGGCAGGGGAAGGGCATAGCTGTGGCACTCTTACTGTGCTTGTGTTGTACATGGGCTGTAGAACTTCCTTGTCTCCAACTGAGCGCTGTTTTCAGTGCTGTTTCATACCAAGATGGGCAGAGCAGAAGCTACAATATCCTGGACTTTTCCTGTGGGGAAGTGTTGTCTCTTGCAGTAACTGCCCAATCCTGGCAGTCACGGCTGGATGCCTGGTGGCAGCAGGAGCCTGGCAGCAACTTGCAGAGATTTCAGCACTTCTGTTTTATGGTTCAGTTGAGATGAACCCTAAGGCTAATCTCTCTGAAAACTGTGGGGCCAGTTTCTGTGCGAGTCCATCTCTGCCAGTAGCAAAGCCAGGCAACCCAATCTACTGAAAACATACTTGGAGATTAAAGCCAGATTCCCAAACTGGAGAGCTTGCAATTCAAGTGGTGCTGACATTTTTGGGAAGGCTTTCTACTCTAAGCCATCAGATGTTAGCTAGTGTATGTAAGTAACTTGGTATAATTTTGCTTCAGAATAAAATATTAATTCAAAAGAGACTTAAAAAAACATCCTGATGTTTTTAATGTCTGGGTAGCAAGTGATCCTGCATAGAGCAAGGCATACATTTATTGTTAGAGAGATTGGTTTCATGGCAACTCCTGTTTGTTACTATGGTATACAGGAAGTCCCAAAGGCTTTTACTGTCTGTCACTTCTTGGGTCTTGTGCGTAATCTGGCTACAAAACCCACTGACGTACATTAACAGCGGAGAGAGAAAACAATACAAAAGTACAGCCTGAAGTGCTCTGGTAGTCTAATTATCCTGAAGGACAAATGTAAAACTTTATTGTGCATAGTAGTTTTTCTAGAGTTTGGTAATAAAGCTTGTGACCAGAGCAAGAGGAGAGTGAATGGAAGTGGAAGGGGTAAAAGAGATTTCTTTTGTGCCAGAGAAATTCAGGAGTTAGTTAAAGAAGTGATAAACAGCATAACCAAACCAGAAACCCATAGCTTGCAGAAGGTGGAATACCAAAAGCTCTGCCCTGAATCACTAAGAGTGTTGAGGATTTGTTGAAAAGAAAGTTATGAAAGTTTAAAAATTAAGTAGCCCCATTTGATTTGTATCAACAGGGTGTTGCCTGTAGTGCCATCCAGCTCCTGTTTACCTCTACATCAAGAAGTTCATTGACCACTTCTGGTCTCTAAATCTGTTAAATATTTCAGTTCTAATGCTGCAGCGTGCAGAAGGAATTAATTATTTTTAAGATTTGAACTTTGCTGTTTCCCCTTTTGAAAGATCCCCCAAGCACCAAAATTTCCCTTTTGTGCTTTATCAAAAGTGAAGTGCAAGTTGAATTTGCAAAGTTTATGATCAGAAAACAACTGCCTGAAAGATGTGTGTGCAGGGGATGCAGAACTGATGAATCCAGCCAAACACTGAGATCTTGTCATGCTTGAGATTTTTTTGTTGGGGGTGTTTTGTTGTTTGTTTGTTTGTTTGTTTGTTTAGAATGTATACAGGAAGGACCATATAAAGCCAGAAATACCGATGGTTGGATTTGTTGTTGGTTTTCTAGTACCACATGGTTGCTTTTGTTGATTCCATCAGTTCAAGTTAACAGAGTTATTCCACTTTTTACCTTAAATGATGCTGTATCTCACTAACCTAACTGGCTGGATGAGACTCACAGTAGGCAGGTTGCTGCTGTTACGAGAAAGGGTAAAAACTCCTTTGTAGCTAAAGATAACCTATAGGTGAGGATTCTTGTTTAGTATGTGAGTGTTTTAGTTTGGTTTTGCTTTTGTGGTCAGGCTGAAAAATCAAGCTGAGTGCTAACACCAACAGAAAGATTTCCACTTTCAGTGAAACCTCTTCTTGTTTTTTAAAAAAAGGTAGTCATAAGACAACTTCTAGCATTGACCAGAGATGACACATCCAGAGGAAATTTGTCTGGAGTGAACTGAGTGAGCTTTGCAGCTTTGCTTGATGACAAATGTGCCTCCAGTACAGCAGCATGCTAAAATCATCTTTATATTTTGAAATAAAGAGAGAAAGAAAAAAGGAAGTTGCAGTAACCCACTACATTTTATTCTGAGTATGTTAGAGTGATTGAAAAACATGAGTTCATAATTTACTTCAATTTAGCTCAGCGTTTGACACCAGTAGTTGTTACCATCCAAATTTGTGTTTAGTTTCATGTGGCCTATGTCCAGCTGTTGTGCTGTGTGGCAGAATCAGGGGATGTGGCAAAGAGGAGGGTAGCCAACATCTGGCATCCACCTTTGCTGCACAGCCAGGGAATTGCACCTCTGTAGGCAGCTCAGGGGCATAAAATTTTTGAGTATGGAAATGCTAAGCACCTACTAATTCACCTGATTTCAAAGGCTTTCATACCATGCCATATTTTTGTTAATCTTGCATTATAGATACTTCTGCTTTTAAAAATTGTCTAGTAGATGCTTCAGAACAACTACCTTCTACTTTATTAATGACTGCTTGTCTACACCAGTGATTTGTAAGAAGGCTGGTTATTGCTTGGGCTCTTTTTCTTCTATCAATGACAGCTGCAATAAGAGTGACAGCACTGAGTCATGTTATGATTTAGACTTTGTTCTGTGGCAGCAGAATCAGAAGTATTAAATTAAGCAGTTCTTTCTACCCATCCCTTCCTCTTAGAGTACCCTTTATTCCAATAAATACCTGTTGTGGGTGATAAATGCTCATGGCAGGGCGTGTGCTGCCCCTCCTCATTCTGCAGGTTTGTGGGGAGCCACAGCCCCTGAGCAGGCAGCTGGTACCCTGTGTTGATGCAAGACTAGTTCATATTTTTTTCATTAAGTCTTCAGGTGTGTTACCTTGTTTGCCTTGGGGCATAAAATGTATGGTGCCAGGCTTTGTTTCTGGCTTAACGAACTGCAAGTTCAGGGCTCTTGGACAGATACACACCATGATAAACTGCTCTGGTTTCTATGGGGAAAGCGTTACGTGGGTGATCTGAGTAAGTGCGCTGCGATTCTATTTCCTTGAAAGAAGCTGCATTGGTGTCTGCTGGATGAAAGATTTACCAAGTGGAGCAGCAAATGGTTTTAATAACTGGAATATGAATTGCTTTCCTTCTCTTGCAGTTTCTTGCACAAGCAACCACTTGAAGGAGAAGGAATTCTTCAGCCCCTTGTTTCAAAAGACCTTGGACTATTTCCTGCTGTTCCACTCCCTTTGCTCCCACATTTTGGCAAACAAAAGATCCGAAGAGGAGGATGAGGCAGCTAAGAGGAAAGCCCAAAAAAGAGACCTCCAAAGATAAAAAGGAGAGAAAACAGGCAATGCAAGAAGCCCGGCAACAAATCACCACTGTCGTGCTTCCCACACTGGCTGTCGTAGTACTGCTGATTGTTGTATTTGTTTATGTAGCGACTCGTCCAAATACAACTGAATGATGCAGCTTTTCAGACTCTCTAGTTTTGGGGTATTGATAATTCTACCAAGAGCCAAAAGGAACTCTCTGCCACTCCTTTAGTACATTACAAAGGAACTTGCTGGTATTTTCAGTCCTTCCCTTGGTTAGGGTCCTGCGGATTCTCTTTAGGAATGTAACATAAAACGTATTAGTGAATGTGCCAGTACGTTTTATGGTCCAGTTCATGTGCCTTTCAGACTTTTAAAATGGTGTTTTTCTTAAATCTGTTTGAAGCTCTATATTGTAAAAGGAAATTGTGTTCTGCTATAAATTTGTAAAAAATCAGCTTTCAGCTTTTATCCTTGTTATGGATAATGTTGCTCCCATGAGCTCTTGTATGTCTACTTCAGAACTTCCAAAGAAGTACATTTCTTCTTTGTACTTAATGTCTTATGAAGTGCTTTGATTCAGAAAGGATATATTTATTTTTTGAATAAAAGAGAGGAGTCTTACATGGAATCTTCAAATTATTTTGCAAAAAATGTGACTTACTGTGAAAGCCTACATTGTGTAATAATTTTTTCATCAACCACTATATAGTTCACTCAAAAAGAATTTCTTTTTGGTGCGAGATGCCAACATGCAAAGTGTATACTTCAGGATCTGCTGGAAGGAATCTTAGAGGATTTGGAAAGGGAAATTCTGCCAGGTTATGATGAAGTAACTAATAACAACCTACATAAATACAGATAGTTGTTTATCTGAATGTTCAATATTTAAATCTGTATAAGTGGCAATAAAAAGATTATTTTGGATACAGCTCTTGATTCTTTTTTTTATTAAGGAAGCAAAAGTAATTTAGTGTAACTTTGGTCTCTAATCTGTTTGCTGAAGCGAGCTGCTGTCCTGTGCCATGCCCCCATCCACTCATTTGAAGGAAGCTGTGAGCACAACTTAGGCAGTTTTATTCTAGTAAAGCAAGCTATAATTCTCATCAAAATGCTTCAATGACCCTGTGTTCTACTACAGCCCTTTCTCATCCAAATATTTCGAGGCACACAGTAGGCATTAACCTTCAGAAGACTTTGGGGAGGGAATTTGAGAACTCTTCACTGCTGCTTAAATGCAGGCCAAGCAAGGAAGAACGTGATACTACAGTGCATTGAAGCATGGCGGGAAATATTTGTGTCAAAAGTCGAATCTCTCCCCCACATGTTTTTTGGCACTGGAATAGTTCCAGCGAAGTCATTGGGACTGTTCACAGAGGTCCAGTGACAGAGAGTGCCGTGCTTCCTGCTTTACCCCTGTGTACTGCTGTGCAGAATGCTGCTGCCAGCCAAAGTTGCTTTACCAAAAAACAATTTATGTAAGCAAATGCAGATCCCTGCAGTGCACTTTGCCCTCAGGCCCGTGTTCCCACAGCAGGGTGAGCCTATGGCCAGCTATAAACCAACTCCACTCAGAATGACACAGATACCTGATGGTGCAGGGATGGCCACGGCTCTTGGTGCTTGCTGTGCCACTGCTGTTGGAAGTGTTTAGAATTAAACTAGCCTTGCAGACTAAGATGTCTTTAAAGTACAAAACCCACTAAAAGCTAAAAGGAAGAGTTTGGATGAACTGTTAGCTTGTTCCCCTGCTCAGCTTATGTCATAGCTGGGATATGTGCACAACAAACTGCACAGACAGGATGGCCATTGTGGTGTGCCCGGAAGAATGTTTACCCACCAAGTGACCAGCGGGAAGTCTGCTGTGGAACCCATGTGCCCAGCAAGCCATGTGCTGACATTCAAATTACCTGCACTTTGCACTGAGAACCTTCAACTGGTGAGATCTGAAATGAAGCATCTGTAAAAGTAATTGCTTAGTCTCTGTCATCTCCCAGCTGTTTCTGTTCTCCCAGGAACCAAATCCGTGTCCTATTTTTATTTTATTCTCAGTCAGGGATGGCTGCAGTGGAGCTCTGGTAGTTTGCACCTTTTTCAGTGTAGCTGTTCAGCTTGAATAAAATTTGTGCCTGAGGAAGCAAACAAAAGTGTGTGTGTTTTAAATATGTGTGTCCCGCAGGGTACTTGGTGTCTTAGGCATCTTGAATAGAAGCAGTTTCTGATAATCACTTCCATAGATTTCTCCTCATCTTCATCTTCTGTAGATTCTTAACCAAGATTTTCCTGTCCCTGTTTGTTCTGTGATACTTTCTGATGGCTCTAACAAAGTACCTGTGACATTCCTGTCTCCGGCTAGTAGGCTTATTTCAGTCCTTTCCACCTGCAGGGCTTTTTTATTAGCCCAGGCAATCAATTTATAATTCTGAAAGCTTTCCCTGAAATTGTTCAGAGTCCTTATGTGATTTTTCCCACTTTTCATTTTCTGCAAGAGTTGAGTCTGTGACACATAAGAGCAATGAACTGATGAACTGGCTGATAACAACTAAATAGGTAAAAGGTCAGTTGGGTTAGATAGCATTTATGATTACTCCTCTAATGAGATGTTTCATTTCTGCTGCTTTTTGTTATGCTCTCCCTTTGTCTCTTATAATCTGCAAATTCTTCAGGTTACAATAATCTTTTCAGAGCCAAATGTCTACTAATATGAATGTATAGCTTGATGCCAATAAGAGACATTGTGTATTGGATGTTCAATTTTACTGAGTGCTAATTGAGAGGAAAATAGTGTTACACATTCAGAATGGTCCCTTATTCAGAAGCTGGAATTGATTTCAGAGTTCAACTCTTTAAAAAAAAGTATTTTTTTCTCTAGTAAACAGTGAAGTTAGATTCTGACATTCTCTACTAAATTCCCTTTTACTAGTATTGACTATGAGAATGTGCATTTGGTAAAAAGGTATGAAGCCTCTGTAGACAGAAACTGTCAAAAATCACTGGGTAATAATGGGGAAGTAAATTAATGGCAGTTGCCCAAATGTCAACTTGTGTGAGCTTCTCAGCTGAAGGTGTAACTGTGTCTCTGGTTTTTTAACTGTATGTATTACTCCAACTGTTGCTTGCCTTCAAAAATGTTTTAGAAATAGGGTTTCAAACCTTTTCCCAGCATACAGTAGCTTGTGGGCAAAATTGAATGATTTATTACAAGCATTTTACCAGAAAACTCATGCTGAGACACTTCTTCAGCAGTGTCTTATGATACGGTTTCCCAGAGTGCTCATTATCAGGTGAAGTCATTAAAAACCTGCCATTGCATTCTGATAAATCAAGTTATAGAAGCAGTTTTTTAAATGCAATTTTTCAAAGCATAAATCAAATCTGAGTCAAATACTTAAACATCAAGGTTTGAATGGAGTTTTATAAGTGTCTGCAAAGTGCTAAGAAAACAAAGCAATTGTGTCAAGGATTCTTGCAATGGGTAAGTGCTCATCTATGTTACATGTGGACCCAGCTCCCCAAAGCCAAGTGAGAGAAGCCAGTGGCCTTCCCTGTGGTCTGAAGGAAGAACTACGCATACTTTAAGAGCTCAGAGATATTTACTTATTCACATCCTGATGTTCATTTAAAAAACACACATCAGAGAAGATGCAGTGTTCTTTTTTCAGACTGTTTATGTTCAGTTTGAACACACCTGGAACTATGGAAGAGGTGAACTAGAGCCTGCACTTTGACTCTGATTTGGACCTGCACTACAGAGACGATGACACTAAGTTGGGAAAAACTGTTGACTCTGTTGAGGGCAGAGGGGCTCTGCAGGGAGACCTTGGCAAATGAGAGAGATGGGCCATCATCAATCTTATGAAATTTAACAAGGGCAAGTGCTGGATTCTCCACATGGGGCAGAGTTACCCTGGTTGTATGTACATACAGACTAGGGAATGAGAAGCTGGAGAGCAGTGCCATGGAAAGGGACCTGGGGGTCCTGGTCGATGGCAAGTTGAATATGAGTGAGCAGTGCCCTGGCAGCCAGGAGGGCCAACCGTGTCCTGGGGGGGCATCAGGCAAAGCATCACCAGCCGGCCGAGGCAGGGGATTGTCCTGCTCTGCTCTGCACTGGTGTGGCCTCGCCTTGAATATTGTGTGCAGTTTTGGGCACCTCAGTATAGAAAAGATAGGAAGCTATTAGAGAGCATCCAAAGGAGGGCAACAAAGATGGTGAAGGGCCTTGAGGGGAAGCCATATGAGGAGGGGCTGAGGGCACTTGATCTGTTCAGCGTGGAGAAGAGACTGAGCGGAGACCTCATTGCAGTTACAACTTCTTCATGAGAGGAAGAGCAGGGGCAGGCATTGATCTCTTCTTTGTGGTGACCAGTGACAGGACCTGAAGGAATGTCATGAAGCTGTGTCAGGGGAGGTTTAGGTTGGATATTAGGGAAAGGTTCTTCACTCAGAGAGTGTTGGGGCACTGGAACAGGCTCCCTAAGGAAGTACAGAATCAAGCCTCTCTGAGTTCAAAAAGTGTTTGGACAAAGCTCTGAGAAATGTGGTGTGATTCTTGGGGTGTCCTGTGCAGGGCCAGGAGTTGGACTTCAATGATCCCTGTGGGTTCCTTCCAAGTCAGGATATTCTATGATTCTATGAGTCTTAGCAGGAGAACTTTCTTACCAGAGCAGGTGGTTCCAGTTCACACTCCATGCACCAGCAAAGCAAAATCCTGCCATCCATGCTCCAGCTGATTGTCCTTCATCATCACTACAGATGGAGCTCTTAGCTGATGCTGTCTTCTATTGAAAGTTTCAACCAAAAAAATTCTTGTTATGGTGCTTACATGGGATACTGAGGTCCAGGACTTCTGTAGGATTTCTTTCTCCATGTGTGATTGTACAAGGGTTAATCTCAAGAAAATTCTTCCATCTGTTGCGGGAAATTTGGTGACAGAATGGTTCAGGACCGTTCTTTGCATGCAAGCATGTTCGTGTAAGGTAACTGGACAAACATTCTTTCAAAGCCCCTGGTAGTTTGGTTAAGAGCAGATTAGAGGAACAAACTGATCAGTCTGTTGGTTTAGGAAGGGACGCTGCAGTGCAGTGTATCAGTGTCTAGCGGCATTGCTCAATCCACTAGCAGAAATTTAGATGCAGTACATTAAATTACAGCTTATTTATGGATTTGAGGATGTCCATGCGATTAAATAGTAACTCCAACACAGTGAACTTTGAGATCTGATTTCTATAGCGAGTTAAAAACAACACACAGTTCCCATGTTGGTTTCGCCAATTCCAACAAGCTCTGCTTTGAGCAATCCTTAACCTACCATTTTCTCAGCAGACTGCTGAGAAAAAAACCCACAACACTTCCCTAGCACAAGGCAGTTAGTGTAAAATCTAGTGGATAGCTATTTTGAATGGAATTAAATGGGGGAAAAAAGTGATTATGAATGCTATAATTGGCTGTCATAGGTTGTAAAGCCAGACAGGAATGTAATCCCATGATACAGGCTAAGGACATTCTCCCAGTGCCCTCTGCCTTCTCCCAGCTGTTGAGTCTTTGGGAGACTCAGGAGCAGAAAGCAGCAGGACTGAATGGAGTTCAGCACACACCGGAGCTGGCTGTGTAATCCAAGCTTTGATGACTGACATGACATGCCATAGCTGTAAAGTCACCTGGGCTCACCTCATTTGGCTGTCTCTGTTAATGGCTTCCTTCTCATTCCCACTGGTGGTGTTTAGTCTAGCTTTGAATTATTAAGTGCTGGTGGGCTTGATTCTAGGTGCTGTTGTACCACTGTTAAATCACGAATTATAACCAGTTCCACTACAGGGAAGTCAGAGCAGTGAGACTGGGGGGGTCAGGCACTTTCTGTAGTGTCTCTGATCACAGCAGAGATTTATTAGCCTTTGACTGGGTAAGCTAAAGCCATTGTTTAAGTCTACCCATCAGAAAAGCAGGAAAGCCATACCTGTGATTGTTCATTTTTGTGTTCATTTGGCACTGTGTTTTGCTGCTGCAGTTTGCATTCCTCTCTGCATGGCTCAGAGTACCCACCATCTGACACTCTCCCATTCTTATACTCCTAAATTTCCCACAGATAAAACGAGAGTTAGAGATGGAAAAAAATGCATTAAATATCCAACATTCATGTGAGGCCCTTTTAAATGATTCTGTTCAGCTACTGTCATTTCAGTCCCTTCAGAATAAGTTTTGGGGAGTGAATTGGACAGCAATGCTCTGGCAGCTCTTATGCCACCAACTATTTCAAAATTACATCTTGATGAAATGTGTTGGCAACTGTGTGCACATGACCTCTGTTTTTCCTTCAGCAAAAGAGAAAGCTGGTGGCTGCCTGAACCATTGTTCTTTGTATTTAAAACAAGTCTTTCAACTGGGAGCCAAAAAAATGCTTTTCAGTAAAGCTTTGAAAAATCATCAAAGTCCAGCAGCTTACAAAAATTTTCCATTGCCCAGCTATTCACAAAGTAGAATAGAAATTTTCTGTGTTTCCAGCAATCCATAGCTCCCGAACATTGTGCCTTGGCCAGTTCAATTAACGATTGGAATTTTTTTTTTCATTTTTATTGGTGCTTTCAGGCATTTAAAGCCATGAACCTTTTGATTATTCCCTTTTTGACAATACAGATATATGTCCAACCCCTGTTTATTAGGTGTATAATTTCTCAGTCTTTATTCTGCTGTCCATCATTCTTTAAAAAGTTTCTTTGCCAAGATAACATCAGGAACACGTATCTTCCTTCAGAAACCTCTCGCCAGTTCAGTTAATTTTCTACCTTTTAATACAATTATTCAAAGCAGTGGTGTGGCTCCAACCATACTGTGGAAGCAATGGGCTCATTTAAATTGGGGATTGTTAGATGAGCAACTTACACTGTTTGGCTGGGAAAGAGAGGGATGACCTTTCCGGTAGGTAGGTGTCACAAAAATGGCACTTTGATCCTTACTGTCTCAGCACATTTGTGGCGTAATACACTCTGAGCAGGCAGTAACAGCAACAAGGAGGTTGTTCAGATACAGGTACTTTGCAGCTTTCAGTGCTTTTTACAGGGAGTTTATTTTATTGTGTTGCACAAAAGCCAGGCTGAAATTAACTCTATTATTTCATTAGCCAAAATTAGTAGCTTGGCCAGATCTTAAGAAGCTTTAGGAAAAAAAAAAAAATCTTTGTATTCCTTTTCGATAAGTTCATTCACTCTGCATCATCACACAGACCTTGAGAGGTATCCTTTGAAGACACGGGAGCATACTGTTGTATGTTTAATGGCTAACTAGCTAATTTTTTTTCTCTTGCACTTCTGAAAGACAGTATTTTGCTCTCTTTTTGCTTCTACAGATCTTGCCCTGTTTAAAATTTAGCTTCATTTTCAGAGGTTCCTGAATTTCTTCACTGGGTCTTTTGAAACTCCCAGATGCGTCTCCCCTTAAGTTGAGGATACATACATATTTAGTTTGTTCAGATGGCCTTCCGTCATCTTTTTGTTCAGTCCTTGTTCCTCCAGCTGAGTCTAGTAATTTTCATGAATTTTCCTGTAAAAGGTTCTTTGATGTCTTCATCTTCATTACTCATTTCACTGCAAGCTGAGCCAAACTGGTATTTAAAATCTTGGTATTTTGTGTAAGTGTGATGTAGTGTATTTTGTCTTAATGAAAATGTAGCATCGAAAGAGAATTTACATTTTAGCTATGGTCTTGAATATTAATGAGACGTCTTTTACTCACAAACTGGAGCAGTTTGACAGCCTGGTATTATTTTTATCCAGATTTTCCCAGGAAGTTGGCAACAGTGTATGCTGGAAAGCAGTTCTTCAGTATCTCATTCACTGAAATTGGTGGTTCATCAACAGTGTCTGTAATTTCTGTTTCGCTTGCACAGCAATAGAATTCAGTATGAATTGCAAATAAAAGGAAACTCAACATTATGCATTTTTTGGCACATGGAGTTGAATTAACTCTGCTTGGTTATATAAGTTTTCCTATGTTACAGAAAAATGCAAAGAATTGAAGCCCTTACCTAAGACTGATCACTAGTTGTCTTAAGTTAAAGTTTGTTTTTTTTTTTTCCCTTGTTCCAATGTAGTTAAACAAGGAACCAACACAGTATCAAACCATCAATAACCAAACAGGTGCTTCTGAATACAGGATTTAAAAATTGTAAAATCTTAATGTAAAACACCTGAAATCAAGCTCTGCCCCAGCTGAAGTCTACAGGTCTGGTAAAAGGGGCAATATGAGTGGCTTTAAAATATGTGCTTTTTTCCATTTATCTTCCTCTCATGGACTGGCATGGCTTAGGGTCTAAGAAAGAATGAGATCAAACTTCTCATTTCTAGAGTCCCAAGGGCTACTTCCATAGCCAAGAATAATCAGAGCATATATAAGGCCTTTATGCCAGGAGCTATGACATGGCTAAAGGCCCTTATTATTCTTCTCTACAATCTAGAGAATTTCTCTTGGCTGATTCTAATTTCAAGAGAATAATTCCATTTATTAGCCCTCTGTACATGACAGAATTTTAAGTATCATACTTAATTTACAGTGCTGCAACAACATCTCTGCTGCATGCAATTCAACTGTGCAAAACCAACCTGTGTATTTTAGAATCTGTTTAGAGTTTATTTTGTAATATAGTCAAATTACAATACACTTAAATCCATAGGATAATGATGATCTTATTAAATACCTGGTGCTAAAAATACATGCTATTTGGGCAATGTGCCTATATACATTAAGCAGCTAGTTGCAGATTTTAGATGAAATTCATGGGTCATTACTTGCTTTTCTTAATTGTGTGACTGGCTTAAGTATGTCTGCTTTGCTGTATTCTGGCATATTTTTTGATAATATTTTCAGAATATCTTTGCAGTTCTTCAAGGTGTGAATTTAAATGTTCTTCAAACTCTCTTGCATGTTTATCTTCCTCTTGAAGGAACTTTTCTGTTGTTGCAATGAAGGACATCTCAGGGGGAGACTGAGCAAGGAATAGAAAGTCATGGTTAGTGAAAAACAGCAAGTACTACAACATGTTTGCATTATGATATTCTAGATGTGAAAAACATCTTGACCTATAGCAGCTAATAATGCTGTAATGCTTTATACCTCACCAAGAAAATATGAATTTGGGCATACATTTTTAAAGGTATCCGTGTGCCTGAATGACATAAAGTGAACATGATGTTTGATTACCTCTGATTTTCACAGTATTAGGATGTAGATTTACCATTAAAAATTTAAATATTCCATTACAGAGAATTAGGCTGCTGCAGAACCTCTAAAATCTTTGGATCAGCTACAGGTTATGTTAGTTATTTGTATAATGTAGACCAAGGCAGAGGACAGTAACTTTTTCTGGAATTACAAAATATAATTAGTGTTGGATCCTGCTGATTGGCTCCTGGAATTTTAGCTCTCTGCTTCTCTGATGTGATGCTTTCTGAGGAAAGGAAGAAAACCTATCCTCATTTCAGTACTATTAACTCCAAACCCTGACATTCTGGAGAATGTATTAAATTTTATTCTCTGCGAGTAATTCAGCTGAAAAATCTTTCCATTTAATGAGCATTTAGTAGACTCAGACATAAACCATACCAAAAATGAGCCTTAAAATGGTTGTCATGGGATGCAGAGTTGTATAAAGCAAAGGATATGAGTGAATCTTTGCTGGAACAAGTTCTAATTTTTAAGCAGCAATTTTTGTTAATTCTTTTGCTAATACTGAAGATGCATTCATTGGAATGTCTTTATCAAAAGAAATATGAAATAGTTTTTCTTTGCCTGAAGATACTATGCTTTTTTAAAATACATTCAATACTTATTTGTATAGATAAATACAATTTTATTACATGAATTTTTAACATTTGGCTAAGGAAAAAACTTAATATAGGAGCTGTAATATTAAAAGAAAGGTAATTTTTTATCTTTATATGGTCATATATTGAGAAAAATTATTGGCATTTTTAATCTTAATTAAACCATATCTTAAATAGTTTTAGTTACTGATTGAGTTATCAGTCTAGAATCTCAGGTTTTGCTTTTTCTAGAATTTAGAAAAGAAAGTTAATATGTGAGCACATCAAACAGGAATTTAATTACTCAAATGTTCTGTGGTAAAGGCCAATTTTATTACACCTGTAAATTTTTACTCTAGGCTCCATTGTATTAGAATGGGGTATTCCCTAAATGCACAGCAACTACAGACAGATTTGGTTTTTTATTTCAATTTCATTGAAAACTGCTCTTTAGCAGCTTGCAAGTCCAAAAGATACTAACAGGAGAAATGCTTTAAAGCACCATTCTATTCAGGAGACTTTGAGATGAAATTTAGAGATTTCCTATAGGAAACCCCCTCTTTTTTTCGAAGTACCGCAAGCTGCAAATAATTCTGAATTTAATATCATCCTTCTAGAGTGAGACAGGCTTCCTAATGTATAGGGCTCCTAAAATGAAATTCACAGATAAAGCAGAATCTTCCTTTTCTCCGTCCCTCCAAATTAGTATTTTAAAAGGACAGGGAAGAAAAATTTGCCATATACGAGTAAGAAACTCCAAAGATATTACCTCACTTTGTGCCACAACACTCTATCAATCTGTGCACTAGCAGAAATAAGAAAGAATGTCAGTCTTCTAAAGTTTAAGAAACTAGAGGGACATCACCTGTCTCCTGGTTTTCTTCATAAACACATGCATATTTTCCCATCCATAAATTATTAACGTTTCCATATGAAGAGTTTTTTCTGAGATTCTGAATGCCATGGCAATATACAGGTTTATACCTTCATGGGCTAGATCACAAATACATCTCCTTGTGATGTTAGGATTCAGTGACAGAGTTGGGAGTACTACGTAAAATTATTTGAAGCACTTTTGTATTATGAAGAAGACATTGGATTTGGAGGCTTTACTCAAGGAATCACCATGTGTTTTGCTTACTGAATATTGAATCACTGATTCAAAACTGAGCAGTGGGAAGCAAGAGAAGCAGGAAAAATCTGAATGTGAAATATGAATTTAATAGGTGTTATCACCTAGAGAAAAACGTCACATCGGACTTTTCCATATGGACAACAGATTTACACAGGTGCTAGTCTTCAGAAATGTTACATCAAGTTATAAGAGATCCTCAGAGATTCATTATAACAATGCATACAATTACTGACTTGTCACTGGAAACAGATTGGCCTCATGATCAAGCTACCTTCCAAAACTGCTAATGTCCTGTGCTTCAACTGGTACTTACTTTGATGTGTTTCTTCTTGAAATACACTGTAAACTCCAAATGAGACATTTCTGAATTCCCTCAGAGTTGAGAGAAGAATGTTTATCACTTAGAATAAGCAGGTCATGGCTCCCTACCAAGGGTCAGACATCACAGACTATGATTTTAGTTAGGTCTCTAATGTACTTTGAGAGAAGGTTTTATCTAAGCAAGTCTAAAAGGCAACATTCCTTGTTAGCAATTATGCTGTGCTTTCCAAGCCTCAGGTCTGTTCTTTCATTATGTTCTTAATTGTCTTTGGCAAGTTTTTTGAAGTTAATCCATGCCTCGGATAAGATTCATGGTCCCTAGTTTTGAATTTCTTTTCCTCAGATACTGCTTCTTTTATGTATTTGGTTTTCAAACCAGATCTGGATAGAAATGGGTTCATTCAAACCTTCCATCTAACTTGTCTGGGTAATTAGGCAACAAGGACTCTACTTTTTCAGTTCTACAATGCCAGCTGATCTCATATTTCTTTGGTGTATACCAGTAATGAGAATCATCTCTTTGCCTCATCATTTGCTGTAAATGAAGGAGTGCAACTGATAGAGATGCATATGTGCTAAATATGTCTTCTCCTTAAATAAGAACTACCCAAAGTGGTTATGAACTAACTCTGGATGGATAGGGAGAAGCCCTTCAGGTAGGGCAGTTCTCTCTCAAAGATTGCCTAATTAATTTGCCTACAGTTAATCTCTTACTTGCCCCATGAGTTGTCCCAGCATTCTTGGAGGCAGCATCAGCAGGGCAGCAGGAAAGTTTTAACATTTGGGATATTTTAACCTTTAGTGTTCTAATCATGAGAGGTCAAACCCAGTGTTGTAGTCTTCTCATGTTTAGCTGCTTCTGCTTTCCAGGAAAAATTTTGTAATACTGGGAATAGAAATTGGTCTGGCTGATTTTAATCTCACTGTGACTAAATCTAGGAGCTTTTTTGAGCAGTGCAGTTCATCTCAGGCAGCAGGTACAGATGCCTGACTTAAACATGCTTCTGCTCATATATGAAACTCAAATTTGAGATGCCTAGGAAATTGCCAAGTGACATAGGAAGACTTTTAGAGGGCCTAAGTTACCTAATCAGCTAGGTAAAAGTAATACCTAAGAGTGAGAGACATGGACTACAGCATGCCTCAGGGTAGGATCAAGACTGTCAAAATAATTCCTAAAAATGTCCGGTGGTAGGATTTCTACAACTTTCCATTGCAATCTATTTATTCAGTATTAGCTGGAAAGTTTCCTAATGCCTAATTTAAATTTTCATTGCTCCAGCTTAAGTCTTTTTTGTATTTCCAAGCCTTGAAAGCAAGAACAAACAACATCTGTCCATCATCTGGAGAGAAACATCAGAAGGTGACTGTGACTGAAATACCAGGCAATCATTTTCTGAAGTTGATCATTTCAGAAAGGAGCAAAGCTCAAAGTACTGTTCAGAGAAAAAGTATTTCCCTAGATTTGGAAAGCCCTGAAAAAAGAATTTTTGGGGTTATAGGAATTTTCAGTGAATCCCAGCTAAGCTTCCTAGTTTATTCTAAGGCAAGACTGACTCTACACATGTAACCTCTAAGTAAGTATGTGAAAGGGCAGAGGTTCCAGTGGGACATTTGCTAATCTTTGTCTGAAGATTCTTTATCAGGAGGAGAGATGTAAGTCTTTGTTTACAGCCCTAGAAACTATTTTCTCTCTTCTCTCAATACTGCAAGAGTAATCTTGGTATGTATCAGGACATCATCTGGCAATCCAATGTTTTCAATTTGTGCTACAAATATTCTTCAGAAAAATAGTGCCTCATAATAGTTTCAGAAGTTTTGAACATACTGGAGATTTCATTTGGGTACTGTCCCTGTGTCCTGGCCTCCACAAGTCAGGAGAAATCTGTCAAAGAACTCTGGTTTGCAACATACTGTGTCTTTTCCCCCTCAATGCAACAGCTTTCCGTTTGAACACGGAACTCTAGAGTAACAGACTGTTGAATATTTGGCACTAAAGCTGTGGTATTCAATGTCAGCCTGAGTGATGATTTCATTTCAGTGGTCTGAACTTGTACCTGGTTCAGTGCCACTGCTTTGGACTTAGTCTCTGTGTGGGAAATATCCCTTGCTTAATAGTTTTGTTATGTACTTTGCCCACACACCAGCTGCAAAGTGTTTTCCCTATAATCTAGTCAACTGCCTTGGTATTGACCCTGTCCTGCTGGGAAGTAATTTTCCCCAGGCTGGCTGGAAACAGAAGCTTTGTGGTTTCGTGTCTCTGACACTTCTGACAGAAAAGAGAACTGTTGTTTATGAGACTCTTCTGAAAAAGTCCAAACACCTCTTTTCATGATTATCACTTGAAAGAGGAAAACTCTCAAGCCATGAGAAACCAAAAGCCATTTACTTAAAATGCTTGTGAAACATAGGAATATAAAAATGGAAGTGAAGTCAAAGACCCAGGGCTACGTGGTCCTCACTGTTCTCAGGCTACTGGGACACAGTGGGACCATAGTGAAGGGCTGCCCTACAATCCCTGCTTCTCAGGCAGGCCATTACTATGGCGCTTCCTATCAGCAGTCAGATTCTGGAATATGGAAATAGTCTTCCAGCAGCCATGCCTCTCATAGACAAAGGGGGTGTGAATTTGTTTCTGAAGTGGACAGCAGAACCAGGGTACAACAACCACAGACTGCTTGAAGATGATTGTTGCTGTCATGATGCCTCTTTGCTCCTACATAAGGTAAATTGCCTATGTTTCTCCTAGTAAATGCTGAAGTCTTAGCTCTTCTCTTTCCACAGGTTCAGCCCTGCAGCTGAGGATCTCCTGATTAAAAAGATCCATATATTACGGCTGGACAGAGGGATGTGGACAGCTCATTCCTTACTTTGTTAGTTCCACTACCTAACTATGGTGTAGTTCCATGGTTTGAGAGAGAGTAAGTGCTAAGTTTTCAAGTGAAAAATAATAGTGGCCTGTAGTGGAGGCCTAAGCAAGAACAGAAGATACTAAGGAAGAGGATAAAGCTCAAATTTGAAGAGAGATCTAAAGCCAAAGAATTACGGAAACTTTTTCTTAAGTTGTCCTAGGCAAAGTGGGATTTGTCCCACTTGTCATGAAGGTTGGTCATCTCCAGCCTATGAAGACCAAAACAAAGAATGTTGTGCTATTTCTCTTTATTTTCAAGATAAATGAGGATTACAGCAGTTATAATTTCTATTCCTTTTCAGATAAAATAGCTAACATATGGAAAACAGTTGCTGTGATTCCTCTGATTTCATCTATCAAATGCTGCAGAAACTTGATTTGTCTAACAGCACTTAAGGCAATAACTTTGCAGGTATTATGAAAACACACTTAAAGCAGAGTGCTCTTAGAGAGGCAGTATGATGCAAAGTGCCCCAATATAGAAGCCTATAAGTTAAAATGTAGAAATCTTTCTCACAGTCACATAATGGCAGGTAATTATCACCATCATTATTAGAACAGAGGTATGGCCCAGTAGGGGATGTTTAATATCCAGAAAAACTATATTTCTCTTAGGGTAAGGAATTTTAATTTTTGCTGGGTTGGCACTGTATAAATAATAATGACAACAAGGGTGATTTAATTTTTGGCTCCTCCAAGGCTGCACTTGGTCCACAGATGGATTTTTGAGAATATATGTGTTACAGGAAAATAGTTACTTACTGATAATTTGATTTCTTCTGATAATTTGTTTTCTTCTGCACTGTAAGCAGGGCTCAGTAAGCTGCCTGTTGTGCCCATTTCAGGACATGGTCCACCAAACCCCAAAGGATACCCCACTTGTGGTGATGAAGATTTATGCATTATTTTCTTTTCATGACATCTGTGAAGTGGGTAAGAAGATAAAATCCTTCCACTTTTTGACCCGGTGATATTGCCTTGGACATATAAAGCAGGACAACAGTTTCTATGATGTCCACTGGCGGGAAGCATTGCAGTCTGTTGGCATTCCGTTTCCCATGCATCTTTGTTTTGGAAAGATCTAAAACAAACAAAAAAAAGAAGCATGAAAATCACTTAAAACTATTAAGCTATCACAGCAAAGCCAAAGTTTTTTATTTGTTTACACAGTTCTTTTACATAGCTGTTCCAACTGCTTCATGCATGAAGTTGTGGCCATTACCAAGCTGCAGCAATTTAGCAACTTTCCACCTAAGTTACTGTAAATATTTGAGTGTGCATTCTCTATCTGCTTCAGCTGTGACTTAAACCACCCTAACTTAAACCCTTTCACTGGAGCATGAGGAACCTTGCTTTGGTTGGTATAACTGTGGCAGGACAAGAGCTAAAACACCAACTCACTTCAGGTATTGAAGATGCCAATACTCCCTGTTTGTTACCCATCCTTTGCTAAAGGTTATCCCTCCTTTAGCTTTTCAGTGGAAGAAACGACGTATGCACTCTTTGGCCATGTCCTAGCTTATACTGTGGTAGGAACTAGAGTCAATTTAGCTGCACAAATAGAGGAAATGAAATACGAGTGAGATGAGAGACAAAAACTGTTATTAGTGGTTGAGTAATTAGTCAATTTTGATCTAATATCACCTTAAACAACTATGTTCCATTAACTAGAATTTAGAATAAATAAATAAATAATAGTACAGGAATCTTTGATCCTGCATTTTTACTGCAATGCTAATTTTGCCACTGATTGAATGACAACACTTTGAAGATTAATATAAAAAATTATACAGATTTTTAAAATGTACTTTCTAAAAACTTGTACAAGAACATGTTTTTGTAGGAATAAGTGAAATCTTCAGGCTTAAGAAAGAATTTTTAAGTATTTTATTATGATGTTCCATAATTCCTGTATCCCACTTAGAGCTATCAGAATTGATGTCAAAGTATATATTTGTATTCATTTGTAGTTCTGTAAAGCAAAAACTATTATGGTTAATATCAACTTAGAAAAAAAAGAAAGCTATTTTATTTCCATTCAAAATATCTTCATTTCCTGACAGTTAACTGAACAATTCTGATACTGTATTGATAAAAGCAGAAAATTTTGAGACTAGTTTGCCCAGATGTCTGCTGAATTACACTAATTTTCAGTTGCATCATTCTTTGTATTATATACCAAAACATGAAAAAAAAATAATATCAGATGTTATTAAGTTTTTATTACAATATTTCTGACTGAGGTAAAATTTCCATTGTACTGAGGCTTGGGTTTATGATGAAATTTTAATCTTGGGAGGTAACCACTAAAACATGATAGCTGTTTGAACAGATTCTATCATTGCAAATATCCTAAAACACTACTAATTTGAAATACAGCTATAAAAGCTTCTAAAGAGCATGTTCTTTGCCACTAAAATACAATTATTATAAATATTCAAGAGTATGCAGTGTTGCTCAGTACGTTTTTTTTTCCTTATAAATAAAAAGAATTTGCCAAGTGCAGGGAAAAGACAATGTTTTCTGCAGAAGGATCACAACATCATTTTCTAATGTTAATTTAAATATTTGGTGTTGGGAGAGGATGGCTATGCAGCCTTAATGGACCTGCTTGCATATAAACCCTTGTGCTGGTTTTGGCTGGCGTAGAATTAATTTTCTTCACAGTAGATGGTATGGGGCTGGGTTTTGGATTTGTCCCGGGAACAGTGTTGATGACACAAGGATGTTTTACTCACTGCTGAACAGCACTTACACAGTTTTCTGCTCCTCATCCCACCCCACCAGCAAGTGGGCAGGGATTGTACAAAGAGTTGGGCAGGGACACAGCCAGGACAGCTGACTCAAACTGATTCAAGAGATATTCCAGACCATATGGCACCATGATCAGCAATAAAAATCTGGGTAAAGGTGGGCTAGGCATCAGTCGGCAGGTGGTGAGCAACTGTACCATGCATCACTTGTTTTGTATATTCTAATTCTTCTATCATTATTATTGTTATTTTCCCTTCCTTTTCTGTCCTGTTAAACTGTATCTCAACACATAATTTTACTTTTTTTTATCCCATTTCTTTCCCTGGTGGTGAGGGAGTGAGCGAGTGACTTTGTGGTGTTTACCTGCCTGCCAGGTTAAACCATGACAGCCCCGAAGCATGAAACTGAATACTCAATAAATGGATTGTGTAGAACAACTCAGAGAACTAATGAAGAACGTATTTTTTTCACTGATTATAAAAGCAGCAGTGATTAAGATACTCTGAATGCTATGGTAAAGCAAGTTATAAGCATGAGGCTATATTATTAATATTACTATTATTTTATTATTACTTTAACATTATTACACATTCTAGCATAAAACTCTCTGAGACTATTCACCAAACCTTCCAGTTTTCTAGATTGCCTAAAATGTTTGCCTTTATGGAGGCAGAGTTTTGTGTTTTCTTTCATGTTCTCTTTAAATAAATACATTGTGCTCTTTAGACACAGAATACCTCTTTTTTTCTCCTCCCTATTTTGAAGTCCATTCCATATATTGTTTGGATGAAGGGCACAGTGAAAAAAACCTGCCACAATTGAAGATAGATGGTATGAATAATAAAATCATGGACCTTTTTTCCATCTTGTGTTCTGACCTTTTTGAAAGTAATTTTCTCTCTAAACCTACAGTAAAGTCTATGTGATCTGTGTCCTTTTTTCCCCCTCAGAACTGTTCCTCTATATATTTAATAACAATTATTAGTGTTATCTTATAGCTTACTTCACTGAGACCAGAATTTTCAGACTCGAGTGCCTACAGTTATGGTAGCTTTTAGACAGCAAAAACAGATACTCCCTCAGCCCTCCACCCACCTCCCTCCAAAAAAAAAAAAAAAAAAAAAAAAAAAAGTAGGACTGATTTTTTTTTTAAAGGAACTCTGCTTCTCTGCTTCCTACTGTAATCCATACTGGAGCTGCTTGGTATTTTTGAAAAACATGTCACCTCCATTGAGGTGCTTTGATATGGATACTATGCCTTTACTTTGAACAGTTTTCACAGTTGAGGTTTAAATTTGACCTGTTCTGTGCAAAATAATGTCTGAGAACAGAGATCTACTTTGAATATCAATGTAAAGGTAGGCAAATATCTGCATATTTGTAGAAAACTGTCCATTTCTTAACATTAGCAGTGCAAATACACTATAACTGCAGTTGAGTAATTTATGCTTTCAGTGGGATTACTTCAGAGGGTATGTACACATACTTCAAAAAAATATGTGTTGTCACCACTGTTGACATGGTGACATATGGGACAAGAAGTGAAAGAATGATGTTCTCACAAAGAGAATTTATATAGACAGCATCAACTTTTCCAGACTGATATATAAAATAAGCCTGGACCCTTTGTGGTGACTGACTTCAGTGATGCAAAACAAATTCCTTACACAGTTTCTGCTGGTTGACATAACTAGTCTTGAGAAAGAAAACAATAGATCTTTAATGACCACAATGTCTTCCAGAACTTGTGTTGTTGCTTTCACCTTGAAAGTGTAACTGCTGGCTTGACTTTAAAAATGGATAAAAAGTATTTTCCTGAAGAGATTGTTTTCACTGCTTCCACTTTATCTGTTGCAGTAACTGATACAGTGGTGAGTGTGACTAGGAGTGTGTGACCTCCAAAGGGTTGTGAAAACCTTCTTAGCACAGGTAATTCCCTGTCAACACATATCCTTTAAGTGATCCCTAGCTACCTTAACAGGCATTCCGTTCTAGCCTTTACCCTTCCCTTTTGCCACAAAATGAAAGTGCACTCTGGTTTGGCCCCTTATGTATTTTATGCATATTTTTATGGTAAATAGGTAGTTTTTCATTTGGGAGCTCACATGCATGTTTTAATTTGGAAGAAACAAACTAAACACACCACCTTCATCAGAGAAAGCCCTCTTCAACCATGCCAAAATTTAAATCAACTGTATATGGCCAAGGTCTAAATAAAGGATGGAAATCTTGAGGGTGAGAAAAGCCTATGTAACTGGCAATTAGAAGTAAGGCAATTATCAGGTAAGAAAACAGTATTTAATTGAGGTGGTTATAGGTAGAATGTGGGCGCAGTCCTTTTTAGCAAATCTTACTTTAGCATATATGACTTTAACATTTAGAAATTCACTGTATGCTGAAAGAAAGAAGAAATCGTACTGCTTTTTAAAGTGCCAACACAACTTCCTGCAATTTCCTGTGTTTTCTCTAGAGGTCTCCTTTCTAAGTTATGATGGTGGCTGTACCCAGGATTCCAGTACTGATTTAGAGACATGACTGAAAAATATTGTAGAATATATACATACCCCTCCCTTGCACAAACACCATGTTTTCTATTTTTTTACTATGTAAAAAAAGTTTTTGTGCCCTTTCTCTAGTGCCATAATTACCATGGAAACAGAAGTGCAAATTAAACCAGAAATAACAGGGTTTATGCTCACAATAAAATAAACATACCCCAGATTTTAAGTCAACCAACATCAATTCCCTGGTTTATCTTCATACATCTGATGACTGAAAATTTAATTTTAGTGTTCTGGGAAAATCTTGAGATAGTTCCCTGTCTGGGAACAGACAACTGATAGTATAGAGACGGTCCAATCTTAAAGACTGGTTGGCTGATGTGCATAAACATTACATGTGAAATTTGCACATTTTTTTAAATCTCTCTGTGTATTTATTTAGCTAGATAGCTTTTCATGTAGGAATTCAAATGCATGGTTTAGATCCTGAAAATCAGGCTCAATATATTTGTTTCATCCTATTAATTATCATTTATATTATGTTCAGTAGTGTGGCTGAGATTTCTGCTGTGAGAAAGCTTAAGTCTCCCAGTTTTGGTTTAACACTGGTCTTCAATAATTATGAAATAAAAATCTTGCAAATTATGTGTGTAGTTCTATTGTCTTATACATGTACATTCTCATAAATGAAATTTCACAGTCCCTTATGTACAGCAAGTGTAAATTCTGAGAAAATGGGAAAAACTCTACTTCTTTTCACTTGAGGAGAGTGGAAGCATGAGCAATATGGGTGAAGTTATGAGACCTACAGGTGTAGAATCTGTATCTTCAACATAATTTGAAACTTCATAAGAACACTGCCAGAACTGCCACTTCTGTGTATATATATGTATGTACGTATATATGGTATGTACACACACATATATATATACATATAATTATCAATTTATTTACATAAACATGAAACTACCTCCAACACTAAACAACATTCTTTAAAAGGAAATTTTAGGCAAAAATGTTGCTATGTATCTTGGGATGTTCCTCTATTTTGCAGAAAAAAATCGCTTTAAATTTTGCCAAAAACTAAATGTATGAGTTTGAAATCTGAAAATGTACAATTTTGGCTCCAACTATTTCAATTTTGATTCACAAAGTTATTTTACATTAGTGCTGTCTCATGGAAGTTATTTTTTTTACTGCAATGCCATGAAGGTAATTCAGGGCCTCACTGAATATGGGGAAATAAGAAGAAAGTCATCACTGCAATGTTTTCTATGAGTCTCAGTATTCTTTAGCCTCATTATTTTTCCCTATCAAGGAGTTTATTTTAGTACTGACTTACTCAGGGCATCTGAAATTATGTTTCTTTTAACAACCAGATCACCCAAGAACACCTGAACTAGACAAGGCATTAAAATACATTTAATGAAACTTGCAACAATTTAAGCTGTAAGGACACAAACCTTTTCAGCAGGGATTGTAGTTCAAACTGCTTATTAAGATAACCTCCCATGGAGTAGTTTACCTCTGATGTTGGTTTTTATATACTTTCTTTGTCTTGTTTTTATTTGGCAATAAAAATACAGTCTGTCCTGTTTTGCAAAACATGGAACTTAGAATAACTTGAGCAGCACATAAAAAGTTTTTGAAGTTGTTTCATGTGCTAAGTACTAAAATAGGGATCAAACATTTCTGGGACTTCATTTATTGCCAAATTTCATTAGCCACCCAGAAAAATGTAGGAACTGCTTACAAACATACTATCTAGGTCCGATATTTATACTGGTGGGAGTCCTGAATAAACAGAAACAGAAAAAACAACAGTTTGACCCAGTCAGATCCTTCCAAAACACACACAGGAAGTTTGGTATATGTATATAAATATTACCTCTCTTCCTTTTCTTGCATCTTTGAATAGGTTTGGTATCTGTGCTGTGTTTCTCCATATGTATCCATGCAACCCAGTACTGATACTTCTGTGTCATTTTGTAGTTTAACAACATTATTTTGTAGTCTTAAATTCTCATGTTTCATTTTGTGAACAGAAGCTGTGAAATTTCCATGTTCTTTGTTACATAAATCTATATTCTGTGAAAAGACATAAAACCATCATTAAGTAGTTATTTTTTCCACAATAAATGGGTGTATTTTTAACAAGCAAACACAAAACAATGTTCTATGCTAAAGACTTAGCTACCATATATAATCATGCAACATTTAGAGCAAACCAAGATAATTGCCTCCAGAAAAAATCCCACTGTAGATAAATGGAAAAGAAGGAATAACAGCCTCTATAACACAATAAAACAAATTAAAATTTCTCAACAAACATGCATTCAAAATATTATTGTTGCAAATTCATCTCTTGCTTTGTAAAACCAATGACATAAAAGGAACCATAACAGCTATAGCTGCAGACTGTATTGCTCCCTCCAGTAACAATTCCTCCAAAAATAACAAGAAAAATTGTAGAAGTTCATTACTATACTAGATAGAGGGTATGTGTACAGGCACAATTTAATATCTGTGTCACCTTCAGATTCAGAGGCAGTAAAGTAAAGCCACATTAGCACAGAGTGCTCTGTCTGTGTTACTAAACCCTGCTTCTCGTTGGGTCAGCCCATGTGGCATAAAAGTCAAATTATTGAAAGTGCAAGCCACATATGCACTGTGACCAGAGGCTGGAGCCCATCCACTAGGATATCAAGAGGGGACGATGGAGATTAGCTCTGGAAGCTGTCTAGCCAGGATACTCTTCTTTTTTCCTATTATCACTTGTTCCATGAAGCCTATGCTGCACACCTGAGCTAGCTATTTTGGAACTACTTCTCTGCAGAGTACTGCATTGCATTGTGTAATATATTTGCCATAATAGTATGTTGTCATCAACAGGAAATTCTCAAAAGGTTTATCAGATTAAACACAAAAGACTAAAAACCCTTGCATTTTATTAAGTTGTGCTTTCATACATTTCTAGATTTACCTTGCTCTCCTGGAACCCAGAAACTCACGAGTAATACAGCTTTAAGTATACTGCTAGCACAGCTGTGCTCCTGCACCTGAAACTTTGTCTATTCCTTGCCCTAACTGGTTTGATGCTATCTCTTCCTGTGAACCTTGCCTTGCCTAGCTAGTTTTGAGGGAAACTTATGAGCCAAGCTGGAATTGAGATGCTAGAAAGTATAAAAAAATTTAATGTTTTGTGCAATGATGGGGGAGCAGGGGGTCAGCTATGTCTCACGGGTGGGAGGAGTGGCAGAAGAGAGGAAGAAGGAGAGTGCTAAATCATCCTACCACTAATAGCTCCGGAATCATCAGTAAAGTTACAATGGCATGAACCCCAAAACTGAGCTGGCACAGTTACATTGCTTTGGAAACCTAAACTCTGAAAGTAACCCTGACTGATGACGCATTTCACCATCCTGATTGACTTAGGCTGGCACTAGCCTGAGATGTCTGTGTAGTGCTCCTCCATACAGCGCAAATACATCCATAAAAATCTCACCCATTCCTGGAATGTGAATATCAAATACCTCAAAAACTTTAATGTTTAGATCCTCACAATACATTAGTAAAGTAGGGAATTATTATTAAGTCCACAAATCCATTGAAATGTGTATTGACCTTGGTATATGTAGTAACTGGATTTTACTGCTAAAATTTAACAAACACAATATCTCCAACCATTCTTTTCAGACATCTCTTCTCAACCTTCAAGAAGAGTATTGCTGTATAGAAGAGCTAGACATGCATATACACATCCATCTATGTTTCCACAATAATATATCTTATATACACATACATATATCCATAGTAGTGTACAGGTATGTATAGGTAAGATACCACTGCTAGAAAAATATGCTATTTTAAGTAAGGATATATGTGACATTCTTTCATATATCTGTCATACACAGTAAGTCAATTAACAGGCTACAAATCCCCCCAAAATATATTTACATCAGTATTTACGAACAACATTCTAGGGTTTACTTTTTTTAGTGATAGATACAGTAACTGCAGATGTTCTGTAAGCAGGGGACATTTTGAAGTTTTTTGTGGAAGGCAGCATATATATTTATAAACTAAAGTTCTTATGGCACACTTTTTATGAATTAAATTTTAAACATCCCTTGTTTGGAGAGAAACAAATACTAAACTCTGAAAATAAGCTGGGAGGGAGAAAAATGTGTCAGTTTTTTACATGGTTACTTAAATAACATATGAACAAAGGTGTAAAATATTAAAAATGGACATATTTTTGTGTCTGTGAGGATGACTGTTTAAACTTAAATAAGTGATGCCACTTACAAAAAAAAATAGGCTCCCAGAAACTCTTTAGTGTCTAGACAGTTACTGAAAAATTTAGCTTTTTTCTAGTTTAATACACTTAAGATAAAAATTACTCCTAGATATACCTGTCTTCAGGCTGTGTGTGAATACCACTTGGTTCTGATCCTGTAGCACACCTTATTTTTATTTATTTATTTATTGCAAGCCATAAATCTCTTAATCTGCAATAGTCTCAGTCTACATTTACAGTAAATATAGATAACTGTTCTGCTTCATAGATTAAGAAAGATTACCATGCAACTTTCACACTCCTGGTTTTCCACCATCTCTTTTAGATGTGTATTTTCAGATTTGATAACTTCATATTGGAGTTCCAATAACTAGGAAAAGATTAAGTTCTTAGTTAAATATAAGAATATTTCTGCTAATTGTAATAACAGTGAGTATAGGGATATTTAATTCTACAAAATGTACAAAATGTACATAAAGAATTACAAAACATACTATTTTTAAATATAGCAATAATAAAAGAGGAAAGAGGTATTAAACAATCTATAAAAGATTTACAAATGCAATGCCTCTGATTTTATTTACCTTCTTGAAAGAAGGAACAACTTCAGAGAACAAGGAAGTTCACATGCAGTTACGAGACACAAAGAGATACAGATTTTACAGGCCACAGAAACTGGATGAAATCCTAGTCACGACACCTAGAAACGATATTGACTCTGCAGATCCTTCATAAAGCTTTATAAGACACTGAAAAATTAGAAACTTTCTAGAGAATCAAATAAACAGCTCTCATGATAAAGCTCATATAACCACAAATCGGAAGTTTTCAACATCTTTTGCATGTCAAAATGGTAACTAGATTTGATAGAAAGAATGAATTGCAATTTAGATGTACAGTTGACATTTACTGGTGCTTTTTTTTCCCATATCAATTTGGCTGCTTTAGTAATACTTCACAGATATTACGACACTGCTGATGAAAATTACAGCAAGAAATGTGATGTCTTTTTTTCACCGGTAATGGATGTCATTATCAATAGTGTGGAGTAAACTGATGTAGGCTGGTTTTGCCTGCTTGCATACCTGTTGTTTTGCTAGCAATTTGTCTTTTGTCTCTAACTCCATTTTTAACTGTCTTTCCAGAAGAGTAGCTTTCTCCATGATAGTTGCTATAGTGATCTCCTTCTGATGAAGCTCCTCTGTCAGGTCAGAGATTTCTGTCTTCATTCTTTCCTGCTCAGAGCAATGGGACTGCTCCCCTCGATAAATGTGGTTTCTTATCTGTAGCAAATACATTTCAAAAAGAAAAAATGTTGTGCAGTAAATATGATTGCATCACTTGCTACTTATCAGTGACTTTTTTTGCTGTTGCTTCCAAGACACCAACTCTTCTAACTGAATCAGAGATTTTGAGATTGTAAAATAATCTTCATGAGTGAGTGCACAGAGATTTATTTATTTTTACATCTTTTTTCAACACTTCCCTTTATTTAGTGTTAGAAATTAACAAAATGCAATACATTTCCATTAACATTTTAAAAGAAAGTAATAAAAATAATGTAAAGTATTGGAATTTGTGGTAAAGAATATCCAAGAAAATATCCATTCAATAAGCTTAAGTATGATTTATTTATATTGCTCCTAAGTTAATTTAGGTTTAAAATAAGTTTAATGAAGCCTAATTTAACTTAGGAGCAATATAAATAAATTTATCTAGAGACTCTTTAATAAGAAACTAGGTTAGAAGGAAAGAGGATGTATGGTAAATCACTTTATGAGCATTTTTACTGCCATGACATAGAAAATTTAAGGTTAAACTTTCTGCACCATCTCCTGTGTAACGTTCTTCAAAGTATCAACACAAAGAGTGTTTTCATAATCTTCCTACTATAATCAACAATTTAGTGATGATGGATTTTTTTACTGTCTAAGAAACAAAATTACAAAACCCAGCATAACAACCTTTGAATTAATTTTGACAATTCTTTGCAGTTCTGTAGTACACAATGAGTAGCAGATGGCATTTCATTTTTATTTATGCAAACTGCACAGAAATATTAGAATTGCAAACATATAGATGTAGATGCAAAAAACCTAAGAGCGAGAACATGACTGTCAGGCCAAAATTGCTGTATCCAAGTCAGCTGCATCCAAATAGAGCCATTCAGAACGCGCATAGACATGTTTCTCTTTAACCCACTATAGGTGACCATCCCTTCGCTGTGAGGTTGGACTAGATGATCTCCAGAGGTCCCTTCCAATCCCAATAATTTCATGATTCTGTGATTCCTGCTTACATTGCTACTCAGCAAAATCACAATATGCCTGTTAGATGAGTTCTGAGCATCCTCTACTTCCAAAGTATTTTGGCCTGCCAAGCCATACCCCATTCCACAATGCCATGCCCCTGCTGCTTGCTCACAGCACTTCCAAAATGTGCAATGCACTATAAAGCACAGTTCAAACTAGAGAGCTCTGCCTGACTGTGTAGCAGTACCTGATTAAGCTTAGCCTTGTGTGGGTACCTGCCGCAGTGACTTGTATCAGTTGATGTGTTGCATATCCTACCTCTGAGATCACCTACAAACTATAACTTAATTCCTATAGGCTATTAATTACTTACAGCCTTGGAGGCTTTATTAGTTGTATGGCATTGTCTGAATCACAGTAATGCTTAGGCATGGTCTTTTCCATTATTTCAGTGATGTAGGTAGTTACTGTACAGAATCAGAATTTCAATTTTACAGCTACACAACTACCTCCAGAAATGCAACCATACACAAAATCTTTTTCATATATGAAACCTTCATGCTCTCCTAAACTTACAGTGTATGCTCTTGCTCTTTTCTGCATATGCACATATCCTAGGTCAGCACTCTCCCCTCTTCTAAAAATCCTTATACCACAGTTAAGATCTGCAAATACCTTGTTTAGTTCTTCTTGTTGGCATTCTTGACTTTCTGCAAATAGTAACAACTCAGTGTTTTTATTTTTTAGTTGCTCAGGAAGTTGAACAGGAGATGACTGATGCCTTTAAATAAGAAATAAACACAATTTGAAACAAGCAGAATGTTCAATACTCTTTATCTTACAGCATACTCTCCACAGTGTAACACTGTGGAAGACCTGCTTGCTGATGAAAAAAAAAGAAACCACAACCAACATTTCACCTAAACCAGGTGGGAGATGTCTAAGGATTCAGGACACTGGAAGGATGTATAGAAATTATCCTGAAAACTGTTGTAGATCGGGATTTCATATTATCTCAAAAAGCTACAGCAGATTAGATAAACCATAAAACCACAAATATTTTACTCAAAGGAGGTTAGGGAGAATCTTAATTGCACTATTTCCATGGTGTTTTAATGATGAGAAAATGAAAGACTGTAAATATATAGATAGAAATATATGCAATGCATTGATTTGTAAAGATCTAAGCATCATTACAGTCTTTTAACAGAGCCTGCATCCATTGCCTGAAATCTTGTCATATATAACTGTCAATGAAAATGTTCAGTCTGAAATTGTTTAGAATCTAATATTTGAATGCATAGTATCTTTTCAAATTGAGTTAATGTAAATCAAATGTAAGGAAAAAAAATATTAGCTCAGATGTATTTGTTAATTTTAATATTGCCTTCAATATACATACTTTATTTGAATTTCCTGCACATCTTTATACTTTCTGACTTTCAATAATTCTGTATGCAACTGTTGGCATTCCAGTTGTATCCTTCTCCAGAGACCATCCCGTGACTGCAGCTCATTTCTCATTTCTGAAAAGTCTGCCTCCATGTTCTAAGAAACAAGCAAATGCATAAACAGCTAAATAAAACTGGACAGCTTAAAATGCTATATTGTAACACATCGTATTCAATAACTGTACAATTTGTATGAAAGGACATATATGATTTTCATTTCTGTAAAAGGTATTGCTTTCACGTCAGTTCCTTTCTTCAGAAATTTCATCTAAAAATCTGATGCTGAATATTCTTTACTTCTTGCGATGTTCTAATGCATCTGTTTCTGAAACTATCACAGGAAACATCATTCAGAAGTTCTTTATTGTACTAAATGCAGTACTTTATTGTACTAAATGCAAAACAGTTTGCTTGTTTTAACAGGTTCTGCATCACAGAATATGTTTCACATGCAGGAGTTAGTGCCATAACTAGCTTCCTTTTTTTTTTTTCCTAACAGCATTTCCAAATTTATAAGCTTTAAAAGTACAATGCTATAGAAATCATCTCCAACACTAGTTCCATTTGCATGGAGTTAATTGCTTCTTTAAATGAACATCACAAAATTTTCAAAAAATCACCAAAAGATTTTTCTTAGGGACTTGACAAATCAGATCTCTGCTTTACCTTTAATTTCTGATTGATAATGTGATGGACAACCTGAAGACGTGTTACATTTGGCATCACAAAATATAAATTAAAAAAAATCAGAATTCCACAAAAGTATACTGAAAACATACTAAAGATAAGACCTTGGACATATAACTCAAAAATAACAAAAGTAACAATAATAATCAGTTCTTGCAATGATAATATCCAGAGAATATTTATTTCTTGTAACCTAACATCCAAAAGCATAGTCCAGATTTAAAAAAAAAAAAAGGATTTTTCTAAGTATGTTGATCCTTTACCTTTAAAATTATTGCACTAAAAACATTAGTATTTTTCATGATTTCTTAATTTAATTTGAATATAGTTTCCATCTTTAAAAGCAAATATCAAGACTTCAACATTTCAAAAGACAACTGGAATCCAGAAATGACACTGCAAGCAAGAACTTCAAAGATTTATTTCCCTTAGAGCCTCATATGAGAATGACCTTCCTTCCAAGAAGCCTGGGGTTTTCCTCTGGCACAAAGGGCTGCTGAAGACAGATATGAAGTGTTTTTTTACATAGGGTTGTTTGTTTTTTTTTTTTAATAGGGGCTGCATATATGGATTCATTCATCTTATCCTTTGTTACATTAAGGCCAATATAGCTTTTTTAAACACTGAACTGCAAGTCTGGGCATATTCAAGTGAAATAAAGCTTAATGAACTGATAAAATTGTCTGCAAGACTTGCTTATTATCATCTTCATGACTTCAACATTCAAGAAATAGCCACAGTTATTTTATAACATATGAATTTGGGAGATGATTACTCCTCTGATTTCATTCTGGGGTGGATAAGGGAAATTAATTTTGCACAATTGTGTGGCAGAAATCATATTGTCTGTGGTGGACTGCAATCATCATACATATTTACATAAATTGTATTTTCTTCTGCGAATTATAATAGCAGTAGGAACAACAGCAGCCACAGCAGCAGCTGCAATAATAACTGAAACAGACCTTCAGGTCAAGAGTTTCAAAGTTTCACATATCACTTTAAAAAAATAAATAGATATGCACCACTTATTATTCTAGGAAATATTTGCATCTGGTTAAAACACCAAATGAAAATTAATTTTGAACCAGAAAACTATAGGTTTTGCTTAGAAAATATCAAATAAAATACAACTTACAAAGACTCTGTTTAAGATGAAAAATTTACCAAATCTCTTTTATTCTGTGAAAAGTTTTAATTCGACTAGCTTGGCATGTTTGATACCAAAATGAAGCCTCAAAAATTTCCTGATCAGCTCTTGTTCTACTCAGTGCTGTTTGCAGTGGGCTGACCCTCACTGGACACCGGGTGCCCACCACAGACACTCCATCACTGCCACCCCCCCCGCAGCTGGACAGGGGAGAGACATGAGAGAAAGGCTCATGGATCAAGGTAAGGGTAGGGAGACAACACTCACCAGTTACCTGCACAGGCAGAACAGACTCAACTCAGGGACCTTAATTCATTGATAATCAAATCAGAGCAGGATAATAAGAATAAAAATTACATCTTAGAACACCTTTCCCCCACCTGTCTCTTCTTCCTGGGCTGAACTTCACTCCTGAATGCTCTACCTCCTTCCCACCAGAGGCACAGGGGTATGAGGAATGGGGGTTGTGGTCAGTTCATCACACTGTCTCTGCTTGTCGTTACTCCTCTGGGAAGGACTCTTCACACCTTTCCCCTACGCCACTATGGGATCCCTCCCACAGGAGACAGTCCTCCACAAACTTTTCCAGTGTGAGGCTGTCCCAGGGGCTTCAGTTCCTCATGAACTGCTCCAGTGTGGGTCCCTTCCATAGGTGCAGTTCTTCAGGAACAGACTGTTCCAGGGTGGGCCCCCTGTGGGGTCACAAGTCCTGCCAGAAAACCCACTCCAATGTGGAGTCCTCTCTCCATGGAGTCACAGGTCCTGCCAGAAGCCTGCTCCAGCACAGGTTTCCCATGGTGTCACAGCCTCCTTTGGACATCCGTCTACTCTGGCCTGGACTCCTTCAGGGGCACAGCTGTCTCCCCATGGTCTGCACCATGGGCTGCAGGGGAATCTCTGCTCCTGCACCTGGAGCACCTCCTCCCCCTCCTTCTGCATTGACCTTGGGGTCTGCAGGGCTGTTTCTGTCACATATTCTCACTCCTTGCTCCCAACTGCATTTGCACAGGGCTCTTTTCTCCCCTCCTTAAATATGTTATCGCCAAGCTGTTTGTCACTGATGGGCTTGGCCTTGCCTGGTGGCAGGTGCATCTTGGAGCCAGCTGGCATTGGCTCTGTAGACACAGGGAAAGTTTCTAGAATTTTCTCACAGAAGCCACCCTTGGAGCACCTCCACTACAAAAACCTTCCCAATGCCAACCCAACACACTGTTCAACCTTTTAAAAACAATTATATGACATATTTCTATGTAAATTAGTGTTAGCAGCTGACTTAATGCAGACTTTTCAAGAACCAAGTCCTCTGTGTGGTGTTTTTGGGCTGCCTCTCATGTATGGCTAAAGGTAAGTTTGTCAGATAATTCATAAGGTAGAGAAATAGACTGCAGTCTCCATTTGGATCTTCTAAACTTTGTATTTTCTGTACAGCTAACAAACCGGTCTTCCACACATTTCACTTTATCATTTGCTAATTAATAGTATGAGAGAAATGTTTAGAAGCACACATGAAATGGTCATAGGCATAGAGGATATATGAGGCACAATAAAAGCCTTGCTTTCATTACTATCAGACTTCTTCACATCAAGATTCCCATCTACTCCTTCCTCCTTTACCTGTATCATGTTCAACTATTCCCATCCTCCACCTAAGTCTCCTTCATGCAAACCTGTTTGCTGTTCCTGGCTGACAGCAGCCCTTACACTTCCTTCTCATACAGACATTCCTTAAAAAATACTTCCTCTGAGCTACCCCTTTTCACTATACACTGATGTTACATCAGTGCTTACCTTCTGCAGCTATTTCCAAATTGTGCTTTTCTAACTAATACAGCAGCATTCCACACCACCAACACAGTTATTCTGCAACTTTCTGCCCTTTAAATAATGCTATGTACATATAGTTCCACTTCTACTTAAAATGTGTTCAGTGCTTCCCACAGCCCCTGTATTTTCTTCAAAATTCCTCCTGCTTGAAGATTTTCTCAAAGGTTAGAGCATGACGTCTACTGTCTCCATCTATTTGCTTCAATTGCTGTGGCTTGTTCCACTCCGTATTTTAGTCCCACTGCTTTTGATGGCAGCCTTTTTAACAGGCATCAAAACAGAGGTTTTGGCTTGCATATTGAAAACTTGTATACAGGCAAAAGACTCAGTGAACTAATGTGCAAATGACGTGACTTGGCTATTCTGACAATACCTGAAATTAACCTCTGCCACATATACACTAATTCATGTAAAGTTTGTTGCATGTGCTGTTATAAGTCTGCAAGGCTGTCTATGAAGAGAAATAGATCTTTCTCCAGAAAGAGCTGAAGTTACTAGAAGCCATTCAATATATTACTGAACACAGAGGTGCTTAAATAAATAAGTAAAAGCATAAATGATATATGCTACCAGAAAAAAAATAGCAACGTGAATTTCATTCCTGATCTGTTTCAAACACAACTAATAAAAAAGGCTGTAAAGATCTTGTATTATCTCAATCTTGTCAGAACTCATATACCATGACTAAAAGAAGAGGCACAAATGGCTGTCTTCATAGATCAATGCTATGCTGAAAAACAGTGAACTAGGGATAAGATAAAAACTGATGGTTCTTTACATGGAGAGCAACTTAAAAATTCATTGACTGCAAAATCTCTTTTCAAAAATAACAAAGTATACTGTACACTTTTCTATATACTTATTTACTAGCTATACAGCACAGTGTGCAACAAGCTATAAATCAGATAAAAAAGATTTCACAGAAGTCATTTGAATACATGGAACCAGGTGAACTAGGCTGCAGTCCTGTAGATGCTATGGATATAGGAAAGTTAGAAAAACCTAGATATACAGACAAGAATAAAATACACTACTACAAATCAAACCTATTTTTGATTTACTCAAAAAAGAATCATACTGTTCACAGATCATTCTGTGTTCTTGCAAAGAATGCACCTAATGTACAGATCTTCTATGTAGGCATCTCAATACAACTTTCTAAAGTACACTCCTAAGTAATCAATTTTCCAGCATTAATTCCACAGTCACCATGAAAAACTACTACTACCTGGCACTGGTTTTGGTACATTTTGAGATCCTCACGGAGCTTCAGATTTTCCTCTTCGAGTTTATTCTTGTTTCTTGCTATTTCACTCACAGTCGCCTTTAGTTTTTCAATAATCAAATCATCCTTTTCAGTTTCAGGCTGGGCATAGGTAATTACCTCTTCGTGGTTTTGTTTCTTATTGTGTATTTGGAATTGATAATTCTGGGTCTGCCTCTACAAAACAAGAAAATATTTTAAATTAATTCAATAATTATATGTAAATTGCTAGGACCAAACCATTACTACTGAAATCATAAAGCTATTTCCATCTTCACCAAGATTTGTTGAGAAAAGATGACACAACTGGAATAGTTAGAATTACTTCCCTAAAGGATATTTTTTTTTTTTTTTTGATCTCATGTTCCTTGTCCTGAGTAAAAAAAAAGTTTCAGAAACCTTCAAGGGCATAGAATTTTTTCAAGGATTTTTTCTCCTGTGCTGTGTACTTTTCTAGTACTTAATGTTAATGATCCTCAAATGTGAAAAAGGTGATTATGATGACCTACTCAAAGCAGTTACCTATAAAAATAATTTGAGAGAAATGTCTCTCTTTGATTCATTGAACTGAGTAGGAGTTGTGTGTGTGTGTGCCTCAGGATAGATATTAACCTTTGACTAGAGGGCTAGCATTACACAGTTCATGTATAAACAGCTCAGTTACTACAGGAATTGTACTTCTTTGAGATCATTATCCTTCAACCTGGGGAAGAATCATTTGCACATTCTGTAGAGTCTTACACTCCATTCAGATTCTTGTGTTAATTAAAATCCTAAAACCAAAACTTCAGAAAATTGGTTTTGCCAGTATTTCTTAATTCACAGGCATCGTGAAGAAGCATAATTACTATGGTAAATGCTTTTGCTGTTTAAAAAACTGTCCACAAGAATCCCTCTACTGGGAGATTAACAAGCAGTACTAATCTTTCAGAATGCCGAGAATTAGTTGAAAAATGACAACAAAATATAACCTGAAAATCATGTATCATGTGCAGAGAGCAAGTTGAGCAAGAAAATATATAGTAAAAATAAATAGGGTTACAAATACCATATTTCACTGACAAGGACTGCAAAAAGTCATGCTTTAGGCAGCTTTTGATGTTATTGACTATGTTCCTGTAATTTGTGTTGGCTGAGAACCTAAGCAGAATGGACCACTGGCTGTATATCAAATAAAAAGCCAAAACAAATTTGCAGGTAAGTTTCATTGCTATAGATAACAAATTAAGATCCCTTTGACACCCAAGCTATGGAGACTGACATACCAAAGTGTCAATGCATCCTGTGACAGATACAGTGCAAGACTCCAACTGGCAATCAAAGACCTCACAAAAGGGCAACTTGAGACAAAGATACAGGAACAATTAACACTTTTGAAACAGGTAAGGGGGAAAAGTCCATCAGACTTTGACTTCTATTTAAAAGAAATAGTTGGTGTTCTGTTACAGTTTTGAAGAAAACTGTCTTCAGAGAAAGTTCGCTGGTGGCAATGGAAGCCTCAACAGAAAAATGTGAATGATCACCTCAAGTGTTCTATTTTGACTTGTCTAACTATATAATCAATATGTATCAGTCAATAGTTTTGTCTAGTCACAGACTTGCTTTTTTAACACATTTGTATGGAAGTTCGATAGCTGGAATATAATTCGCGCAGCATCTAAAACCAAAACTTAACTGTCATCCTTGGAAATTCTAGATGTGAATAGTCTCATGGGAATCATTGGGAAAAAGTTTCAGTGGATTAAGATCCACTGATCTTAGTAACAGTAGAAAAGGAAATTACCAGTCCTAAGGTCTATTAATCTGACAAAATGGGTGGTAAACATAATAATAGAATAAAAATGATAAAATAAATAATTGCTGTAGATATTGGAGTTACTACTATAATATACTCATTGTATTGAATGGTAGTTCCTGTGCCTTTAAAGGTATATCAGCATCAAGCAGAGTAATCAACAGATATTCAGACACGTGTTTTGAGTGCTTGCTTTTTGCCTTTTTTTTTCCAGTAACAAATGGGTCAGCAGCTACCTTGAATAAATTTTACTTCTTGCACTTTTTACAACAGCTTCTTTAGGTTCTGAGTTCACCTAGTTTAAACAAAAAACTGTTTAACAAGTTCTATGACCCCAGATTTATCTAATACTGTTTTTCTATTTGCACTTACATTCATATTTATAGTGTGTTTGAATTTCCTTTTAGATCATACTAGATTTTATATGTTAACAAATAGACTTTAAACTCAGTATTCTACAAAATAAGCAGAACTCCAGTTACTAGAGCTACTGCTTTTTTAGTTTGAAAAGTTAGCAAAATAACAGTATACTGCTTTATACAGTGAAAACTAATAAACTGCCACGAGAATGTCCTCTTGCACAATGGAAATGCTGTTCCAAAAAGACAGATGATGTTTTATAATGAACATAAACTGGCATATTCCCCTAATTTAAAAAAATTAGATTTTTTTTTTCTGCTGAAACAAAATGGAATGCTTTTCAACATAAATTAATACAAATCTTTCATAGTTTTCCTGGTATCTGCTTTGGCATTTAAAACAGTATCTTCCTACTTTATAAAACATGATACAAATGGAGCTTCAGTCTACTTAATGAGGACAGCAGGTTCAAGGCCTTACTAAAGCACTGCTGAGCTTAGTAGATTTTCAACATAGTAATTATTTCATGAATACTAGAATTTGCTGAATATATTCCAAACACTCATTTTTCATACTGCATAATTAATCAAATTATAGCATTGTCTTACATTATTTTCACATTTTAATCTTCAGTAAGGTTATTCTCAAATTAGCTGGATCAGACAGTTTCACAGCAGTGATATATTTAGTCAATGATAGATGTATAACCCATTTATTATACTTGTAGTAGCAGCTATGCTGCAGTCCAAAGTGTAGTAGCTTTTCTGATGGTAAGAACTTCCATGTGGAAGAGACAGCAATATCATGTAGATCTAGGATGTGTCTAGCACGTCTATGCAGGTACAGTCACCTGAAGGTTGCAGGTGTTAATTCTGTATCTTACAGGAGAACATAAAAGACAGAGAAGTCCAAAATAAAGATCCTAAAACCTTGCTTAATCACAGTTAAAGAATGAAATTACTTAAAATCTTAAATTTTTTGATTGTAAATTCTCAGTATCCATATCATCTGCATCATGAATCTACATCACAAATATGTAAGTCTTCCCAATGCTTAGCAGCTAGGCAACTAGCTCTCACTTTCAATTGATATTCTTCTGCTTGCTTTGCCTACAGGACCCAGTTTAGTAAGCGCTCGAAGCACACACTACTTTACTATGCTCTTTACAAAGGATGGCCAGAGAAAATACAAATTTTTTTGTGATCTTCCTGTGCTTCATCAGATTACTGGTTACACTGTTCTTCATGTATGTGTAAGACTGCTTCATAATCCTTCCAGACAAAATCTGAAGTAGAATCTTCCCATGTTTGCTTGCTGCCCAACAAACACATTATTTTTCAACAGGCTACAGAATTCTTCCTTTTGGACTTACTTCACTTTGTAGAGAATACCAACAAATTTATTGCATACGTAAAAATGAAGCAGCAAAAATTAGCACAGCTAGAGATTATATTGCTCAGTTATAAGGACTGAGACTAGATATCAGTTTCTGCAACCAGTGAATGTAGCCAGAAGAGTATCTAGGGAGCAGCAGTCACTTCCAGGCACACTCTCTACATGTCAGTTCTCTGTGTTGACTAACTTTCCTGTTGGTCCAATAAGCACTTGATTATTCCACAGATCATAAAGTGATCCTTGACTCTGAGAAGTCAAGGCTGGGAATTTCGATCAGAAATCGGTATCATCCTGTATCCAAGGACAGGTCTGCTACAATCCATTCTGTGCCCAAAGGAATAGGAAATGTGACTGAATCCTGTCCTCAGCACCTATTATCTAGTCCCCCAATCAGTATGCTGTATTCTGTGCAATGTATTTCTAAGTGTCTAATCCTTCTTCATCCATTACCTAGGGAAACCAGGCACTGAGGTCGAGGTTGTGGATTTCCTCAGGTACATGGGTACTGTCAAGATATATGTGCAACAAGCAGTTTACCCCTCCTAAATCCTTTTTTTCTATGCAGTCTGACATGGTCAAGGTTGTACTGAGGTTTATAAAACATGAATTAATGGTAGGTATTAAGTGACAGTACCCCACATATGTAAAAGGTCTCATGCCTCAAGAGATCATATTATCCAGTACACATATACTAATCAGGAAAACAGTAACACTTATTTATAGTTACGTTTAGAAAAAAATAATATTGATAATAATATTAATTTTGAACTATGCACCTTTCTTGCCAGAGCAAGAACAGCATGCAATTTTTGTAGAATTATAAGCAAATTAAAGCTTACAACTATAAATCACAAATCAGTTCTTAAGGCATATTAAAATTAGAATATAATAACGAAGTATTCTTACCTCTGGTTTCTTGTATAAATTTCTTGGGTCAAATGATGTCTCTAGGCTTTCCTCACATTTTTCTCTACTGTCAACCTTTTTCTGTTTTAAATGATGTGTCTGTAGCTTTTCATAACTATGTATCAACTTTGAAAACTAAAAACAAAAGTAGAGTTGGACATTCAAAATCCATCAAAGATGACCACATGGCCAAAGTTTTCTTTAAACTAGAAACACCAACTGCAGCTTCAGCATTCTAAATGTTTAATCAGTGTAACACAAAATCAATTAATAAAGTTAATCTAATATAGATGAACAAGACTAAGCTCTCGCATAAATGTTAACTAACTGCTCAGATGGGTTCATTTGACAGCTACTTAACTCTGCTATAGTTCTTTACAGAATTGTTACTCAGAGAGTCATTTCCTTTACGTTTATATGGAATGTTCTATACTTGTTTACTGCCATCTTGTGTTGATATTTTTAAAGGGTGCTTCACTAGTAAGAACAACAGATTACCATTAATGTACTTTAAACTTGCATGTTTCTTTGTTATAATGAAAATTGTTGATTTGTTATGTGTGTGATGATTGCATTCTGCTGGAGTCATTAATTACCACAGAATGTCTCACAAAACACTAAACAGACAAAAGACACTGCTTACTGATCTTACCACAAAAACCTCAGAGGAAAGTCAGAGGAAAGGAGTCAGAGGCAGAGAAGGGAAGGTATCAGGAGAAGTATCAGCCTCTTCGGAAAAATGTCCGATCTGATCAACAGTCCACTCTACTGCACAAACAAAGGGTTTCTCCAGTGGCTGTTAACAGGTTATATACGGAAAGCTTGTCTGGTAGGGATATGTACATTTGGTTTAAAAAGAAACCAAAACAAACCCGAGCATACTGGTAAAGAAAACACTAAAAATATGGTCTTGAGGAAACCTGAGTGAAAGAACTTAGTGAAGAATGTTGAGCAGAAAAGAACCTTACACCTATAAATACTGAATGTGCCTCTTGTTTAGTTTCTTTAAATTCAGATATATATGACTTTAAAAATTCTGACTCCAGCATAAAGATCTTTGTATAACCAAACAAAATCCATAAAATACCTTATTTTTGTTAATTGCTCAGTGTGGACTACTGATTGGAAAAGAAATTACTTCCAAGGAAGTAATTGGAAATGGAATGGAATCCTGTTGAATCAACATGGAGTGAGCAATCGAGGTTTGTGCAGATAACAAAGATGGCCAAAGAAGTCCAGAAAAGATATAGAAACTGGAGTTAAAAAAATCATCTGGAAACTTCCTAGAGGCATTTGAGATGAACTTGGGAATCATAACATGGGGCAGCAAAAATAATTGAAAATATGACAAGAAAACAGACTGTCTTGGACTAGAAAGTTTCATGAAATGGGGAAGCCCAGGGATAGATTTGGCCAGCTTGGAATGTCTGAATAGCAATTCTGTAACATAGACTTACAGAGCTGAGATGCCACCTTCAAAACCAAATCAAAAGTCTTGCAGAGTAGCTTCCTATATTTGAAATTGACCTTGCCAGAGAACACTGTTAAGATAAAATATTTAAAATGAGTCAGACTATCCAGGCTCAAACAACATGGAACTCACTGCCCTTGGAAGACAGATACCCTTTTTCAAATAACAGTTTTGCTCTTGAATATATTATGGCATATGTGAACTGCCAGGGAAGAGCAAACTCAGATAAGAAAAGTATTAGAATGTTCATGCTAAAAAGGCTAGGAAATACAGGATCCAACAATTCAGCAAATCAGTCTAAAATGGAACTGAATGGCCCAAATCAAAAAATTCAGTATTTAATGACAGTAGGATACTACCGACAGATTATAGTCTGGCTGTTATGATAATTGGAAACTAGACTAAAAGACAAGAATCACTCCCTTTAATGCTAGATATTTACTTTAAATGGTCCAAAGTGCTCTTTTTGCATATTGTACATGTTAGAGAAAGAAAAAAAACAACGAAAAATCAAAAAAGATGAGGCACTTTAGTGAGTCCTGGGATAGAATTAATCTAAGTTTAGATTTCTGAAAGTTAGACATACAAGCCTGAGCTACTCTGCATTAGAAAAGGCTGCCTGCAAATGCTTAGTCATTTCAGCTATCTTAAATTCTTGTCATACACTGACATGAATTGTATTCTAGAGGTGTCCATTTCTCCCTGTTGATTCCAAAGGGAGCCTGAGGTAGTTCAGACATAGCCATCTAGCTTTCAAATGTCTAAGTGAGGCAATTAGTTGCAAAGTGCTTAGAGCAAGTACGGATTCTTGTTCTTTTGCTGAGAGATTACTGTAATTTTCAAAATGAGACATTATTAAAAAAAAAAAAAAGGGAAGGAACAGAGTAATACAGATGAACCTCTAAAGTTTTTGCTATTTAATTATGACAAAATGCTGTACATTTGAATGAGTGCAGCAGTCTAGCCTAGGAGTTTTAGGTTACATACCAGGAATTATTTCTCTAACACAAGAAAAATGTAAGTTTTACTGCATTCAACAGGCACACAATCAATTCAGTGGAAATACTGCTCATTAAACAGCTGCTTTCAGCACTAACAAGGCTAAAAAGCACAGAGGACCACAGAAGAGAAATTTATTCAGAATAGCCTAGCATTCTGATACCTAGAAGTGATCCTTTCTATTTCTAGCAAGATTAGGGAGGAACGAATCTTGGAAGAGATTTTTAAGAATACATCTGCAGAGAAAGATACTGGTAAATAGTAACACACCATTTATGCAAAAGTGTAGCTCTTAAGATTATACAGTTTAAAAGGTGGCATAAATTCTAAGTGATGATAAGAACTAAGAAGGGAGTCAAAGGAGATAAGGCAAAGATTAATATTGTCAGGGAAGCTCTATATTTTAGCTACGATTTTGTGTAGCTGTGAATTGCGGACATTAAAGTCATTCTTTTGTAGACATTGCAGCACTGCAATTCAGGAAAGAAACTCAATAAGGAGATGTGGTAAAAGCTAGAGACACAGAGTGGGATAGCCCTACTGTCTAGCATAGATGCTTGGAATTGTTCTGACGGGCAGACTTCTGTGTATCACATAGAGACTCCTAAAGCAGGCATTGAACAGTTTCCTTTTTCAGTCAAAGTGCACTAGGTGGATATTTCATGAAGAAATATAGTTTGGTGGAAGCAGAGGAATGGGCATTGGAAAATAAAATGTGAACAGCATCAGTGCTGAAACCTTTGTCAAAAATAAATAGGATGACTGAGAGAGAAGAAAATTTTTGGAGGCATGGATTGGGAAAGTGATGTATATTCTTAAGAGCTAGAAATCCAAACTTCTTGAATAAAGATAAAAAAAGAAGCAATCAAGAAACTCAAAGAAACGTTAGGTGGTCTGAGTGGTAACTAAAAAGGAGAATCCAGGCAAAAATTACAAACAGGTTTGAAGTGAAAAGCTTGTAAGTTAGGAAATACCAGATTTTTTTTAAAAAAGAGAAACCAGGTTGTATTTGTCCATGAAAAGGACCTGTAGCATAATTAATAACTTCAGAATAAAAATCTATTTGAAAAATGGCCTGGAGTTTCAATTGCAAAAGGTTCAATTTCAGTGAAGATCTTAGCAACAAAATGTAACATAAATCCAATAATTTTTAGCATGTGATTAAAAAAAATTAAGAAGTGAAAAATATTGCAGCAAATGTGAAAAAGGATAAAAGAGATCTACTGCATTTTGGGGGCTAGTTGTGCATTGCTAAAGGTACCTTACCACTTACACATAAAAGCTCACATTGTTTTTGTGTGAGTTTATCTTCTCAGTAATCATGCTAAGATGTTTCTCTTTCTGTAATTTGTGTAAAACAGCTTTTATTTCCACCTACATGCAAAGCATTCGGTGCTTACTTACAGAACTGTTTGCCAAATCAATTTTCATATATAAAAGAAAATATAAATTAAAACCAGTGTAACATTAAAAATAAGTAATGCATTTATTCATTTGATGGATTCAGGTGGTGTTATCACTTCTAAATGAAAATAACAATATCCAATATATGCAATTTTAGATGATTATCTAGTAAGTGTGACGACTGGAAATTTTGAATTACAACACTAAGTCTCTGGTAGGAGAATCCAGTGAAGGGAACAGAAAAATAGCAGGAAAAAACAATGCAGAATTGTGTATGTTAACTTCTTAAAATCTGAGAAACACAATCAACTGAAGTTTGCTAGGAATTTTGATTTATGACTTAAGTACAAAATAATGAAGAAACAAAAATGCAGGTGCAGAGCCAACAGCCAAATTGAATCATAAAACCATAGAATGGTTTGGGTTGAAAAGGACCTTTGACAGATCATCTAAGTCCAATCTCCCTTCCATTAACAGGAAGACCTTTCACTAGACCAGGTTGTTCAAAGCCCCGTTCAATCTGGCCTTGAACACTTCCAGGAATGGGGCAACCTGTTCCAATGTCTCACTGCCCTCACTGAAAAAAAACCCAAACTGGTCCTCAGGTATAGTCTAAATCTACAGTCTTACAGTTTAAAAACCTTGTCCCTTCTTCTGTTGCTACAGTCCCTGATAAAAAGTCTGTCCCCATCTTTCCTATAAGCTCCGTTTAACTGCTGAAAGGCTGTACTAAGCTGTCCCTGGAGCCTTTTCTTCTCCAGGCTAAACAACTCCAACTCTCACAGCCTGTCTTCAGAGGAGGGGTGCTCCAGACCTCTGATCATCTTTGTTGCCTTCTCTTGACTCACTCTAACAGGTCCATGTCTTTCTTGTACTGGATGCCCCAGAACTGGATGCAGCACTCCAGGTGAGGTCTCACCAGAGCAGAGTAGAAGGGGAGAACCTGTTGGCCACATTTCTTTTTATGCAGCCCAGGACACAACTGGCTTTCTGGGCTGCGAGCACACTCTGAAATAAATAAAGCCAAAACAAATTCCCAATATCATTAATCTGGGTTAATCCTACTTATGATACTATGGGAAGCTATACTTTACAGAAAGCTATCAGACCACTTTAATAGTCCCTAAAACCAGAAAAATGTATGGCAGACATGATAAGAACAGTTTAAATCTTAAAATTCCTAATGTGCATCAGAGTCTTATTAGCATAAATCCAATTATCTATTTTATTAATTTTCAGTTTGTTAGACTGAAGTTAGGAAATCATGTATCTGTCTTCACAGCAGATGTCACAATCACATCAATATCCATCCAAGGAATTTGGACGTGACACTACAGAAACTATAATGGAGCCTGGTAGGAAGCTGTAGTCATCATCATTTGTATGACACAATTCATCTTTCCCAAATCCATAACAGTACATCTATACCATTTGGCATGTATAAGCTTTTTATACTGCAATCATAAAATAATGAAATTGACATTTTTCTTACTTGAGATTTCAGTGCTTGAAGCTGAGTTTCATAGCTCTGAGCCATTTCATATTTAGTTTTCTGTAAGTATTCCAATTTCTGTTGAAGTAGTCCCACCTACAGTTAGAATAAGCATTCAAATGTACCTTTTCTGAAGTGTTTCAAAATACATCATTTTTGGAAAAGTAATTTTGAACTTTGAAAGAAGACCATTGCTTAAAGGAAAGATATTAAAAATATATTTTAATTCAGTAAGTTAATAATAAAACTGGATACCACAAACCCAGATTGTGTCGACATCAAAGTGGGGATTTTATATTAAAAAAATCTCATTGTATACTTATGTTATGATTTAATGACAATACTGTACGAGTCTGTCAAGAAAGACCATTTCTGAAAGCTTTTCTGATCCAACTATGCAAAAGAACTGCTGTGCCCCATGGTGAAAAATTTCCTTGAATGGCTAATAAATCATATGCAAGACTATCTGCTACTTATGTACAAATTATTGGAAGACACTGTAGACTCATTTCAGCTCCATAAGTACAGTGTCACTTGAGATGATTTGAATTATTACTGAATTTCACAGAGATCTGAGAAATATGGCCAAGTGCATACATGGCACCTATGCTTTTCTGGAGAGGCAGCTGGAAGCTAGGTAGAATATGCTAAAATATTTCAAGTAACATCTCTTTACAGGCAAATAAATTGATGCTTTGAGGATTGGCTACCTGAATTATTCTCTTGGCTCTCTGACCGCAGTGACTAAGGGCAAGTTCCTAATTGCTCATTAGAGAGAGTTACTCCATTTTCAGAACTGCCACTGGCAGTTTAGACACCTAGCTCACACAAGGATGCCCTTGTGTAAACACCTAAATTCATCTGTCTTAAACTAGAACAGAATGCTATGCAAGGACTTCTTGATGCTTCTGCATGAATATTCAGCAGACAAGACTGTGAAATACAGACAATAGCAGGTACATGGGACTTTCAGTTCCATAAGAAAGTCTAACTAGTAATACAATTCGAATCTTCACGACAAATAAAATTATTATACAAAGACAATATATAATGTAAAATGATAAAAATCAGGTATAAACAGGAGTTACAAAGACATAATTTTGTGAACCTTTGTGAGCTGTACACTTCCATTTAAAATTTCTGATGAAACAAGAAGTGTTGGCATTTAGAAAAAAGCATCAAATTATCTTTTCACAGTTAAACTGAGGATATTTGATTCAGACTTTAGGGAAACAGAAGAAATATGAGATTTTCAATGACATTTTTACAATCACTTTTCAGAACAGAAGCACACTTTTAAACAAGACACTAAGGATAATTAGTGACCTTTAAAGGGTGTTTGGCATTTTTACACGATAGAACAAACGAGTCTCCTTATAGAGAATTTAAAGCATACTCATAAGTAACTACCAGAATAAATACTTCCTGTATAGAATGTGATATCCTTAAATACCTCTTGACCTTTTTGATCCAGTTTGCTTTGCGCACTTGCTAATTCCTGATCCTGGATATCCATCTTCGCTTCTAAAGCCCTCATCTTTCTTTCCCATTCCATTTCCTTTCTGTTTACCATGATGTCAATTTGATGCACTATGTCGTGAAGTTCAGCTTCACATGGAGAAACTCTAAAAACATAAAAAGATTTATTTTTTCAAACAAAAAACAAGGGAGAAAACATTTTTTTTATTTACATTGCTAAGATTTTATTTCAATTCCGATGGAATGAGCCACTTTTCAATATCAGAAAGAAAGAAACTGGAAAGTTAAATGCCTTCAAATGTAGGTGGAGCCTCACTTCACCCATGCTCACCTTTTGACTGCACTAAACTGAAAAACCAGCTCCTTATCAAAGATCTTTTATTTAGTGCTTAAATTGTGCATATCCCTTGTTTTGATAACTACTACCGGAAATTGTAGCATATTTGTTAGCTTTGTAATATCATAATTAAGACTTAACATGATTTTTTAAAGTCAAACTCTTTAAAACTTCTTTTACATACACAAATCCTTGAAACTGTAACATTATTGATGTTAAGCTTGGAAAGACTTGTCAAATACACACATAAATCTTAATGCTTTTTTAATGTTAAAACTGTTAGCAATGCCACTTTGAAATTTAATATGAAACATAGGATGATAATAAACAATGTGCAAGCAAGTAGTACACTGTGATGTACATGTCTCAGAACAAAACTACCCCCCTTCCAAGTGCCTGGACCTCATTTCAGAAGTAATATTAATGATGCAGTAAACTTTGATCCCCTCTGGGTGAAATATAAAACAGGACTTTGAAAACAGAAAACGACACAACACTGCATCAAGACTACCTCTTCTTTGATACTGCTGTAAGAATTCACGTAATGTCATGTAGCAGAACTTTGGTGAACCACCAGCAATGACTTAGACTTCTGATTTTAGCCTTTAGAAATAGGTACTTTCTTCATTGTGTATCACATGGATCACCTAAATATTATGCAAGTGCAAAAGCAAATTCTAGCCTAGATCACCAGATTACCCTTTCAGATCCACCATAGCTGATACCTTTCCCTCTAAACTTTCACCTGTCTTTTTCAGATCATTCCACAAAAGGCAAGTTCTGCAGCCCTTGCTAGAAAATTTTCTCTCAACAGTTCTTGCATGCTTCTTGAACTGAGAACCACCAACATATAAAAGCGAGCTGTTGAAAGAAAAATCCCTTCTGAAACAGCTTCTCAATCTATCTTTGCTTTCTCCAATTCCTTACTTGGATCCTCTAAGTACATTTGCAGCTACTAAAGGAAAGCTGTATGTGAAGCTGCAGATTACTGTTGCTGTTCTGCTGCCAAAACTACTCTGTACCATGGCTCTGGTATTGCAAACATACCTGCAGTTATCTGCACCTACTAGCACAGAGGTACTACTTGCTGCTGTAACTACTATTTTAGTCCACTAAATGTTTTGAAAAGAGTGATAACTAGCCCCCTCAGAATATGGCCAAACATACAGTGCCACAATCATGAGATTTTATTTTGATCACTAGATGTGGAATGCAGTAGGTTCTTTTGTTTAATATACCATCAGCTAAACAAACACACAAATAACAAATTTTCCCATACAGCAAAGAAGTATGCACAGGGCTTTTTTACCCATATGGATACAGCATTCCCACTTTGTTGAATGCATACATCAAATGGATTCATCATACAGGGAAGTAATGACTTGCACTTAAGCAAGTAGTAGCTTTTTGGTTTTTTTTTCCCTGCATTCATTTACTTTGAAACTGCTCAAAACACTTAAAAGTGTCTCATTTTAAAGTGATGTAGGCAAGCTCTTAATCTTTTATTCTGTCTCTATATAGATAAAAATAGACATGATTCATATTCTGCTGCCATTAATAACTATTTATCTTCACGTAAAACTCAAGGTTTTCAAATGTAGACAAACCAAAATCCAGATTAAAAGTTTTACCAACTCCAGGCCTTTATGACATATGATTTTTGCAGTATTTAGACCTTTCTAGCTCTGTTTATCTGTCTTTTGCTGTGGAGTTCCACACAGGTCTCTATTTTTCTGACTGCTTCCTAGTAGACACAGAAAGAATATTATTGTCCATACACTTTAGAATAAAGTTGTAATTTAGAAACTGACATTTTATGAAATGTCTCGACTGTCTGTCTTGACTTCATACGTTCTTCCCTTATTATTCAGGTTTGCTCACAAATAGGAAAATAAGTATGGCATATTTATGCAAACACAAGCAAAACCTATGCAGTTAACAAATATTTCCATCTTACATAGAATATTCATGAGATTTTGGTATTTAATCCACCTTCTAAAGCCAATATTCAGTCATTTTATTATCATAAAACTTGCTTTAAAAATAGGAAATATATAAACTGGTTGTGAACAGTCCATTAGAATCTTCTATCCCAAAGTTCTATTATAAGAACTATAGTTAATTTATGTAACGGTTTTCAGCCATACAGCATCATATGAATTTGTGGATGGATTATTTGTGATTTATGAGTCCTTGCAATTATCATTTCCACCACCATTACTCGGCCATCTTCCAAAATTTTAAAGCTATTGCATAATCTCTGGAATACTGTCAGCATAGACTGAAATGAATGTCTCCTTCCATTGAATATGTCTCCTAAACTACTCTTCCAGCTTCTTTGTATAGTTAAGGGAAATAAATAACTACGAGGAATTCTGGTTTATGACAGGACAAATCACTGTAAATTCATCTGCAAAAGCCTGAGATTTCATATATGCCATTTAAAACACAGGCAAGGCAGAATATGAACTCTATGAACTCTTCACATAGGCTTCTGATTTGTAAAACAGTATCCAATGAATAGCAATATCATGACTTTTTTAATTCAAATTTTTATATGACTACATTTACCAATCATACCACTAACAAAAGGAATGCCCCTCAAAGCAAAATAAATAAGGGCCACACTGCTTAGAATATAGAATTTTACTGCAGCAATTTTTACCTATCATGAAAAGTGCATACGTAATTCTTTAGTACAACAAAGACACTTTCAGATCCTATTGAAACCTATCTTGGGCCAGAATAAGGCGTGATACATTATGTCTGTTTCTATTATTTTAAGAAATACTTTTACACTTAATAGATATCATATTACCTCGGACTGTTGCTTGGCAGTAATGATATAATAAACTGGTTTATTTGAAAAACAGGTAATAAGTCTATTTACAAGTTATGATAGATCAATATTCTGTTTAACTCATATGTGGAAGTACTTCCTGTATTTCCATGTTCCTTGAAGAGGCTGGATGGGATGAGGTCCCATGAAATCTCACTCGTGTTTTCTCTTCTTTAGAAAGACTTTATGCTGTACTAATATATTTTTTAGACTAATATTAAAAGAATTAACTTTGGATTATGTAAAAAAAAGATCATGCCTTGTGATGAAAACTGCACTTCACACTGGGGGAGAACCATTGTGATTATTATCTGTGCAAAATAAGACTGGGGCTTCAGCAATTAACAGCCTTGTTTTTAAGATATTTAATGTTTTTAGAGCTGTAATATGTAAGTTTATACTGCTGTAGCCTAGCAACTTCAACTATTTCTTAAAACAGTTTGAAATAACAGTTCTTAACATCTTAATAAAACATTACATAGCTTTCATTTCCCTCCCTTTTGTTCAGGCATGAATATTTAAAAAAAATAAATAACTAACAGAAACAGTGAGTAGAGTATTAGCTAAAGAAGTAAGATGTGTTGTCTTCATTATCAGTAACCTCTCCAGCCTGCATAGAAAGCAGAAGAAATTGATAATAGTTTGCTTCTAAAATAATTAATACTTTGTGTTTCATATTTTTAATAAACTTACATAATCTAATTCCATCACATACTCAACTCCTAAGACAGTAAGTCATTACTTACGTAGTGACAGCTTGTTCCTGGAGCAATTCTAAGTCCTCCTCCATAATACTGATCGTTGTTTTAACCTGTTAAAACACGAAAAATCCAATAAATCAGATTCTTAAATGCATGCATTTACACAGCTAAGTAGTGCATACCGGATAGTTCTATTCTTTCCTTTTAACTTCTGTAATTTTCCCATTGCAAACAACAAGGACATGGGAACGGCAGCTCTAGTTACAGGCTGGAATGGGTGAGACAAAAACTTCTGGAATAAGCTCAGCTCTGTGACAGCAGCTCTAGCACATGGTGCAGCACTGAGATACTCAAGGTGGTGCTAGCCCGAGCATAGCCCTGGATTTCCATGAGGGAGTTTGTCGTGAATCATTCCCTCTTGTGTGATGTCAATGTTTTGCAAAGACACTCTGAAACACAGAAATCTAAATTTGCCATAGATCCGTGGCTGCATCCACCAACCATTTCTTGTTCTTTTGCATACCATAACTAACGTACACCTGGGCTATAATTCCTCTCAAACACAGTTTTGGACTCCTATTAATTCTTCACTCCCTTGCTCAGCAAATATTGTCCGAGACACACAGCCCTGAAGTACCTTGGTAGGAATATCAGAACAAGGCTGGTACTGGGACCAGTCCTGTTCTGTGGGTCCAGCAGGACACCAGCATGTGGGGCCAAGCCTGCCTTCCTGCAAGAACAAGAGCCAGCCACATTATAGGTGACGAGATAGAACAAAACAGCCCTAATTCCTTGTGGGGATGAGCAGGGGGGGGCCCTCAAGGGCACGGGTACCAGTACATGCAGATGTGAGGACACTGCCACAGGGCACTGGCTGCACTGGGGACCCACACCTGAGGGGACACTGCCCCAGGACACTGGCTGCACTGGGGACCCACACCTGAGGGGACACTGCCCTGGGGCACTGGCTCCAATAGGGGACCCACACCTGAGGGGACACTGCCCCAGGACACTGGCTCCAATAGGGGACCCACACCTGAGGTGACACTGCCACAGGGCACTGGCTGCACAAGGACCATCCCCGGCGGTGACACTGCCAGAGGACCAGCATCCTTGACACCACAGGGGAGCGACACCTGAGGTGACACAGCACAGGGGCTGCCATGGCTGTGCCGGGCACCTGAGAACACCGGGGCACCGCCGGCACCCCCGCGCCCTCGGACACCTGAGTCCCCTCGCGTTACCTGCCTTGCTGCCCTGCGCTCCGCCCGCCCCGCTGTGGCTGTGGCCGTGGCGTGACCGTGACCGTGACCGTGGCCGTGGCTGTGGCTGTGGCTGTGGCTGTACCCGTGGCTATGCCCGCAGCCCGTCCCGTCCCGTCCCGTCCCGCCCGTCCCGCCCGTCCCGCCGCCCCTGCGGGCAGCGCTGCGGTCACCGCGGTAACGCCGAAAGGGCGGCGGGAGAGGCGGGAATGGTGGCGGGGCAGGGCAGGGCTGGGACAGGGACAGGGACAGGGCTGGGCTGGGAGTGGGACAGGGACAGGGACAGGGACAGGGACAGGGACAGGGACAGGGACAGGGACAGGGCTGGGACAGGAACAGGGACAGGGACAGGGACAGGGACAGGGGACAGGGACAGGACTGGGCTGGGACAGGGACAGGGACAGGGACAGGGACTGGGCTGGGCTGGGACAGGGACAGGGACAGGGACT